>JARYGA010060206.1:0-1237500 GCA_030545235.1 Helianthus tuberosus
AAAGCAAGAGTATTAAGGTTAGGAGACAAGGTGGGCTTAACACCTTTTGCTGCTAGAACTTCCTCAGGGGTCCTATGATTACATTACATTGTAATGGAAAGTATAATATAACAATAGAAAATAAATAAACAATTGGAAAGGTTAAGAAAATAAAAATGGGAAACCTGGCCAAAACTGGTCTAGGGGAGAGCCTATCATCCGGATCACTGAGATGATTAGATTGGATTAGATGATGTAGTAATTATTAAAGCAAAGGCTGATTTAGTGAATAATAATAATAATAATAATAATAATAATAATACCTTTGAACACAAACAACAGCTTCAACCATGCCTGATTTCAACATTTCAATGGCAATGGTTGTTACAATGCCTGTCCATTGAGCCCCTGGAAGAGGATGAATCTTGCGGGCATAGAGAAGCTCCTGATAGACCCCAAAATAAGTTTCATCTAAGGAATCAGGATTTCGAGGTCTACCATGAACCACTGGTTCAAGGCCCTGGATAGGATACAATGAATTAGTTTAATTTAAACCTAAGTAAGTAAGTAAATTGGGATGGATTGGAGGGAGGGAGGGAGGGAGGGGGTAGTTACTTGAACTCTGGACATTCCATCTCCGAGGAAAGCACAGGCATTCTTGACATGAGCAACGTAGTAAGTATCACACAGCCCACACTTGCTGAAATCAATCAAACAACCCACCCTAGCTAGCTAGTTACTAACCTAATTTATAAATAAATAAATAAAAGGGGGGAAGGGGAATTAATGAATTAATTATTAAAGAAAGACCTACCTGCAGTGGTCTTTGGCGGGATAGGTGCCGCCGGGAGGTATGGGCTTGGACCGCTGCCTCCAATCATCTCTTAATGCTGTATCTGCAACTCAAAATTCAAATCAATTCATTCATTTTGGGAAGGAAATTAACTTAATTAAGACCAACAACAACAACAACAACAGACAGGAGGAGACCTTTAGATTTAGAAGAAGCAGAAATGATGGGGGGGCTGAAACTAGCAGCAGCAGCAGCCATGGGTTTGGGTTGGGTGGGGGTGGAGCTCTGCCTCTGCCTGCCAAGCCACACGACTACTATCTTATTTGGACACGCAATTTCATTTAATCACACACAACAAAACATCATTTATTTCCCTCTAATTCCTTCCCTCAAAATTCTTTTATTTCTTTTCTCACTCCTCCCAAAATAATAATAATAATTCTATAAAATACACTATTAGATCATACGTAGTCGTTGGGGTGAATAATTCTCCACCCTTAAAAAACTCTGGAACACATCCAAGTTTTATCTTTCCTTCCACTTTTAAAAATTTAATAAAACTCAACTACATGATAAAATAAAATTTTACTGACAACTATATATTTTTCTTTAAAAAACTATGTCGTTTTCATAAATGGGTCATAAGCATGTTCTGCATATTAACCAATTTTAATACAATAAGTTTAACATGTAATACTTCTCATAAATGGGTTGAACCCACTTAGACACGTTTTAATAGTGTCATTAATATGTAATACTAAGGGGTTGTTTATTTAGCTCTTAACGGTTCAGACATCTTACTAATTCAGCACTTAACCATTCAGAAGTTGGCAAGTGTTGAGTTCTACCTTGTTAATAGGTCGTGTTACAAATTGACAGCAGGTTGCTTATTTACGGTTAATACCAAATGGTTTTACAATAGAAAAATTATCATAAGCCACAACACATCATCCTTGTCTCTCATATTCCATCATGCATCACTAGCTTGTACCTTTAACATGTTTGGTTGTACACACCATGAAAATACAGGCTCAAAAGAAAATTTTCAGGTTCCATGACATGAACTTCCTACTCCGATTAAACTCACAAAAAACCCATCATGTGAAAGAAAGAACCCAGATCTTTGCTTATGATCAAAACTTATATCGCAGATCTTCGAAGTACCTCCGGTTATCAGACTCGCACACACACACACAACAATGCTATCATAAATCTTAACTACCTCGTCGAAATCATCATTCCAAGTTGCTTAACACGTAAAATCATTCCTTATTTTCTAAATATTCAAGCATGCAATAATAATCGGTTGTACCCTGCGCATATACAATTTGTGCATTCCCAGTATCACAACCCTTAATTAATATGAACAAAGCAAACATGATTCTCTATCGTCAATATGAACACAGGCAGCAACATATATATTTGAACAATGCAATGTTTCAATATTATTTCATCAGACAACAGTACATATAACTCCCTATTAGCACCATATTAACACATATAACCTCAACATTTATGTGGACATCAACGTATTTCTAACACATATAACCATTCAAACATGATGTATTTGGTGCAAAGCAAATAAGTTGTCATGATCATCATCACACTTAAAGATGGTGATTTCTAACCTGGATTCCGGTGAACAAGAGGTGAGCGTAGGTCTTCAGATGAGAATAATGGCTGCTGCTGATGAACCTTCAATAGGGTGTTGCAGAAATGTATGGGGAAAGATTTACAGGTTTTAGAGAGAGATGAGTGTCAGTGAGAGAGAGAGGATAAAAGGAATGAATTTGGGGATTTGATGGCAGCCAACCATTCCTCATATGTATGTCGGCTGTTCAACTATCAGTTGGGCTTCTCCTTGTTGGGCCTTTAATTGATGTGTGTTACCATCAGCAGGTTTGGGTGGGTGGGAGTGGCCCAATTTGAAGGTGAAATGTGGTCCGAAAGTTTCATGGGAGAGTGTACGAGTTCTAACAAATGTGCGGCTATACGGTTTTGTGCGAATCAAAGAGGTCAATATTATTATTACCTATTACCTATTACTACAAAACACAATGAGGGGAATGGTGTCAGGCAGCTGCCTGGCACCCCCCTCATTGGTTGTTACTTTTCTATTTAATTTTTAAACCTTTAGCTTTGCTAATATACTTGTTTAGCCCCTTTGATTTTAAAAAAGGTTTCTTTTATTGGTTAGCTTTGTTTGTATGCATGTTTATTCCCTCTACTTTAACTTTAGTAGTGTATATGTTTAGTCCCTCTACTTTTATATTTTTTTATAGTTGATCGTCACTTTTTGTAGTCTTCTTTTAAACCTTCAACTTCGCTAATATAGGTGTTTAGCCCCTGTGTTTTTTGAAAGGAATAGTGGGGACACCCCGTCATTGGTTGTTACTTTTCTATTTAACTTTTAAACCTTCAGCTTTGCTAATATACGTGTTTAGCCCCTTTGATTTTAAAAAATGTTTCTTTTATTGGTTAGCTTTGTTTGTATGCATGTTTATTCCCTCTACTTTAACTTTAGAACTACAAAACACAATGAGGGGAATAGTGCCAGTGTAACACCCCAAAAATGGGTTTGGTAATTTAAACCCGGTTAATGTAAAGGAACGGGTAAAATACCGTTAGGGGATAAAAGTGAACCGGTAAATGAACATTAACTAGGAATAATTAACCTAGTTGATTGTTAATATCGTTGGTATTAAACGAAGGGTTGTAGCCTTATTTAATTAAAACGAAACATGAGGGACCAAAGTGAACAACTTGAAAGTTGTGGTATTAAAAGAAAACACACACACAAACACACACACTTGTGTGTGTTCTGGATCGATGTCCAGGAGAAAGAACCAAGGGTTCAAACCCTAGTTCTTGAAGAATCTTCAAATTAAAGGGCCAAACGAAGTCTAAATTCGAGAAGGAACATGAATTAACGATCACCCAAGCTAGGGGATCATAAGGTATGTTGAATTTTGATGTTTAATGAAGTTGAGAAAACTTGATGAACATCACAAGTAGTGATTTATGTATGAATCGTAGAGGTTGTGGCCAAATTGACGATGTATGCTTGTTTAGGAACTAATCCTATGTGAAAACTCTTAGTGAATTGCTATAATTTAGGTGTTAGGATGAATTACCACTTTTAGCTAAGTGGGTTTATGTTTAATCCATGAAATGGTATGAATTTGATCATGAATATGTGTAGTATGTGATGTGTGCTTGTATATGGATGAAGTATGGTATAGAATTTGAATGATGTTTACTTGGGTTGATGAATGAAAGGGATAATTAGGAAGAAAGGCATGAAACACGTGTACATTATACTTAGAAAGTAGTACGCACACCAAGTGTTTGATGAAATGTCTAAATGGCCATAATATGTGAGGGTTATGTTATGATGATGTTGAGTATGCTATATGCTTGTTTGAATTGGCTAATGAAAGGCATATGTGAGATATGAACTTGATATGATCGTACATATGTATAATCATGTATGCTAATAAGGATGTAAACGTAATGACATGAAAGTATAGGAATCATGTCAAGAGGGATGGGAGCGTGGAAGGCTAACGGGCCAAGAAGACTCAAGTAAGCGGATGCAAATACGGGCGCATAAGGTAAGTGAATCCCGAACTTACACTTTAGATGTAAGATGTATTGTAGTATGATGGTTATTGTGAATTTTGTGGGAAAGTATGAATCAATGGAGGTAATAAGGTAAGTTTACTGAAAGTGAGTCGAAAGCTGGAAGAAAGTAATTTCTATTAAGTATGGGTAAGGTAGGGAACTTACATGTTAGTATTATGCACAAAGATAAAGTAAATAATTATACTTGTGGGTAAGATGTAAGTTGTAAATGAAGTGGTATGTATAGTAAGGTATTATGCATGAAAAGGTAATTTAGTTAAATACACAAATGAATGAGATTTGGTTATGTGTACTCGTGAGATTACACCTATGAGATAAGTTTAATGATGCTAACTGTTTTCTGTTGAGTATGAAATGGAAGTGCAGGTATATTAAGAATGAAGAATGAGGGTTAAGTATGGAGAGTCGGACTAGAGAGTTCGACTGGATGGATTAATGGATTTACATAAGCGAGGATAGGAAATATTGATGCTTGATGATGCATGTTTTAAAGTATATGTATTACGTCACCGGTTGCTAATGAAGTAATTGTATGTGGTGACTGCAGGTTATACGAGGTTACGAGATTCTCAACATGAAGAGTAAGCGGTTGATGATCGAGTCAGGACATGGATCGTACGTGGGTGTGTATGTGGTCATTTAATTTGATATAAGTATGTTAGTTTTTAATGTATTTAAGTGAAAGAAAGAATAACTAATAAAGAAATTTTTAGTATGTATTTTCCGCTGCGAATCTTAGACTAAAACGGATTAGGGTCTTACAAGTTGGTATCAGAGCCTAGGGTTGAGCGAAATCAAGTACAAATGAGTGAGTACTTGAACTCAAACCTGTGTGCTCTTGTGATTAATGACCCGTACAATCCAAGACTCGATCAAGACCGAAAGGTAAGATTTAATATAAGTAAGTATGCGAGAGGTTACTAATAATGATAAATATTGAAAGGTGAGCTTGATGGATAATGAGGATGTTCCGCAGTCGCGGGCTAGTATGAAAGCTAAGGTGTGTGATATGTCAGGAAAACGGACCCCAGGTACACAAATTTTAAATTTGGCAAGCATTAATATGTAGCATGCCCTTATATACGAGGGTGAAATCCTTGAAGGATTCAATGGGTGTGGCACGAACTTAAGACCGGTTCCCTGGACATAAAGTGATAATTCTTATGAGGGCACGAGACTAGTATGTGGATTGCACGCCTGGCCAGTGTGCAAGAAGCATAGGACGCTCGTGGGATCATGAGGATCATCACATGTATGTCCGGATGAATCGGGAATAGGGGTCGTGTGGGATGGAAAGGGGTCCCCCGATTCCTTAAGAATCGGGTCAAACATGAGAAAGAAAGATAAGAATGAAAAATATGAATAAAGATAAAAATGAAAAGAATGTAAAGTATGAATGAAAGGTTTGAATTCGGGAATGAATTCAAATCGGAATGGAATGAAAGGAATGAAAGGTTTGAATTCGGGAATGAATTCAAACCGGAATGGAATGAAAGGAATGAAAGGTTTGAATTCGGGAATGAATTCAAACCGGAATGGAATGAAATGAAGGAAAGGTTTGAATCCGTGAATGAATTCGAACGTGAATGGAATGGAATGGAATGGAATGGAATGAAAAGAATGGAAGTATGAACGAAGGTTTGAATCCGTAGATGAATACGGATCAAACTTATGAAGAATGAAAAGAAGAATGAAAGTTAAATCCGTGGTGAAAACGGGTTAAATATGCAAGGAAGCAAAAGAGAATGAAAGGCTTGAGCTGTAAGCAGTAAACGAATCAAGTACGCGGAAAGCGTGGTCGGAGGGAAGGTACGTAAAGCTTACGGCATTTAAAGTAGTGCAACTACTTATGTATTTGACTAGAAGTAAGAAATGTTAGTATTCGAAAAGAGATTTCGAAATAAGATGTTCCGACACGAATCAATACGGGTCGGAACAAGTTAAAACGGGCAGTAAACCATATTTGATGGTAAAAAGGGTAAAATGGTAATTTGGTCATGGAATGATGAAAGTATAATGAGTTTTGAAAGATTTTGTTATGATGAATGCCATGATAAGTAATAAGGGTAAAACGGTAATTTAGTTACATGGACGAACGAAAATGAAGTTTAAAGAATACCCTATGGCGCAAGCGATGATAGGTTAAATGTATGGAAGAAAGATTTAAAGATTATGACCATACGGAGAAAATCCGTAATGAGTCAAATGAGCGAAATGATAAATCGATACCGTTTTATTTAAAATGTAAAAGGTTTGGGGCGTTTAGACCAAATGGGTCAATTAATGACGATATGATCAATTGATGATGATGATTAATGAACGTTTGTTGAGTTTTATGCTCACAGGATGGATAGCATATGAAAGTTGCGTTGCTATTAATTAGCGGTTCTGAAAGCAAAGTATTAAACGGGTCAATATGTTAACCCGAGCCAGGTATGTACAACCGGTCAACTCATCATTTGGAACTTGAGGTTCTATGAGAGTTCGACAAGGTCAAAATGATACTTTGTTACCTTAATAGGTAAACCGGAATGATTTAAATTATAAACATGGTGTTATGAAGACATGATGAATCTTTTTAAAACAAGATTACGGTTTAAAAGTGGGATGGTGGTCAAACATGGCTTGAAAAGCTCTTCGTCGTAAAAGAAGGGTTAAAATTTGACCAAAACGCCCTCGAAAGGGAAAATTGGGCAAGTGACCTGAAAAGGTAGTTTGGAAATGAGTGTATAGATGAATAAACCCTTTTGGTTGCGAAAAAGTAAAAGGTATGAGTCCTTTTTGGCGTAATGCCTTGTTAAGGGCCTTTTTCGTAAATTGTCAAACTAAAGGGTAAAGTGTGGAATATTAGATGTGAGCATGAATAACCACCACGATTATAGTCGTGGTGGAAGATGAAAGAAGTTTCAATGTGAAAATATGAGGCATGAAAAGTATAAGCGAGATTCGAGCAAAGTGTTTAAATCTCATAGAACGGGTCGAATAATTTCTAAATGAGTATTAAGCCGAAAACTTATATGTTAAGAATTTTCTTAATCCGGAGGTGGGATTTTAAGTTTATAGGATAGAATGTGAATTTACAAGCGTGTAGGAAGAAACGGGAGGTTAAACGGGTAAACGGTTCGAAAATTATGCGCGTTTTAGTAAGTTCGGACGACGAAATGAATCTGCAGAAAAAGGGGTTTTAGAGAGGGCGTCGCCGACGGGTCCCCACCCCGTCGCCGACGGGCTCCCAAAACCACAAAACCGGCCGACGGCCTAAGTCACTGGATACGGGGGAAATTGGCCGACGGGCGTTTTAAGAGGGCGTCGCCGACGGGTCCCCACCCCGTCGCCGACGGGTTGCCTAAGAATGATTTCTCCAGTTTTCGCTTCTCGCATTTCCGGTTGACCCGTAACGCATCCCGGTGCTCCGTTAAGCTTCCAAATGGGCCGAAATTAAGTTTCTAATGCATTTTTGATAAAGGACTATTGTCCAGAATAAAAAAATTTCCAAGCTGACCTGGCAGCTCGACCCCAGCCAGGGGCTCTGCCCCTTGGACCCCGCCAGGGGCTGCCGCCCCTGGGACCCCGCTTCTCTCGGGGGCGCTGCCCCCGAACCCCCGTTATTCCCAATAAAGGATATGCACATATGTAAGTAGGTATGAATATATGCACGTATATAAGTATGCACGAATGTATGCAAGTATGTATGAATGTGTTTAAGTATGAATGAATGAATGTAAGTATGTACGAATGTAGGTATGCATGTATGCACATATGTAGATATGTATGAATGGATGTATGTATGTATGTATGCACGCACGAGAGCATGTACGTATGTACGATTTAGATACGTTTGAGTATTAACGTTTTTAATCGTGGTTCCGTTGAGAAAGCAATGTAATGCGGGTATGAGAACATTGGATGTATGGGGAATTGAAGTTGATCTCAGAAAGGGGTAAGGCTACGTTATGTTACGAATCAAGCCCATTATGAATCTGGTAAGGGTTGTATGAGTATGAATATTTTATTATTTTTAAAGTGTTGAAGTGTTATTAACGTTATGTGAAAGTTATGGGCATTATTTATATAAAATGCGAAGGACCTTATAAATTTCAATTATGTAAGCAGAGGGCTTACAAATTAAACTATTTGACCCATGTACAGTATAATGCTAATGCAAATCGGGAAATTGTGAAGGAACTATGGGTGAATGAACACCAATTTCAACGCAAGTATGAAAGGAAACGTAATAACCGTTAATGTGATAAATGAGAATGATGAAATTTTTGGCTAATGATAGTAGTAGGTGTGACGAAAGGATGCTCACGACGAGAGCTCATTTTACAGATGAATGAAATTAATCTAGTTAGAGGTCAATAAAGGAATGAAATCTTAGTTTAGTCTTAAGGTATTCAGTAACGCCTATATGTGGGAATAGTAAGTAATGCGTGAGAAATCACGAATGAAATGATTTGTAATGTAATATATGAATATACATGTAAATGTACGTATGCAGGCAGAAGGAATTATCGTCCAGGAAGGGTATGTGTGAATGTACGCATGTACGTAGAGGTGTAGGAGTGTATATAAGTATGTGTATGTATGTATGAATGTATTAAGGTGAGAAGGTATCTATGAATGTATGTATGTATGTATGAATGTATTAAGGTGAGAAGGTATCTATGAATGTATGCATGTATGAAGAAATGTAGGAATGTATGTATGTATACAAGTAGGAATGTATGAAGGTAGGAAGATACATATGAATGTACGTGTGTATGTAGAGAGATAGGGATGGTATGAATGTATGTAGTAAATGTATGAAGGTACGTATGAATGTGTGCATTATATAACAATAAGTAAGCATGTAAACAAGTACGTATAGATGTGTTATTGTTGCAAGTATGTTTTCGGGTGTATGTAAATAGATGTATGAGTGATTATGAACGCATGTATGTATGAGTTAAAGGGGATTGAATGTGCACAAAGGAACAAAGCTTGTATGTATTTATGTGTGTATGAATGCATGTGTGAATGTATTCATGAAGGTATGTATGCATGTATGTATGCATGAACATATGTGTAAATGTAAGTATATGAGTATTATACTTGATTTAAGAAAGTAAAGACAAGACGTATAGTTATATTTGTTCATGAATGAGACCTTTTTATAAGGTATGAGTAAATTCTTGCCATGGTGTGTATTATGAATAAAGTGAATTAATAAACATGCAGTGATGAACACCACTATGGAACTAACATGAGGCAAGAATTTGGAATCTAAAAGTATATGAATATATTCAGAATTGTGTTATGTAGAAGGATCGGTGAGTAAAGGATTATGGTCCCGTGGAAGTAAGCAAGGTTTCGGGGACGAAACCTCTTTTAAGGGGGGTAGACTTGTAACACCCCAAAAATGGGTTTGGTAATTTAAACCCGGTTAATGTAAAGGAACGGGTAAAATACCGTTAGGGGATAAAAGTGAACCGGTAAATGAACATTAACTAGGAATAATTAACCTAGTTGATTGTTAATATCGTTGGTATTAAACGAAGGGTTGTAGCCTTATTTAATTAAAACGAAACATGAGGGACCAAAGTGAACAACTTGAAAGTTGTGGTATTAAAAGAAAACACACACACAAACACACACACTTGTGTGTGTTCTGGATCGATGTCCAGGAGAAAGAACCAAGGGTTCAAACCCTAGTTCTTGAAGAATCTTCAAATTAAAGGGCCAAACGAAGTCTAAATTCGAGAAGGAACATGAATTAACGATCACCCAAGCTAGGGGATCATAAGGTATGTTGAATTTTGATGTTTAATGAAGTTGAGAAAACTTGATGAACATCACAAGTAGTGATTTATGTATGAATCGTAGAGGTTGTGGCCAAATTGACGATGTATGCTTGTTTAGGAACTAATCCTATGTGAAAACTCTTAGTGAATTGCTATAATTTAGGTGTTAGGATGAATTACCACTTTTAGCTAAGTGGGTTTATGTTTAATCCATGAAATGGTATGAATTTGATCATGAATATGTGTAGTATGTGATGTGTGCTTGTATATGGATGAAGTATGGTATAGAATTTGAATGATGTTTACTTGGGTTGATGAATGAAAGGGATAATTAGGAAGAAAGGCATGAAACACGTGTACATTATACTTAGAAAGTAGTATGCACACCAAGTGTTTGATGAAATGTCTAAATGGCCATAATATGTGAGGGTTATGTTATGATGATGTTGAGTATGCTATATGCTTGTTTGAATTGGCTAATGAAAGGCATATGTGAGATATGAACTTGATATGATCGTACATATGTATAATCATGTATGCTAATAAGGATGTAAACGTAATGACATGAAAGTATAGGAATCATGTCAAGAGGGATGGGAGCGTGGAAGGCTAACGGGCCAAGAAGACTCAAGTAAGCGGATGCAAATACGGGCGCATAAGGTAAGTGAATCCCGAACTTACACTTTAGATGTAAGATGTATTGTAGTATGATGGTTATTGTGAATTTTGTGGGAAAGTATGAATCAATGGAGGTAATAAGGTAAGTTTACTGAAAGTGAGTCGAAAGCTGGAAGAAAGTAATTTCTATTAAGTATGGGTAAGGTAGGGAACTTACATGTTAGTATTATGCACAAAGATAAAGTAAATAATTATACTTGTGGGTAAGATGTAAGTTGTAAATGAAGTGGTATGTATAGTAAGGTATTATGCATGAAAAGGTAATTTAGTTAAATACACAAATGAATGAGATTTGGTTATGTGTACTCGTGAGATTACACCTATGAGATAAGTTTAATGATGATAACTGTTTTCTGTTGAGTATGAAATGGAAGTGCAGGTATATTAAGAATGAAGAATGAGGGTTAAGTATGGAGAGTCGGACTAGAGAGTTCGACTGGATGGATTAATGGATTTACATAAGCGAGGATAGGAAATATTGATGCTTGATGATGCATGTTTTAAAGTATATGTATTACATCACCGGTTGCTAATGAAGTAATTGTATGTGGTGACTGCAGGTTATACGAGGTTACGAGATTCTCAACATGAAGAGTAAGCGGTTGATGATCGAGTCAGGACATGGATCGTACGTGGGTGTGTATGTGGTCATTTAATTTGATATAAGTATGTTAGTTTTTAATGTATTTAAGTGAAAGAAAGAATAACTAATAAAGAAATTTTTAGTATGTATTTTCCGCTGCGAATCTTAGACTAAAACGGATTAGGGTCTTACAGCCAGGCAGCTGCCTGGCACCCCCTCATTGGTTGTTACTTTTCTATTTAACTTTTAAACCTTCAGCTTTGCTAATATATGTGTTTAGCCCCTTTGATTTTAAAAAATGTTTCTTTTATTGGTTAGCTTTGTTTGTATGCATGTTTATTCCCTCTACTTTAACTTTAGTAGTGTATATGTTTAGTCCCTCTACTTTTATAATTTTTAGTAGTTGATCGTCACTTTTTGTAGTCTTCTTTTAAACCTTCAACTTCGCTAATATAGGTGTTTAACCCTTGTGTTTTTTGGAAAAAAAAAATTTCTTTTTGTTGGTTAACTTTTTTTTATATGCGTGCTTAAACTACATGGAGGGGAATAGTGACAGGCAGCTGCCTGACACTTCCCCATTGGTCCAGTCAAATTAGGATTTTGCCACATTTAAATTTATAGTTTTACCATTGGTTTTTTTTCTTCTAGCCAAACTACGATTTGGCCACAAATGTAAAATTGCGGTCATGCCATCGTTTTTTTTTTTTTTTTTTGACAAAACTATAATAGTGTTTTGTTTGACTAGGTGTAATTTTTATTTGTGTCAGGTGGCTGTCTGTCTGGCACACGCTCATTTTTCTCGAAAAATTGCAATTTTACTCACAATTTAAAATTATACTATTTCCATCATTTTAGTTTTTTTAGCAAAAGTATGGTAGTGTTTTTTTAATTTGTTGACTCGATGTAAAAAAAAATTAAGATCGTTTATGAGTAGGATGTACAAGTAAACGAAACATAGACGTAACAATGAGTGGAATAGTGCCAGGCAGCTGCCTGACACCCCCTCATTGGTTGTTACTTCTCTATTTAACTTTTAAACCTTCAGCTTTGCTAATATACGTGTTTAGCCCTTTTGATTTTAAAAAAGGTTTCTTTTATTGTTTAGCTTTGTTTGTATGCATGTTTATTCCCTCTGCTTTAACTTTAGTATTGTATATGTTTAGTCCCTCTACTTTTATAATTTTTAGTAGTTGATCGTCACTTTTTGTAGTCTTCTTTTAAACCTTCAACTTCGCTAATATAGGTGTTTAGCCCCTGTGTTTTTTTAAAGGAATAGTGCCAGGCAGCTGCCTGACACCCCGTCATTGGTTGTTACTTTTCTATTTAACTTTTAAACCTTCAGCTTTGCTAATATACGTGTTTAGCCCCTTTGATTTTAAAAAAAAGGTTTCTTTTATTGGTTAGCTTTGTTTGTATGCATGTTTATTCCCTCTACTTTAACTTTAGTAGTGTATATGTTTAGTCCCTCTGCTTTTTATAATTTTTAGTAGTTGATCGTCACTTTTTGTAGTCTTCTTTTAAACCTTTAACTTCGCTAATATAGGTGTTTAGCCCCTTTGTTTTTTGAAAAAAAAAATCTTTTTGTTGGTTAACTTTTTTTATATGCGTGCTTAAACTACATGGAGGGGAATAGTGTCAGGCAGCTGCCTGACACTTCCCCATTGGTCCAGTCAAATTAAGATTTTGCCACATTTAAATTTATAGTTTTACCATTGGTTTTTTTCTCCTAGCCAAACTACGATTTTGCCACAAATGTAAAATTGCGGTCATGCCATCGTGTTTTTTTTTTTTTTTTTTTTTTTTTTGACAAAACTATAATAGTGTTTTGTTTGACTAGGTGTAATTTTTTTTTGTGTCAGGCGGCTGTCTGTCTGGCACACGCTCATTTAAAATTATACTATTTCCATCGTTTTAGTTTTTTTTAGCAAAAGTATGGTAGTGTTTTTTAAATTTGTTGACTCGTTGTAAAAAAATTTTAAGATCGTTTATGAGTAGGATGTAAAAGTAAACGAAACATAGACATACATATTATAAGAGAGAATATTCGGCTTAGTGTCCCGCTACGCAGGCGGGGCAAAAACTAGTTAATTACAATAATAACACACCACCACATATAATTCGAATATTATTTTTTTCGCGGGTTTGGGATTTAGTGATATACCCGTTTACTCGACCCAATTACCCGATAAACTGTACCCGTTTACCCGGTTGTATACCCGATATAATTTCTTTTATATTATTAAATATGTATATATATGATACATCCAGTTTTTACACATATAGGTATTCTATTCCGTATACATTGTAGTTATTTGATATATATTTTTATAATACCAATACAAAATGTAACCGGTTAATAATTACCTGATAGATACCCAATGGGTTTTGAGATGGGTATCCCCAACGAGTAATCTTTTTAAATTAACGGGTTTACCCGATACCCGATGGGTATTTACCCGCTAGAAACCTGACGGGTTTGGGACAAGCATATCTAACTGGGTTTGGGATTACCTAAACCCGACCCATTGCCATCCCTACATAAATGGGTTGAACCCACTTAGACACGTTTTAATAGTGTCATTAAGGGTCAAGTTATTCTACAAAGGCTTCTAATTGTAAGAAGTGTAAGAAGGATTTATAGAGTGACAAGTGTCCAATAACCTAAAACTAAACTCACTACATCACCACCAAAAACCTAAACACCCACCCCCACCCCCCCCCCCCCCGCGCAAAAAAAACAAAAAAAAACTATACCTCACCAAAAAAACCACCAAAAACCTAAACACCCACCCCCACCACCACCCAAAAACCTAAACTCCCACCCCCCACCCCCTCGGCAAAAAAAAAAAAAAAAAAAAAAAAAAAAAAAAAAAAAAAAAAAAAAATTTGGTGGGTGATGTGGGGGTGGGGGTTTTTGGTGGTGGTGGATGTTTAAGTTTTTTTTTTTTTAGTGGGTTTTTTTGTGTAGTGGATTTTTTTAGGTTATTGGACACTTGTCACTCTATAAATACTTCTTACACTTCTTACAATTAGGATCCTTTGTATTTGATCCTAATCCGTGTCATTAATATGTAATACTAAGGGGTTGTTTGTTTAGCTCTTAACGGTTCAGACATCTTACTCATTCAGCACTTAACCATTCAGAAGTTGGCAAGTGTCGAGTTCTACCTTGTTAATAGGTCGTGTCACAAATTGGCAGCACGTTGCTTATTTACGGTTAATACTAAATGGTTTTACAAAAGAAAAATTATCATTTCTTTTTGACAAAAATAACAAACAAATTAGTTGTTCAAATAAGCAACTTTGTGTCCTCTTCATCAGTGCATTTAGGTCCATGTTATAAATACATAATCACGAGTATTTTTGACGAAAATAACAAACAAATTAGTTGTTCAAATAAGCAACTTTGTGTCCTCTTCATCAGTGCATTTAGGTCCATGTTATAAATACATAATCACGAGTAAAAAACATATTAGTTTGAGTGGCTTTATGTTTTGTAGGTTTCAAGAGTCAAGACATACTAATTAATAGGAGAATAAGTAAATGAATTCTAACTTCACTTTGAATTACTTGTTTCTACGATAAATTAATGTGTGTTGAAAAGCGTAGGTTCACTTTAGCAAAACCATGAATGCATAAAAAAGGGTTTTGAAAATTAAATTAGTTATCTATCTATACTTTCTATAAAAGGAGAAATCCAAGTGACATAAGAAAAGCTGATGTGTCAGCTAGAGAGCATGTCCAACAAGACTTTTCTTATGTCAGTGATGTGCTGAAAATGGGTTAATTAAAACAACTTAAATTACCCTAATTCTAGACTCTCTAAGTTTTAAATTTATAAAACTAAGACTCTCTAAACCCTAAACCACACAATCGGCAAGTGTACCGATCAATGTAGTATAGCCTAAGGAAGTCCGAGTATCGAACCCAAGAGACTCTACTGATTACGCTAATGACTCTATCTAGACTCAAACTGACACGACTTAACTAAATGTTTGTTGATTGGGGGGGGGGGGGGGGTTTCTAAAAATCCTAAGAATGCAAATAATGAATACTAGCTAGACTAAACGAACTAGACACGAACTCACACGAAAGCTGAACTCAAGGATGATGAAGGAACTACCTAGACAGGAATCCTGATTGGTTTTAGTTATGATTATAATTGGAAGTTGTCTGCTATGGAACCGGGATCTTAAAATTCTCACCTATCGGGAAATCTAAGGACCCCTAATCCTTCTCAAGAGCACGCTAAGATCCCCTAAAGGTTGTTAAATTACCGGTTTTAGACTCCCTTACAAGACATCTAATGGGTTTATAAAAGTATCCTACAAGGCTCACTCCCTTACGAGACCTAAACCTAGGATAGGTTTGTTTTCTCAGTTAGACTTGCTAGACAGCAGCCAAAAGGTTAACTTCCTAAGAATGACCCACCTTGCGGTTTAATCACTTAGACCTAGCAATAATCTCGCACCTTACAGCTATTGATGATTATTAGAACACTTGATTTTATTAAATTACTGATTATTACTTCTAAGGTTACTTACTAGATTTTCACCCTAAAGGATCAAAGATTTATTATGTGATATAGACACTCACCAAAACCTAAAACCCTAGCCCGATTATATTCCGTGATAAAGACCGTCACCAAGATTCGAACGAAGCAATAAACAATAATAAAACAATATCAAGCACGCAAACACATCTAACTGATAGAACAAACCGTTTACAATTTATAAACAATCCATAGCATTCAAAAATCCAAGAATAATCAAAACATATTGCAATCATTCAACCATGTCTAGGTAGTAACAAGAAATCTAGCCAAGAATCATGTCTAAAATCAACATAACAATCATTGACAAAACAGAATTCATCATGAAAAACTAAGAATAAACGAAACCGAAAGATAAACGGAAGTATAAAACCCGAAAATCTTCAACTCCGAGTGTTCCCAAGCTTCCTAGATGATTCCTTGGCTTCCCGAATGCTCCAAAACGCTCCAAACAGCCTTCCCAGTCGTCCAAGAACTCTAAATTTCGTTGTTCGAATTCTGTCCGTCCCCTCCTGATGTTATGCGGCTAGTAGGTATATTCTCAAAATAATATATCGCTGATGTTTTTATTGGCCCCCCCTATTCACGTCCAACTTGTAGCCTCATATCATGGGCTTGGCCCAATTAGTAACCGCCACTTTTTTTAAGATGATCCTCTAGTTTTTTTCCGTCTGATGTGATGCCAATTATATACAGTCGCCCCTCTGATGTGTTTGTATTGTATAATGGGTCCAATATATCAGATCAATATGCCATGTATATTATTTCTTACCAATCAAAAATGGGCTGGCCCAATGGATAGATATGTAGTAGCTTCTTTTCTAATCGGGGATGTATCTTAGCAGCCCAAACTTCATGCGGAAATTTTAATTCCGTTGCTGGCGCCTCACTCTACTCAACCGGCTTGTTATTTATTTATTTATTACTCGTTTTCCCTCCATTTGCACCGGGACCTGCCAAAACACGATATAATATAATATAATACTAAAACTAAAAATAATACATAAAAACTATACAAAAATTATATATTTTACACGGGACAAATATGTGTATTCTACCCCACATCAGTCAGCAACAATGAGGTGGAAACGAAAGAGAGAGCATGGTGATATCATAAATTCAAACCACTGCCCCACTTTAAAATTCAAAGGTGGCCCTCTTTCACCTTTTCAAAGGTCTGCCCAACCACTGATGTTCATACAAAACAACCACTGATGTTTCATTCAAATGGGAGGGTAATTGAAACCTCTGATGTTTATTCAAAATTCAAACCTCTGATCAGATTCAAAATTCAAAATCTTGGCTCCAGATTTAAAATTCAAACCATATCCATATAAGCTCTTTCTAATTTCTCAGAGCTTTTATTAACTCTCAACTCTCTCTCTCTCTCTAAAACTCGCTTTCTCTCTCTAAAATTCATCCCCAATTGTATCTTCTTCAATCGATTTTATATCATACATGCATTTGAAGTTCCAGTCTTCTCTCTCCTCTTTCTTTCTCTCTCTAGGGTTTCAAAAGAGTTGTTTTTCGCTGATCGGAGTGTGTTTGATAACTTAATCATCAGGTAATTTTCGTTTTTAGGGTTTATTATCGGTTAATTTCAATCTTCCTTTGCTAACAGAAACTCTGAATATCTACGCGCAGCCTGAAGAAGATGAATATGACAAGTCAAAGCCAGAAGTTCATGATGATGAAGCTGATAACTCAACTTTTTGGCCAGAAAACTCAACATTTTTGTTCCAAACCTCTTTGTAACCTTAGATCGAACCTTTAGAGACCATTTCTGGCCAAAAACGGTTTCTGGCGACCGAAGACTAACGAAGTTAGGGTTCTGTTAGTCAGGGTTCATTGGTGGCCAATATGTCAATAGTTGGGACTGCTAGTGGTTATTTTTGAAGTTGAGACTGTTGGCGGCCAACGGTGAATAGTTGGGATTATTAAAATCCAATATTCCAATAACATTTTATATTAGTTATGTGATGTAGTTAGGGCACATGGAATGCAACGACAACATGTGGCGAGTGGGATAAGTCCACTCCTTGGCTCACGGTGAGTTTCGGCAAGATGTTGATCGGCAACCAAGATTTGACAAAGGGTGTTGTTGGCTAGACAAAGATACGGCGATGTGTGTGTGCGCGCGAGAGAGAGAAGGGCCCCTTTCAATATCTACCAATCACATTTGAGTTTTTTTTTTCTTAATTTAATTTATAAATTGGTTGTGGCATGAGAGGCAAGTTGCATTTTTAGCGATTTTACAAGTTGTGGCAGATAAGAGGCAAATAGTGGTGAAGGTTGATGTGGTACCGACTTGAAGAAGAGGGGTGTTGTGGCAAGTTTGGCATGGGAGACAAACATTCCCTCCGATGTTAGAGGTGATAATAGACATTGTGAAGAAACATTTTTAAATCTATTTTCATATTAGTTGATAATTTAACCTTACTCAAGTTGTAGCAGTATTGACTATTATATATGAATACATTAAAAAACACTCTGTTTTAAATATAACTTTGTTTACAATACTGATCCGTTAGAATCATAACGAAATCTATACATGAATGATGTATGAAATACATATATAATTAAAATTCGAACATGTTCTAAAAATTAGAAAACCCCGCTAAACTACACACTACCGCTAAACAACACCATCAGACCAGACCTCCACCAACACCATCAGACCATAACAATTATTATTTATATATATAGTTAGAGTGTATATATAAGCTTGTATATGATGTTTAAAAACTTGTACATTGGATAAAAAGAAAAAAAAATACCGCTCATTTAACGAAACAAATGGATGGGGTTAGTAAGGTGGATGAAAATGGGAAGATTCTGAACCACAAGGACCCAAATGAGGAAAAAAAAACTTTTTGGATGAAAGTGACAAAAATGGTCAAACCACAAGTTGCAAGTCATACAATTTTGAACCACAAATCCTAATCACTTGCCATTTATAAATATAATTATAGAAAGAAACATATTTTTTAATTAGTACACATATTTCTCATGGCCCAACCATATTTGTTTTCTTTAACTAACACATAGAAGAGAAGAGGCCATTTCATTTGTTGGAAAGGATGCGATCAATCTCACCTTTCTCATTATACAATGCCACGAGTTTCTTTGCATATGATGGCATGTGTCTAGCAGCTCTGGATCGGATTAATGTAACACGTTGTTACTAATTTAATTTATTAAAGGTAACTTGTTACAGACAGACAGAAAAGATTACCTTTGTTTTCCCCATGCGCGATTCACATATAAATAATTTCTAATGGTATGGTAATCCAACGAATAGCGAGCAAACTCCAGACCTTTTGGCCCAATCTGATCCAAACCAAACCAAGTCATCAGCATTATTACTTTTGTAATAATTAAAGTAGCAACTAGCAAGTGGGGACGAATAACTCTTACCAGATTGAGTATAAATGCAATAATGTTGCCGACCAACTTTGGAGCAGGCTGAGCAGGACCCTTCCCTGAATGCAACATGTAAAATATATTAGACTAAAAAAATGAAGAAACAAAAGAGAGAGGCTATATACCAAGCTTAGCGTTATCATCAGCCTTGACAGTTTCCATAACAAAAGGGCGTCTCTCTCCCTGAAGTGAATAACGGTGTTTAGGAATATATACATACACATATTTATATAAAAGAAAGAGAGAATTGTATGTACTCCGCTTGTTGTAGGGGTGATCTCCAATTGATTTTTCACCAAATTCAGCATTTCTCTTCCACGCTCATTTCTGGTCATATAGAAAACATGACAACACATACAGTGTAATTTATAAAAAGGCATTTATCTTCCCCTCACCTCACTGTAACATACTGTGGATGTTGTGTCATGCTCACTCCAGAATATTTCGGAACCCCCATGTATCCCACCACCAAATCCTGAAATTCAATTCTCAACTCAAAATCATAAACATCCACGTCCACTTGGGAAAAATAACTTACAGCTAACCCGTTTGTGTAGTCAAAACAGCTGCAAACAAACATAAAAAATAGATGAAATACCTTTAGTTATTAAAAAATTCAAGAAACAAAGGGATTGATTACCTACCTGTAGCAGGATGGTGCTATAACATTAACTAAATCATTCGCTGGCAGTGAGAAATATGGAACATGTGTTTAGTTAAATTTAATGTTTCTTGAAAACAAAATGTTAATGGTATGAAATGACAAAAGATTCATTTACCTCTTCTATATGACCATCCAAATGCTTCAAATGGACCTATTAGACACCAAACAACGTAACCATAACAAACACAAGAAAGAAGTAGGGAGGGAGGGTTTATGATATACCTTACAATCTTGCATAAACTCATAGTGAACAACTGTTTCTGGGTCTTCGCTAGCCGCTCTTAGAAACTTATCTAACCCATCTCGTGTTCCATTGTCCACTATGATGAAATAAAAAATATATATATTACTAATATGCCTTTGGGCAAACTTGATGAAATACAAACCAACTTTACAATTTTTTCCTTGTTGAGTTTACATTCAATTCAAATCAAAACCCTAATGAGGGATTTTAGCATTACTGACATTGCATCTTATTTCTCAATAGAGGGTAAAAAAAAAAGGTTACCACAATTAGTCCCCAAGACATAAAGTTTGTCCAGGTTCAAATATTGCTCAACTGATCGTAGTGCTGCAGATTAAGAAAGTTCTGTATTAGTATTATAATATAATGATGAAGAAGGTTGAAGAAGAGATAAGATAGGACCTTGTACTTGACATCCGACCCCGCAGAAAAGTAGACGTTTGACACCTGTTGCCTGTGTTGATAGATACATGTGTAAGAAAGCAAAAGGTAGGATGAAGTGCAGTTAGTTAGTTATATAGGATACCTCAACCAAAGCAAGAGTATTAAGGTTAGGAGACAAGGTGGGCTTAACACCTTTTGCTGCTAGAACTTCCTCAGGGGTCCTATGTAATGGAAAGTTTAATAATAGAAAATTAATAAAGAATTGGTAAGGTTAAGAAAATAAAAAAGGGAAACCTGGCCAAAACTGGTCTAGGGGAGAGCCTATCATCTGGATCACTGAGATGATTAAATATAATTAGATGTAGTAATTATTAAAGCAAAGGCTGATTTAGTGAATAATAATAATACCTTTGAACACATACAACAGCTTCAACCATGCCTGATTTCAACATTTCAATTGCAATGTTGTGACTATGCCTGTCCATTGGGCTCCTGGAAGAGGATGAATCTTGCGGGCATAGAGAAGCTCCTGATGGACTCCAAAATAAGTTTCATCTAAGGAATCAGGATTTCGAGGTCTACCATGAACCACTGGTTCAAGGCCCTGGATAGGATAGAATGAATTAATTTAATTTAAACCTAAGTAAGTAAGTAAGTAAGTAAGTAAATTGGGATGGATTGGAGGGAGGGAGGGAGGGGGTAGTTACTTGAACTCTGGCCATCCCATCTCCGAGGAAAGCACAGGCATTCTTGACATGAGCAACGTAGTAAGTATCACACAGCCCACACTTGCTGCAATCAAACAAACAAATAACCCACCCTAGCTAGCTACTAACCTAATTTATAAATAAATAAATAAAAAGGGAATTAATTAATAATAAATGAATATAAGATAGGATTACCTGCAGTGGTCTTTGGCTGGATAGGTGCCGCCGGGAGGTATAGGCTTGGACCGCTGCCTCCAATCATCTCTTAATGTTGTTGTTGTTGTATCTGCAACTCAAAATTCAAATCAATTCATTCATATTCATTTTGGGAAGGAAATTAACTTAATTAAGACCAACAACAACAGATAGGAGGAGGAGGAGGAGACCTTTAGATTTAGAAGAAGCAGAAATGATGGGGGGACTGAAACTAGCAGCAGCAGCAGCCATGGGTTTGGGTTGGGTTGGGTTGGGTTGGGTGGGGGTGGAGCTCTGCCTGCCTGCCAAGCCACACGACTACTATCTTATTTGGACACGCAATTTCATTTTATCACACACAACAAAACATCATTTATTTCCCTCTAATTCCTTCCCTCAATTCTGCCTGCCGTGTAACTCCCCCAAAACTACTCCGAAGCCGCTGCCCTCTCTCTCGTTCCTTTTATTTTTCGTTCAAGTGTTAGGCTTTTGTTTCTAAATTTTGGCCCACTATTTGCCAGCTTTTGATCCTAGTCCATAGTTTCCTCTTATAAATTATTTTTGGCCCATCAAAAGTCCAGAACGCTTCTTTTTTTTTTCACTTTGTTTTCATTTTATTAACGAATAAAAACAAAACAAAACAATCAATTATAACTATTCTAATTTTCAAAACCCTTTTTATGCATTCATGGTTTTTCTAATGTGAACCTACGCTTTTCAACACACATTAATTTATCGTAGAAACAAGTAATTCAAAGTGAAGTTAGAATTCATTTAGAGTTGGGTCTTCATGATTTGCAACTTGCGAGGCCTTGTGGGTTTTATATCATGATCATAAAAAAATGTGTCGTCTTTTTTATGCAAATCATCAGCACATATAGATTCATTTACGTGTATGACATGTGCCTGTGCTAGGAGTGCTCAACAATGAAGGCATAACTCCGATTAGTAAACAAGGTTTGGTCGATTGTTTGCGTAATCTGGACTTCATCTCTCTTCCTAATTAGATTATATTTTCATTCATTCGCCTCCGGGATAGCTCTTCGTTCGCCTTGTATTTGTCATGTCGCCGGTTTACTTGCGGACGGTCTTGATCTCTTTTGCTTAGTAGGTCTGTGACTGGTCGCGGCTATCTCGTATAGTTTAGCTAGATCGGTACGAATCCTATTAACCTCTAGTAGATCGGATCTTTGCGGTTGGTTGGCTTTTTTCCTTGAGTTGGGTCCATCATGGGTGAGGGAGTGACCAAATTCTTCGTCACTAACTTACCGGAGAAGTGTAGCTCGAAGGAGATTGGAGATTTCTTCATTGGTTATGGGGTAATAACTTCGGGTTCATATCGTTTACAGGGGTAAGGAATTTGAAGGAGCTGGAAGGTAGTCTGAAGGGGGTTAAGTTCGGAGGGCACAAGTTGTTTGTTAATGTGGTTAGATTCGCAGCTGAAAATAAGGACCTCTCTCGGCCGCCGTTTAAGTCTGATGTTGGTTATAGGGGCCCGGCTGCTGGGGTTCATGGTTTTAACACCGGTAACTGTATGCCAAATCCTCTCGGAACGGCATATAGAGACTCAGAGTTAGGGTGTTCTTCGGGGGCGACGAGTTTGGACAAGGTGGTGGAAATTTCCGAATTTGTGAAACCTTTGGTTGGGTGGATGAATAACAGTTTAATCGTTAGAACCTTCGATCTGAAGACACTGGTCACGTTGGACAAGCTGCTTTTGAAAGATGGTATCTCTAATGTCTCGCTTAAATACGTGGGGGGTTTGTACATGTTGTTGGTTTTCGACAGTCCGGAAGATATGGTTTGCTTTAAAGATTTTAATTCAAACGCGAAGGTCTGGTTCTCGTGGCTAGAAGTTTGGAAAGGCCAATCCCTTCCGTTCGAACGTATAGCTTGGCTTAAGGTCACCGGCGTTCCTTTACATTTACTGGATAACGAGGTGTTTGACTCTGTCGGCCGGTTATTTGGTAAGGTTGTTCATGCTTCGTCTTTGTCGGAGGAGTTTAAGGATCTCACCTTTGACTTAGTTGGTGTCCTTGTCGGTGACGGAATTAGGATTAGCCAATCGGTAACGTTAAAATGGAAGGATCGGAAGTTTAAAGTATGGGTTGATGAAGAAATAGGGGACTGGGTTCCGGATAGTATCAGTGTAGATGAAGTATGGGAAGACAAATCGGATATGGGTGCTGATTTGGGAGAAGATGGATTGTGTTCCCCTAGGTCGTTAAGGGGTTCGCCGGAATTCGTGTCGGGGGCTCCGGTTATCTAGAAGAATGTCAGTCGGGATGGTTACGACCTGTCGGAAGTTGTAATGGCGGATAATCAAAAAGACTTTGTTGGGAATGATGGTTTGGAAGTAGAAGAGGTGTTGGTAGGCGGCTGCATGGGAGACGTAGAGAATGTTAATGTGGTGGCTTTGAGTTCTAGGGAGAAAGAGAGTGGGACCGGTAATTTGGAAGAGGGGGAGTTTTTTGCAAATTCCCCTAATTCTTTTTTTGGGGAGAATTTGTAACACCCCGAAAATTTACGTCCTATAATGTATTGACACGTGTCATAAGTTTTGAACGCGTGCAAGAATGTTCTAGAAGGACTAAAGTTGACAAACATAGAAACTATGTGAATTTGAGGGTTCAAAATGTCAACAATGAATAAATATACTTTACAATAACCCTACATGATGTTTATAACCTTAAACGAATAGATCATGGATCATACGAAGCGAATTGTGAAAGAAAGTGAGAGATTACAAACTACAGGGGTTAAATGTGCCAACATGTTTAAGTTATACCTCTGAGTGACCTTTTGACAAACCCGAAGCTTTGTAACGATTAATTATGCTCACTAGAATATACCACAAAAATTTCATGAAGTTTCGTTATCGTATGAGCAAGTTGTGATAAAATTCGTGTGCAAGGGTTAGAACCATCAACATTGAAATTTAGGGCTTTTCGGGTGATCACAAAGTTACCCGAGGACTTGACAAAGTGGGTATAAGTATTAAAGCCCCTGTATATAAATATTAAAGCCTTAAAATGCAAGAAACCATGTGAAAGTGACATTTCGGGGGACCAGGGGCCAAATATGCAATAAAAGGAAACTTGTTACCTGATCAGAAGGGGAATGCGGCCCGCTTTGGATATCTTAAAACATGATGCGGGCCGCTTGAGACCTGCAGAAGCAGAAAATCATGGCAGGTGGCTGTTGGTGCCATCTAACCGACTTAAATCCTAGTTTTTCGAATCTATGGGCTTGCTAAAGTGGTTTTTAGCTACTAGAGGGCATGTGGACTGATCTTAAATCATGCTAGACCTTGTTGGCATCAAATTAGAAAGATCAAAAGTTCATAAATATCACAAAGTTTCAACATTCATGCACAATTCAACTTCTGGACATTTTCAAGAGCTCAAGACCTGATACAAGCATTTCAAATCATCCATTAGACAAGTGTAAGTACCTTTGATCCTTCTCGATCAAGTTTTCCTTAGTTAGTAGCCTAGAAATCAAACCGTCGTAACTACGGTTTGACTTTCCGATAAATCACAATCGGTCCAGAGTTTAGTCGAATCAAAAGTTGTTATAAGTTGGTATTTATATGGGTACTAAACCCCTAAAAGGTCACCCACTGATTCCAATCTTAACCATGTCGTTTGTCGAGTCAAAGGTTGTCCGAAAAAGTCAACAGAAACATTAATCGCATATTTAATGATACGGAAGGCGTGTAACCTGTTTTATCAGCCATACAACTTGAAAATAAGTATAATAACTTGTCTAAGCTTATTTGATTCGACAACTTTATGTTTAGAACCGATTCGGAACCGAGAGACGCAAAAGTTTGACTTTTGCTTTGACCTCAGTTCTGACCTGATTTATATAGATTTAGACATGCCTTAAAGTTCCATTAGGACCTAGTTGCATGTGTGTATAAGCCTCTGCGTTTATACCACTCGAATCCCAAATCGTCCGATGTTTCCGTTAAACGCCTAAATATTGACCGTAATGCCCTTATGAGCATAAAACGAGATTTTTGGAAATATGAAAGTAAAATAATCTTAGTTACTGATTATTAGACATGTCTGTAAATTTTCACATCAAGCGGAGGTCCAGATTAGGAGTTATGCTTAATGACGTAATTATAGCGATTCTTAGTAATTAAATGACGTCATTAGCGTAACGCCTATCTAAAACCCATTTTTGACACCAAACCTTTTACCCACTGATGTGATATAATATTTTGGGATTTTTGAAGAATTTTTAATTATTTTTAAACTGATCATAAGCTAGGTTAATCGCCTCGATTCGGTTAATACCAAAAATACCCTTTTCGGCCATAAAATGAGTTTTACAAATCCTTTTAACGCCAATCCAATTGCTACTGATTTTAAATATTAAATGGAGTGTTTTGAACCTGTTTAACTGATTAGGAAACTCAGAATCCTATTTTAACCCGTACGTCGCTTAAAACTACTTTATACGCGTATTATACGCATAGTTAGGGTTTAAAACTATTTTGGCATATAAGACTTATAACCAAATGTTATAACCTGTTAAAATAAGTTATTTTACTGATTTATTCAGACCCGGATCATAGAAGCTTAATTGATCCCTTTTATAATCTTTAAAATGACCAAAATACCCCTAAGGGGATTAATATAAAATTAACCTCGTTTTGGGCATAACGGAAGGTATCCTACTGATATCACAACATACTTAAGGCATCTTAACTTAGGAAACCTGTTTAGGACTCTTATGGTTACCCGTTACGCTTCATACGCGTTAGGTTCGGTTTATGTAACTAGTTTACATAAATTAGCCGAAACGGGTCAAACCTTATCGGTTTTATCTCAAAATCCAGAATGTGTATCATATACCCATATTAAGCAAGTCTTCAAACTTGTCGGGTCTAAATCACATTCTATCCGGTCTTCGCTTAATCGTACGTACGAACCGTATCTTTCTGTAAGACTAACCGGTCTAAGCTTAAGCTTAATTAAAGACCCGTTAGCATTCTAATTAGTTATTTATACCATCATTCCAGACTAGAGCTTTCCGGTAAATTGTACCTACGCTTGCTTAAGTGAATACGGCTGAGTTATAAATTTCTGCTATTTAAGACAGGAGCTAGCTCAGGTAAATACTCTTAACTTATTTTCCCTATTACGGGCTTGGGATACGGTAATATAAATACCGCATGTTCAGGTATGGGATTCAAAGACAAATGAGTCGGGAAATCCAAATAACCTGTTTTAATTCGTATTGCTTGACTGAAACATTGGGGATTAATGCGACCGTGTCCTGGATATACTTGACTCATGATTTGCAATGGCCACGACCTAAGCACGGGGTGTAGGCATACACCTGACAGATGCCATATGTTTATACCAATATGGAATTCCCAATAGGGGAATAGTGGTGTGTCGGTTAATCATGAACCGGCATAGTTTCGGGCCCTACATGTAGAGCAAGTTATGTAAAACTGATAACATGAAATATAGTTTGTCTCAAGTATAAAATATTAATTTTGCCTTGTGCATTCTAATCAAAGTGTCGAAACATTTACGTGTCTTGTGCACCTAACAAATTTTCATAAACATTTTCAAATGAGTCGGTTGAGTGTATTTACCAGTGAAAACTGACGTATTTTCAAAAGTCTAAGTGGCAGGTACAAGTACGTAATAGGCTGGAAGCGGCTCAGGACGTTAATAAGGAATCTTGCAAGTTCTAGGCGTCTAAAGTCTGTTGAACAATGTTTACGTTTTATGATCCGCCTGTGGATCCTTTACCTTCCGTTGTAATACTTGGATATTACTTTATATTCGGATTGTAATATATTTATCTTTTGCTTCCGCTGTGCATTTAAATATTGTGTTGTTTGACTATAATGTTGCCAACCACGTCACGATACTCCCCATCGGGCCCACCGGTGACACGTGGAAATTTGGGGTGTGACAGGTTGGTATCAGAGCCAACACTGAGTGAATTAAACATTAGCCTTTTGTGTTTAATCTCAGTTACACAGTTGCACATTCTTGTGTCTAGACGAGAACATAGGACAAATTCAAATTTGTTTCATTTTGTCTTTATTTGGTTCCTTTGTTATTTATACGATTAGCTCTTGTATGGGCGAGTCATTTTCGGTAGAAGTCCCGATTAGGGCAACCATATACTTGTTTAGATTTTTGAAGGAACGATTATATTTAAAATATCATTCCTATATTATAAGATCTACCATTATAATAAAATGGCAAAATCTAAAAGGACAAGACCTAGCCATATGTCACATTAAGACAGGGCCAAGATGGTAGTTCCACAATTAGATTCAGATCCTTATTAACATCTCGATAAAAAATTTTGTTCTGCGTTAATTATTAAAAAGAATCTTAAAGGTAAAACCTAGCCTAAATGTCACTGCATACAAGGCCGAGATGGTAGAACCTATTCAAGAGATTCAAATCCTTATTAAACATATGAAAGCATAATTACATGCTCGACAAAGTGTGATACGATAAAATCACATAAGTCATTTTTATGGAATTATTCTAAATCCTTATTTATATAAGCATCCCATATGGATGAAGTGCCCACGGGCTATAATTAACGTCCTCTGAGACTAAAAGGCAATTCTATAATAAACTCACCAATAGACTATTGTCGATATGTTACAGTTCAAGCAACATGGCAGACTCAAACGAGGTCAACAGTCACCCAGGGATAGTACCTGATAATGCCCGAGTAAACGTAGCGGGTGCAGAATTACAAGCAATGATAGATAATGCGGTTAATAGGGCTATGGATAGACAGCTCCATGAATCCAGTGGTACCCATGCAAGGACCCCATCTGCACCACACTCCAGAACACCCTCCAGGACTCACACTGCCCACAACAGTAATTCTCACCACTCCTCAAACCAGAGGAGTACTCCATCCCAACGAGTCATGCGGAATCAAGAACCCCGTAATAAAGGTTGCACCTATAAGTACTTTGTTTCGTGCAAACCCAGGGACTTCACTGGGGAAAAAGGAGCTGTTGATTGCATGACTTGGATGGACGAAATGGATACGGTTGTGGATATTACTGGTTGTGATGATAGGGATATTGTGAAATTTGTGTCACAATCTTTCAAAGGAGAGGCATTAGCTTGGTGGAAATCTTTGATCCAAGCTACAGGGAAAGTCCCGTTATATAATATGACCTGGGAACAGTTCATGACGCTGATAAAAGAAAACTATTGCCCTCAACACGAGGTTGAGAAGATTGAGACTGAATTCTTGACTTTAGTCATGGAGAACTTAGATTGTCAAGCATACCTTACAAGTTTCAATACCAAGTCTCGATTGGTTCCTTATTTGGTCACACCGGAACCAAAGCG
Organism: Helianthus tuberosus; assembly: GCA_030545235.1. Classification (NCBI taxonomy): domain Eukaryota; kingdom Viridiplantae; phylum Streptophyta; class Magnoliopsida; order Asterales; family Asteraceae; genus Helianthus; species Helianthus tuberosus. Next base: position 28,998 of record JARYGA010060206.1, read on the forward strand.
AATTGCTCGCTTCATTGGGGGTTTAGCCCCAGAAATAAAGGCAAGAGTGAAAGCATCGAGACCTACTACCTTCAGGTCAACGGCAGAATTGTCGCTAGCTCTCACACTCGATGTGGTTAGAAACAAGGCTGCCAAGGCCTCTGAAGATGGGAAGCGTAAAAGGGAGGAGAATAATTCCCAGAATCCTAAGAAGAACAAATCCGAGTTCAACAATGACCAACAGGATTCCGACAAGAAGCCTACATGCAAAACTTGCAAAAGAAGACACTGGGGACAGTGTCGATCAAACCAAAAGATAAAGCAATGTGGCATCTGCAAAAGAACTGGCCACCAGTCCCACGAATGTAGGGACATAAAGAATGCAAGCTGTTTCAGATGTGGTGAAAAGGGCCACATCAGTACTAATTGCCCGGAGGCTGCCCAGGGAGGAGCAGCTAAGTCTGGGATGGATAAGAAAGGAAACGCCTAAACTACCAGTTGAAGGCCAGAGACAGTGCATATCAATAATAAGGTACGTCCTTACCTTTTAGCATCAATTGTATCTGCTAAGTATTTTACGTTAATGTAAGGGATAATAAACCTTTAGTAAACCATAAGCTTAGCAAACTTTTGGTTACATTCATAAGAACTTCAGATATTAAAAATGAGGCATAATTTACCAATGGAGTCTTTAAAGACCCTCTCTCCCATCCTCGGAGATAATCCTTCCATAAAAATCTGGAGTACTCTTCCCCAAAAAGAGTACGACAATATATATTACTTTATTTTATTTTCTCATTGCTTTCTATCTTCTGCGAATGCCTAACTATGTTTGATAAAAGTGCCATATGAGGATTGGCGTATCTTAGTGTGTCCCATAGATTGCTTCCATGCCTGATCAGTATGGAGGTTTAATACATGGAACCCCTGAGACATCCCAATGGTCATATCATACTAAAGTCGACTAGTAGTATTCAAAGAAGATATCCAATATAAAATGTCCCTATAAGTATCTCTACTTAGGGCACCCTTACATTTGTAAAGTGAATGTGTCATTTATCTGACACCGACATCGATAGATGAACCAAAGCCTGAGAACACGGACAACTATGACATCTCTATGTGTGTCATGATTATTTTCTTCATAGGAACTACCATGTTTACCTCCTGAGAGGCAAGAGGATGTTAGGACAAACATCCCGCTTAGGGCTACAGTTAATGTAAAAGCCGTATATCTGTTAGTACCAACGGAATAGGAATAACTAAGAGCCTAATCGATAAGTTTTTAGAGAAGGTTTCTTAAAGCCAAAATTCAAAGTTCTAAGAACACCGATTTTTAGTAAATAAGAAAGACGGTTCATTTTGCTTGTGCATTGATTACTGCAACCCTAATTAGGCAACAATTAAGAATCGCCATCCGCTGCCCAGGATCGTCGATCTGTTCGACTAACGGCAAGGATTAGCTATTCCCTAAACATTAGCTAAGCAGTGGTTGGAATAACCATCTCACCTTAAAAATAAAGCTTTTCTATAATAATGGATATGTAATTATTAAGGCTACTCCTTAGGAGACCTTGTATAGATGGAATGTTAAATGTCTAGTACTAGATAGAGAATTGGTAAGTCCAAATATCAAGATCTGAAAGTTGCCTGGGGGACAACAAATAAGATTATACAAATCCATAATCGATTGTAGGTTGCCAGTATATGGCAAGAAATCGAGGAGTTATGAAAATAGCAAACTTCCTAAGTTCTTGTTAAGGAATATGGTTTAACATAAGATATCACCCAGGAAGGGTGTACCAAATTTGTGAAATTATCAGGCTAGTTAAGCTCTGAATATATGGAAATCATTCGAAGGAATTGAATGTATCAAGATCAAGTAGCTTGTAAGCTAAAACCTACTTAAGGAGTTTGACGGAGCTCGCAATACATTGCACAATAGTGACTGGAGGATGTGTTCCGCCAATAAGTCAAGAAGCACTATCACATAATGATATGCAGAATTATGATGTGATGAGCATCCTGTATCGATTGAGGATCGACAGGTCAAGAAGCTCCAAAAGGATACATACGCCTAATATAAGAGCCACTAAGGGAGCTTGGAAAGACTCCAGATATGCTATAAAAGTTAAGTCCTTTATGCGACAAAGAGTACTTCCAGCATTTTAACAAATCTCGAGGTCGAGATTTCTTTTAAGGGGGTGAGGATGTAACACCCCGAAAATTTACGTCCTATAATGTATTGACACGTGTCATAAGTTTTGAACGCGTGCAAGAATGTTCTAGAAGGACTAAAGTTGACAAACATAGAAACTATGTGAGTTCAAAATGTCAACAATGAATAAATATACTTTACAATAACCCTACATGATGTTTATAACCTTAAACGAATAGATCATGGATCATACGAAGCGAATTGTGAAAGAAAGTGAGAGATTACAAACTACAGGGGTTAAATGTGCCAACATGTTTAAGTTATACCTCTGAGTGACCTTTTGACAAACCCGAAGCTTTGTAACGATTAATTATGCTCACTAGAATGTACCACAAAAATTTCATGAAGTTTCGTTATCGTATGAGCAAGTTGTGATAAAATTCGTGTGCAAGGGTTAGAACCGTCAACATTGAAATTTAGGGCTTTTCGGGTGATCACAAAGTTACCCGAGGACTTGACAAAGTGGGTATAAGTATTAAAGCCCCTATATATAAATATCAAAGCCTTAAAATGCAAGAAACCATGTGAAAGTGACATTTCGGGGGACCAGGGGCCAAATATGCAATAAAAGGAAACTTGTTACCTGATCAGAAGGGGAATGCGGCCCGCTTTGGATATCTTAAAACATGATGCGGGCCGCTTGAGATCTGCAGAAGCAGAAAATCATGGCAGGTGGCTGTTGGTGCCATCTAACCGACTTAAATCCTAGTTTTTCGAATCTATGGGCTTGCTAAAGTGGTTTTTAGCTACTAGAGGGCATGTGGACTGATCTTAAATCATGCTAGACCTTGTTGGCATCAAATTAGAAAGATCAAAAGTTCATAAATATCACAAAGTTTCAACATTCATGCACAATTCAACTTCTGGACATTTTCAAGAGCTCAAGACCTGATACAAGCATTTCAAATCATCCATTAGACAAGTGTAAGTACCTTTGATCCTTCTCGATCAAGTTTTCCTTAGTTAGTAGCCTAGAAATCAAACCGTCGTAACTACGGTTTGACTTTCCGATAAATCACAATCGGTCCAGAGTTTAGTCGAATCAAAAGTTGTTATAAGTTGGTATTTATATGGGTACTAAACCCCTAAAAGGTCACCCACTGATTCCAATCTTAACCATGTCGTTTGTCGAGTCAAAGGTTGTCCGAAAAAGTCAACAGAAACATTAATCGCATATTTAATGATACGGAAGGCGTGTAACCTGTTTTATCAGCCATACAACTTGAAAATAAGTATAATAACTTGTCTAAGCTTATTTGATTCGACAACTTTATGTTTAGAACCGATTCGGAACCGAGAGACGCAAAAGTTTGACTTTTGCTTTGACCTCAGTTCTGACCTGATTTATATAGATTTAGACATGCCTTAAAGTTCCATTAGGACCTAGTTGCATGTGTGTATAAGCCTCTGCGTTTATACCACTCGAATCCCAAATCGTCCGATGTTTCCGTTAAACGCCTAAATATTGACCGTAATGCCCTTATGAGCATAAAACGAGATTTTTGGAAATATGAAAGTAAAATAATCTTAGTTACTGATTATTAGACATGTCTGTAAATTTTCACATCAAGCGGAGGTCCAGATTAGGAGTTATGCTTAATGACGTAATTATAGCGATTCTTAGTAATTAAATGACGTCATTAGCGTAACGCCTATCTAAAACCCATTTTTGACACCAAACCTTTTACCCACTGATGTGATATAATATTTTGGGATTTTTGAAGAATTTTTAATTATTTTTAAACTGATCATAAGCTAGGTTAATCGCCTCGATTCGGTTAATACCAAAAATACCCTTTTCGGCCATAAAATGAGTTTTACAAATCCTTTTAACGCCAATCCAATTGCTACTGATTTTAAATATTAAATGGAGTGTTTTGAACCTGTTTAACTAATTAGGAAACTCAGAATCCTATTTTAACCCGTACGTCGCTTAAAACTACTTTATACGCGTATTATACGCATAGTTAGGGTTTAAAACTATTTTGGCATATAAGACTTATAACCAAATGTTATAACCTGTTAAAATAAGTTATTTTACTGATTTATTCAGACCCGGATCATAGAAGCTTAATTGATCCCTTTTATAATCTTTAAAATGACCAAAATACCCCTAAGGGGATTAATATAAAATTAAACTCGTTTTGGGCATAACGGAAGGTATCCTACTGATATCACAACATACTTAAGGCATCTTAACTTAGGAAACCTGTTTAGGACTCTTATGGTTACCCGTTACGCTTCATACGCGTTAGGTTCGATTTATGTAACTAGTTTACATAAATTAGCCGAAACGGGTCAAACCTTATCGGTTTTATCTCAAAATCCAGAATGTGTATCATATACCCATATTAAGCAAGTCTTCAAACTTGTCGGGTCTAAATCACATTCTATCCGGTCTTCGCTTAATCGTACGTACGAACCGTATCTTTCTGTAAGACTAACCGGTCTAAGCTTAAGCTTAATTAAAGACCCGTTAGCATTCTAATTAGTTATTTATACCATCATTCCAGACTAGAGCTTTCCGGTAAATTGTACCTACCCTTGCTTAAGTGAATACGGCTGAGTTATAAATTTCTGCTATTTAAGACAGGAGCTAGCTCAGGTAAATACTCTTAACTTATTTTCCCTATTACGGGCTTGGGATACGGTAATATAAATACCGCATGTTCAGGTATGGGATTCAAAGACAAATGAGTCGGGAAATCCAAATAACCTGTTTTAATTCGTATTGCTTGACTGAAACATTGGGGATTAATGCGACCGTGTCCTGGATATCCTTGACTCATGATTTGCAATGGCCACGACCTAAGCACGGGGTGTAGGCATACACCTGACAGATGCCATATGTTTATACCAATATGGAATTCCCAATAGGGGAATAGTGGTGTGTCGGTTAATCATGAACCGGCATAGTTTCGGGCCCTACATGTAGAGCAAGTTATGTAAAACTGATAACATGAAATATAGTTTGTCTCAAGTATAAAATATTAATTTTGCCTTGTGCATTCTAATCAAAGTGTCGAAACATTTACGTGTCTTGTGCACCTAACAAATTTTCATAAACATTTTCAAATGAGTCGGTTGAGTGTATTTACCAGTGAAAACTGACGTATTTTCAAAAGTCTAAGTGGCAGGTACAAGTACGTAATAGGCTGGAAGCGGCTCAGGACGTTAATAAGGAATCTTGCAAGTTCTAGGCGTCTAAAGTCTGTTGAACAATGTTTACGTTTTATGATCCGCCTGTGGATCCTTTACCTTTCGTTGTAATACTTGGATATTACTTTATATTCGGATTGTAATATATTTATCTTTTGCTTCCGCTGTGCATTTAAATATTGTGTTGTTTGACTATAATGTTGCCAACCACGTCACGATACTCCCCACCGGGCCCACCGGTGACACGTGGAAATTTGGGGTGTGACAGAATTCTCGATCCATTAACAGAAAAAAGGCCCAATCAACTTTTGTTAGGGCCCACAGGAGAACAAGGAAGTCTGCCCAAGCCCATAAGGTTAATATTAATAATTCGGGGGAACCCATTAACAAGAAAAGAAGAAGAACATAAGGTTCTGGGGATTTTGTTTTCAAAGATGGAACGTTTGGGACTGCTTCTATTAACGGTGATGGCTCTAATTCATGGGAGAAGACGTTTCCGATCGATCTTAACTTAAGGGCTTCTGGGGATTCTACAGGGGGCGGGGTTAACGTTGATCAATCTCAGGAGGATAATGGTCAGACGGAGGGGGTTAGTACAGGGGTTGGCATACCGGTTACTGAGACTGAGGAAGATTTGTTGATCAGGAAGGAAGTTCAATTAACAGTTGAGATTGGTAAGGAGCTGGGCGATGACCTTCAACAACATCAAGATCTAGTCAGAGACATTATCAGGGATGAAGGATTCCAATCAGGGTGTTTGAAAGGCTGTAACAGGGAATTGAACGTGTTAAATGTGTATGCGCCCCATAGTTTGTCAGAAAAAAAAAAGGTAGGATGAAGTGCAGTTAGTTAGTTATATAGGATACATCAACCAAAGCAAGAGTATTAAGGTTAGGAGACAAGGTGGGCTTAACACCTTTTGCTGCTAGAACTTCCTCAGGGGTCCTATGTAATGGAAATTTAATAATAGAAAATTAATAAAGAATTGGTAAGGTTAAGAAAATAAAAAAGGGAAACCTGGCCAAAACTGGTCTAGGGAGAGCCTATCATCTGGATCACTGAGATGATTAAATATAATTAGATGTAGTAATTATTAAAGCAAATGATGATTTAGTGAATAATAATAATAATACCTTTGAACACATACAACAGCTTCAACCATGCCTGATTTCAACATTTCAATTGCAATGGTTGTGACTATGCCTGTCCATTGGGCTCCTGGAAGAGGATGAATCTTGCGGGCATAGAGAAGCTCCTGATGGACTCCAAAATAAGTTTCATCTAAGGAATCAGGATTTCGAGGTCTACCATGAACCACTGGTTCAAGGCCCTGGATAGGATAGAATGAATTAATTTAATTTAAACCTAAGTAAGTAAGTAAGTAAGTAAGTAAGTAAGTAAGTAAGTAAGTAAGTAAATTGGGATGGATTGGAGGGAGGGAGGGAGGGGGTAGTTACTTGAACTCTGGCCATCCCATCTCCGAGGAAAGCACAGGCATTCTTGACATGAGCAACGTAGTAAGTATCACACAGCCCACACTTGCTGCAATCAAACAAACAAATAACCCACCCTAGCTAGCTAGCTACTAACCTAATTTATAAATAAATAAATAAATAAAAAGGGAATTAATTAATAATAAATGAATATAAGATAGGATTACCTGCAGTGGTCTTTGGCTGGATAGGTGCCGCCGGGAGGTATGGGCTTGGACCGCTGCCTCCAATCATCTCTTAATGTTGTTGTTGTTGTATCTGCAACTCAAAATTCAAATCAATTCATTCATATTCATTTTGGGAAGGAAATTAACTTAATTAAGACCAACAACAACAGACAGGAGGAGGAGACCTTTAGATTTAGAAGAAGCAGAAATGATGGGGGGACTGAAACTAGCAGCAGCAGCAGCCATAGGTTTGGGTTGGGTTGGGTGGGGGTGGAGCTCTGCCTGCCTGCCAAGCCACACGACTACTATCTTATTTGGACACGCAATTTCATTTTATCACACACAACAAAACATCATTTATTTCCCTCTAATTCCTTCCCTCAATTCTTTCACCAACCGCTGCCTGCCGTGTAACTCCCCCAAAACTACTCCGAAGCCGCTGCCCTCTCTCTCGTTCCTTTTATTTTTCGTTCAAGTGTTAGGCTTTTGTTTCTAAATTTTGGCCCACTATTTGCCAGCTTTTGATCCTAGTCCATAGTTTCCTCTTATAAATTATTTTTGGCCCATCAAAAGTCCAGGACGCTTCTTTTTTTTTTCACTTTGTTTTCATTTTATTAACGAATAAAAACAAAACAAAACAATCAATTATAACTATTTTAATTTTCAAAACCCTTTTTTATGCATTCATGGTTTTTCTAATGTGAACCTACGCTTTTCAACACACATTAATTTATCGTAGAAACAAGTAATTCAAAGTGAAGTTAGAATTCATTTAGAGTTGGGTCTTCATGATTTGCAACTTGCGAGGCCTTGTGGGTTTTATATCATGATCATAAAAAAAATTTGTCGTCTTTTTTATGCAAATCATCAGCACATATAGATTCATTTACGTGTATGACATGTGCCTGTGCTAGGAGTGCTCGACAATGAAGGCATAACTCGGATTAGTAAGCAAGGTTTGGTCGATTGTTTACATAATCTGGACTTCATCTCTCTTCCTAATTAGATTATACTTTCATTCATTCGCCTCCTGGATAGCTCTTCGTTCGCCTTGTATTTGTCCTGTCGCCGGTTTACTTGCCAACGGTCTTGATCTCTTTTGCTTAGTAGGTCTGTGACTGGTCGCGGCTATCTCGTATAGTTTAGCTAGATCGGTACGAATCCTATTAACCTCTAGTAGATCGGATCTTTGCGGTTGGTTAACTTTTTTCCTTGAGTTGGGTCCATCATGGGTGAGGGAGTGACCAAATTCTTCGTCACTAACTTACCGGAGAAGTGTAGCTCGAAGGATATTGGAGATTTCTTCATTGGTTATGGGGAGGTGGTGGGAGTGTATGTGGCTAGAAAAAGGGACAAGAAGGGTAATAACTTCGGGTTCATATCGTTTACAGGGGTAAGGGATTTGAAGGAGCTAGAAGGTAGTCTGAAGGAGGTTAAGTTCGGAGGGCACAAGTTGTTTGTTAATGTGGCTAGATTCGCAGCTGAAAATAAGGACCTCTCTCGGCCGCCGTTTAAGTCTGATGTTGGTTATAGGGGCCCGGCTGCTGGGGTTCATGGTTTTAACACCGGTAACTGTATGCCAAATCCTCTCGGAACGGCATATGGAGACTCGGAGTTAGGGTGTTCTTCGGGGGCGACGAGTTTGGACAAGGTAGTGGAAATTTCCGAATTTGTGAAACCTTTGGTTGGGTGGATGAATAACAGTTTAATTGTTAGAACCTTCGATCTGAAGACACTGGTCACGTTGGACAAGCTGCTTTTGAAAGATGGTATCTCTAATGTCTCGCTTAAATACGTGGGGGGGTTTGTACATGTTGTTGGTTTTCGACAGTCCGGAAGATATGGTTTGCTTTAAAGATTTTAATTCAAACGCGAAGGTCTGGTTCTCGTGGCTAGAAGTTTGGAAAGGCCAATCCCTTCCGTTCGAACGTATAGCTTGGCTTAAGGTCACCGGCGTTCCTTTACATTTACTGGATAACGAGGTGTTTGACTCGGTCGGCCGGTTATTTGGTAAGGTTGTTCATGCTTCGTCTTCGTCGGAGGAGTTTAAGGATCTCACCTTTAACTTAGTTGGTGTCCTTGTCGGTGACGGAATTAGGATTAGCCAATCGGTAACGTTAAAATGGAAGGATCGGAAGTTTAAAGTATGGGTTGATGAAGAAATGGGGGACTGGGTTCCGGATAGTATCAGTGTAGATGAAGTATGGGAAGACAAATCGGATATGGGTGCTGATTTGGGAGAAGATGGATTGTGTTCCCCTAGGTCGTTAAGGGGTTCGCCGGAATTCGTGTCGGGGGCTCCGGTTATCCAGAAGAATGTCAGTCAGGATGGTTACGACCCGCCGAAAGTTGTAATGGCGGATAATCGAAAAGACTTTGTTGGGAATGATGGTTTGGAAGTAGAAGAGGTGTTGGTAGGCGGCTGCATGGGGGACGTCGAGAATATCATCAATTAAAGGTACAGGAAGAGGACATTCCTAAGACCGCGTTTAGAACGAGGTATGGCCATTATGAATTTACTGTCATGCCATTTGGTTTAACCAATGCCCCAGCTGTATTTATGGACATGATGAACCGAATATGTAAGCCATATTTGGATAAATTCATAATTGTTTTTATAGATGATATTCTAATTTATTCTAAGAATAAAGAGGATCATGCAAAGCATTTGCACGCACTTTTAAGTTTGTTAAGAAAGGAAAAGCTTTATGCTAAGTTTTCAAAGTGTGAGTTTTGGTTAGAACATGTACAATTCCTTGGACACCTAGTCAATCATGAAGGAATTCATGTAGATCCAACAAAAATCGAGGCGATTACGAAATGGAAAACCCCTGAGTCACCAACCGAGGTTAGAAGTTTCTTAGGATTGGCTGGTTATTATAGAAGACTTATTAAAGATTTCTCTAGAATAGCTATTCCCTTAACTAAGCTAACCTGTAAATCTGTTAAGTTTGAATGGGGAATAAAACAAGAAGGAGCCTTTAGAATTCTTAAGCAAAGATTAACCCATACACCCATACTAGCATTACCAGAAGGAACTGAAGACTTCATAGTCTATTGTGATGCTTCTATATTAGGTTATGGATGTGTGTTGATGCAACGACAAAAAGTTATAGCTTACGCATCTAGACAACTTAAGAATCATGAAGAGAATTATTCAACCCATGATTTAGAATTAGGAGCTATAATTTTTGCTCTTAAGATTTGGAGACATTACCTTTACGGTAGTAAGTTTACTGTATTCACTGATCATAAGAGTTTAAGGTATGTTTTCGGGCAGAAAGAGTTGAATATGAGACAAAGACGCTGGATGGAATTTCTTAGTGATTATGATTGTGATATCCAGTATCATAAAGGAAAAGCAAATGTAGTGGCAGATGCTTTAAGTCGAAAGATTTAAATGATCAGATAAGAAAAGTACAAGAATCAGTAATCAAGGATGATTCTGAAAAATTAAAAGGTATGTTAAAAGAATTGGAACAAGGAATAGATGGAATTTGGAGATTCCATAAAAAGAGAATGTGGATACCTAAATTAGGAAACCTGCGTAATCGTATATTAGAAGAAGCTCATAAGTCTAAATATACGATGCATCCAGGAAGTGATAAAATGTACCAGGATTTAAGGAAAAATTTCTGGTGGATAGGAATGAAGAAGGACATAGCAACCTATGTTTCTAAATGTTTAACTTGTTCACAAGTTAAAGCTGAACACCAGAAACCCTCAGGTTTGTTACAGCAATTAGAAATGCCGGTGTGGAAATGGGAATTAATAACAATGGATTTTGTTACTAAATTACCTAAAACTAGGAAAGGAAATGATACAATCTGGGTGATTGTAGATAGACTAACCAAGTCAGCTCATTTCTTACCAATGAAGGAAACAATTAGTATGGAACAATTATCTAAATTATATGTAAATGAAATTGTTTCTTTACATGGCATTCCTTTATCAATTGTTTCTGATAGAGATAGCCGCTTTACTTCTCATTTTTGGTCAAGTTTCCAAAAGCAATGGGAACCAAGTTAAAACTAAGCACGGCTTATCACCCACAAACGGATGGACAAAGCGAAAGGACAATTCAGACAATGGAAGATATGCTTAGAGCTTGTGTAATTGACTTTGGAGGTAATTGGGACGATCACTTACCTTTAATAGAATTTTCTTATAATAATAGTTATCACACAAGTATCAATGCCGCACCATTTGAAGCACTTTATGGATGAAAGTGTCGAACCCCAGTCTGTTGGGCAAAAATTGGGGAAAAGCAACTATCTGGACCTGAGATAGTGCAGGAAACAACCGACAAAATTATTCAAGTCAAGGAACGACTTAAAGCAGCACGTGATCGACAGAAGAGTTATGCTGATAACCGATGCAAACCCTTGGAATTTCAAGTAGGAGATAAAGTATTGTTAAAAGTCTCTCCTTGGAAAGGAGTGGTAAGATTCATCAAACAGGGAAAGCTAAGTCCCAGATATGTTGGACCTTTTAAGATTATTAAAAGAATAGGACCTGTAGCCTATCAGCTACAACTGCCAGAGGAAATGGCAGGAATACATGATGTGTTTCATGTATCAAATCTTAAAAAGTGTTTAGCTGATGAATCATTGATAGTGCCTCTTAAGGATACAGAGGTAAATGAACAACTCAAGTTTGTAGAAAGACCTCTACAAATTGAAGACAGGAAAGTCAAGAATCTCAAGCATAAAAGACTAGTTCTAGTCAAAGTGAAGTGGGACTCTAAAAGAGGATCTGAGTACACATGGGAGCTTGAATCGGAAATGAAAAGAAAATATCCGCATTTATTCCAGTAGATCTCGGGGACGAGCTCTAAAATAAGGTGGGGAGAATGTAACAACCCTCGGTAAAACCAATATTTTTATAAATACTTCCGACACTCTAATGTACTATAAAATGTCCCAATATGTTTTATATTACACCCCGTATGTGAAAACCGAGCCCTAGTTATGTTATAAGTATAAAATAAATTAAAAATAAGAAATATAGGGCTGAGGCGGGCCGCGTAGACCCACCCCAACATCTTACGCGGGCGGTATCAAGGCTGATATTGACTGCACTAACTTCTTTAGTTGAAGCGGGCCGCGTAAGGTTGTATTGGTAGTTGACGCGGGCCGCGACAGATCGTGAAACGCGGAGACATCCGGTGCTGACACGTGTCGACATCGTGTCGAGTCTACTAGGTGACCCAGCTAAGCTACATCGTTGACCGATGTTGACGCGGGCCGCGTAAGTGTCCCTTGTCTTTTACGCGGGCCGCGACAGGACCAGATTACACAACTATAAATAGATAGCATCATATTACAATTTCCGTCGCTCACATTTCAATCTCAATCTCGAATTTTGAAAGTTATAAGCATTATAGTCGGGTATTATACCCCTAATTATCGAGGTTCTGCTCCGTTGTAAGTATTATAACCCCGGTTTCATAATAGTTACGCTGCCCGATTGATTTAGGGTTCCGTAACAACTGTCGTGGTTCTGCCCGACGTAGTTGTTGGAATGCCGTCTCGGGGAGGGTATCATTAATAATTTCAAAGGGTTATGGTACTAACCAATGTACATTTGTATAAATTATAGATTATATCCAGGAAACCCTTACGAAAAGCCTAAGACAGCAATGTGAGTTTATCCTCTTTTTGCTAATGTTTTTGGAATACTTTACAAAACCTTAATTGTTTTACAATGTGATTAAGCGGTGATTGAGTCTTTGTAATTCTTCAATTACTGCCGGTATTATGGGGTTTTGTATACAAAATTTATTACTACTTGTGAGTAGTAAGTCAGGAATGACAGTTCATTACTATTGGACAACGAGTGGGCCAATGGGTAATTTGACCATAGCCATAGATCCGGTCGAGTGGCAAATACTGAATGAGTAATTGTGTAGAAATAAACAATGTGATCGCTCTCAATACTGTTTTAATTGATAAAATGTTCTTGATTAAACTAGGATTCACTCACCAGTATTTCCGACTGACAACTATTTTTAAAACGCGTTACAGGTAACACAATGTGAACAGCCAATTAATGAAAGCCAGCTGGAGAGCACTGAAGGCTTGGGAAAAATGTGGCTATAAAAGTTACCTAATAAACGATGTTTTAAATTCAATAAAATAGGGTTTGTCCCTATAAATGTACTGTAATAAGAAACTTGGGTTTTGCCCATGTATTTATTAATATCAAGTATGGTGGTTTTACTCTGATAAACATTTCCTAACTACGGTCCTGATGTAAATTCCGCTGCGAGAATAAATAAACCTGATACCACCGAAACTCTAAGATCGCATCCGCCCGTTCCCGGGGATCAGGGATCGGGGGTTGCGACAGCTCGGGACTGCCAGTGTATTCATGTCAGTGCCCAATGTGCAAAATACCTCTCTTATAAGCTTATAAGACGATTCGGTTTAGCGCGGTGCGCCTCTTTTAAGTTTATAGAACGATTTGGCTTGGCGCGCTGCAACGCGCGCATGGCTAAATTCTAGTTAACCAAATAAACATAAAGAATACAATCATAAAAGAATCAATTTCGATATTAATAAAAAAAATATTTGTTCAAATGGTGAATAAGTTCAAATTCTGTATGTAATCATTCGTTTGCACATAAGGATTGAGGTTAAATGGTTGATTGTTGCTGTATTGATTTGCAATAGTGTGTAATGGATACTGGTTTTCACCATCAACAGTCTACTGGTATGAATCAACAAGCTATAACGTTTCAATCTAGCCCTAAAAAATGAGCAGTCTGAGATGATTATGATTGGGGATTTGCATAGGGTGAATAGAACAGGTAGCATGAGTTTTTCAGGGAGTTCTGGTGGTTCATCGTCATATACAGGAATTGGGAATTCTTATGAGTCACATGTTGTTAAGTCGGTACCGGAGAGAGAAGAGGGGAGGTTAGTTGGGTTTGAGTGGGTGGTTTAAAGGTTCAAGAGAAAGGGGTTTGTGAGAGAAGAGAAATGCAAAAAAAAGTTTGCAAATTTGGTGGGTAAAGATGTGAGATAATCAAACACACTTTTTATTACACTCCACAGACATCTGGTCCACCTCTTCTCGTGCAGACGTTTGCAGATGTGGTCCGCAGACTACAAACCTTTTGCATCAGAAAAAACAAACACCAGTGACCCACATGTAATATAATATTTGTAGTTCTTCTTAAAACCAAACCCAATGAAATGCATTTGAGGTGTGTTTGTGACATGGATGACTAGTTGGAGGAGAGAGGAACAACGTTAAGACTTGGTCGTTTACATTTAAAACTCGGTTTTTATAAGAATGATATATTTTATACTAAAACACTTATTCGCTTTGGAAAACTCGAATGTATATACAACGACAGTCTTTGCTAAAAATCTCCCAAGTATTGTTTATGAATTCTATTTTTTATCATAAGACTCTTGATGATCGTAACTTGATCATCAAGCCACAAAATCGTCAAGTTCGGTGATCCTTGTGTTGATATACACACTAGCATACAAGATCACCATTCCTCCACATACTAAGGGGCTGTTTGTTCCAGCTCTTAATGGTTCAGACCTTTTACTGGTTCAACACTTAATGGTTCAGACTGTTTGTTTTGCAAGCAGTTGTCTGAATGGTTCAAACATTTGCCTCTGATTGGTTAACCATTGTACTGAGTCTGAATGGTGAAGACCTCTAAGCTGAATTGGTCAGCCCTTGATTCTTTTTATTCAATCATAGCTTTTAGAATAAATTGCAAGCATGATCCATGTGGTTTGATTCAAATTATGAATATCGTAATTACGAATTTAGTCTACAACCAACTTTTTTTCTTTCATCCATGGTCCAAGAACTTAAAATTTTAGACATTTTGTATTTTAATTAATTAAAAAAATCAGTTATTTGAACTTCATGAGTGTTTATTCGGAAATTGATTCCTGGGAAGATTGTGAGAGTTGAGAACATTATCCACAAAATAAGATTATTGAAATGATATGGTTATCTTGAAATCAATTCCCGGATTGTGAAATGATTTAAAAATGATTGCAAATTAATATATGGATCAAAGTCCCACCACCACATTATCTGGATTGATTAAATCCCATAAACAACAAACATGAAAAGATTGAAATCATTAAGAGATGGATATTTGTCATATGAAGTCCCATCAATCCAAAGCAAGACGACAAAACACATATGATTAATACCCATGGCATTATAGCCTAGTGGTATCTTGGAGGTGGGATAAGGCTTATGACCATTAGGTCATGAGTTCGATTCTCACAATGGGGTTTTTTCCCAAATTTATTGGGTTTCCTCCTGAATTGGTGTATAGGCATTGTTGCCTAGTGGAGATGGATATGATCGGGTGGTTCCGCTGGTGGCACGATGATACTCCAGTGGTCCGTCAGTGATCCAATTTTGCCGTTCAAAAAAAAAAAAAAAAAAACACATATGATTAATGGATTAGTGTTAAAAACAAGTGGAGTGGGGATGAAAAGGTAACACCATATTGTATAGTTTTATATGATTTGAAGATCAAAAAAGGAAAGTGATGGTACTGGGATCATATCTAATTAAATAGTTATCTCCCATCCCAAACCATCCATCAGTATGTTGGCCAAGTTGTTAAAGTGGTTTGCATGTTTGTAATTTTATAATATTCCCACTCCAAACTTTTTATCGCTTGTAATTATACTATACCAACCACCATGTTTTACAACTTGTTTATGGCTCAAAATTAAAACAAACACTGGCGTTTAATTAATTTTTCTTTTTAGATTGGTTGACTACTTACATATATGCTTATAATAGATATCCGGTTTAAAAAGTAATTAAAGAAGCTCTAAAGTTGGTTTAGGAAAGAACAGAATTCAGCTGGTAAACAAACAATCGGTGTCCCATCACATGATACTATCAATAACATGAAGGAAGGTCACAGGAAATCAAGTGTGTATGTTTTCCAGAGCATCCATCCGTTTTCAAACACTCTCAAAAATGTCTACCCATCCTTTCATTGAAGGGGAAACTTTTCACTCACTAGTGTAATATATGTGGTTTTCGTATAGAAATTCTTGGGTATATACGTTTTCGACCCCCTGGTTCTATAGAAATTTTTTATATACGTTTTCGACCCCCCGTCGAAAATCTCAAGCTTCGCCACTGCATCCTTCATACATACCCATTTTCTCTCCAATACTGCTGCATTCATTTTCAAACACAAATTTTAAAATAAAAATAAAAAATATATTATATGTGTGTGAGAGGGACTCATCTGTCTGCGTATTCGTCCGGATTTCCAAACAGTAACAAACGTACACATAGCCGAACAACACCTCCAAGTGGCATCCGATTCCAATTACAGGAGAAGCTCTTCATTTCACATGCTAATAATGAAGTATTTCGTTATAACTAAACTATTATTATATTCTATAGGATATACTTGTTCGTTTTAAAACATTTTATTAATAATAAATCATGTTACAATTCATAGAATCCCATTTTCTACTAGGTATGATTAGATAAAGCTAAAAGAAAGTTATATATGTTTGTTAAAAAGATGGATGCATGTGATACATATATATTGTATTGTAGTAGTTGTGCCACCAACAAAAAGGAGTTGCACACCATCTAATATTCACTATCATTCGATCAACAAACCTATCTAGCTTTTTTCAGTAGAATTATTATGAGCCACCCACATCAGACAATGACAACTCCTTGCAAATCATTTTTCAGGAGGATCACGGATAATAATAATAATAATAATAATAATAATAATAATAATACAAATAATAATTATTACAAAAGTCACAACAGTTGTAATCATTATTTTTAATAAGAAAATATCCAACGAATAATTTGTTCAATTCTTGCTATCATATATCTAAACCAAACAATATATTTTACAAGACTAGGGGAGGGTTCATTGGGGAACAATAAAAAAGTGGGAAACGGGGGAACACTCTTAAAAATTATACTTAACATGTTAAAAAAAAATTCTAAATTTTTTTCGGCGCTTTTTCTTTTAAATACAAGTAGAAACATTTTTGAAAAAAAAAATCAAAAACTAAAAATATAAAAAAAAATGTTTAAAAAACAGTTATATCTTATAGAATTAACTTAACATGTTAAAAATATTTTTTTTTTATTTTTCAGCGCTATTCTTTATAAAAAGGAGAAACTAGTCGAATAAAAAAATAATTTTTCTTAAAAAAACATTTTTTAGCCTTTTTTAATTGTTTTTTTAGGGTAAATTACTTTTTGAGTCCCTATGTTTTAGTGGTTTTAACTAGTTGAGTCCAAAAGTAAAAAGTTTAATGACATGAGTCCCTGTAAGCATTTTCATTAACCATTTGAGTGCTTCTGGGTCCAAATTTTAACCTTTTAAGGTCCAATTTTTTGGACTCAAATCGTTATAAAATGAACAAAGTTGGACTCAAAATGTTATAAAATAAATGGATAGGGACTCAGGACCTTAAACTTTTTGATTTTAGACTCAAGTGGTTAAAACTACTAAAACATAGGGACTCAAAAAGTAATTTACTCTTTTTTTTAATATTTTTAGTTTTTTGATTTTTTTTATTAAAAATGCTTCTACAAGTATATATAAGGAGAAGCGTCGAAAAAGATGTTTAAAAATTAATTTTTAACATGTTAAGTTAAATTTTTAAGAGTGTTCCCCGGTTCTCCAGTTTTTTAGTGTTCCCCAATGAACCTCACACTACAAGACTATATTGTAATTTGTATGAACAAATTGTTTGACAAATTAACGATAAAACAGAATTCTTATAAAAAAAATTTGACCTATATGATTAAAAAGATTGTTTTTATAAGAACCAAGTTAGCGATAATCTACATATGCATAGAATATTCTTGCATAATTAAAGGGGCAAACTTCTTTAGATATAGCAAATTTACCATAAAAACATCCATCTTATACAGTGGCGGATCTAGAAAATTCGCATAGGGGTAACGTTTCAAAAAAAAGGTAACGAAATCGACAAAACATCAAATTTTTCCAAAATTTACACTACTGTCGGAGCATCACCGGAGCTTCAAGGGGCAACGGGGGTTACCCCTTGTAACACTATAGGTCCGCCCGTGATCTTATAATCACGCATAAAACCATATATATATATATATATATATAGATCAATATGAAAAGGCCATTAGAATAATTGAATGTTAATTCATCTTAAAAAGAACAATAAAAGCATTTTTAAAATAGAGGCCGGCTTTTAAAAGTGTACTAAAAACATCTCCGCTGATCTCACATAACATAATATTTTTAAGCAAAAACGTATGTCTCTCTTCTTCGACCATGTGAAGTAAAAACTTATGAAAAAACGTACATTCGATTAAAGTAAAAAGGTAAAATATAACTAACATCACATGATCAAATACCACAGTAGCTAGCTACTTTATATGTTTAAACACTCATCATATATATATATATACACACCTGCAAAAATACTAGGAAAAGTTATGAGACCCATAATATTATCTTCTTTTCGTAAGTAATACAGACTTTACTAATTATTTATGGCCGCCACGAGAAATCCTTGACCCAGTTACACTCATCGTTGCTGAAATAGAAGCCGTCTTCCTTAACCAACCATGAGCATTTCCTAATAAGACTACTTCCACTAGTACTACACCTGGGCACCTGAAACGCTTCAAACTTCTTTCTGGTCCGATCCCATTTCATGGTGCACGAGTAAGCTGGGGTGGGGCTCCAGATACTGAGTCTAGTGTCCCAAGTGTAGTCGTCACCTTCTTGAAGAGCTCGACCGCCTATATCATCGTCGGAGGAGGAGGCACACCAGATGACAAGAGGGAGAGAAGAGTTGTTTGTGAAACCGTTAACAACACGAATTTGGTATGTAATACCATGGAAGGTTAAGTATTTTAGTTCAGGGTGGGGGTGCTTTGAGGACATGAAAACTATGTATGAAACTAACAAGAAAAGCAGGAAGAAGATTTTCATGATAAATTTATGATTTTGGTTTTGAATCTAAGGAAATTATTTACGAATGAGAGTTGTATTTATAGGAGGAGATGGGAGTAGTTGGCATGGTTATAGGATATGTAAGGGATAGAATAAAAGTAGTTAAACTCACTTAAACTTTAAAAAACCTAAAGGATGCATGCCACTCAACTTTTCATTTTTAATGTTTTTGTATCCCTTAGTTGATGTAAAATAAGTTTTATATAACTTTTACTTCATATATTTTCTTAAAAAAATAACTTTATGTTTTCTAAGGGTGGCTAATTGGTTGATATAAAAGCAGGTACGTACTCCAAAAATCTTGTGAACCTATTGGTTTCATTTATTAGGGGAAGTAATGAGCTGTTTGGCAACTTCTGAATGGTTAAGTGTTGAAACAATAAGAGGTCTGAACCATTAAGTGTTGAACCAGTAAGAGGTCTAAGGTCTGAACCATTAAGAGCCAGTATAATGCTTAACCGTTCAGAGGCAAATGTCTGACCAATTCATATTAAATGTCTTAACCATTCAGACTCAGAATCAAACTTAACCATTCAGAGGCAAATGTCTGAACCATTCAGACATCTGCTCGCGAAACAAACAGTCTGAACCATTAAGTGCTGAATCAGTAAAAGGTCTGAACCATTAAGAGTCTCATTAAGAGCTAAACAAACAGCCCCTAAGATAACCCAATAAAGGTATGTAATGTTCTCAAAAGAATCAACTACAATACAATGCCTCCTCAATACCAATGTTTTCAGGACCGGACCGGACCGGAGGTCGACCCAGTCACCTTACGGGGTCAAATATCGGACCAGTTCGACCGGATTTAAGACCCGGATTACGTCATAAATTAACTCCATTCTCTCTTCTACCCCTTCTTTACCCGACTTTAAGTCTGCAACAACTCCGGTCGGAATCCCGACCAAACCTCATTGTTCCTCTCAGGTCTGACCAACCGCCGCTCTTTTTCGTTAATAGTCCGGTCTGACCCGTCACAGAACTTCCGGTCGGACCTCCAGTCTGATGCAGAAACAACCTGAAGTTGTGAACCGGCCCGATAAAGCTAGCGAATCCCGACCGGACATACTAATTGACATCTCAACATACTTTGTGCCAACAGCCTTCCATCGGTTTCCAACACAATTAACTTAAGGGAGGGGGTGGTCACTAGTGATAGAATTCTATCACTCACAAGCACCAATCAAGTTCCGCCATGTCATCAACCATTTTTCCATCACTCACAACCTTTTTTGGTGGCAATGGTTATCACTCACCACCACACCCAACAATTTCCCCCCAACCAACAATTACCCTCACAAAACAAAACAATAACGCCGTGAAGAGAATAACGAAAATTGAATCTGTAGTGCTATAACGCGTTGGACTTTTAGGTGGCGGTGAGAATTGTTTCCGTATCACGCGTTGAAAATGGCCATCACGCGTTGAATTGTTTCCGCCCCGCCTGGCCTTAGAAGATCATATATATGTACATGTTGATGCATGAAAATATAACAATAATAAATATATTTTTTTTGCCAATGATATAATATTTACAAAATAAATTTATAATAACACACACATAACAAAAACTAAACATAATAATATATAATTTTATAGAAAAAGAATGAAAGTGTTATTAGAAAAAGAGAGAATTGACATCATTCTCATAAGATCAACAAAAATAGAAAAAAGTTATATCATAAATTAGCAGACAAAGTGTTAAGATGTTTTTAAATAAATGTAAGAGAAAAAATGTCCGGATAGTCCCTGTGGTTTGCTCTAGTCCATAACTTTATAAAATTAGGGCTATAGTCCCCAACGTTTGCTCTCCCGTTTCTCGGATAAACCCTTACGTGGATAGATGTTAGTTTGCTCTCCCGTGTGGGCTCAGGATAGAAGTTGGCACCTCTGTAAGGAGGCTAGGCTCTATCGATTATTGTCTAATCCATCAAAGTGGTACAAGTGAAAATTGAACTTGAATCTCCATTTCCTGATTGAAACACTTTATGTTGGTTGAATTGATGAAAAGGACAAAATATAATATAGTCAAGTAAATAGTGGAAAATAAATATCTATTTTGATGAATAAAAAATTAGAAAATATGTGCCATGTGAAAGATAGACACACCCTCAGAGAATATTCTCTTTTAGTCGTCTTCAACCATAAGTTATGACTGGCAGGTGATTTTTTCATCCGTGCGCCAAACGACTCAATGTTGTCATACTCATTTGTGTGTCAAGTTCATATCAGCTTAGCTTAACCTTGGCCCTCCACTACTACCTAAATAGTGAATAATTGACCCCTTCTAACTTTAGTTTTCTTTTTTTATATAAATCTTGTTATTTTTATACAATTGTTCCTCTGTAACTACAAAGAACATATATTTTATCAAGTTTACTTATTAATTAATAATTACTAATATATGAATTTTAACTAAAAAGAAAACAAAATCTTCCTCATGTGCTATGGTATAATGTGCCGGCGCAGCTTGTTGCCCGTTTACCTACCACTTGTTTGTAATTTGTTACTTTGGGTTTTTAATGATAAATATTATATCTCTAAAGTTTGATGAATTGGATTTTTATGAGGAAACTGTTAATTGGAAATGTATTTGATGGTCAAAAAAAAAAAAAAAATATCCTATATTTCTGCATTTCTATGAAAAGATAATAAAATATAATTTGCTTTGGTGTCGTATATTGTTGTGGGGTAAAGGATGGTTTATGCATCCTCACCGTGTCATTACTTCAAATTTGATTATAACGAGTTGATTTTATGTCCGCGCGTTGCGGCGGGAACCCAGTGACTGCAAAACGTGTGTCAGCAACGGCAAGCAGCTACCGAATATCAAAAAATAAATAAAAATGACATGTTAAGGATAGTTACTCTGTTCTAAAAAAAGATTTTAAATAACCTAATATATAATAATAGGACCCCACATGTCCTACACGTTGGAAATTCGGTTGTTTTCAGTTCAGTTATTTCGGTGCTAACACGTTAAAATATGGATGAGTTCGGTACCGGTAACGGCACCGAAAGTACCGATCCGGAAAATCATCGAAATTAGGTACTGCACCGAAAATGCTCGGTACAATACGGTATGGTATTTGAAGGTAAAAATCAATAAATACATGTATGGTGCTAGACCGGTGTTGAACCGAAAGTAACGATTCTGAAAACGCCAAAAAGTGGGTACCAAATTGGTGCCTAAAATGATTTGGTATAGTAAATTTGGTACCGATACGATACCGGTTTGATTACAGGATTTGATACGATTTGCTCATCAATAATATAAATATCCAAGTTAATTTTACATGCTATAATTCATTCATTACAAAAAAAGGAAACGAAATAAGTTGTGTATATAAAACCTCATTCAAATGAAATACAATTTACTTTGTGTATGAAAAGTAATCTAAACGGTGCAATTACTTGCATTGTTACGTTGCTACAGGATTTGATAAGCTCGGTACCAACCGGTACCGAAAATACCGTTACCGAAATCCCCAAAAGTGGGTACCGGTACTGAATATACCTGGTACGGTACGGTTAGGTGCCGGTCGATACTGGTACGACATCGGTATTTGAGGGTAAAAACCGGTGAATACCGGTGCCGAACCGGTACCGAAAATACAACCGGTTTGCTAAATTTGATACCGGTACCGGTACCCGATACCATTTGCTCATCACTTAGTGATGTTACTATTGATTAATTCTATTTTTAATATATAGGCCAAAAAGTGGGTACCTGTATCAAATATACCTGGTACGATATGGTACGGTTTGGTAACGGTCGGTACTGGTATGACACCGGTAAATGAGGGTAAAAACCGGTGAATATCGGTGTCGAACATGTACCGAAAATACACCCGATTTGGTAAATTTGATACCGTTGCCGGTACTCGATACCATTTGCTCATAATTATTATTATTGTATTAATAGGTTATTATAATATTATAAAACTACTATTCATTCATTTGTAATATTATCATATAGTAAAGTAATTTATCAAAATCGATAATTTTATTTGGTAAATAAAAAGAAGTGTAGAGTTATTGTATTATGTGTGGTTTGTTCATCATAATATTCATAGTGTTGTGACTTGAGTTTGGTCACCAAAACCCCGGTGTTGCGTATAACCTGTTCTAGGCCAACAGATAATTACCATTGTAGTGGTAATATATTGCCCCCCTGCTGCTCACTTTAGTCAAGTGCCCGTTTGACCCATTGTTATTAGTAACTTGTACTGTATCAATTTTGAAAGCAAGAATAGAAAAGGGATGAGAGGACCATAGCTCAGGGATTTCTCAATTCTATTTGTGCATAACTATTAACAGAGATCGATAGGCTGTTCTATGGACCACGCAAAAAAGTAAACACAAAGGATATAACCCACTGACACTTAACCTACTGCTACTCACTCACTCAACTGCAAAACATGAACACAAAGGAATGGAGACACAAGACCCATGTTTTAGACTACTGCTCATTATCATGATTGTGTGGGCTTCGAGAGAAAGAAACATATCAAAACTATGGTTTCCAAATAGCCAAACTCTTAATATACAAGAATTAACTTGTTAAGAAAATCATTATAAACTTACTCGATACTTGCAGCGATGTGTCCAACAGCATCTTCAAGGTGGGAAAATCGAGTCAAAAACTCACCATTAATATCTGAATAATCTAATTGATTCTGCTTCCATAAAGTAATCCCATTAGCAATTACCCTCAACCCATTCTGCAACAATGAAACACCTTCACTTATTCCATCCGGAAATTTTCTTTTCTTATTAACTCTTGTTATTTCATCTACCTCCATGCCATCGTTTATCATCTTTTCCACCATCTGTTTTAAAACTAAACCTTCTTTCACAAGCAAGGCGGCCTCATTTTCACCAGGGCTAGTTTTCAGATTAGCCGCTTCCTTGTCAAGAAAAACCTTAAACTCAGACATAAACCTTTCCTCGTTTGCATCTTTACCCAACTCCAAATCAAATGACAATGCTGCATCTTCTGGTACGAATTTCCATAGTTCATTGCAACTGGTACGTGCAGAAAAATACCCAAATGCTGTAATTGCTAAGTGGGCTAAAGCCCAGTGTCGTTCTTGTAATAACATGTGAAATAACTCCCATGAAGCCGCAACCTTTAAATTATCATCGCTTTCTTCAAATTCTATGTGACCAAGTCCTGCCACAAAAGCAGCTAGATTTGGTTTGCATTTTGTCAGCTCCGTACCAGAATTTGAGATAAAAAGATTCCGAAGCTCTAACATAAGTTTTTCCATTTCATCCGATGAATATAAATGTTTCATGCTAGAAATTATTCCTAAAGTTTCACTCAGAAGCTTAAGATATTGGTCCTTTGAGTTGTCACGAGTATTGTTGTATTTCTGGATCATGGCGGTTGAGAGTTTTACTGTTTTCACTTCTGTGTCTGAAATGCTCACTTGCCTACACACCACATGACAGAAAAAAAAAAGTATTAAAAGGTAATCAAGAGTAACAGAAATAAAAAATAAGTGCAGCATTGCTATAATACCACTGTTAAAAGGGATCATTTATATACAAGGATTACCAACTTTCCACAAAATTGTATTTTGTGTCGTATCATATTTTTATGTGCCCCTTACTAAAAAGGTACAAACTTTCAAACAGTGTGTGGTGTTTTAAGGTAAGAAACTCTAAAACTTCTGTTTTGGGTAACCAACTTTCAATTTATTTTTCCTATTTAGGTGAGTGAGATTTGACGAAAATGGTCATTTCACTTATAGAATAAGTTAAAGTATTTCACTATATGAATTATGTGCCAAAATCCAGTGATACTTACAAAGATTGCAGAGCAGCACATAATGCAAAAACTGGTGCACCAAACATTCCGTTTCCATCTTTCCTTGAAGATTCATCATCAAACACATCCAAAAAGCAAAAATAACCACTCACCAATCTTTGTTTAGCAACACTTCTGACCTTATCTGAAAGAAAATTTAATGGGAATCCTTCCATGAGCAATGCTATATACATAGCAGATGACAGTTTTGATAGATCATTGTTGATGAAGTTAAAAACCCTGTCTGCCATTGACTGTGAACCGTTTTTAAGAATCATGCATATTGATTTAGAAAGTTTACGAAGAACACTATCGCGATTATAAACTGATTCCCAAGAAGCTGTGGCTTTTAATACCGTGCAGAGCTTAATGATGATGTCATTCCTCATGTCAGACTCAGCATGTCGAATTAAAAAGCACCAAAGTTCCATAATAATCTCCCAACAAAGATGGTGTGGATGAAAGAAATTTTCAAGCAAAAACGACTCAATTTCTCCCCACATTGAAGTTGATGAGAGTGCAAGCATAAAAGTCTTCAGTGCATGAATAACAGAAGAAATCATATTCTGATGACCAGAATTATGCAGTAAAGGTACCGGGAAAGCAAGAATAGATGAATAAACATTTTCATCAATAAGAATATTCAATAACCAATTCAGCTTTTTAGCAATCTCAAGTGTCACATCATCTTCCAGATCAGGAGCACTTCTCAGAAGATTAACAAATAAAGAAAGTTGACCAAGTAACAATGTTTTTGACCCGTGCATGGGATCACTTTCATCTTTAGGGACAAGACTTAAAATGGGAATATCACTAAATAACCAATCAAGAATTTGGCATTTATGATTGTGTTCCAGTTGAGCTGAATTCAACAAAGAATTGAAAAGATGAATTGATGTTGGTTCTAGAAGTTCAGTCAAAGCTTCGCTTGCAGATTTAAGATACTTTTGTTCACCCAAAAAGATTCGAAAGGTTAAGATTATAAGAATGCAAAGTGTAATATCTTTGAAAATTGAAAATGCTTGAGATGGGTAGTATGAGATTATTCTGGCAGCATTAATCAAGTAAAATTTAACAGGAATGAATATTCTTTTCGCTTCAGCCATAGAGACTGGTTCCATCAGGGTTGACCAAGTTTGTCCTGCACAACTCAAAGATCCTTTAGCCAATGAAATAAGAGACAGAATAATCTCGGATATGTTCACTTTTACTGCTAGACTCCCTTTGTATAGCTGTGTCAAAGTAACAACTCCTTTCCATGATAAATTTAGCACAGCCACTAGATCTCCCCCAGCATTAGCAGCAATGATCCCCAGATCAACCAAATTTTCAACAGCACATTTTGCTATATTGATAACGTGATTGACATCATCTTTTTCAGCTATAGCATCATAATCCAAATTCATATTGTTGCAATATGCTTTGCATAGACTTATAACAGCATCGAGGACCGTGTGTGATGCCTTCAATACTTCCGGGCCAAATGTAAGAATTTTCTGTCATAATGAGCCGAAAGCAAAATTAGCCAGGTAATTTCAGCTATAATATCATTTGCTCCAAATTTTACAAAACAATTTTTGTTGCAACATGAGTATGGGGATAAGGGTGCATGCTTCATATATACATGTGCTCATACTTGCTAGAGAAATTCAAATTAACGACACGGCGGTGTGTTTATAACAATTATGTATATATACAATTAATGGTTAAACCATAGAAAACCAACGCACTTCCTAATTTTGCATGAAATAGTCGTCAACCAATTGTTGACACATTAATGTCCTTGAACTTGTTCAGTTTATACAAACCTATGATATTAATAACTAATGCCACTTACTTGCACAGATATAAATGGTAGCCCCTACAAAAGATGTTTTGCTAATGTAGAAGCCACATAGAATCTTCACTAGCATGAAACTTTTCTTATGTTGAATTGTAAGAAATGTTTGTTAAGGTTAGCAACACAGTCTACATGGCATCCACGTTAGCAAAAACTGCCTATGTAGTGTCCACGTATGTGCTGCCACACAGGGAACTGACATTTACCGTTATTCACAAGCTTTTATAGCTTTAAGCAAAATGGGAAACACGTTGATTTATTATGCTAATCAACCCTACAATTAAATGGTAAAACATCAACTCTAAAATACTTTTTAGTCTTGTTCAGAGTGTCAATACTAGTCAACTCTAAAAAAATAAAAGTAATGAGATATCGTCTTGGTTTTCCAGTTTTCCTCTTTTTACATCATACTGACCATCTCCCCAGTCTCCTACGGTCCTACCCTTAATCAAGTCATGGTCAAATCTTTGGGGTTACGGTTAATAGATAGAAGTAGAAGCACCCGTGCTTTGAAAACAGAATATCCCAATAACCACACACACATAATAGATGTATTATATGAATGATATAAATATGAGTATATGACTTACAGATGCGAACAAGTAAAAATGGGAAAGTAGTCACCTTAACCTCTAGTATTGAGTCTTTTGTCAGATTTAATAGTTCCATAACGAATGTTTCAATTAAAGACACTAACTCCTTTCCTGTTGAAACTGGAAGTTTTGCCAAAGCTGATAAAACAGCAGCTGAATGGCTTAATATATCCAAAAGAACCTGGAGACATACATCGGCTTCTTTATACTTAACTTTTCCAGCATTAAGGTTACAATTTACATAAAGGTATGGGAAGTTAACTAGAAAAAAGAAAGGTTGAGCTGATGAAGAAAAGATAGACCTGAAAAAAGAGAGTGTAATGTTCTTCTTCTTGAGAATCATTGGTTGACATGAGTGTCATCTTCATATGTTTTCTACACCATATGCTTGCCTTGTATATATTTAAAAAAGCAAATTAGCATACAATGTAAACTGATCAATTAGTCTACAAAAAAGTAGATGAGTGGAAGTTGTACCTTGGTTCCCAAAGCAAGCAATTGGCTGAGGCATATAGATATATCTGATTCTAGGTAAGTAGTAGCCACTTGCAATATAGTTTTGTTTAGCATGCACTGAGATAGGTCCAAACAGGTGAAGTCTTCCCATAATGTCTAGCATAATAAAGTTAATAATTTAGAATCGAATATATAAGTATTAAAGTTTAAGAGTGGTTGTTGTTGAAAAAGTAAATCATAGACATAGTAGCTTACTAAATGTTTGCAGAAATCAAAAGGTTTGCAATCATGAGAGGGATATACAAGAAGTTAGTCGGAAATAATATGTATTATAGAGCAGGAAAGTTATACTAACACAAGGCAATAATAGCATAGGGTGAGTGGAGAAAATTGAATTATTATTTATCAAGTTGTGAAATATAGAAACAGGGTGGCATTGCATATCTAATAGTTGTTGTTAATAGAAGCAGTGGTACAAGTCAAGAGGTATGAGAAAAATGAGTAATAATAAGCAGGAGGGGGAGGGGCATAGTGAGATAGCAACCGTTAGGGATTGGAGAATGGAAAGGCGTTGATTGTGATCAGTGACATCTAACTCCGCAAGTTGAGAGATGAGTTGAGTACGGCTCTCCACCACCTGTAAAAATAAATAAATAATATTGAAGAAACCCCCAAATCAAATTAAGAGTAGTAAAACCCTAACCTAAGATAACATTATTTGAGAGTGAGAGTGTTACGGTGATCAGAATAATAATAATTTGAGTTTGAAAAGTAATGAGGAAGGAAATGAACCCTAACCTAACCATACTAATTCATTGATATAGAAATCTGTTGGTGGTTAGAGATGATTACATCAACAAATTAAGGGCAAAAGAAGAAGAAGAAGAAGAAGAAGAGAAGGTTACATCTGAAGCTTGAATGGAGTGGAGCAAGCTCCTGAGTTCCTCATCCGAAGGCATCGCTGCTGCTGCTGCTGCTTTCGTCGTCAATTCATTTTCCCGCCTCCTGCAAATGCAAATGCCAATGCCAATGCCGGATGATGTTTGATTTCCACCCTTGGGTTGGGATAGGAAACATAAAATTACATTCAACCACTCTAACTATTACTTTTCACAAAATCTGCCCCCAAGCTGGCTACACACCACTTTTTTATGTTTAAAATTGGATATGGATTTAACTAGGTTTATCACCCTAGCCGCGTTGCGGCGAACTTCTTTTGTTATTTAGTCTGAGTTTACATGTGTTTTGAAATCACTACGAGCGCGTTGCACGCGGAACCACTAACAAGAATAAAAAGAAAATGTAAAAAACAGTAAAAAATAATCGAAAGAAAATCAACAAAAAAAGTTGTATGTTAATGATGTTGTTCGTATAAAACCCGTGGTCAGAGATGTGCAAATAATACTGGGTACCGGTACCGAAATTCCCAAACCGAAGGATCCTAAGTACCAATTCGGTACCGACTTTTGTCATTCCTAGTACCGGTTCGCTACCGATTTTTACCTTCATATGCCGGTACCGTAACTGGTATTTTCGGTATCGGTTGCCACTGAGCTCATCCCTACCCCTGAAACTAAAAAAAGAAATCACTAAAAGTTGAAGAAAATCAGCCAGAAAAAGTTGTACGATACCGTTGTTCTTTGTACGGCACCCGTGATTAGGGATGAGCAAATGGTACCGTGTAGCAGTACCGAATTTCCCGAACTAAAAGATTTTCAAACTAAATCCGGTACCGACTTTTGGCGTTTTCTGTATCAGACTGGTGCCGTTTTTTTACCTTCATGTACCGATAATGAACCGGACTGTACCTGTATTTTCGATACCAGTATTGATTGACACCAAGTTTATCAAACTGAGAAAGTAAAGAAAATAATAATAATTATTATATAATAAAACTACTGTATACATTAGTAGCAGTAGCATAGTTGGTGTCCTAATTGTGAGCCTTTCCCTGTAATTCTGAAAGAATGCTACAGTATTTTTTTTTTTTGTATAAACTATAAAATAAATAAATATGGGTGAAAACAAAAGGGTTGTTAATTTATTTATTTATTGGGTTTTGTCGGCTTCTCCCTCCTTGCTGACTTTGAAACTTCTTCCATGGCATTTGGTCAGCGGTCATCATCATCAATTGGTTAGTAATAATAGTGGCCTGAAAAAAGGGAGGTGAGAATGGGGGATCGAACTTACACCTTTTGCATCGAAGGAGGCGATACAAACCACTTTACCAAATGACCAAGTATATGAAATTATGATATAAAACATGTATATATATAATAATATTATCGAGGAGTTAGGAAAGAAGACAACCAATAAGAAAAGTTTACTATTCATTATGATGTGACAACTACTATTCATTAGCTTTGTTTTTTAATATATGTATAATTGTCATGTTTTGAAAAAAAAAAAAAAAACTAACGAATAGTAGATGATGGAGGATATAATTGGTTGCTGGTGGATGTAGCCGCTTGTTAAGGGGAAAACGGTAAGGGTGAAAGTGCTGCATGCGGGGAGGAGTGCTGGATTTGCCGCGTGGGGTGTTACTTGTGCAGGGAGTAGTCACCGCGTGAAGGGGAGAGGAGGGAAGAGGAGAGACAGGGGTTCCAACTAAGACCACCCGTAGTGGGGCGTGATTTTTAAAAAAAATTGAAAAAAACGCCCCAAAACGCCCCCACCCCCACTACACTAGGCGTTATAAGGCGTTATTTTTGAAGAATTTGCATGGGAGCGTTTTAAATAAAACGCTGAAATGGTTTACTGAGCAACTGCATGTGGCCAATGGAGTGTGAGTCTGTCAAGGAGGACTTTGACTAGCCAATGAGGAGGACTTTGACTAGCCGCAACTACTTTCCTTTTTTTTTTAATGACTGGAAGGGGCATTATTAGGCATTATGCCCACTACACCACTTTTGCCATAATGCCCCATGCTGACTAGGATGACACGTGTCGAATAATGCCCCATGGTGGGGGCATTATTTTGTTCCACCACTACACATGGTCTAATCATGTATTTTGGGTGAAACCACCCCTTGTGATTAAAGTGTTTGAGGGGAGTTGGAGAGGAAAGTTGACAAGGACAAATTTCATTGGCTCCGGGTGAGGTGAGGGGAGCACCCCTCTCACCCTAAGATATCTAAGTTGAAGATTAAATATGGCATCTCTAGTTGTTCATTGTTTGACCAATCAATCTTCCAACATCTTGGGCAGGGGTTGGGTCTAATTAGCAAAGTCATTGGAATAAGGTGTTGTTTTCCTTAGGTTAAAGTTGCTCCCCTTAGGTCAAGGGCTCGAGCCTCGTCGAAAACAGTTTTAATATGGCTTTTGAAGATTTAGTTTTTTGTATAAAGTTTAGAATGTTATGAATGATAGTGGAGAGTTCAAATGAGAAAAAAAAAATTGTAAGAATAAAAAGAATAACTTTTAAACCAATATAAATGCTCATTTTACTTCATTTAATATGTGTATTTAATGTTATTAATAAGGGCATATAGGTAAATTTCTAATTGTAATTAATTAGCTAACTAATTAAATTTGTAACTCACTTTTAAATATACTTTTTCAAGATAAAATAATTTAGGGTGAAGGACAATTTTTGACATGTGTAGGCTAATTTTTAGTATGTGTAGGATAAATTCTTAAATGTGTATAATAAATTTAGATATGCGTAGGGTAAATTTCGGTAAGTGTAAGATATATGTAGGATAAATTTTGAAATGTGTAGGATAAAATGTTTTTTGCTTTATTAGTGAGAGATAACATAATTAATGGGAGAAGTTATAAACTATTTAATGTTTTACTATTATGTTTTTTCTTCTTTTTCTTCTCACATTGAATTTCTTCTCAAATGAACCTTCCCCATCAATGATATTCATGTTTTTTTTATATATAATTACGTATGTTATCAACGCCCTCTTCACGTTTATTTTATTAACGCCCCCTTCACGTTAGTTTTTCATGGTTTTATGCGCCCACCACAACGTGAGGGGCCAAAAATGTTACACATAAAAAACAAAATATTTTTCACCAAATAAAGAACACAAATCCAAAAAAAACAATTTTTACACATAAACAACAAAGTTCTTTTTTACTTTTTTGAGGCTTTGAAAAACATATGTAAGATTTGGGTTTTTAAATTAAGAGGGGTCCAACCACATAGAACTGATATTATCTAAACGTAGGGGGCTAATATTAACTTTTATAGGTAAAAATATGGTGTGTGTGTGTGGGGTGGGGGGGGGAGGCCCTTCTTCTATCCCCTTATATGTTTCGCTTTCACGTATGTAGAACACAAATCCAAAAAAAAAAAAAAATTACACATAAACAACAAAGTTCTCTTTTACTTTTTTGAGGCTTTGAAAAACATACGTAAGATTTGGGTTTTTAAATTAAGAGGGGCCCAACCACATAGAACTGAAATTATCTAAACGTAAGGGGCTAATTAGGTAAAAATATGGTGTGTGTGTGGTGGGGGAGGCTCTTCTTCTATCCCCTTATATGTTTCGCTTTCACATGTCCAAACTAAAAAAAAAAACATTGGCAAATTTTCATTATATGTAAAAAGTTTCTAGGTTAAAAAACTAATTTGAGTTTTCATTTAATTTATATACAATACACGCCTTTAATTCATATTAATTTTATACAATAATTTGGACTTTCTCTAATAGCTTGCATTCGTTAACTTCTTTTTAAAAACTAAATACGTAATCGCGTTTAATTTTTTTCCAGCATTCCGGATAAAAAGTTGAAAATGAAATTGTATTCAAAATATAATATATTTTGGTATCGTAAGCTTTACAGATTTTGTAATGAACCAAACTGATGTGATCATAGAAAATCGGTACCAGTCTCATTACTATTGGTACCAGTGTTAGTGTCGGTATTCATTTCTATGGTTTTTGAATGGTGTTGTAACAAACCGAACCGGTATGGATCGAACAACATCGGCACTAGTAGCGGAATTATCGAAACTAGTGTCGGTATTAGTTTTTATGGTTTTCAATTGACGTGGTGTTTGCTTCCTAGATCGAGCAACTCTGTTACTTAATTGGGAAATTTAGAAAAAACGTTACATATTTTCAAATCAAATGTTGGTTGGGGCGGTGCTTATACAATTTTTTGGGGTGATATATGAAAAATGTAGTTTTGTTCTAACCTACATGGAGGGTTTTCAGATGGAGTGATTTAATTTGTACAACATATATCAAGTGAGTCATATCGTGAAAGAAAGCAGCTAGAGATTGATGTTGGTTATATATAGATCTTAATTTCACATGAATCTTTTACAGAACACATGTTATTTACGTAACACACTAGTATTAGAGACTAGACTGACTATATATATATAATTTACACATTAGTAAATGAGTCCTGCATAGAGAAATCCAGGCAGGCAAATGCATGGAGTGAAAAGAAATTGAAGCGTTTCTGTAATTCTTTCCAGCGTACAAACATGTGTGTTTGTGTGTTCAAAGAGGTTTTAGCAGCATCAAATCTTTTGCATTATTATGTCTTTTTGAATGTAGAAGAGCCATAGACATTAGTTGTAGCTTGTTTGTTATCTCTGTGAAAGTGGGCCTGTCTGCTGGGTCATGTGACCAACATTCTTCCATTAAACCTTTCCATCTCTCATCGCATTGCTCTGGGATGGTAGGCCGCAGCATATTGCTCACAATCCCCCCTGCCCATTTCAATTCAATTCAATTTTACAACCAACATTAACTAATTTTTCATAGGGAAGGGTAGGTTGGCTAATTACCTATGATGGCACCACAATGCATATCTGCATACGGCTCTTCTTCCGTCAAAATTTCCCACATTGCAATGCCAAATGAGAATACATCTACCTGCCATGCCATTTTTATTAATTAATTAATTAATTGCCTTCTGGTTCGTTCAACAGCACGTTGTTTTCGTTTTCTGTGTGTTAATTGGGACACTTTATAGTTGCTTATCTCAAAAACTAAAAAGCCCAAACCCATAAGACCACATACTACTTTATCCTTACTTTTTCAGAAACCCGAGTACTGCTGCCATTTAGAAGCTCGGGAGCCATCCATGGAAGTGTTCCCCTTACACCACCCGAAACAAATGTGTTACGTTTAATTCTTGATAAACCAAAATCACCAACCTGTAAAAATGTATTTGACAAAAAAAGATAAAGATACAACAACAAGCCTTTTTTTTGTTACATTTTAAAGAAACCACAGAACTTAATTAGCTACCTTGCATATAGGTCTCTGAGGATCTCCAAGACTCACAAGCAGGTTTTCACATTTCAGATCAAAATGAATGATTTTTTTCAAATGCAGGTACTCCATGCCAATTGCAGCATCTTGTGCAATAATCAGCTTTTTCCGCCAATCAAGTGCTCTACAAACATTTCTTTATAACCAACCAACCATAAGCTTATTTTTTTAATTAAAAAGTAAGGATGTACGTACCTGTTGTATTTCAAAAGAACATGCTTAAGTGATCCATTAGTCATATACTCGGTAACAGTAGATAATGTTCCCCCAGGCCCATCTGGTACCACACCGTACAATGCTACCACATTTGGATGATGAAGATTTGACAGCATCTGGGCTTCCCTCCAAAAGTCTTTGGTCTGTCAAAACAATCATGCATCTGTTTCCTTCAAATATTTCGGCTCTTTTTATTATTCTCACATTTAGAGATAGTTACCAAGCGTTCTTGTTCCGATGATTTCCCCGCAAAACAGCTTTTTCTTATCCTCCTGATAGCAACATCTGTTCCTCTCCATTTCCCATGATAAACAGTTCCAAACGTACCAGATCCTAGTTCACGCAGTTCTTCAAGATCAGCATTTCTTATAATCTGCACAGACATACATACATCTTGGTTAAATATATTAACAAATAGCAACAATAATAGCAGCATTACATACCTGCAGACCATGTATCCCTGCTTCCACTTCAGCTGTTACAGTACCACTATTCACATATGCAAAATCCTAAAATAGGTAATAAATAAATTACAGGAAACAAACATATTACTGCAGATAAAACTGAACATATGAGGATGAGTCATAACTAAATTACCCCACTGTCAAGTTGGGAAGCAATCCCAGAATTGGGTTCTTCTAGTATACATGGCACCACTTTCGTCGATGAAGGGATGCCAGGTGGCAGACTATTAGTTACCTCTTCAACCAAAACAGGAAATTCTGTCATATCAACATTTTTATCCTCAGAGGTATGTGACAGGCTTTTATCTTCAAAACTCTCAACATGACTATAAATAGGAGCGACAATGGCACAATTTAAAATTTCTAAATGATTGTTCTCATTCAAATTCGAGCTTAAAATGCCATTGTCCTGAGTTGTAATATGCTGCAATCTTGAAGATATATCAGAAATTAAATCACTACTTGGTGCCCTGATAATAGAATGCTTATTATTATTATTTAAAAGAGTAGCTGGTGATTTGGCATACGGTGGTGGGCCCATGCAATCAGGAGTAAAACTAGACTCGGTCCAGGTTATCATATCTTGTTCCCAGACAATGTAGTGCTTGCTAAGATCGGGACATGGAAATTCACCAGAATATCGTTGTTGTCCATTTTCGTATGCTGGTTGCATATCCGTAAGCTGAGTTGGCATGCTAAAGTTGTCTTTACTAGAACACTTGCTAAGACTTTGTCTTTTAATGCCATTTACAGAAATGACATACTCGTAGTCACTCTCACTTTGATCAACAGATCTTGAACCATAAGAAGATGGACTCTCGGGCTCGTTCAAAGATGCAAGAAATATTCTTAATCTTTGAGAAGATTTGTCAAGCTCATTGTATTCCTCAATCATATGCTGCAAATCCTCATTGGAAGAGACGGATACAAGGGCGTCAAGATCTTCATCAGGAAGCTGGTACTTGATTACATGAGGTTGGTTCCATATGGAAGATGTTTTGTTTATGAGGTGTTGATAGTTAAGGTTTATATTAATGGATATAATCCGAGTCTCGCCTCCAACATAGCGTAGCTTCCCGTCACTTGGCCTTGGCAATATTTTGCCGCCAAAACTGCATAGAAATTTGAGTTTCCCAGATGGGGAATCTGATTTGTTTTGTGGGTAGTGGTATGCGGTTTTCTCCACCTCTATGGGATCGTATTCAGAAGAAGTGTAAACAAACTGATGTTGGTTCTGGTTGTATTGATATTTGTGGTGAAAAGATTCTTGCAGACGAAGAAATTCGGGAGAAAACTCTTCGCCTGTCTGAACAGAAACATGGCGTATATAATCGTCTACATGTCCAATGCCTGAAACTTCAGGTGTCATTGTCTCAATTCCTGCAACCATAAAATCGATCATTGGATCAAACAGAATTAAACAAAAGTTGATGAAACAAGAAGAAGCGGGTCGAGATTATTTTCAAAGGATACCTGCCTCCCAAATAAAAGAGGGAGGGGAGGAGAGGGGCAGCCATTGTTTAATCTGGAATTTATGTATGTATGTATGTATGTTTATGAGGAGAGAATTAAGGACGATGTTTTTTCACCATTAAAACTCAAAACGCTTTTAATTCCAAACCAGGAACAACGTCTATCCCAACAATCAACTATTTATTTATTTATTTGTAAACTATAAATTACTAGTCATAAATAAATTATATAAAATATTGCAGTTTTATGTTATATTCTCTCTGTCTCTTAAAAAAGTTAGCATTGACAGTTAGGTCCTTATACTATGAAAGATAACGAAAGTAGCCCTTATTGTTTCTAACTATATTCACTATCATGACAATAGTCCTCCCTTAGATTGCCTTACCTTAAGAGCATATATATATCTGGAGATCTAGTTACAAACACGAAAAGGTACTTGGGGCGGCGATTCTTGACACA
Source organism: Helianthus tuberosus (assembly GCA_030545235.1). Taxonomy (NCBI): domain Eukaryota; kingdom Viridiplantae; phylum Streptophyta; class Magnoliopsida; order Asterales; family Asteraceae; genus Helianthus; species Helianthus tuberosus. The sequence goes on from JARYGA010060206.1 coordinate 65,570, forward strand.
ACTCGAAAAGAAAAGTTGTGGGTTTTAAAAAAATGGGTTGTGTTCAGGTTGACCCATTTTAAAACAGGCCGGGTTCATGTTGACCCGTATAAAACGGGTTGCCCCGTTAACCCGTTTAAGTAGTCTTAAAATAATTTTTATGGGTCAGATGAAAATTTAGCTAAAAAGAAAAACGTTTCACTCATTTGAACCGACCATTCACCTCTAGTGACTTGCAATCTTAATGCCCAATGATACTTGAAATATGATTCATTGCAACGTTAGTCAACATCTTCTGGTCTGCATAAAAACATTTGAATTGTCTGCTCATCTGAAAGATCTTGAAGCAGTGTACTAAAGTCCCTACCACGCTGCCTTAGTAGTTGTGATATTATACATACAGTTTAATAATATGAGTGTATATATTTTTATCCATTTCTTAACGAATTATCATATCTACCATTGAGTTTGAAACAAGTATACCTGCCCATCAGCTCTTTTATCATTTTTACACTACACTTTTGTTGGCATAAAATAATGAATTAGAGGGTGTTTGGATTTATATGTTGCGCTGGAGATTAAAGAGTCGAGATCAAACTTTTTCATACATTTTCCTTTTTGGGAAAACAAAAAACTGTTGCAGTCTAGGGATGAGCATGGTACCCGTTCGGTACCAAAAAACGGGAAAAGTGGGTACCGGTACCGAATACACCGGTTCGGTACCGGTGTTTTACCCGTAAATACCTGTACCGAAAAACGGGGAAAGTGGGTACTGGTACCGAATATACCCGGTACTGTTCAGTACCAGTAACCGGTACCAAATGCTCATCCCTAGTCTTGCAGTCATTCTTATTAATAAAAGAAAGCTTTTGTTTGGTTACTTTCTCGGGTTATAAATGATAATATGGACCATACTGGCAGTGATCGCGATAGCCCATCAATGACAAATCACTCTGCATCCAATGCTTCAAACACTGTGTAAATGACTGGGGGCATGGTTGAATTGCTTCTTAACTGTTCAATTGTTTGTGGTCAATGCTTATGCAATTGATTTCTATTTTACAGACCTTTTTTTGAACACAGCCTAACCCGTATCAGTTAATTTCGTCACATGAATTACTTTTCCATCTCCTTCACATTTTGGAAGCATACAACATCATGGTGATACAGTAATACCAACAAATTTAACCTTTGCATACCATGTTTCTGAAAACAGAGTCAGATAAACAAACATAAATAAAAAACCTTCCAGCAAATTACATAAAAGTAAAAGAGATTCCTGCTGCATTAGCACCAAATTTGTTACCCAAACAAATACCGACACCGAGATTAGTTTGTAGTCATAATCATCGTCCTGATTTTTGTTATGACCAACCAAGGTCCTGATTTGCTCAGTTCAAGCTAAGACCATTAAAACCTGCATTAATAAAGAAAAAAACCAACATCACTTTTTTTTCCATTCAACCCTACTAATTAACCCACAACAGTCATAGAAAGTTATCACTAGCCATTGCTACTGCTACATAAACTAGTTACGACTTACAAATATTGTTAACTCCTCCATGTCACCTTTTGCGAAATTATAAAACTGAGGTCATATATCAGCTCAATGTAATAAATACAAATATGTCCATGTAACATTATAGTTACCCAACCACGTCCTTGAATAAATGCAAATTTGCATTCCTCTCAATGACAACAAATGCATTTACATACGGTAATGACCCACCCAATAACATGTTAACAATGCAAGAACTTTCGCTACACCAAATGACTCTAGTGCATAATATAATCTTCTATTCAGAATTCAAAAGACATAATTTGTATGCAAACTTATTAAAAGGGCTTTCAGGTAACTAATAAAGTGGACAAGATATGAAGGGCAAAGTTTACCTATCTCCAAGGCCTGTTAGGAGCATCGGGTGAAACCAAACTCTCAACAAAGGTACAAGCTTCAAGACATTCATCAGCGTTTTGAATCTCAGAGGAGGAACTACTCTTGGAATCATACACAATCAATTTGGAACCGAATTGCAACAAAAGTTTCCCATCATTTGAAATACAAAAAGGCACCGAAAACTGATCCCTCCCAGGATCAGTCAAATACGGGATGGACACCAATTTAGTCCAAGAATCTTTGACTCCATAAACCTTCATCATCCATACATCTGCCCGAACACCACGGTAATTACAAAGCACACACAAAGATTCTCCTAAAGCCCCCAATGTCAAATCCTTATCACCTTCATCATAGACAGGCTGCAAAATTTCACCATAGGTCTCCTTTGCTAAATCCAGAGAAACTATCATCCACGAATAAGACGACCCAAAATCTTTACTAGCTGCCCAATGAAGAGCTCCATTGGAGAACTTACCAGAATCATCCAAAGGAATACCATGAGGAAAAGCATCAATTTTCTTCCAATTTCCATACTTTAACGAGTATATCCTCACCGAGGTAGAATACTTAGCTCTATCTTTAAAAACACAAGATATTTCAACAACTCTATAATCATCAGTAGACTGTTGGTATCCAAAGCCATACAAGACATAACAACCGGGCAGCGCTTTACGACCACAGTAGGGTAACCTGCTGGAGTTCCTAGTACTAGGGTTCCAAATAAAGAGAGTATCTTCCTCAATAGCTATGCATAACAATCCATTGCAGGAACCGACTATCCAAACAGATTTACGAGGGTGTTTCAAGGGATAATCAAGCTCTAAAGCATCAACGGAATGATTATAGAGCACATGATAAAGACTACAACTTTTGAGATTTATTTTGGGTACAGTGCTAAAAATGAGTCGATGATGTGCATAACGTTTGTTGCATGTTGATAAAGTGAGGTGAGTCTTAACGAAATGAGGGTCGGATATCAAAGAGTACCAAGATTTGCAAACAGACCTGCAGCGCAACAGCGATTCAACGGGGAGTCTCGACAGAATTTCCACAATGATTTCCTGAAGAAGCGGAGGAACGTATTCAGGATCGTTGGATGATTCGGTGGTTTTTTGTTGTTTCAGGTTGTTGCCTTCGACTGCCATTTCATTTTAGACACGCTTTTTTCTAGGGTTCTTTGGTGATCGATCGATCGATTTGGGGAAAATATTAGGTAGGTATATTTGTCAGCCTCTTGTAGATTTACAATTTACCCCTTGTATGTTTCCGTCATTGTCATATTGAGTCTTGTACTTCTCTTAAGTGGCTTTATATCCCCTTGTAGATAGATGATGATGATGCCTTCATCTCAATTGATTTACTATATATACACCTAATTACACAAATACTTCTTGTAGTTTAGCAGAGGTAACATATTTGAGTTCTAACATTAAAAGGCTATTAAATGTTTGAGATATTTGGTTTTCAATTTGTAACTAGGCACAACTACATCACACCTAACAAATTTATACCTTTATTTCCTATTCTGGAAAGATAATGTCGTTGATTAGAAACACAAAAGACAACACACCTATGCTTTAACTCAACTTTTTGAGAATTCATTTTTCGAATACTTCTGACAATTTTTCATTTACTCAATATATATCAAGCATCAATTTTACTTTGTTTTTTGTTAGCTTAAAATCCCGTGTTATACACGGGTTGCATAAATTTAATTTTTATATAATAAGCAATAAAGTTATATCTTTAAAACACCTCATATATTGTACGAGTTAAATAAATATAATGTAATCGATTAACAAATCAATCAATCATACCCAGTAAAATCCCACAAATAGCAGAGCTATTGGTAGGGTCTGGGGAGGGTGGGATGTAGGCACACCTTACCCCTATCCCTAGGGATAGAGAGGTTGCTTCCAGTGAGACCCTCTGCTCCAAAAAAAAAAAAAAAAAAAAAAAAAAAAAAAAAAAAAAAAAAAACTAGAACATGAGGTGTATGTGTGTGTGTGTGTGTGTGTATGAAGCTACCAATATAACATGAGTGGTAAAAGAGTGCACGGTAAACAAGACAAATATAGCAACACAGACAGTCTATACAAATAGATACATATCTACGACTATACACTACCCCTAAGAACACAATTTAACCCTCTCCTAGAAATCTTTAACCTTAATCCTCCGTCTCCACGAGCTCCTATCATGGACCATGTTCTCAGAGAGGTGCGATTTTTGCAAATCCTGCCTAATCCGCTCATCCCAAGTGATTTTGGGTCTGCCTCTACTCCTCCCCTCCACCACGAGAGTTTCAACTACTCTAACTGGCTCTATTGTCTGCCTCCTCTTCACATGCCCAAACCATCTCAATCTTCCCTCCTTTATCTTATCTGATATACTAGCTACTTCTAACCTCTCCCTAAAAACATCATTTCTTATCCGGTCTAACCTTGTGTGCCCACACATCCATCTTAGCATTCTCATCTCTGCCACCTCCATCTTGCGTGCTTGTACTTCCTTAATGGCCCAACAGTCGGTTCTGTATAACATAGCAGGTCTAATTGAAACTCTATAAAATTTCCCTTTCAATTTTGTTGGGAACCTTCTATCGCACAATACCCCAGTGGCAGCTCTCCACCTACACCATCCAACTTGGATGCGGTGGGCAACGTCACTATCTATCTCCCCATCCCTCTGTACAAACGATCCTAGATACTTGAACTTATTAACCTGCGGAACCACTTGACCGTCAATGGAAATCTGGATGTCCTCAACGTTGTCTACTCCACTAAAGTCACAATATAGGTACTCAGTCTTAGAACGACTAATCCTTAAACCTCTGCCCTCTAAAGCTGCTCGCCACTGTTCTAACCTCACATTCAGGCTATGTTTACTATCAGCTCGTTAACACATACGCTCGTTAAAATATGTATTTAAATCGATTAACACAATAGATTGCTCATTGCTGTAAATGTTCACAATCTCATAAACATAAAAGCACATCAGTGTAAAGTGAAGACAATAACACGGATATCCTCTTGAATTGGTCAATGACAATTGGTAGTGGTGATAATTCTGAACACCATGCAATATGAACAGGAAAAAAAACAGGTTAGGGGATGCATGGGGCTGTTTAGTTCAAAGTCATTCCTACAGTTGTCTAGGACGTGAAGTTAACACATTAAGTTTGCATTAGGTCGAATATTGATAATTTCGATTACCCTATCATCCATTTGACAAGTATTGATAATTGTTTATGGGTTACACATGTCTAAGCTAGAATCCAACTTTTTGACACGGTTAACTAATCAGCCTGGCTGCCACCCCTAGATCGAGGTTGTCTGTGAACAAACAAATATGAAGTTGTAACACGCCAACCTTTACATAATCAAACACTATGAAGGTTGATTCGTTCACACAAATTAAGTAGCAACTAAACAAAGTGGATGGTAGATTGGTAATTCAACCAGTTAGTTATACATGTTTAATAATAATAGAAATTTTAGGAAAATACATCATTTATTGATGCTGCTTTCGGATTGAATTTCGATACGCATTCTTTGGGTGAAAATTTCTTCAATTGCATCCATAAATGTAGAAAGGTTCTGGCATACCTGTACGTCTAAGAAATTCACCCTTTCCTGAAAAAAGGAAGATTTTGAAACATGATGGTATTAAAATATATACATGGGTTTAGATTGGGTTGGCCTGTTAGCCAACACACAATCTAATTTCTGGATTTTAAGGGTTTGATTTTGAAACCGAGATATGATACTTCAAACATGTTAAAGCAAATTAGCAAAACACACCCAGCATCACAATGATGGTATTAAAATATATACATGGGTTTAGATTGGGTTGGCCTGTTAGCACTTTCTGTCCTGTCCTTTTTTTAGATTTAATTAAGGCACTAAATATAAACCATTATTTATTAAATGTATAAGAAGGCCACTCAGCTATTGAAACTACCTTATAGGCCATCCAAGCATGTATCGAGATTCGTTTATACCAAATCTGGCAAGAAAAAAACATGGTGGGCTACGAATATAACAAGCAAAAATACCCTTTACTTGTTCCGTAAAATAAAATTTTCATCCAATGGTCAGAAAAAAATGAGTCATTCGGGATTTGGCCTTGCATACAAAACTGGATACATTTATTTCAATGGTTGGATGACCTTCTTATACATTATCACTTAAAAAACAAACTAAACTATTTAAATGAAGCAACATAAGACACCATGAGAAATTTAACCCCCCTGGTTTCATTGATTGCCTATTTGACCACCTCAATAATTAAATAATTCCTTAAATGAGAAATAGCATATGTTAAAAAAAAAAAAAAAAACATGATGAGGTATGATGGGAGGCAAAACTTTCATGAGCCTGAAAATTAGAAATGTATAGCTAACCTCAACTTTGCAAAGAAAGCTAAAAGTAACCTCCTTTGAAGATTGACTTGAAGCCTTTAAGGATAGTAGCTTTAATGGAGAACTAGAAATTGGCCACCCTTGTGATACTTTTATATAAGCATCAACTCCATCCAGCATATGAGCTATTATTATCTCATCTTTGTCTACATACTCAACCGAGTGTCTATATTCAAACCAACACAATTAAGTACCAACTTTACCAAAAAGAAAAAAAAAAGGAAACAAAGTGGCTAAAAGACATCTGGTCAAACAAGTATATAAAATTTTATTAAGGGCAATGGTAGGAGAAAAAAAATATAAACTTTCACTGAATTTGCACATAAAACTCTGGACTTTATTAGATGATGATTGATGAAGTGTACTTTTAAAACTTGACAAAAGAGTCCATTTAATACTGTTTAGAAACTTAACCATGCAAAAAAAAGACCCTTTAATTTAAGTTTTTATAAGTACAAGGATTTAATCATGCAAAAAATAAGAAATGTTATGTCCATAATAAAATGCAGGGATGTGAGAATTCAACAAAAGTCCATGGAGTTTTTTAAGAATTGCCCTAAAATAAACTAAGAATTGCACCAACATATGATATCACCTTGACTTGCTTGCAGCTTTAACCAAAGATTTCCTCAAGGTGCTTAAAACAATTTTGTCTTGAACTCTTCGTACAAACCATTCCAACGAGGTCTTCTCAGACGTTTGAAGAAGAGAACATTGGTCCCTGCAAGAACAAATAATTAAAGTTCCAATAGATGTAAATGAGATTACAGATTAAAACTACATTGTCACCACATAAATGTAGAGTGTAAAAGGTGGCAAAAGGATGGAAGGGTGGATTGGGTAAACAGATTAAATAGATTTGGGTCAAAAAATGTAATTTCTATATGCAAAGTCAACCCACCAATGGTGTTTTGTGACGCACATTTAACCAATTGCATTAACAGCTAATAACATAAAATTTGACCGATTACTAATAACATACTACCCAAATAGACACCTTTCGGTACAAACGGGTTGACATTGCCACCATGGGTCAAAACGGGTAAATATTATATATGTGGCCAAGTCATGCCAACCCACCAATACTTTCATGTCCTTTTTAATGTTCAATGTGTTAAATATGATTACAAGAACTACAATAACAAGATAATACTATATTTTCTGTTACGTAAAACAAGTTAAAACATTGTAAGCATCTGAATAAACGTTAAGCGACCATTGACACGTCTAACCTGTTCTGTTATGAGCTAAGAATATTTAACTTGACCTGTTACCAATAAATACTACCCAAATCGGCCCATTTCCATACAAATGGTTTCCACCTCTGGTATAAATAGGATAACAGATGTGGTGCTATGGCAGTATAGCTATTGAAAAGGATATCTCCTAATGTGGCAATGCTTGTCAGACGAGTATCGATTTTGAGTATTTTCAACATGATTAAGATCCGATACGTAGAGTGACAGATATAGATATGATCAGCATCGCAAAGTTGACATGATAGCTTAGACCTAGAGTATAAATTGAAGTAACTTACACAAATAACTTGGCAGCATCAATAATGTCACCAATATACACATCATTCGGGAAAATCTGAAAAAAAAAATGTATCACAAGTTAGAACCATAAAATGGTATTATATAAGATTAGCAATGAAATATTCCATGTCACTTCTTAAATACCCAAACAATAATACCTCAGCATTCTTTACTTCCAATGTGACATCCAAAAGTTCTATAGCCAACTCATGATTCTGCTCAGCCATTTCTATTTCAGGAACATATGTTCTTAAAGACAAACTAATTCGGTTTCCATCATATTCGATGACTTCAAGTCCAGTCAGCGTTTCCTCAATCTTTAGAAAACCTTCAAATCTGCATATTTTAGGGTAAAAGAAAATACTTGATGTCAATTGAAGAAAAGTCAAAACCCTTGCAACTCCAAGTATCTTCGCAATACCTTTTTAGAGTGTAGTCAAGGTTTTCCAAAGACTCTAGCATTCCTTTTTTCTTCTCAAGTTGGCTATTGAGCTCTGAAATCTTTAGGAAAAAAACATATTAAATAAGTTAAACAGCATTTAAAAAGAGAAAAGCATAAACAGTACAAGCTACATTTAACATATCTTATCATGCCTATATTGCATGCCAGCCGGCCACGTTGCCTAACCTTAAACTTAGAATCGACATGTGCACCTTCAGATTCTAGTTGAAGGGCTGCTCTTTCTGTTTCAAGGCCCTTGAACATAGAAAAAAGAATAATGTGATGTTATTGATAGCCTTAAAAATGATAATCAGTAGTTCTGAATATGGAGAAGAAAAGCCTAGTAAGTAATAATAGTTAAAATCAAGTCAATGTCAAAGATATCATTACATAGCTGTACCTCTTCCTTGCCTTGTTGTATGCAATAGAAAATGAAGTCAAAGACAGCTTGCTTACCTGTGACTGAATGAGGTCTAAGGATGAATTTAGTCCTTCAATTTTGTTATGCAGTCGGATAGAATCTGCAAAATCCAGAAACAACAAGGTAAGTCATACAGAAGAAGATTCAATGCATGTATTTTGAAAAAGCAATACTGTATGTTTTCCCTGACCTTCCAAGTAGGTCTTAGTAAGATTCCCAAGTTCATTAGAAAGTTGGGCATTTTCAGCCTCCACAGAGCAAAGCTCCCCTTTCAGATTCTCCAAATATGTATCTGCATACACACAAATGTCAAACCGTTGATACAAAAGCATGAGTGGTTAAAGAAGAGTGTGAGTTTGAGATAGAAATTGTTGAGTTATAATTACATAAAAGAAAAAAAAACATCTTCCTAAGCTAATGAGTGTAGATAAAAGCATAGATGTGATGTGATGTGAAGAATGATGTACCTAATTCCTGAGGCTGTAAGGATCTGACATCCGAGTATTCTTCTAAAATCTGACTAATTTTGCCCTAATTACAAAAGCCAAAAGGAGGAGGTAAATCAAATGTAAAAAATGCAAGTGAAGAGAAGAGAAGTGAGTAGTAGGTCACCTGAAGGTGTACAACAGATTCTCTGAGCAGATCCTCCTCGTCGGAGGCTATGAAAGAGGCATCGTCATGACAGTCGCTCCCAATTGCAGTAAGTTGTTTGATTCGCCTGCGTAAATAATAAATTTCAGTAAAATAAGATTGAGGAGCTAGCTAGGGTTTGTTTGTGAAGTACCTCTGAATCGCCTCTACATCCAACTCGCCCATTTCGTACTGATTTGATTTCTCAATATCTCCCGCCCTTCCTTCCTTTTTGTTTCTGGATTTCAATACTCATGTCAGCCCGGTTATCTGCCCGCTCCATAGCTCCATTTTGGGCATGTTTGGCTAAGCTTTTTGAAACAACTTATTGACCTATTGGCTTTTTGAAAACACATAAGCTCCAAAATGATGTTTGGCAATAGGGTGTATGTGAGGGGGAAAAGCCAATAAGTCACAAAATACTGACTTTTCCAAAAAGCCAATAAGTCAATAAGTTGTTTTAAAAAGCTTAGCCAAACATGCCCTTTGTCTCCATGTGTTAAAAAGTTATAAGACTGAAGGGAGTGGGGCGTCTTGCGAGTAAGGTTTTTAATTGGTTGATGAAAAAGGAAAAGTGGAGGTTTGGGCGACTTGTGGGAGACGCCTTGGAGGTGGACGCCCAAGGAACGCCTATGTGGCGCGGTGTGAGGGGCGACTTGGGGCTTCTTGGGTAGGGGTGGACGCCCCACTTCCTTCAGTCTAAGTTGTTTTGAAAAGAGTAAATTGTAATTTTATTCTCTAATTTTTTTTTTCCAAATTACCGTTTAAATAGGTTTTTTTTCTTCTCAGGTTCTTGGCTTTTTTTTTTTTTTCATTTTAATCACATTGTATAACTTAGTCTAAAAACATGTTATATTTAGGGGTATTTTTGGCATTAAATTATTATGAGGTTTATAAATTATGTTGTAAACTACCCCTGGTTATCACTACACAACACTTATGCCAAAAATACCCCTGGTTATAACCAGATTTTTAGACTGAGTTAGGCAATGTGATCAAAGTGGCAAGAAAATTGGAAAAGTCAGGGACCCAGAGGAGAAAATAACTATTTGGACTAAAATGACAATTTGTACCAAACCTCAGGGACTAAAATTGCAATTTACTCTTTTGAAAATTTAAGCAAAACATGGCCGAAAACCATAAAAAAGGTGACGCCACGGTCCATTAAGGTGTATTGTTGATCTTACGTGCAATGTGGTTTTAAATTAACTATTGCGAAGCATCAACCTGACTATTTCTCTCTAATAATATGTACGTCTGTGTTTCGCTTACTTGTACATACTACTCATAACACGTTCTTAAAAAAAATTACATCCAGTCAAGCAATTAAAACAAAACACTACCATACTTGTGAAAAAAAAAAATAACGATGGAAAGACTATAATTTTAAACTGGAGACAAAATTGTAATTTTTCAGAACAAATGAGCGTGTGTCAGCCAGCCACTTGACACGAATAAAAATTACATGGAGTCAACCATTTAAAACAAAACACTATCATAGTTTTGTAAAAAAAATAAAACGATGGCATGACTGTAACTTCACATTGGGGGCAAATACATAATTTGATTTAAAAAAAAAACAAAAACGATGACAAAATTGTAATTTGAACTAAGGGTAAAATCGTAATTTGTTTGGGAGAAGAAAAAACAAAACAAATGGCAAAACTATAAATTTAAAGGGGCAAAATCGTAATTTAACTAGATAAATAGGGAAGTGTCAAAAAACAACTGTCTGACACTATTCCCCTCTATAGGAATTGTAGTGTATTAAAATTAAAAATAATAGAAAGAGTAAATTACGTTTTTGGCCCCTGTGATTATATCACTTTTACAATATTAGCCCAAAATAAGAATTTTTATCATATCTGCCCCCATGCTATTTATAACTAACCATTTTGACCCCTAAGTCTATAGATCATGGGGGCCAAAATGGTTAGTTATAGAGACCATGGGGGCCAAAATGGTTAGACTTAGGGGCCAAAATGGTTAGTTATAGAGATCATAGGGGCATATATGTTAAAAATTCTTATTTTGGACTAATATAGTAAAAGTGATATAACCATAGGGGCCAAAAACGTAATTTACTCTAATAGAAAAAAAAAACTACAAAATTTGTCTTACACATGTGACTCCACCTTCCACACACTCTTTGAAGGTATCATCTATGAAGTGGGAATTTTTTTTTTTTTTAAGGCAAATGGGGAAAAGTGATAGAATTAATAATAAGTGCATTTTACATCAATATCGCAGGAAGTAGGAATGAAAATTTTTGAACTTTATTAATCATAAAAAACTACTCCAGTCACACGCTTTCTAAAAAAAATGGATAAGTAGGTAATTGTGTCACATATCATAATTTTATTATCTCAATGTTTTTTTTTCTCGTTTCTCCTGTTAAACCCATTCGTATTTTATTCCTTGATTTAAAACTTCAAATATTAATAATGATTAAGACATAACATGTAAGGGTGGAGGGTATGGTTCAATCACTTTAGGGTGTTTGAGTTATTCTCTAGCCAATAATATTATGTCATGTCAAGTCCCCATTTCACTACCCATTTTGCACTCAATCACAAGGTATGGTTCAAACACCGTGAGAGTAGTAAAGAATTTTAAAAAAAATTGTAATTGGTTGAAAGAGGTTGAGACCCACCATTAAACTCAATCAATCATACTCAAACATTCGGTGAGTATACACCGAAACCCCTCACTCAATCATACTCAATCAACTACTAGGGATGGTTCACCGATCGGTGAAACCAATCACCGAACCCACTCAATCAACCCATACCATCCACCCTAAACTATTACTTAGATGCATATATATACACACATCGAAAAGGTTCATGTGCAAGGCGGCGAAAGTACAAACACTGGTAATCACGTAACATATTAGTTTTTTTATAAATTAAAAAAAACTTATGTAATATCGTACTCGTATTAAAGAGAAAACTTAATACATCACTTATATGAGTTTAGTTCCCTTGTCCTACGAAAAAAAGACAACTAACCACCCATTCACGATATAACATGTTTATAAACATAACCACATCCCAAAACATGTCTAACTACTTTACTACCACCCAAACAGCTACCACATATTATTATTACACTATAAAGAAGCAATTTTTTTGTTCATTAGGAGTTGTACCCTAAGCTTGGGGAGTTTTTCAAAAAAAGAAAAAATAAACTTGATTTTTCACTTTTAACCCAAACATTTCATATTTTGTATTTTAACCCCTTTTAATTTTTTTACTTTTAACCCAAAGTTTTCCATCTTTTATAATTTAACACAACACTTTATTATTTACAACTTTGGTCCCACATATTTTTTATCTTTCGCAAGTTTTTCGTTTTACGTTTCGTTCTAAATTTTGCGAGTTCACATGTAGCGTGCGTGTGAGGTTCAACATTTTTTGCTCTATTTTTCCATATTTGACAGACCCGTCGCAACGCATCCATTTTTTTACCTTTTGAAAAGTTCGCCGCAACAGACGGGTCCTAGATCGACTAAGTTATTATTGTCTACGTTTTACGTTTCTGTTAATTTCTTCGCATTAACACACTGTAACGGGTGTGCGTGGTTCAACGATTTTAGTCTGCTTTTCGTTTGATGTATTTTTTACCATTTTATCTATTTTATTTTTACGATGTTTAGAGTCGATGTCGTTGTGGCATTGTTGCTACTTGGCACGGTTTTTCAAACCTTTTAACCTATTAAATTTTTTACTAATATTTTGTTTCGGTTTACCCCTATACTTCCTTTACTTAAAAGCTATTTTCTACGTGCATATTTTATGTATATGTATTTATAAATATGATTTTTTCTACATTCCGACGTAAACTTTTTTTTATAGACGAGTCAGGTCAAATATAATACGTTTTCTTTTAAAGAAACCATTTTTACGTGCATATTTTTATGTACGTTTTGGTATAAATTCAAGTCAAATATAATACGTTTTCGTGTTTATTTTTTACGTGCATATTTTTGGGAAATGATTCAGGTCAAATATAATATGTTTTCGTGTTTATTTTATGTATGTTTCGAACCGAGTGGAGTCAAATTATGGTTTCTTTTTCTCCCTTTTTTTCGAAAGCTCTAATTAATCCCTTTCGATTACATGTGCATATTTTCCTTCATACCTGTTACGTTTTCTATGTATGAGTTGGGTCACATATAATAAGTTATGATTGTTCGATATGAATTTGATTTACTTTACGTTTGATCAAATCACAAAGCTTATACATGTTACATTGAGTTTAACTGGATACGTCGAAAACTCGAAATGTGTGTTTTCATATGGTTAACACATCATATAATGTTTGGACTAATCCGTTCAATGTTTACGATGTACCCACGCTGCAACGCGGGCGGGTCTTAAACCCTAGTTGTTTATAAACAACCAACCAAAATGACATTCTCGAACATTCATGAACAGAGCTTTAGATTATTTGAAATATTTATAAAAATTTATGATTGATTTAATAGATTTAAGGTTTAAGGTAATTGAGTTTGCCTTAAATTTTCTCCAATGTTTGTGCTCTATCAATTACAGAAAAAACAAATCAGTACTCAAAGCGCGGGGCCGTGTGTCATGACGCACAACCCCATGTGCACATCAGAGATGATATTGGGTACCGGTATCGTACCTGGTATATTCGATACTGGTATCAATTTGCTCCGTTTTTGGGTATCGTACTTACTAGTAAAAAAATACCAATAAATACTAGTATTTTTAATACCGGTACTCATTTTTCTCGTTTTGTGATAAGTACACAAGGTAAACGTTGTGGCTTATAAAACACGCCGAGATGCGCAAAAGCTCCAAACCAAGTAGATAAAAAAATAACGACAAACAAAATATGGAAATAAATAAATTTTAGAAGACAGTTATAAAAGAGAATATCAAGGGAATAACTGATACGGATAAGAACAACGACGTCAACCGCTTCGTCACTCTGACGGACCTTGGAATTGCAAAGCTCATAATAATCTGTCTAGAATCAGTGAGTGAGTGATTATACATGATTGTGTATGTATAGGAGGAGGATGATTGGTAGTAGTAGTAAGATGACGACGACGACAAGTGTAATAATAATATTATTATTGGTGGCTGTGGCTATGGCGTTGACTTGCAGCAGCGGCGAGTATTTCAAGCCGTTCAACGTCACCTACGATCAACGAGCCCTTAAGATCGATGGCCAACGAAGAATGCTTATTTCCGCCGGAATTCACTACCCTAGAGCCACACCTCAGGTACTTATTAATTTCCATCATTTTTTTAATCCATGTTTGTTATTAATTGTTCTCATCACTTTCATCTCAGATGTGGCCTGATTTGATCGCCAAGAGCAAGGACGGTGGGGCTGATGTCATTCAAACTTATGTGTTCTGGAGTGGCCATGAGCCAGTTAGGCAACAGGTAGTAAGTAGTGTATGTACTCTAATTGTATGTATTTTTTGCTAATTAATTGGGCTTATGCTTTGTCTTCTTTAGTATAATTTCGAGGGGAGATATGATCTTGTCAAGTTTGTTAAATTGGTGGGAGCAAGTGGCCTTTATCTTCATCTCCGGATCGGTCCATATGTTTGTGCTGAGTGGAACTTCGGGTAACTTTTCCCCTGCCTGCCTCGCTATTATTATTCTGTTTGTTTGTTTGTTTACCATCAATTTATTGCCCTTTGCTTTTATTAGTATAAAGTTGATGACACTGCAGGGGTTTCCCTGTGTGGCTTCGTGATATTCCTGGAATTGTATTCCGTACTGACAATGAACCCTTTAAGGTAAGGTACAACTGGACGGACCTCCTCATCATTTTTCTTTCATCTCTTGCTTCTGTGAAAGAAACATAGTTTTTTGAAGATCCTTTTTTCCCATAGTCATATATTCTTTGAAAACCACCATAGTTGGAAAAAACATACGCCATTTGAGACAATGGACTACTGCTTTTGTGAGGTTTATTGTTTCTTTGTGTTATGGATTAATGGCCACACCATTTTATTGCAGGAAGAGATGAAACGTTTTGTTAAGAAAATAGTAGATTTGATGCGAGAGGAATCTCTCTTCTCTTGGCAAGGTGGCCCAATCATCATGCTACAGGTTGTTTTAACTTTAGGTATAATGTATCATATGCAACCTAGACATATAATACAAGTTTCATTAACCGACACTTACTTAAATATCAAAACAACATTACATTTACATTTACATTTACATGCCACCTGGATATCCATTTGGTTTTGTCTATGCCAACTCTAGCCAAAAAGTTACTGAAAATAGTAAAAAGACTAGCTTTAAATTTTTCACTTCTAAAGTTGTAAAGTGACAAAAATTACCCTGAATCCACTCGCATGTTTTTTTTTTTTTTTTTTTTTCTAAATCTATGTAGTTTTGATCGTTTTTAGTAAATTTTGTGAGAATTTTATCAATATGCAACTCCAGATATAGCTAAAGTCTCAAGTTAGGGGCAATTTTGTCATTTTAGAATTTTCTGCAAGTTTTTTTTTTTGCCTGATTGGCATAAAAGGGAATAAGGTGTTTCGATACTTGGGTGGCCTCTATTTTTTATGATTACTTTAGCTAGATGGTATAAGCTGTTTTAGAATTGTAAATGCTTATTCTCCTTTTTTGGCAATTGTTAGTCATTGGCTTTTCATGACTTGAATTTTTGTATCAGATTGAAAATGAGTATGGAAATATTGAAGAGTCTTATGGCCAAAAAGGAAAAGACTACGTAAAATGGGCTGCAAAAATGGCTGTTGGACTTGGAGCTGGTGTCCCATGGGTTATGTGCGAGCAAGCTGATGCTCCAGAATACATTGTACCTTCCTACTCTCTTGACTTTACTTTCAATAAACACTATTCAGAGTTAAAAGTGGCAATTTTGATGTGTTCACATATGCATGGGTTAATTTGTGTTTTATGTCTAACGGGTTAAATGGGTAAATAAAAGTTCAGCTTAAAAAAGAAAATGGTAAGGTTCAAACTGGTCAAAATTGTCCCTAAGTATATATTTAATGCATGATGTACCCAAGAAATTTAGTTTTTTTCATTGAAATGAATTGCTTTTGTAATCATATTTGATACACGAGTTGTTTGTAAGAAGTTTTAAGTTTTGGACAAAACATGTATCAGGTCAAACCAACCTGACCCGTTTCAACTGACAAAAATACCCCTTTTGACCAGTATCCAAACTCTATTCAGACAGAACCTAACTTGACAACCTGATTTTGTTTGGACAGTAACCAAACTCTATTCTCCCCACTATTTGCTGCAGATAGATGCCTGCAATGGATACTATTGTGATGGTTTTAAACCTAACTCCAACAAAAAACCAGTACTTTGGACAGAAAATTGGGATGGATGGTATGCAAATATCAACATTTTTCTTAAATTCTATGCTTTAGGTGTATGAATAAACAAATATCTATGAATGTACTCAATACATATCAACACAGTTGTTTTATACATATATATATATTATTCTCATTTATTTGCAAGGTTCACATCATGGGGAGGAAGACTTCCTCATAGGCCTGTGGAGGACCTTGCATTTGCAGTGGCTCGCTTTTATCAACGAGGAGGAAGCTTTCAGAATTATTATATGGTACGCTATGTTACTCTAAATTAACATCCTACAGAAATAATTATCAAACAATTTATAAAGTTTCCGGCTTTACCATCTCTTCTTACTACTGGGATGCTTAATTTCTGTGATGGGTGAAATTAACTTCATTATTTACATGTATTGTGCCAATTTGTTTTATCTTTTTATAGTTTATTTATCTGTAATAAAACTGACTAGTTCTTGAAGTGCTATAATGTGTGGTCTTCATGAATCAGTTTTTTGGTGGGACAAATTTTGGACGCACTTCTGGAGGCCCTAATTATGTCACTAGCTATGATTATGATGCTCCAATTGATGAATATGGTATGATCAAAGTATAAATATAATGACCCATGTGGGTGTTGATAGGCGTTCGTTGGCAATAAAGTGAGAACATTGACGATGTGTATAATCTGATTAGGTCTTCTAAGTCAGCCAAAATGGGGGCATTTAAAGGATCTGCATGCTGCTATAAAGCTTTGTGAGCCTGCACTAGTTGCTGCCGAGTCAGCTCAGTATATAAAATTAGGACCTATGCAGGAGGTTTGTTCAAGTCCTCACCATTTACATTGTTAAGCATGCTTTGGTTATACTACTGGTGGCACATTTACTTATGACCAGGCCAGTCAGGTTATGTTTTATCTTTAACGGGTCAATCTTATAAAAAACTCCTAATTTTTTCTTTTGCGAAAGTTAGATTGCTATTAAAATTCCGTAATATATTTAATCATAGCCTACACACTAATTTTTTTTTTAAATTGATACTTCTGGACAAAATGTGCTTTGTCAACCCAACTCGGCCCGTTATGATGGGCACCCAACCTGCCCGCCCTACCTGTTTTACCACCTTTAGGTTCTACCAAATACAAACATCATAAAGTAATTTATCACATCAAGTCACATTGTAACCTATTTATTTATTGAAATGTATCTTACAAAAATCGCCATAATCTATCATTATTTTGGTGCAGGCACATGTATACGGTGGTGGTAATACAAGTTATTGCTCAGCATTCCTTGCGAATATTGATGAACATAAATCAAGCACTGTACAATTTCTTGGTCAATCATACACTTTACCACCATGGTCTGTGAGTATACTACCAGATTGCAACAACACTATATTCAATACTGCAAAGGTTTGATTACTGTAATTATGCACAAGCTTTCATTACAATCTTTAATTTTTTTCTATATATTTTTTGTAGCTAATAGTGTGGGGGTGTTTGGACTTGAGGGTACGGGTTTGATTGTATTTGAGCATGTCTGCTTTAAGTGTATGGGTTTGAAGGAATGGGTTGATACCCATAAAGTGCATATCCTTCATACCCATCTAAAGGGGTGGCTTTAGAAGTCAATACCTGTACCCATCATGTCCTGAAACCCATACTCATACTAATTCCCGGGTGCAAACCAAAAGCCACCTGTCTTTTAATTTTTTTTTAATGGAGCAGGTTGGGACGCAAACCTCCATTAAAGTGGTAGATTTTGAGCCGACATCATCTGCAAAAGGTTCTGATCCTGAGCACTTAATGATTCAGAAGGAAGTACCTCTCATCTCTGAATCATGGATGACACTTAAGGAGCCCATTGGTGTCTGGGGTGATGATAATTTCACTGTTCAAGGCATCTTGGAGCATTTAAATGTGACAAAAGACAAAACAGATTATTTATGGTATATCACCAGGTACACCATGCAATAATTATATTGTTTGACCTGTATGGTGCTTGGGTTAAAATCGCAGGTTTGCCCAACATGGGGCTAGAAAGTGAAAATAATAGCATAAAAGTCTTGTTTGCATCTACATTTGGCATTTCGTTACCTCATTTCACTCTTAAGGGAATTTATATTTTAATGTTGTTACAATGGATGTTTAATGAAATGCAGAGTGCATGTTTCTGATGAGGACATTGCACACTGGAAAGAAAACACCGTTACTCCTTTACTCAAAATCGATAGCATGCGTGATGTTGTTCTTATCTTCATCAATGGACAACTTATAGGTAGTTTGTTATATTTCTTAAAATTGGTTGATAATATAATAATTAATTATAATTCTATCCCTAATGTGTTACATGTGTATAAAATAAAAGGAAGTTCAAACTCAAAGGGTGACTGGGTTGAGGTTGTTCAACAAGTTCAACTTAAGCAAGGATACAATGAGTTGATGTTATTATCTGAAACAGTTGGCTTGCAGGTAATTAAGACTTGCACCATAGTTTTGGGAAATTTGGACATAGATTTGTATTAATATGTAACTGTAAGCACTTCTACCAATAGTATTCTTAGATGAGAAAGACTCATTTCTTTTTTTTGAGATTTTGAGTGTTGATTTCTGTTACTCTCCCTATTTGCTTGTTTGTAGCATAGAACCAGGTTATTTGATTTCTAATGGAGATGGCAGTTTTTAACAGTTTACTTGATGGGTCGATTTAGAATATGTTATTTTTAATGGATTTAATGGGCGAAACTAATAAAAATAGTTAAAAAGGAAACATGTCACATGGGTTCAACATGTCAAATGGATTTTAAGCTATCCGAAGTGTATTTTTTATTGCATGCAACCTTCTAATTCATTTTATTCAAAAGATTATATTACTATTGTAGCAATATAAATTTACAGTCATATTTAATGCATTGGTAACTTACATTAAAAATGGACAAAACAATGCTTGTGAGTCAACCCAACCTGGCGAGACCCATTTCAATTAATAGTAAGAATTTGCCGGGTTTGACGCTTGATCTAAATTTTACATGCTTTGTCCTAATGTATGATATCTTCAGAACTATGGTGCCTTTCTTGAGAAAGATGGAGCTGGATTTAAGGGTCATATCACTCTCACTGGATTCAAGAATGGGGATGTTAATCTCACATATTCATCATGGACCTATCAGGTACTTTTCTGATTCTTAACATTTTTTTAAAACATGTTACTGAGGATTCGATGATCTTTCTAATAAGCTTAACCAAATTTTAGTTACAAATTTTTATGTATTTTTTATCTACTGAAGTACAAAATTTTCAACCTTTACTTCAAGTGTTTTATGTCTGCATTGCGCTGTAGCACACTATTAAGTAAAGAAGAGCAGTCCACACAAAATTAAGATGCTATCTTATGTCATCTATAGTGGTCAAAGGTTATCATTTAATTGCTGCCTTTTTTTAACCATAGGTTGGACTTAAAGGTGAATTCCAAAAATTATATGCTACTGACAATGATGAAAGTTCGGGTTGGACTAATTTGACACATGAAAAAGTTCCATCAATCCTTTCATGGTACAAGGTAAAAGAATTCATATTGGATTTATTTTCAGTTTGCCTATTCATTTCTTTTGCTCATCTAACAATTAGCGCTTATTCCTGCTAATTTGTTTTACAAGCTATGATAATTTACTTCACATACCCCGATGTCACTGTGCCTATAATAGAATCAAGTTCCTTTTTTTTTCCGACTTTGGCATGGTTAGTTGATGCTTGTATTAGCAGCTTGTACACTATGTTGTGTGACTTGTAGTTTGTCATTGACCTCTTTTAAGTACTTGTGTGGTGCAACTTGCTTGATAAATCATATATTCATCTTTCACGTTTTAGTGTTGTTGGTTTCTAATTTACGGGTGTCAATCGTGTCCAATTGAAAAATATGAACCTAAACATGACACCTATTTTTATACATTAAGCGTAACTCGGACACATAAAATCATATAATCCTAACACGGCCCATGTTACCCGTTTTTCTAAACAGGTTGGCGGGGTGTAACAAGATGGTGGGTCAAGCTTTAAAAGCATATTTGTATTTTCTCATTCTCGGGTTACCGGGTCGACATTTTAGTATGGACCGAAAACGACTCATCTAATTAAACTTGGTTAAACATGCCAACCCAGAACATGATCATTTTGTTAGAACATATAAACATAATTAGTTATTTATGTTCGAATAGTTATGTATGTAACTTAGATTATGTGACTTATATTTATGTATGTAATAATCTATACACTCGTATGGTTATGATGGTTGGTAGATACCGGTTCGAAGGGTAGTTTTCCCTCCAAATCCAACCGTTCATAACTGCCTTATATGAATACATATATATATATGTCTTGCCGGGAATGATAACCGATATCAAGACATTTCCATTCGATTTGTCCACTCAATTATTCATTCATCATTCTTGATTTCCCTGCACTTCCACACTATGAGTAACATGGATTCACACAAACAATCCGCTGCACAAGCCTTTGATATCCAACACATTTCCGATTCATGCTTTGGGTCATGTCAGGAATTGTTACCCCTAGTTTCTATCCACTAGCTTTGACTAACAAGAACATTTTTGCAACTTATGAGATGTTAACAAATACCAGTGCCACTTTGTTTTTGGGTTGATGGCAGACATATTTTGATTCCCCGGGTGGAAAAGATCCAGTGGTTGTTGATCTGAGCAGTATGGGTAAAGGTCAAGCTTGGGTCAACGGGCATCATATAGGAAGATACTGGACTCTTGCTGCCCCAGAAGATGGATGTCAAGAAACTTGTGATTATCGGGGATCTTATAATTCAGATAAATGTCAAACAAATTGTGGCAAGCCTACTCAGATCTGGTACTTTTCTTTCAAAACTGAAAGTCATTGTGGAAGCATAGTAAAACTGGTTGCAGATTTGACATAGTGATTTTGATAAAAACAGGTACCATGTACCAAGATCATGGTTACGTCCATCAGGCAATCTACTTGTGCTATTTGAAGAGACAGGAGGAAACCCATTTGAAATTTCTGTCAAGACAGTATCTGTTGGAACCGTCTGTGCTCATGTGTCTGAGGATTATTATCCGCCCGTCAGCATGTGGTCCCACTCAAATTACATCAATACAGCAGGCGAGATGGAACCGGTAATGGAAATGCAGTGTGAAGATGGTTATATAATAGCATCCATAGAGTTTGCCAGCTATGGAACCCCCCAAGGTCGCTGCCAAGCATTTTCCACAGGCAACTGCCATGCACCAACTTCATCTTCCATCTTATCCAAGGTAACATACCTACATATACTGTATATACATGCATGCATGCAGTAGTTAATTGAGAATCCATACCAAATCCGTTTAGTTAAAGAGCTAAATGCATAGGATGTCAGTTAATTAATCACTACTCAGCATGGTTGTTATTTGTCATGTAACATGCGGGGCGTGGGTGGTAGTTTAAAATAACATTACCTTACTGTTCAACCCTGCCCATCTTGCCAGTTTTAAAAATGATTTTGTAGAGCTGCAATATTTGTTCTCTGTGTGATAAATTAGCAGTGAAAGAAAGAAGCTGAATTTGAGAAAAAGGCATAGCATAGCATGTGTTTCAAATATATATTATATATTATGGGTGCATGAGTTTGTGATTGTTTATTATGATATGAATTGTTGACGACAGGCCTGTGAAGGAAAAAACAGGTGCAGCATACAAGTGTCTAATTCGGTATTTGGAGACCCATGTCCTTGGACTGTAAAAACATTAGCTGTTGAGGCAAGATGTGAACCATGGTACCCACCTGGCTTATCAGAATTATGAGTGCGGTATAAATATGCTGACAACTTCCACAAATTAATATGCTATTATTCCAACTTTCTTCTTCTCTTATTATTATTATTATGTGGCTTCTTTTAACAATGCTAATAATAATTTTCAATAAAACATGTTAAATAAATATATTATGTAAAAATTACCACCTACAATACCATCCAAATGGTGCACAAAATCCTCTTTTAACGACTCAAGGTACAAAAAGATACAATGATTAATACAAGACAAATGAAGTATTTTGATATTCTACGAAATAACTCTTTCCTATACCCTTAAGTGTTCATATTTGTGACTGCGTTTTTATTTTATAATTTCTTTTGGGTTCATTTCTAGACTAGTTAGGATGAAAAACTTGTTTTGCACACAAGGAGAAAAAATGTAAGGATCTGTGCTCATAAGATAATCAAATGATACCTAGGATCCATGTACTCCTTAAGATGAATGATCTCTTCAAAATCAACATGACCATTTAATTTCCTTAAACGCCCACGAGCATCTTGACTTAACCTTTTCAAATGAATTGTTAGAATTGGTGGGGCACTACTGATAAGAATTCTCTTAGATGCATCTCTTGTCGCTGCCAGAATCCACATCATCCTCAACCGCATTGAAACCATTTTTACCAAGTAAATGATTGGTTACCCTTTCCAAAACTTCAGATATGTCACCGGGCCCATTTACATGACAAGCATCAGAATCTTGTAGAGTACAAGTCTCTTTTCCATTTACAATACCACCATTTTCTTCTGATTCAAAAGTTACAAGATTGCAACCACTTTTATCATTATGCAACCCATTAGAGAGGGAAGGAATATTTAACGCCTGAATACAACTCCATTTTCGGGCGGCCCATTTGTTGTAATGGGTTTTTCCTTCAGTTTCATCTTCTGTTCTACCAAAGTTTTTGAACATTCCTCAAAGTGCCATGCATGTTCAGTTTTGGAGAGAATTTCCGACCATGTGAAGTAAGCCAAACATTTATCCACAGAAGAATCTGTAGAATCAGAATTGTCCACCTCATCATAATCAGAATCACAATCATTGTTGTGTGTG
Source organism: Helianthus tuberosus (assembly GCA_030545235.1). Classification (NCBI taxonomy): domain Eukaryota; kingdom Viridiplantae; phylum Streptophyta; class Magnoliopsida; order Asterales; family Asteraceae; genus Helianthus; species Helianthus tuberosus. The sequence goes on from JARYGA010060206.1 coordinate 89,131, forward strand.
ACCATAGTTCCGTTCGCTAAAATGGGGTCCACAGTGGGCAAAGAAACAACATCAGGTTCATCAAATAAACCCATCAAAATCCAACGCTTCTTGTTCATAACCATTACTGCTTGAGATGCTTTTTTCCTAAGGAAGCTATAAAACTTCTGATTCTTGAACTAATCGTGGCTCGCTCTACCAAAAAACATCATTACCATTACCAAAATTTTGAATTACAGATGGTATAACAAAAAATCACTTGATGTTTCTATTAGAAATTGCGCGTGCAATTTTGAACAAAAACCGACCTTAGCTCAGTTGGTAGAGCGGAGGACTGTAGTAGGCAGTAGCTAACAGCTAATCCTTAGGTCGCTGGTTCGAATCCGGCAGGTCGGATTTCCTTTTTATTTGATGATATTTTCTAGCTTCTAAATGTATGTTTCTTCTTTTCATTTTGTGCATTAAATCAAACCCATCTCTTTTCTTTTAACGCTAATTAGCTTTATGTAATTTCATTCCTATAATTCCTCAATGAATATTGATGGATCCACCAAATTGAAATTACCTTAGCCAATTCTTCCGTAAATATAACCCGAATCAACTCATTTATAAAAGAAACAGATCACCTCTAATTGTAAGTTATAACCACATATTGTTTTGAATTCCCATGAGTGTATTGTAAGTCGAATCATGTAAAGATTGTTAAATTTGAATGTAGAGTGAAATAAAACAATGTTACTGGCTGGAAGGGAATTTACACGCTGCGGATCATACAAAAGTAACATTAGAAATACGAGGACATTTATTGAAGACTGATTTAATGTCGGTGAGTTGAATGAGAACGTAGTTTGTTGGCTACATAAAGCAAATGACTGATATTTGTGGATGGGTAACTTTGGAGTAACTTGAGATTGGCTGTAAAATCACCAGCAAGTAACCGCTTCCTAACAAGAATCAGCATTGCACAACAAACCCGAAGCAACGTCTCCTGCAATTCCACCCAAAAGATTAAGCCATCATACTTCCATTTTAATAATGTGATGTAGATGTGCTGACACATGCGGGTAAGCCCAAGGCAAATGAGTTTTTTTTCCTTCCTTTGGACAGGTTGAAAACCGGTCAAGTTGGATTGACCAAAACACTTTCGGTCCACAATTTTGAGATCTTCCAAAACAAATACATTATTTTAATAATAAATCATTTATTCTTATAAAGAAAAAATAATGTGAGGTTTTATGTAATATAGGTATACACTTCAGAACGCCCCGCTTGCGGTATGCACATATAATGTATATATGTGTGGGCGCTCGGGGGGCAAAAGCAAAAGTGCACTAATTTTAACGTTATTTTACTAATTTCGTGAAAATAACGTTAAAAGAGGGGATGGTTAATCATGCATCATGTGGTGGCGTTGATAGCCGAAAGACAAGGGGGTACATGCACCAATTGGCGTTTGTCTCAATTGCTGAGTGTTATGTGCCTTATGTCCAAGGCTTGATGCAAAACCACAATCGAGCCGGGGGTCTCATTGGAAGCAGCCTCTCTATTCCTACGGGGTAGAGGTAAGGCTGTCTACATCTCACCCTCCTCAGACCCTACCTTAGCTTTTGCTATTGGTGGGATATACTGAGTATGATGATGATGAGGTATACACTTCAGGACCTGTTTGACCCATTTGGCTTTTCAGCTAACATTTTCTTTTATTGTTGGACCCATTAAAGATCAAACAAAACCCAAATCTAGGGGTGTAAACAAGCCCCGAGGCTCGAGAGCTACTCGTGATCGGCTCGGTTAAAAGCTCGAACAAGCCGAGCCTTAACGAGCCCAAGCTCGAGCCTGAAATAGAGCTCGTTTTGTTATCGAGCCCGAGCTCGAGCCTGAAATACAAAGCTTGTTTAGGCTCGCGAGCCTTAACGAGCCCATACAAAATTTTAATTTTTTTATATATAATATATTAATAATGATGATAACATTGATGAGCCGAGTTCGAGCCGAGCTTTAGCTCGTTTAAGCGATGTTGAAGTGAGCTCGAGCCGAGCTTTTAGCTCGTTTAAGGTTGTTCTCAAAATAGTTCGAGCCGAGCTCGAGCTTTGGGTTTTACTCGCGAGCCGAGCTCGAGCTCAAAGAAGTAGGCTCGAACCGAGCCGAGCTCGAGCTTCAAAAAAACCTAACGAGCCTGGTCGAGCTCGGGCTCGGCCCGGCTCGTTTACATCCCTACCCAAATCAACTCATTCGTAAGTAAATGGATTAATAAGGGCAGCGTTGATGACATAACGGAAGTCTAAAGATTGAAAGGTGGTTGTTTGTAAATATTAACCTTTGGACATCCATAACTGAATCCAAAAAGAAATTATTTCCTACGGTTATTGAGAATTTAAATATATGTAATTTATAAATCTCTTGGTTAAGTTATGCAAGCAAAAAAAAGGGTAAATTGCATTTTACGTCCTTTAAGTTTAAGCCAAATTGCAGGCGTTGTCCCTTAACTAACGAAATTACACCGAATGTCCTTTATGTTATAGTTTCTCATCATTTGATGTCCTATTGTCTTAACCCAGTTAATTTTTCTATTAACTCTTAACACGTGCCACTCACATGAGGGCAGAATGGCCGTTTTTGCTTAATAAATAAAACAAAAACAAAAAAAAAATTGCCTGTGAAACTTCGAGAGGAAGATATTTTAATTGAAAATGACTATTATACCCTCATGTGAGTGGACATGTTAAGAATTAACACACAAAGTTAACTGGGTTAGAGCAAAAGGACACCTCATGATGAGAAATTGTAACATAAAGGACATCCAGTGTAATTTCGTTAGTTAAAGGACAACGCCTGCAATTTTGTTCAAACTTAAAGGACGTAAAATGCAATTTACCCGAGCGCCTCCCAGTTATTTTCTAGCAATGAACGACACGGTTAATTTCCAAAACATGAAGCCTTTGATAACATCTGTAAAGAACAATGATGGAGTTGACTCACTTGAGGACCTTCAGGGTCGCTTAAAAGTGTGTCCCATATGCGAAGACCATCAGCAAAACTGAATTCTTGGGTCAAAAGAAGAGTCATCCATCTAAATGCATAGAACTGTGGGTTAACCTGCCATCACAAAACCAGAACCAAACACTATTATGTGGTGATTCAGCCATTCAGATAAATTCACAAAGTTCAAACCAGTGAAACCAACTGATCTGGTCATCGGATGTTCTTTCTGTTAACTGTCCAGTATCAAACTGGACCAGAACATTAACTTAATCCTGACGTAACCGACTTTTATATGATGAATTTGGTACTTTGGTTTTGTTTTAAGATATATTTATTTTTATATAATTATGTTACTTGCGCTTTTTTTTTCGGGCCCGCACTTTTTTTTGCGCTTCTCGCCTAGGCCCCGGGCCCAACAAATCGCCCTGAGTGCGTCTCGCGCCTTTAATAACTATGCAACCGGTTTGACCGTTCTCCTTTTAGCTAACTTTTTTATTTGACTCATTTGAAATAAACACAACCTAAATCGACCTATTCATAAGTAAATGGGTGGAAATTGCCACCTCTACATTTAGCTTAAAAAATACCATGAAGTGTTAACTGTCAAGTGTTTCAGATATTTTAAAATAAGAATACGGGATATACAAAAGTTTCTTACGTTTGTGGTGATCTCAAGATGTCGCCACATATTTTTTAAAACGTATTAAGCAAATTAGATGTATAAATAAACAATCCCAAACACCCAATCTCTATCATAGTACTATTTAACTATCTTCTACCATCACAAATGAACACCAGAAACAATATAACCAGGATATTCATCATTAACATATAACTTTTTATATTGGTCTATAAAACTTTCTAGCAGCATCAGGTTTACTAACATATAACTATCTTCTACCATCATACTTTTTAACGAAGAATGAATCACCAAAACAAGAACAAAAATTTTCAGGGGGGATGCACTACAAGGCATCATAGATCTAAATGAATATTTGATATTTATGTAGTTCAAGTCATGAAATTGCTTGAAGTATAGTCGTATATTCCATGCTATATATGTAACTTTGTAAATTAGCAAACCCTACTACACAAGAAAGATAGCATTTGATACTTACATTGTTACCAATAATCTTGACACGAGCAACTCCCATTTTTAAAATGATGAAAACGCTTTATATCCCGTACTACAATATCCCTCTTGGTCATTTTGCTAGCATGCTTCATTAAAGAGTGACAATCCCCACAAATTTTTAAATTTTTCACAATCCTAATAACCTTTAAATCATCACCAGAGATTAGGGCAAAAGCGAGTGCCAGTTTCTCACTATGACTTCCCAAAGATTCTTCTTTTTCTTCTTCTTCAATATTATGAAGCACCCACTCAGTTTCAGGCGTGTAGCCAAATTCTCTTGCATTTTTAGTAATTTCATCTAATTTTAAATGAATTTCATCTGAGCAATCATGAAAATGATCACCAGCTACGAAACTAGTGACTTGACCATGTATTTCAATATAACTCCAACCGGGATCTTTTGCTACACCTTTATTTTTCATTTTGGTCCTCACCCTTTCTACATCTTGCCACTTGCCTGCCCCAGCATAAACATTTGAAAGAAACACATAGCCACCAGGATGTTTAGGCTCGAGTTCTAGAAGCTTCTCTGATGCATATTCTGCCATTTGAATGTTCTTGTGTGCGCGGCAAGCACTGAATAGTGCCCCCCAGATGACAAAATCGGGATCTATTGGCATGTTTTTGATGAATCTTAAAGCTTGGTTTAGACGACCAGCCCTACCATAAAGATCAACGATTACTGCATAATGTTTCATGGTGGGTTCAATTGAATAATCATGCTTCATTTTGTCAAAAAAATGAAGACCATGGTCAACATTTCCAGCATGCAAACAGGCGGTTATAATCGCAAGAAAGACTACTCCATCTGGCTTTATTCCTGCAGACAAAGAGACATTGTAACATGTTTGTTCAGCGGGGTAACTTTACATATATCCTTCTAAAAGTTCAAAATATCAGAAAGAAAAATCTGAAAATGGGAGTCAACCTTGTACCTGTAGACTTCATTTTGTTGAAACAATCAAGAGCCTTGTCAAGATATCCATTAATGGCACAGCCCCATATCATAACACTCCAAGTACGAAGGTCTTTCTCTACTGCCATATCAAATACCCGACTTGCATTCTCAAGGGACCCACATTTTGCATACATGTCTACCAAAGCAGCCGTGATCCCTTTCTTCAAAGCGAATCCATTGCTCAAAATATAGTCATGTATTCTGGTTCCTGTCTCAAGAGCTCCTGCTTTTGCACAAGCCAAGAGTGCACAAACAATAGTCTGATCATTAGGTTTGACACCCTCTTCCAACATTTCAAAGAACATTGATAGTGCCTGTTCATGCTGCCCATTTTGTGAAAACCCATTTATCATTGTAGTCCAAGAAACCACATCCCTTTCCTCTACGGAACGCCAAAGCTCCATAGCCCGGTCAATCTCACCGGCTTTCATTAATCCATTAATCAAAGTGCTCCAGGTAGAACCATATTTCTCCGGCATTACCTCAAACAATTCCACAGCCTTACCCCATTTCCCAACCTTACAATACCCATTAATTAAAACATTCCATAATAATGTACTTCTTGCGTCATCCCCCCATTGAGAACTTTCATCAAACAGTTGGCATGCACACTCCAGTAAACCAACTTTAGCATACATATCCACCAAATGAAGTAAAACAAGCCGATCGCATAGTAAACCCAGCTTCAAAATCTGAGTATGAATCTCCATACCAAGCCATCCCTCTTGTAATGCGGCTGTGGATTTCAAAACAAACGGGAAAGTTAAATTGGCGGGCCTAATATTGGACCTCAACATGAGAAGAAAGTAGGAAATTGAGGTCATATAGTAGGAATTATCAGCAAGTGCACGAATTAGTGAGTTGAAAATGTATAAATTAGGGTTATTGAAGTGGCGGAAGATGGAGAGAGCGTGATTGATGAAGTTGTTTTTGAAAGAAAGAGAGGAAATGAGCTGGGTGACGATTCGGGAGTTAGAAAACTGGTGGTGGAGGATGATTTGGGCATGGATTTGCTGGAGGTGCTTGATGGATTTAGAGGAGTGGATGAGAGAGATGAAGTGGGGTTCATCGATGAATGAAGAAGGCTTTTTGGCGGGAGGGGGTTTTGAGAAGAGCACACGAAGAGCTTTCATTCTGTGACTCACAGCCAAATGATGCAAATTCCTTCCTAGGGTTTTATTGACTTTAACCATTTATATTTTATAAAAAAAAATCACAAAATAGTTATTTATTTATTTATTATATTTTTTTTGTTCATGTCTTCTAACACTAACTTGTCAAATAAACGTGTTGTAGTCGAGTTAACTTGTTTTATACGTATTATGTATTATGTTTGATAAACATGTTATGTCCGAGTTAACTTATTTTATATTGTTTGATTGATTGTATATTTATTACCCTTAACCCTTTCTAACTCATTTAAAAGTGTAAATATTGAAGTTCGTATCCAAAGTCCAAACACAAGAACGTAAAGTATCATATTTGTCCTTTTAATCAAAATTTAATCCATGAATTTTATTTCTTATATATGGTTGAAGCGGTCAACCCTAGGAGGGGAAACAGTTTAGGAAATATTGAAGGAATTGTTGTTTGTGTCATTCACTTCTTAATCCTTTTATGTAACTAAATCTTCACCTCTTGTGACCTAATAGGTTTATGAACTCATGTGCGGATTTTTTAATATTAGTTGTTACTAAAAGCAATATTATTAGAGTATGCATATTAGTTGTTACTAAAAGCACTATCATTAGAGTATGCATTCACACTCTATCGCATATCCCCATAATTTAGGGAAATATGAATTTTACACGTTCAAAGCCTCCATGTCATTTGTTATAACGAAGATGGAATTTACACGTGTCATAACAGTCCCCGTATTTGGGGGGATTCACTGTAGATCCTACACTCATATTCTCCCCAAACGACTGTCCTTTCTCCTGTGTCTTATGCTCACATTAAAAAGTAGCACTCTGATTTCAATGGGCAATAATCAATCAATCTGAAGGCAACAACCATCCAACAACAACCATACCATCGACATGTAGATTTTCGAAACCAGACCTCTTCTTGACCCCCCCCCCCCTCGTATGAGTATCAATGGTCATATCCATATCCTTCTGAAGAGAATAAAAGGCTTCTTGTTTGCTACACATAATTATCTAAGTGTGAATACATTTAAGCAAACACCACTTCCCAAAATAAGTATGACAACTAATCAACGAATTTGGGTATTTAGAGCTATATGTGATTTTAATATTGTATCTCATATTCAGTCGCGTGCATGTAGGGTTTCCGATTACTCATCCCACAATTCGTGAGTTTTCGTATGAATACAATTTTTTTTGAACGACAAATTTGGATCACTGACAGACCACTGGAGTATCATCATGAATACAAATTAATATTGCTCTTTTTGCTTCAACATCCTATCAAATATGAAATTCATTCTAAAACCAAGTTAAAACAGTATAAAAGCACTCACAATGGAGTCCTTAATGCCCTATCCTCTTCCTCATACCCAAAGTAAAGGGAAAATAAGAGGTTTTGTTTATTTTCACTTTTGTACTGAAGTCTCTATCCCCATACCCCATCCCCATATTAAGTGAAATAACTAAAGTAAACCCCTTTATATTGGGGTTCAATATTCACCTCTTATTTAATATATTTTAGTGGTTGTGAGTGGAAGATTGTATTATTTAAATGATTATGAATAGATATATTGAATCCGATGTGTAATAAGTTTTATGGATGAACGTGTGTGTTAGCTAAAATAAATATACGAGGACTATAATTACATTGGGAATACCAAATTTCAGGCGATCTCCTTTGTTTTTTAAATTGATGAGTTTTGTACTTTATGTTTCAGATTGTTGCACGGTTTGTCACTTGGCCCTAACTTAGTTTGTTTTAATGTTAAATGAAATCATATGCATGTCTCATGAGGGTACTTTTGTGATTTTACTCGTTTAATAAAAAAACAATTTTTTAATGAGTAAATTACTTTTCGAGTCTTTGTGTTTTAGTGGTTTTAACTAGATGAGTCCAAAATCAAAAGGTTTAACGCCCTGAGTCCTTAACCATACATTTTATAACGTTTTGAGTCCCTTTGTTTTAGTGTTTTTACCCACTATCGTTTAAACCCTGTCTAGCTATGTATTCACACTAATAGTTGGTAATAGGGCTGACAATTTTAGACACGTACACGAATACACGACACGAACCTACACAAAGTTAACATGTAATGTGTATGACCTTAACAGGTAACAGGTACTAAACATAAACAGGTAAAATACATGTTTAGTACCTGTTAATACATGTTAATAATTTTAAGGGTAAATTACACTTTTCGTCCTTTATGTTTGTAGCGGGCTGCAACGGATGACCTTTAACTTTAATAACTACAGTCACAGTCATTTATTTGCAAAACCTATTACACCTTAGGTCCTTTGACCCTAACATGGTTAAAACTTTTAGTTAAGTAAGGTCATGTGCAACCCATGTGAGAGCAAAACAGTCATTTAATACAAAAAAAAATATCAAAAACCTAAACCATCATCATCATCTTCCCTGCACGCACACACTCTCTCTCTCTCTCCCGTGTACTCTCTCTATACATTCGACTTATCAAAGCAAAGATGAAGATTCGCATCTATACCATCCGCAATCTGAATCCCGATCGATTGATTCGTGTCATGCAAAAGAAGCCCCAAAAATGGAGTCAAATCTATATCATAAGACGGAAGATTAAAGGCTCTGATCGACACAACCTGCTCCCAAAACAGTGGACTAATTCCACCCGTAAATATCAGCGGAAAAGGAACCACATGACGTGGAGGTATAATCATTATTACTGATCTATATAATGAATTTTAATTAATTGAAAATAATGTAATATTTGATTTATATATACTCTCATATGTCTAACCTCAGTAACAAAGATGAAAGGCTTCCTGTGCAAGCAAATGTGAATGGTGGGCCCAGATGATGCTTTTCGAATCTTGAAATCATAAATGGAAATGGATTTGGGTGTGCTGACTTCTTGTGCAATTGCTTTTAAGATATCAGTTCTGCAGTTGGGGTATTTGGGGGGTTGGGTGTGCTGAGTTCTTGTGCAATTCATTTTCCGAATAAACCTGTTGTTTAAATTTATCAATTGATGATAAGTCGAATGTAGAGAGGGAGTGTACAGGGGAAAAGAGAGTACATGTACATGTACATGTAGATGTAGATGATGATGGTTTAGGTTTTTGACGTTCTTTTTTTATTGAATGACGGTTTTGCCCTTATATGGGTAGTACATGATCTTACTTAACTGAAAGTTTTAACCAGGTTAGGGTCAAAGGACCTAAGGTGTAACTGGTTTTGCAAATAAAAGACTATGACTGTAATTATTAAAGTTAAAGGTCATCCATTGCAACCCGCTACAAACATAAAGGATGAAAATTATAATTTACCCCAATTTTAATATAATAAAAAATATAATTTAGTGGGACAATGTGATTTGAAAACCTGATCTTATCACTTATCTTTCTAGTTTCACTAATCTTTCCCGTTCCCATTCCAATTGACGTATTAACCCCCCCCCCCCCCCTAATTCTTCCCCTTTTTCCAGCCCCACTCCCAGCGACACAACCCTAACCACAGGCCGTCGAGAAGAAAGACGCATGTGAACTTTGAATTGAAGATTTAAGAAGAAAGACCCATGTGAACTTTACATGTTTTGAATGGATGTTATGAATTATTTAAACCTTTTGTGATTTGTCATTTATGGATTTTATTTCAAACTTGTTATGCGTTTATGCATTATTTAAGCCTATTGTGAATTTTTGGCAACTTTTGTTTCACTAAACAAGTTCCTAGATGTGTAATTATTGAAATATTCGTAAACAGTTATTATGACCATGTGTAGTGGTAATGCACTAATGCCCTTACCCTTAGGCGTTTTGCGCCATGTGACAGCCCAGTCAGCAATGGGGCATTATGGGGCGTTTTCTAAAATGAGTGTAGTGGGGATGTGGGCATTGTGGTGTAATAGAATTAAATTAAAAAAAAACCATAAAAATGTTATTGGACAAAAAGGCATGGAAACAGGTGATTCGCCACTTCAAAAATGGATCCGGCGTTGAATATAGAACGCTCCTTCAATTTATTCGCAAAAAACACCCACGGGGGCGGCTAGTTGGGCGTGAAGAGGCGTTTTTTTTCAAAAAAAAACGTCCAAATTCATACAACTTACGGGTGTTCTAGTATGACACTTTTTTTGACTTTTGATTTGACAGTTTTAATTATTATATTATAACTGCTACCGAAGTTAAATCAGATTTGAGTATGTTGTACAATGTGGACTAGAGTAAGGTCAACTTTGTGGAATATGGAAAATGGGAAATTGTCAATTCTGGAGGGTAATATTATTATAATTTAGCACTAAACAAACAAACACCCATTGGCCATTACATTTAGACTATCTTCCTGAAACTAAGTATAACCAAACCAATTTTAGTTGGTTTCAAATGGATTGGAACGAATTCCCTGTTCACTGTTTGGTTCAAGTGTTGACAAGGGTTGGGATGGAGTCTCTTGTACAAACGGTTCCTTTAGTTTGCAAGTCTTGGTACGATGCTACCTTGTATCCTCAATGTTGGCAGCGACTCGTTTTTCGTAAGTCGCCTTTACAAACCCCCATAGGCAAAGACTACTCACATCAACATACGGACGCTCTAGAGAAATTCCTTCATTTTGCAGTTGGGCGTAGCCACGGACTTGTAACAGACCTCATCTTTCCCTCTCAATCACGTTTGAAAGAAGGTCAGATCGCGTGGATTGCTCAACGGTAAGATAGGAACAATACTTTTTAGATAGTTAAATAAATACTTTTGGATAAAACATGCAGCTAGCTTATATAATAATAATAATTGATCATCTGTGACTCTGTGTAGATGCCCCTCTTTAAAGCTGTTGGTGTTACCCAACTATTTGAGCTATGTGATCAACTTTGAAGTCTCCAGCTCAATCTGCAAGTGGAAAGATTTGGAGGGTTTACAAATTTCATCCTTAATTGGACTGAAAACAACCATTGCAAACATCAGTAAAAACTGTCCTAAATTCAGTCATTTGAGTGTCTATGTTCCTCGACTTGATGGAGACGTCGCGTTGGCCATTGCCTCCCTACTACCCCATATCAAAACCTTAGACCTACGCTTCTCCACCATCGAACGTCATCATCTACTCCTCATCCTAAAAGGTTGCCAGAAACTTGAACGTCTCCACATTAGTAGTGATCATGCAGACCATGATGATGATGATATATTACAAGTTGCACCTCATATTCTTGTTTTTAAACACTTAAATTAAATTGATGATGTATACATATAATAGTTACTTGTTTCTCTGCTCATGGGTGTCATTTATCTTCTTTCATTCAAATCATTAAATGAACATACTATATAATCACTCCGGCCAGTATTTTTTTAATAAATCCCCTAAAGTAAAGGCAGCATAAATTTTAAATACAATATAAAATCTTTATTTGATATGTTGCCTTGATTTTTATAATAATAAACAACAGTTTCATCACTAGACATATTTTTTAATTAGTAATATATTTATCCTTTAAAGGACAGTAAGTATAATATAATTGAAAGTGAAAAAAATGAATATAGAGATGATCTTAGTTGACTTTTAAAACTTGGTTTTAGTTAAAAGCTCAAGAAATAATAATTTAAGAGTAAAGCATCGGGATTTAAAGATTTGCACGTTATTTATGACTCCAAGGATGATACGATCGACCAAATCTTGCAAGCTTGTTTAGTTTGGGTAGAGTAAGGAACGCACGATAAAACCTTTCGTATAAAGTTCACTTCTCATATTATCCATACCTAGTCAAAAACGTGTCCACAAAGTTTTTATCCACAAAACACTTCCTAAAGATTTTTCATTTAAAAGTTATATAAAAAAAACAAGTGAGTGTGTCTATGTTCAATCCATGCCAAATGTATTAATTATCAATCACTAAACAGGTATATCTATATATATATAAACAAGCTTAAGTAAAAACCCCCGTAAGCCTCAACCTCGGATTTCTTACGGATTCGTTGTTTACATATTAATAGGCCCTTTATCGATGCTTCCAATTGAAATTATGATGATGGTTGAGTAACTAGCGGTGTAAGCAAGTTGAGTCACTCATGATATACTCGAAATCATCTTGTTGAAAGCTCAAATCATACCGAGTTCATATGAGCTCGAGCCCAAGCACGAGCCTGAAAAGAAGCTTGTCAAATAAACAAGCATGAGCCTAAATTAAGCTCATTTTTCAAACGAGCCCAAACACGAGCATGAAAAGAAGTGAGTCTATTGTTTATATAATATAATCATTTTTATTTCATATATGATACAAAATAAAGCTATATAAAATAGTTTTATATAAATACGATAAAAATAACTATATACGTGTATATAAATATAATATTTAGTAATAATAAACGAGCGGAGCTCGAGCTTGATTTATTTATTTATTTTCTTTTTGACGAGCTAAGCTCGAGCTCTAATAGACAGTCTAAATTGCTAAACTAAAAACTAGAAATTTTGACCCAGTTTTTATTTTTTGTTTTTGTTTTTGTTTTCGAAGACCTCAAATTTGTACTTCGCTTTGGGCCACCAAAACTTTTGAGCCACCCTGACTAGACTCATTTACATCCATATTTCAAGCTCTAAGATATTATGTAATATTCATCACTTGAGTAATGAAACATCAATTCCAAAAAATAAGAGCTTGGATTATGCGTTTGTTTGGTTTCCTGGTTTGGACTTTGTTTTCTTTATCTAATATATCATTGAAGGCGAAAAACATGCCTCGCTTCAGGGGCGTAGCATTTAAGGGGCTGGGAGGGGCGCCCGACCCCCCGAACTTTTCGCTCAGTAGTGTTGTACCTGCAGTTTTCGTATAGAAATTTTTGGGTTTATACGTTTTCGACCCCCCGTATCTATATAATTTTTTTTGGTATATACGTTTTCGACCCCCCCCCCCCCCGACGAAAACTTCAAGCTTCGCCACTGCCTCGCTTAATACATATTTTCAAAAAAAAGCGACTTCGTTTTGGATTTTGATTGATCGTTTGAAATCCCTTAGATTGTCTTAAATTACGTCCTTTGGAAGCCAGAACGGCCACCCAAATTACATCATTTGTAAAAACACACATTGTTTGTCTTATGAGTTTTGAAGGGAAGGATGTGTGGGCCTTTAGCTTTGTTAAAGTAGAAGTATAGAAAAGTTGATGATTTATATTATCCACTAGCCTAAGATCCCGCGAGTTTCGCGGGTGGCTTAACAAACAAATATATAACTTAAAATTGTTAAAATAATCCTTTGAAAGAAATGAACATTCAAGTAAGGAAATCCATTTTTCTACCCGCGGATACGTAATGTATCAAACGAAGTTACATGGGTGGCTTCACACCAACATATAATATTTATTGGCGTTGAGATCATTCCTTTACTTAGGTAAATATTAAATTACAACGAACTGAAAAAAAAAAGAAATACAAAAAAAATAAAAAATCGTTAAAGATTTCTTTATACACCACGTGTGTCTTATCCACATGTCTTGCATCTTCTTTCTTCTATATCACGATTACTCGGACTTGTTTTATTTCTTAAACGATCTTTGTGAGCTAATAATCCAACCAAGCTTAGTCACTCGTCGATTTGCCGGAAAAAAAAGGAGTATATACTTAAAAACTAAAAAAATAACCATCTCGGATTTTAGCTAAATCAATAAAGTTTGTTTTTATCACTTGAGATTTAACCTAGACATCTTAGAAACACCACCTTTTAGCTAATGTGGAAAACATTAAGAACACCCAAGGATGCATGTAATATATATCTCTTTGCGACTCGTATATATTCTCTTGCAAAAGTTGTTGAACGATAAGTAGTACCCGCAAAAAAAGTCCACAAAAGAATAAGTTTGTTACCAATGCACGCTCCTTCTAGCACTTTGTTATATGGGCTCGGGTTCAACCATATAACGGTTATTTTCTGCAACTGAGACAGTAACAGTCGAGGCCCGTTTCTTCAACCTGCTTTTAAGAGAAACCACATTTAAACCATTAGTATCACCATCACCTTCCACTAAATTTGAGTCGTAAGATTTTTCTTAAATTTGTTTCTAGATAAAAAGAACTTCTAACAAATATTCATCACATCTACATAGTTCAGAGACTAAGAGCTAAAATCAGAAAAAAAAAAACATCTAAAACCAAATATACTAATTGAATTCAAAGATAACGAATTGGACTTCCTGGAACGGTGTCGTTGCCACATCTGATGCATTTAGGTTTTTTAAGGGTGCGAAGGTTCTTCGAAGTTTTGATGATTGAACTACCCATTGCCAGTGGGCTGATGTAGGTATATAAACAATTTAAAGTGTATAATAAAAACTGCAAAATAAAAAAGGGCTTAAATAGAGCTAAAGCTAACAATAAAGAGTAGAAATAAGACGCTAAAAGTAATCTGTATTTGATAAACTCAGAAAGTGCCCCATACCTAATAGTGAGTACCTACAGCCCTTTATGCAATTGTTACATTGCAAAAGTCACAATTAACTCAGAAAGTGCCCCATATCTAGTATTATCCCCAGATTAATTCGAACAAAACCATAAGTTACAATCATACACATACAAATACACTGTTGAAACCTAAATTCGTGAGTAGTGCTTACCTGTTATGCGTAACTATAGTGAAATGGAGTTCCAAGTGACAACTAAAGCTAACTTCCTCGACCATTGGGTCGTAATCAGTTGTTTTAGGGTTCCTATATGAAGCGATGAACACCCCTTTTCCTAGATGATGGAGAATAATGTTAATTGTAGTCAACATGATCTGAATTTGTCTTGTCATTTTGTAACCTCAATACGCCTTCCTCACTCGAATTCCCCTTTCCAAATTAAAAAAAATGGGTTTAGTGTATCACAAAACTTCAAATAACTATAACCATGTTTATAAATTCAAAACTGCTAAACTTACCTTATTTTGTACTTAATATATGTATTTGCTCCCTCATACGGCACTTTTGTTTCTTCATCTTCGGCACTAAGCTTTGCTTTTAAACATTTGTGTTGCTTTGCAACGATGAAAGTGAGCTTCAACAGAGAAAATAATTAAAATATTATCATATATTCATCTAAAGTACATGTCAACCAAGAGAGACCAATTGAACTGACCTTGAATATCTTAATAGCGGCGTCGACTCTCCTTGTTCCACCACTTTAGCATAAGCACAGTTAAGTGAAATGTCTTTGGATTACTAAAGATGGATTTATCCATTCCCAGCTATATCAGGTAACTAAATCACATTTAAAGGTGGTAATTTGGAATGTGTAATTATGAGTGGATAGCTTGAGGTTATATTGTCTCTAAAGGATCAAAAAGATATAAATATATAGTTGTAGAGAGTATATGGGTCGGAAGTCACCCAAGTCATTTTTAATGCATAAATATTATCAAGACTACCCATTTTGACCCGTTACGCCGACAGGCTCCTTTTCATACTTCTAATTAAATAAGTTCAAAAATATGAAGTAGACATTTAATAAATTGGGAAAGGCATACAGTTTTCATTACTGATTTTTATAAGTTTGTAAGGGTTGCCAATAATCGCATCACATCAAGAAGATCAAATGACGGTTTACCATTTTTGGTAAATGTATAGCGAATATAATGGCCATAAATATGAGAATAGAGGTTCGGCGAAAACCTTAGTGTTCTAGAAGCTCCAAGTATATGTTCCATAGCTCAATACAACCTGCAATAAGAGCAACAAAATAACTTAACTTTATCAAATGATATATGCTTCAAAATTTAGCACAAATATTAAGTAATACATGGTCTCCTTTATTTGTAGCTTTTTCTAGCATAGAAGTAGTAAGCAACGGCTTCTTCTTCGAATAACTTAGCTTCTGCCACTTTTCGGAACCATGTGAGGTTGCTTCATACTATGATAAAAGCTGACCAAGAACCTATACAATTAATCATACACATCCCACAATTAATTATTTATTTGTTATGTCATCTTTCTATTAACTGAATTGATAAAAGTTTAGGCCAAACTAATTGCAGCCCAAATGATCAAACATGAGGCCACTTGAAATCTTTTGATCCAAAATAATATCTCAACTTTCAGCCCAAGTCAAAATTATATTCAAAATGCACTGTCAAACCTTAACTTTCTTTTCACAACAGCAACAACCTTATTTTCTTTAAATCCAGCCAGCACAGTAGCAATTTTTTTTACTTTTCTTTCAGCAAAAACTCAGCATACATACATTTATCATTCACAATCAAGTTTCACAAAGACAATCAAACCGACTTTTCAAGAATTGCCAAGTGGACCGGCCCGTTTAATGACCTGTGATACTCATGTAAACCGGATGATTTTCAACCTTTTCAAATTCAATTTTTATGTTTTAAATGATTCAAACACAATCAAAACAATCTTAGCCAATTTTACTTGTAAAAACACTCAGCCCGAAATTAATCGAAACGTTTAGAAAGTTCGAATTCAGATTTCAAAAATTTTCTGCTGATCACTTTCGTATTCAGATTTCAACAATCTAAATCTTCAACAGTAAACATCTATTTTTGATGAACATAATACAACTTCGTATATTCGACGCAACTTTCAATATCGGATTTCACTCGAAATTTGATTCAGATCTCAACAACTACCAAGATAACTTCGCAACTTTCGAACTCAAATTCATTCAAAACACGTCAAAAACTTGATCCGTAAGATGTCTTTTCAGCTTTTCAAAATCTGTTGTTAATTTTTAAGACACCTGCAAATCATTGCAACAAACCTATCTCTTCTCTTCTAAAGTTCAAACAACAATCGCTACATCCAACAATATAAATATATCAGCAACGATCACATTTGCTACATTTTTTTTTTCAATTACCAGTCTAATGCTCAAATCTGAATCAGGTTTCGACAAAAACATCAACAACTCAGATCTGGAAAATAGCTAGCAAAGTGAAATTACTAAATGTAAAAGACAAACCTTTGGCGTCGGAATCAACTTAGCTTCTGCCACTTTTCGGAACCATGTGAGGTTGCTTCAAATATGGTCCATGAAAAAACACACCATTAAACAACCTAGTTAACTCAGCAAGGCAGCGCTAACCAAGGCAATAACTAAAAACAACCAAGCGGAGAAGCCACAACTGAAATCAGCATAAGTAATTGACCAGGCAATAATTAACAATCAGAACATTAGAAGAATAAAAAACTCAATCAATCAATCAATTATTAGCATATTAATCTTCAATCATATCACATGAACACAATAAGTAAGAAACGAAACATATAGATTGAGATTCTGATAATCAATCGAGCACTTACATCTTTTAGTCCTCATCGATTTCAAGCTTCTTGTAGCATCCAGATGTTAGATTCTGAGCTTCTTGTACAAATCCCTAAATTCTATTCAATCATGTACATAAGTAGATTCATTAACAACATAAAAATCAAAT
The DNA here is from genome assembly GCA_030545235.1 of Helianthus tuberosus. Classification (NCBI taxonomy): domain Eukaryota; kingdom Viridiplantae; phylum Streptophyta; class Magnoliopsida; order Asterales; family Asteraceae; genus Helianthus; species Helianthus tuberosus. Next base: position 106,714 of record JARYGA010060206.1, read on the forward strand.
AAAAACGAACGGACCGTATCATCTTCATCACCATAATTGCAATCCTCAAAATCGTATTCATCATCTTCATCACCATGGTGGCGGCATTAATGTGGTGGTAGAGAGATGAGATCTTTCATTTCAATTGGGAGGATAAAGGATGAAAGGAAACGCTGGATGTAGGGTTTTTGATTGTAACAACCCTCAATCAATGGGAGAATCAAAAAGGTAACTCCGCCATTGATTGAATTCATTTATGGGTGAATTAAAGATAATTGGCGTAGGAAGGAAGAAACTGCATTAGGGTTTACAGGCTTTTGTTTTAGCGCCTAAACACAAAACGCGTGGACTAAGAGGAATACACGTGGCTATTAGTAGTTTAAGCAAATGCCAAGTGGCCAAAATTGTTTTGTTTTAATATAAGTAATAGATTTAACCATATTGTTTGTCTATGGCTTTTCGTGCTTTCCAACACACGTTATCCGACACTTTATCCAACTAGATCAAACACCCATGTGAAATGCAATAAAATATAGTTAAGGACAAACATAGAAAAAAAAAAAAGGAGTTAAATGGCATTTTAGTCTATGTCGTCTGAGTTATTTTATCAGTTTAGTTCAAATGTTTGAAATATTGTCATTATAGTCCAAATAATTTGAAACGCTGTCATTTTAGTCCACTCAGTTAATTTCATCCCATTTTTTGTTAATGAGAAGGGCAATTCGGTCATTTTATATGTCCGAAATGTTCTTCTAGTTAGCAAAATTACATAAAAAATGACTGAATTGCATTTCTAGTTATCAGAAAAAATGGATAAAGTTAACCCAGTGTACTAAAATGGCAACGTTTGAAACTATTTGAACTAAAATGACAATGTTTCAAACCTTTGGACCAAACTGACAAAATGCCCAAACCACAGGGATTAAAATGGCATTTTACTCGAAAAAAAAAGTTAATTAACTCAAACTAAAAACACCAAGGGGGTGTTTTGCTAAGCTTATTTAACTCAAAAGGGACTTTTTATTAAAAGGACTTATTGACTTAGGTTATACGGTATGGTGATGGTTCTCCCTTGGGGGATGGTCTGCCACGTAGATCGGGTGTGAGGATGGGGCAAAGAGGATGAAGGTATGGAAATGGGGGATGGACCTAAAATATATGTATATGTTGTATGTATATATGTGTGTGTGAGGAGGTTTTGTCCTCTAGTGGGACGGCTTGAACGACCTGGAGAAGCCGGGGAGGACGCCGCTGGTGGGGGAGGAAATGGGGGGAGGAGCGGCGCCGCATCGGGACGGAGGGGGAACGGACCCCATACCGGAGAGCCTTATGACTTTTTGAAAATGAGTTTTTAAAAAAGTGTTTGAATTAGCTTATGTGGTGGGAAAAGCTAATAAGTCAATAAGTTATTTGTATGTAAAATGACAAAGAAACTCAAAAAAGCCACAATGTTCTATAAAAAAAAGTTATAAGAAGCTTCAAAAAGTCACAATGTTTTAACTTTTCAAAACTGACTTTTCCTCACTATACAAGAAGTCATTTTAAGAAGTTCTTTTTTTTTTTAAACCCCTTTCTCTTCATTCCACACGAAAAAAGGACAATTACAAAGCAATGGCAGGTAGTCGGGCAACAAGTTGCGCCGCCACCCCCTTTTGAATAGAAAAACCAATTCTACTAAATACGAAGTTCTTTTGAGTTTATCAAACACTTTTTCTTCTTATTAATTTTTTTGTAAAAATCAGTAAGTTATACAGAGATGTGGAAAAGCTTAGCCAAAACAACCCCCCCCCCCCCCCCCCTCCCAAAAAAAATGACCAAAACATGATTTAAATGTTGTCTTTAAAATCGAGTATAATGTTATTGTTTATATATTTTTATTTTTAATAATTCGTAAAGTACAAAGAAATAACGACCTCCAGCTCAAGTGGTAGGAGGACTTAGTTCTTCTGTGAGGACTCAAGTTCAAGGAATACTTTATAACATGATAAAGCTTTGAAGGTTGTTGACATCATAATCAAATTTCTCGTTTACGACTTGAGCCGAAACTGATCTCATTACTCCTTTTCATCATTCTTAAATACTTTGTAGCATATCATTTTCATAATAATATTTAGGAAACAAATTGCACATAATAGTAACAAACTTTCTAAAATTTTTGTTATTACAGGGTAAATAACTTCTAGCCATTTTTAGTTTAATTAACCTTAAACTTAAGACAAGTAACTAATACATTTGACTGCAGAAGCCACGTTTTTTATTATACTTAAGGACCAACATAGGAAAAAAAAAAGTTGGTTTACTCAAACTAAAAACACCAAACGACCAAAACATGATTTCAGTAATTTTCATGCTGTTTTTAAAATCAAGTATAATGTTATTGTTTATATATTTTTCATTTTTCATTCCTAAAATACAAAAGAATTAGAGTAAACTGCCATTTTGGTCCCTGTGGTTTGGCCAGTTTTGCCACTTTAGTCCAAATCTCAAACTTATTACATCTGGGTCCCTGTGGTTTGCATTTTGTTGCCATTTTGATCCAAAACTCAAATCAGATCAGATTTCTCAAAAAAGCCCCTGCTATTTTGTCCTTTTCTGAAGGGGCATTTTGGACATTTTCAAAAAAAAACCTGTCTGTCTCTATTCTCTCCTCTCTATCTGCAGATAACCAAAAAAAACCCATGTCTCTCTCTCTCTCTTTTCTCTCTCTCTATTTGCAGATCATCACCAAAAAAACCTATCTCTCTCTCTTCTCTCTCTCTATCTACAGTCTATTACCCTTCACTTAGGGTTATATGAGTGAGCAAAGAAGAACCAGAAGCACCTGAACCACCACCGCCCTCATCCAACCTGAACTACCTTCATCAAACCCAGATCATCAAACCCATATCAACTCTTCACACAAAAATACAATTTATAAACATACAATGTACAGATTCACAACAATCACACTCTCTCCCTAACTTTCTCTCTCAACAAAAGCCACCACCACCGCACCACAACCATCACCATCACCACCGCACCACCTCCACCACCATCACCACCACCGCACAACCACCTCCATCAACACCGCCACACCACCACGAGCTCCGGACGAGAAAGAACAGGAACAAGCACCGACCTTCTTCTCAAGCTAACCGTCCCTGAATTCGATTTACAGTTTGGTGAATTTCGGACTGAATCGGTGAAAACTAACCGTCCCTGAATTCGATTTGGAACAGATCCGTCCCTGAATTCGTCTCTGAATCCTCCAACGCAATAGATCCAGATCTCGATCGTCGATTTCAAGCTCTCAGATCCAAACCTAAACCTAAAATCGTCGATTTCTTCACGTTCTACGAGCTGCAAGTGGCTCTGTTCTTCCGATCTGGAACAAAAACCGTGAGACTGAGCTATACGCATCGATTTATTTGGGAGAAGAGAGAGAGAGAAGAGAGAGAGTCAGTTAGAAGATCGAAGTTGCAGACCCCAAATAGCTGCGTATTGAACTTCCGATCTGCAAGTGGTCATAGTCTGCTGCTGATTTATTTGGGGTTTATAGAGGAGAAGAGAGAGAGTTAGTTTAGGGTTTTATTTCGGGATGATGATTATTTATTTAGGGAAGATGATCCAAATGTTAATTAAGAAAAATGTTAAATGAAAAGCAAAATGACCAAAATGCCCCTGAGCTAAAAGACAAAATAGAAGCTTGCAACAGAAAAAAATAGGGTTTTTGGATTTTGGACTAAAATGGCAACAAAATGCAAACCACAGGGACCCAGATGTAATAAGTTTGAGATTTGGACTAAAGTGGCAAAACTGGTCAAACCACAGGGACCAAAATGGCAGTTTACTCAAAGAATTATAATAAATTTGGGAGTAAATTGCCAATATCGTCCCTAAGGTTTAGGTATGTTTGTCATTTTCATGTAAAACAACTTTTTTGTACCATATAGTCTTCATTTTTGGGATTTTTTTTGTCATTTTCATCCACACGACTGAACTTTTCTGCCAAAATCGTTCCTCAGATTTGAGTTTTTTTGCCATTTTCATTCAAATGTTTGATAGAAAGATTAAAATAAATTAAACTAGGTTTATTATGGTCGCCGCGTTGCGGCGTACTTCTTTTGTTATTTAGTCTGTGTTTATATGTATTTTGAAATCACTGCAAGCGCCTTGCGCACGGAACCACTGACAAAAATTTTAAAAATGTAGAAAAAACACTAAAAAAGAACCTGAAGAAAATCAACCAAAAAAGTTATATGGTAATGATGTTCGTATGAAACTCATGGTCAGATATGAGCCAATGGTATTGGGTATCGGTACCGAATTTCCCGAACCGAAATATATTAAGTAACAATTCGGTACCGACTTTTGGCGTTCATGGTACCGGTTCGCCACCGGTTTTACCTTCATAAACCGGTACCGTAACCATCATTTTCGGTACAAGTACCGATTCGGATTTGGTATCGGTTGGCACCGTGCTCATCCCTACCCCTACCCCTAAAACTAAAATAAATAAATCATTAAAAGTTAAAGAAAACCAACAAAAAGTTGTGCGATAGCGTTATTGTTCGTACAATCGTACGGTACTCGTGATTAACGATGAAACAACGATACCATGTAGCATTAAAACACTATTCATTAACTTTGTTTTTTAATATATAGGTAATAGGTAATATAATAGATATAAAAAAATGTAAAGAGTGGGACTTGAACCCATCCCCTTTGCAAACTAAAACACCACACAAACCACTTTACCAAACATACAAATATATCATATTAAAGAAACCAAAAGTATATAAACAATAACATCAAAGGATGACACTCACTATTCATACTTTGTTTTTTAATATAGAGTGGGACTTGAACCCATCCCTTTGCAAACTAAAACACCACACAAACCACTTTACCAAACATACAAATATATCATATTAAAGAAACCAAAAGTATATAAACAATAACATCAAAGGATGACACTTACTATTCATTAGTTTTGTCTATTAATATATAGGATAATTACCAAACATACAAATATATCATATTAAAGAAACCAAAAGTATATAAACAATAACATCAAAGGATGACACTTACTATTCATTAGTTTTGTCTATTAATATGTAGGATAATTACCAAACATACAAATATATCATATTAAAGAAACCAAAAGTATATAAACAATAACATTAAAGGATGACACTTACTATTCATTAGCTTTGTCTATTAATATATAAATATATAGGAGTATATATAGGATAATAAATAGGATAATGTTTTGGATGAAAATTAAAAAAAAAATCCTAAAATTGAATGACAAAACCTCATAAACAACTCACCTCCATATCTCGTGTCACATCACAACTCAAAACGGTAAAGCAACCGGTCGACAATTTCAAAGATCACCGGTCTCCCCCACGCTACCCCACCCCCATTCTGCTGTTGGCTGCTGACTTGACTGACGCCCAATCATAGAAACTGTCATTTTCTGCAACTTACAAAGATTCCCATAATATTCCACAGGATATGCCTTTCGTCCATTCTTAAAACACACACACACTCATTCCTTCGATCTACCAACAACAAAATGGTATTCAAGATCATCATCATCCACGTCTTTTGCTTCATATTTGTGCCTTCGGTTTTATGTGGTGAGATTGTCAAAGGTGACGGTGATATTCCAACTACCCTCAGTGGACCATTTACGCCGGTGACAGTGCCACTGGACGACAGTTTTCGGGGGAATGCCGTCGATTTGCCCTCCGATGACCCTCGGGTTCAGAGGACTGTCAAAGGCTTTGAACCCGAGCAGATTTCCATCTCTCTTTCCGCCAACTATCATTCTCTTTGGATTTCTTGGATCACAGGTACCCTTTTTCTTCAAATCTTTATTAGGGTTTAATCAAAGTTTGTATTTTTTTTTCTTCTATTGCTTGTGTGAGAGAGAAATAAGAAGAAAGTTGTAAAAATGCAGGTGAATTTCAAATTGGGGACAATATAAAACCACTAGATCCTGATAGTGTAGCTAGTGTTGTACAATATGGGAAGGTCAAATCTTTAGATAAACACTCACAAAAGGCAGAGGGCTACTCCCTCATTTACAATCAGCTTTACCCATTTAAAGGCCTTCATAACTACACTTCTGGCATCATCCACCATGTTCAACTTACAGGTTGGTTACATTCCCAAAATTTTATCTTTTTAATTTTCATATCCAGTTTTTCAAGAAATCTTGAATCTTGCAGGATTGTCTCCGGATACTGTTTATTATTACAGATGTGGAGACCCTTCAATTGGAGCAATGAGTGATGTGTTTCGATTCAAAACTATGCCCGTTTCAAGCACTCAAAACTACCCGAAAATCGGCATTGTGGGTGATCTTGGTCTTACTTATAATACAACATCAACAGTGAGCCATTTGATCAAGAACAACCCTGATCTTGTGCTGCTTGTGGGAGATGCAACTTATGCCAACTTGTATCTAACAGATGGCACAGGTTCTGATTGTTATTCGTGTTCATTTGCGAATACTCCAATCCATGAGACTTATCAACCGCGTTGGGATTACTGGGGAAGGTAAAAGTTTTAATCTTTATCAAATCTTGATTATGTAACAGGATGTATCAGTTAAAGAGACTTATCTATTTATTTAACCTAATTTTAGAAAATCTTTTACTTTGATTTCACAAACCGTCCCAATTTTTGGTCAACTGGATATTATTACAATTTCATATAACAGAAGCTAGCTAATTATCTGATTTCAATCATACAGTATGACTATCACTTTCAAAACACACATCTAAACATTCTCTAAATCAAATACTTTTGTTTTTGAAGCTGTTGATTAACAATTTTGAGTGAAAATTTCAGGTATATGCAGAGATTAACATCTAAAGTACCAATAATGGCTATAGAGGGTAACCATGAAATCGAAGAGCAAGTTGACAACACAACATTTGCAGCTTACAGTGCCCGATTTGCGTTTCCATCTAAAGAAAGTGGCTCGAAATCTACCATGTACTACTCTTTCAATGCAGGAGGCATACATTTCCTAATGCTTGGTGGCTACACTGCTTATGATAAATCATGTAAAAATCCACTCTTTTTGCATTTGTTGACTCCTTGGTTTCGACTTAAAGTTTTAACTGATGGGGTTATGTAATTGTTTCATATAGCCGATCAATACAAGTGGTTGCAGAGGGATTTGGCAAAAGTTGACCGCAAAGTGACACCATGGCTTGTTGGTGTTTGGCATCCGCCATGGTACAACACATATGTTGCTCATTATAAAGAAGTCGAATGCATGAGGGTTGCCATGGAAGAACTACTGTATAATGCTGGTGTTGATATAATCTTCAATGGCCATGTAAGTGTTGTAAGCCATAGGTCAATTTGAGTTGCTTTCAGTTTCAAACAGGTCAAAAGGGATTAGCTAACAAGGGAGTGGGTCAAATGGACCAAATTGGTCAAACACATTGTCACCAAAGTGCATTTTTAATGTGTCTAAATTCCTTTATCATGTTTTCTAAAATATTATTACAATCATGTATGCATTGGTTACTTATGAAAAGCATTAAAATGGATTCTTTTCTGGTCCCCCCAATCTGACCCGACCCATACCAAAAATAACCCGTTTTGAGACCCATTTGACACATTATCTTACTCACCTGACCCGCCTATATTGCCACATTGTACTTTATATGATAAGAAAATGAGGTTAAGTGTTTGACTCTGCGCTTGTTATAAATTTTCAGGTTCATGCTTACGAGAGATCAAACCGAGTGTATAACTACACATTGGACCCTTGTGGTCCAGTGCACATAACTGTGGGGGATGGTGGTAACCGAGAAAAGATGGCTAAAAAACATGCGGATGAACCAGGTAACTGCCCGGAACCATCTTCCACACCGGATTCATTCATGGGTGGTTTCTGTGCCTACAATTTCACATCGGGGCCTGCAGCTGGAAACTTCTGCTGGGACAGGCAGCCGGAATACAGTGCTTACAGAGAAACCAGCTTCGGACATGGGATTCTTGAGGTAAAGAATGAAACGCATGCTTTATGGACATGGCACCGGAATCAGGATATGTATAATGTGGCTGGTGATCAAATATTCATTGTTCGGGAACCTGAACGGTGCCCTGTTAGAGCTCCTCCGGTTCCTGTTAAAGCTCCTCCAGTTATGGTGTGGGATGAGTAAAATGAAATTAAATGTACCCTAATGGTTCTAGAACAGATTTGTATAGCATATATGTTTGTAACATGATAGGACGATAAACATAGTTCCAGTCCATGATTCTTTGTTTGTTGTAATCAAATATGAGTGAATGTAGCTAGTAATGAAGCTAGATAATCATAAGCAAAAACAGATTACCTAAAGGAAGGAACAATAATTATAATAAATTGATTGATTTAAGGTCCAAAATCTAAAAGTGTTAATATCAACTAAACAGCTAGCTAAATATGGATCTAGGCAGCAGACAAAATGGTTATCAACTCCAAGATGAAGGAGACGAGGATGAATATTGTGATTTGTGAAGAAGCTTTAGAAGCAGGTGGGGCATCTAATGGTGGTGATGGAACAATATTAGCAAACGGCGTAAGCCCTCCAATCAGTGGTGGTGATGGAATATTGTTTGAAACCGGAGTTGTAATTGGTGTCGCTACTGCAGTACCGAAAATAGACCCGTATATTACACGGGTTGAATAAATGATATATCTCACATTAATTAAAAGATGGCAAATACTACACAAAATTGTTCAAAACTACCCATAATCAGGAACATATCAAGTCTTTCTTTGAAATTTTAAGAAAAGCAAAATAATTTTGAAATAAATTTACACAATTTAAGAGGCCAATATATATCACAGATAATTATTGTTAATTATCATCAAATACACAAGTTAAAAATTTGAGTTGAGTTGAATTATAAAGAATTTAAAATGGAAAGATACACATGAATTAGCTTGAGCACATGTTTGATTAATGGATTTCACTTTGTATCATGTTTTATTTTTGTGCCAAAAGACCATAAAATTTATATGATATGAAATTTAACGAATTTGTGTCTTTATTTTTTCTTTTGGTCGCTATACCGAGTGCTAGTACCGTTAGGAACTAGATAGATATCGATCGAAACTGAATTTCCGTCGCATCGCGCATGGGATTGCAGTAGTTATTACTTTTAGTTATATATTTGTTATCGTTAATAACTAATACAAATCAAACTAATCCCATTGATTTATCCCACCGGTCAAGTGTAAGCTCAAGTAGCTAAGTAAATATCTTCTACAATAAGGAGAAATAACTTAATTATTTAAATTACAACCATAATTAAAATATAATTTAATAATTATATAAAAAGATACTTAAGTTCAAAATATATATTTAACAATAATTTATTTTTATACTTAATAATAATATTACACCCAAATACTTGTTGTAACATACTTTGAACATGTTAAAAACATATTGCATTATGTGTATGTTATATTTAGTTAATATTTTTTTATAAATTGTGCTCTAACATTAAGTATTCTACTAAAAACTCCTACAAACAAATAATATTAGCAAATTAAAATTGTATTGTAGATAAATATATCACTCTTTCAAGTAAAGTATTTATATCATCATCATCATACTCAGTATATCCCACCAATAGCAAAGCTAAGGTAGGGTCTGAGGAGGGTGAGATGTAGACAGCCTTACCTCTACCCCGTAGGAATAGAGAGGCTGCTTCCAATGAGACCCCCGGCTCGATTGTGGTTTTGCATCAAGCCTTGGACATAAGGCACATAACACTCAGCAATTGAGACAAACGCCGATTAGTGCATGCACCCCCTTGTCTTTTGGCTATCAACGCCACCACATGATGCATGATTAACCGTCCCCCTCTTTTAACGTTATTTTCACGAAATTAGTAAAATAACGTTAAAATTAGTGCACTTTCACTTTTGCCCCCCGAGCGCCCACGCATATATACATTATATGAGCATACCGCAAGCGGGGCGTCAAGTAAAGTATTTATATATATGTATTATATCCAAAAAAAATCTCTCTCTTCTATTAAAGTTACATATTTTGCATCTATAGTAGTCTATATGTGTATTTTTTTTAACGGCCGACAAAAAGCTTTTATAATTGTAGCAAGATGCTACCACCAAAATTTACAAACAAAAGTTCACCAAGACATTACATAATTATAATTCAAAACCCAGCAAAACTAAATCTTCCCCAATCCTCCCATGTTAACGATACCATCTTTGATCTATTCTTAATCCAAAGATACGCCATCGATTTTATCTCATCCAAAGTTTTTGTAGAATTCGGGACACCTTGTCTGAAAACTATCTCATTCCTCAATTTCCATATACACCAAACAGCCACCAAAACAATGGCATGGATCGCCTTTCTCTTCTTCGAAGAACCAGAGCTAACCTCATGCAAACTAAGGAGGTCATTGATCCCGAATGCTATGATTGGCTGAATATTACACCACACCGCGATATTCAACCATAACGATTGTGCGAAATGGCAAGCAACAAAAAGATGCTCGCTCGTCTCTGCATACTCCCCGCAAAACACACAGTCTTGACCTTGTACCGGAACATTACGAGCCACAAGCGCACACTTAGTTGGAAGCCGTTACATTTCTGCCCTCCACGTCACAATAGCGACCTTCTTCGGGACCCAATTAATCCACTCGAAAGCTCTAACGGGGCTGTCACGGTTAACTGAGCTCAATATCTTCTTGATTCCCGCCACAGTGAAGCTGCCATTCACATCATATTTCCAAGACCACTTGTCCGTCCCCATATTCACAGCTAGAGAATCAATTAAGTCCTTCATATGCTGCAGTTGATGACATTCAGAAGCATCAAGAACAGCCCGATCCCAGGCCCATGAATACGTCGGCCCCGAGTCGCCCAATCCCACTCGGTCTTCCACCAGACATTCTTTATTACTTTCAGCCTTAAATAAATCTGGAAACTTAGTATAAAACGGTATCGGGTCGGCCCAACTGTCCAGCCATAACTGAATGTTATTCCCATTAGCCCAAGTCGCTGAAGCCGCATTTTTAAGGTCTATATCTGCATGTAAAACAAGCTGCCCAACACTTATGATATTCTTCCATGGCCCAGCTAAAGTCATTTTTACCGGAATATCATTCCAACCTCTTGCATTGTGATGTATAGCCCAAATTATCCTTCGCCATAATCCTTTTTTTTCGTTTTAAATCTCCACCACCACTTCGCCAACAAAGCTAGGTTTGTATCCCTAAGAGAACGGAACCCCAACCCCCCGTATTCAATCGGAGCAATCGTTTTATCCCAAGCAACCCAATTCATTTTCGCCTTTTCTTCCGATCCTCCCCAAAAGAAAATTCTTCTAATTCTATCCAACGCATTCAAGACTTTAAGCGGTGCTTTAAAAAGTGATAAATAGTAAGTTGGTAAAGAATTAAGCACCGATTTGATCAATGTTATTCTTCCACCGTAAGAGAGTGTTTTGGCTTTCCATATTGAGAGTCGACTTTTGAAAACTTCCAACACCATTTTCCAATTTTTTACAAGTTCATATTTGCACCAACTATTAAACCAAGATGTGTGAACGGAAACATACCTTGTTTACACCTTAGAATAGACGCCATATGTTGGACTTCATGGTCACTCACTCCGATTCCTTAAATACTACACTTTGCGAGGTTAACTTTGAGGCCTAACACTAAGTAGAAACACCTTAACAATCTTCTCAAGTTATTAATGTTCGCCTCGGACCATTCACCAATGAACATCACGTCGTCAGCATAAATCAAATGAGACAAAGATGGGCCCCCGGCTGTGATATCAATCCCTTTAAACAAACTAATTGATTCGGCTTTTTTCATAATACATGTCAAAGCCTCCATCACAATTACGAACAGAAAAGGCGATAACGGGTCGCCTTGTCGGAGTCCACGAGAACAATCGAACTCACTGGTTGGTGAGCCATTCACTAGAACAGAAGCTCTAGCAGAGTAAAGTGTAGCCATAATCCAATATCTCCATCTACTAGGGAAATTCATTTGTGCCATAACCGAATTAAGGAAGACCCAATTGACGGAGTCATACGCCTTATTAATGTCTACTTTAAAGTACATACCTCTTCTTTTCTATTTTTTCAGCCAACCAAACACCTCATTCAGCACTAAAGGACCATCCATAATTTTCCTTCCAGCCAAAAATGCCGATTGTTGCTCTGAAATTAATTTACCCAACACTCGTTTAAGACGATTCACCAGTACTTTCGATATTATTTTGTTAATCACACCAATCAAGCTTATAGGCCTAAAATCCACTGGGCTAGTCGGGTCTTTAACTTTCGGGATTAATGCAATAAAAGATGAGGTACAACTCTTATTAAGAGAGCCCAACTCATAGAACATATTAAAAACTTTGACAATATCATCTCGGAGGCCAGACCAACATTTTTTAATAAACTTAAAATTAAACCCATCCGGGCCCGGAGCTCGATCCCCTTCACATTCCCAGACAGCATCTTTAATTTCCTCCACAGAAAACGGGTGTTCTAACATAGAAGCCTCGGATTCCGAAATTGTGGCCAGATTTGAGCAGATCAACTCCGGTCTATTAGGCATTGGTTCCGAAAACTGCTTCAAAAAGAACTCGTATAGAGATTCCTTAATAGAGACATGATATTTATTTGATATTATTACTATCATATATATAAATCAATATTGACTTTTTCAAGAACTTGTTTTAAATTATTTTGCATTAATTATTTTTATGTTTATGATAAGCTATATCTATGTATTAATTGTTTAAATAAAGTGCATTAACTAAAACCATGGACAAAGGGTGGAAGCAATGGCGGATCCAGAATTTTTTTTCAACGGGTTCACTTTTTTAAATGTTTCAAATTCATATATCCGAACATAAAAAAAATCGGGTCAGCTCGACGATTCGGGTCGGGTAAGGTTCATCACATAATAGGCATACGATACAATAATGAAAAAAATATCGTCATGATAAATTTAAAAACACATAATATTACAGTAATGAAAAATATATCGTCATGAAAAAATAAGAGGTCTTAAAAATATACCTACAGTTGTTCCCTAAGATGTTTCATCTTTTGAACACGTTACATTACATTCTCAGTCGTAACTTGTTGTAAGAACTCCCTTTCAACGTAGCAAATGCAAGAATCGCTCATATTCAACACTCATCTAATTTCGTTTTATGTTGAACTTAAAACATCTTCGTTTTAAAGAGTGATCGAAACTTCAGGTTCACGAAGTTCAATTTTATGTTCTCTAACCTAAGAGCCTATTGTTGAAATTAAAACAATCTTCATTCACATGCTAAAGTGACTTGTTAGTTGATACATAATCTCAAACTCTATATCAGAGAAAGGTTTTCTTTATCGTTAGCTAAAGTTAATGGTTAAAGTAGCATAAATGTATATAACCTAAGTGAAAATGGGTATCTTATCGTCACATATTTACCCCAAATTTCATAATGTTTTATAGAGACTGACTGGATATTGGATAGCAATGTTTAAATAATGAGATTTTTATTGGAGGATTATTTACCATGATGCCACTGTTTTAATATTGGTAAATATTCTATTACACCAACAACCATATCTTTTCCTCTTAATTCTCATATGCAAGAACCCCCTTTCAAACATTTGGTTCTCCACTTCTCCTACAAAAAAAAGGAAAATAAAAGGCACTTACTGGAATCGAACTCGGAACCTTAACCTTATCAGCCACGCGGTTTACCAGTAGACCAACACACACATTTGTTTATGGGTTCCCCAACAAAATATTAAAGGGTTCCTTCAGTATTTTATATATGATTTTACACTATAAACCGAACAGGTTCCTAGGAACCCCCTTATTGGCTATAGATCCGCCCCTGGGTGGAAGTAAACAAAAATTTGGCGACTTGCAGGCTCTAGCTTTCCTATGGATTAAACACAGGGCAAAAGACAACAATATGTGCGGGAGAGTTTAGTGACATTTAATCTTGTTTGATATGTAATGTTCTTGATTTGGTTTGGGTGTAATATAGGTTAAGGCAAATGGAAGCTAGCAACTTGCTGGAACCATTTGTCTTGTAACTCTTTGGTGATGATGAATGAAGTTGTTTGATGTTCAAAAAAGAAAAAAAAAATAGTATTAGATTAGATGTTTAGGGGCTTTTTGACAACTTCTGAATGCTTAAGTGCTGAATCAGTAAAATGTCGGAACCATTAAGTACTAAACCAGTAATAGGTCTGAACCATTACGAGCCAGTATAATGTTTAACCGTTCAGAGACAAATGTCTGACCAATTCAGATTAGAGGTCTTAACAATTCAGACTCAGTATAATGCTTAAACATTCAGAGGCAAATGTCTGAACCATTCAGACATCTGCTCGCGAAACAAACAGTTTGAACCAATAAGTGATAAACCAGTAAGGGTGAGCGGAGTGGAGCTCGGTGAAGGGGTATGGTCCCAAATCTTGCACCGAAGTAGTCGCGAGTGACCATCACCCTTATCAAATACCCCCCACCGGCAAGAACTTATCTACGTTCGTTCGGGCACACGCGAACACAGATACCGAATCCAATCGGTCAAGTGATGAGAAGACTTGCATTGTGTATGAAAACGGATGTTGAACATGGTGATGTGGCTTGGCACCGCATCCTATGAACATTTTCGTCACGACAAGGGATAAGGTAACAGCAGTTACCGCGTATGGCGATGCGGCTCAACACCGCATCCCATAAACATCTTCGTCAAACCAAGGGACGCGGAAACAACCGCGGTTACCGCAGATAGCAATGTGGCCTAGCACCGCATCCTATTGACGACGCAAGTGGGACTGACACCTTGACTCAGGTAGCCAAAACAGCAAGTGGCACTGATGACAGTCATCTGTCAGCCCATACGTAAACGACACTGGCACACAGACTGACAGCCACAGTGGGACGTGGCATCACCTCCGTGACCGACAAGCCTAACACACCTGCAAGGGGCTGCGCGTTGTCACTTTAGCCACTCAATTACCCTCATTCACTCCTCGGCTATAAATACCCATCCCGGACCAGGTTTGAGGTATCACTTATCAAACTCTCTCACTCTTACTGCTATCACACACTTTGCTCTCAAGCAAATTACTGATTCTCACGCCGGAGAGTGGTAACAAGGAGCACCACCCACCCCATCCTCCTTGTTATGAGTCACGGTGTGTTTCCCTTATGCAGGAGACAGATCAGCAGACGATCCAGCCACCGATCCTCGGAAAGAAAGGATTAACCTTACTTGACGAGACCAGTGAATTAACCTCCATTGGTTAACCACATTTCATCACTCGGTGAGAGGCGGTAAACCTCTTTACTGAAACGGTAAACCACTGCCAACAAAGCCGTTACCGATTTTGGTTGAGGAATTCGGTGAACCTTTACCGATTTGGTGAGAGGGAGGGAAAGGGGGGAGAGATGGGTGTGTGGTGGGGTCAATTCCTTCTCAACCAATCACACATTTTTTCTTTTTTTTTTAAATAGTTTACCTAAACCTCATTAGGTAAACCACCGCCAACGTTTTTGAGCATTAGGTAACTTATTTAGGTGAATTGACATGGCAATGTGTGATTTGGTGAATTAGGAGTTTACCTATTTGGAATAGGTAACCACTCCTTTCACCCTAAAAGGTCTGAACCATTAAGAGTATTCACATCCTAGGAATCAAAATCTGTGTGTGGAGTTTTTTAAATATAAAGTGGTTGTGAGTGGAGGAGAGAGAAAATGTCACTGTTCATCTGTATATTTGTGGGAGACACTGTTCATCCACTATAATTTTTAATATATATAGAAAGTGGTTGTAAGTGAAGGAGAGAGAAAAATGTAATGATAAAGGTATAAAAATATTATTTAATTGAAAAAAAGAGAGAAAAATATTTGTTTTTATTGGAAATATATTGATATAGAAGTTGTTTTTTAGTGGAATATATGTATATTTTTAAGGAACTGAATGTGAATGCTCTAAG
Source organism: Helianthus tuberosus (assembly GCA_030545235.1). Taxonomy (NCBI): domain Eukaryota; kingdom Viridiplantae; phylum Streptophyta; class Magnoliopsida; order Asterales; family Asteraceae; genus Helianthus; species Helianthus tuberosus. The sequence goes on from JARYGA010060206.1 coordinate 122,706, forward strand.
ACCATCCTTACTCACAACCCAACCTTTAATAAAAAAATTAATTTCTCTCTCTTCCACCCAACCTATCCTAACATTTCACACCCATTAGCAACCCAACCTAAACTAATTTTTACTAAATATATTATGATTTATATTTTAAATTATTATATAAAAAAAAACTTTTTTAAATCAGTTTTTAATAAAATTTATATCAAGATGTTCAGGAAAAAAAACTAACTAATAATGTGTATATAGTTATTTTTTTAAGATTAAGTATTACAAGTTATTTGGATAATTAAATCATTTGGGGGAAAGAAATAAAATAAAAAAGACAATTAAAATAAAGTACCAATGAAATTAGGACAAGTGGCTTGGTTGTTGAACAAAATTGAGATGATTTGGGACCTAAGGTCGTTCAAACGACCAGGTCGTTCCATTTAATTTATTGTTCATTTTTTCTATTTTAAGGAAGCCAATGTAATTATGTCATGTGGCAACCAACCAATCCAAAGTTCACCAATGTGACTAGTCTAAGAGCCTATTATAAGGTAAACAAACAACCCCTAAGACTAAGCGGTATGGGGGCCGGCTTAGGCCCGGCGAGGCCCGGCGCCGGTCCCCCACACCGCCCCCCTCGCCCGTTTCCGTCGTCCCCGGCGACCCACGCTCGAACTCGACGGGCCCCCAATTCAAATACTAGCCGTTATAACGGCTATTTTCTAAATAAAAAAAAATTACTTTTTCAATTTAAATGTATAACACTTTCATCCATTTTTCATACCATTCTCATCCATTTCTCCCCATTCTTCTCTCATTCTCATCCATTTTTATAAAAAAAACACTCCCATTTTTTATACCAATGGCATCTAATTCTTGGTGGTCCTCGTCTTCTTTAGACGAAGAGGAGATGTTTTTCGCAAACGCTGTGGTAAAGGCGGCGCAGATTCTTTTGGAGGAGGAAGAGGAAGATGACTCGTCTGAAAACGTTATTACCAGACGAATACGGATTAACAGAGACCGCCAAGGAGCGCACGAGAAATTGGTTAACGATTATTTTTCGGATGCACCCCTTTACAACGCCGACACTTTCAAACGAAGGTTCCGAATGAGTCGCCGTTTATTCACACGGATTGCTGATGATTTGGCGGGGCTAGACCCGTTTTTCACTAAACGACCCGATGCTCGGAATTATGAAGGGTTCACCACGTTACAAAAGTGTACTGCGGCCATTCGCCAACTGGCGTACGGGACAGTGGCCGACGCTTTGGACGAGTACTTACAGATGTCGGCAAGAACTGCGCGGGAATGTTTGTATCAGTTTTGCCATAATGTGGTGAAACTGTATAGCAAAAAATATTTATGGAAACCAAACGCGTATGATGTTCAACAGTTGTACCAAGCTCATGAAGCAAGGCATGGGTTTCCGGGAATGCTTGGTAGCATTGATTGTATGCATTGGGCGTGGCATAACTGCCCGACTTCGTGGCGAGGCCAATACACGCGAGGTGATCACGACTATCCAACCTTAATACTTGAGGCCGTGGCGTCACAAGATTTGTGGATCTGGCATTCTTTCTTTGGGCTCCCTGGTTCACTCAACGACCTCAAAGTGCTATACCAATCGACGATCTTTAGCGATGTCGTTAATGGAATCGGTCCGGACACCCGTTTTACAGTTTCAGGGGTTGAGTATAGACGCGGGTATTATCTTGCTGACGGAATATATCCGTTTTGGTCTACAATTGTCAAAACAATTTCATTTCCCGAGGACGAAAAAAGGAAAAAAATCGCCAAGCGTCAAGAAGCTGCAAGAAAACATCTAACGTTGTTTTGGTGTTTTACAAAAAAAATGGGCACTCCTTGAACAACCGGCACGTGCATTCACACCGAAGAGGTTGCGCCTTTGTATGTACGCTTGCATTTTGCTCCATAACATGATTATTGATGACGAAGGTCGGGTGATTTGTGAGTATGATGAGAATGCATCTTACGGGAATACTGTCCCGGTAGATCCGACGCAACAGGATTTAAACTCCTTCGCGCCAACCAACGACTTCACGCATGCAAACCTTCAACAGGATTTGGTAGAACATATATGGAACAACGTAAACGTCGGGGACGGTGACGGAGACGAAGACGAGTAGTGTAATTTTTTATTTTTAGGAAATTTAATATTTTTTTCGGAAATGTTTTTTTTTTTTTTTAGGAAATGTAATTTTTTTTTATGTTATGAAATGAATTTATTTATGTTGTTTTATGTTGTATTTTTTAACTTTTATAATTTTTTTATTAAGTTAATAAAAAACACTTAGAAAATTATAAAATAATAAGGTGGGGTAGCCCCATCCTCCATCTCCCTCAAATGTGAAGGAGGCCCATCCCCCATGAGCCGGTGATGTGGCGCCTACGTGGCGGCCCATCCTCGTGGGGATGGGCCTCACCATACCCTTTAGGGTAAGAGGGGCACTCCCCTCTTAGGGGAGTCCCCTCTCTTACACATACCCAATCAGGTTATGCCACGTCAACTCCCCTCTTAAGTCTCCTCACACCCTCAAATTGATGGCGGCACTCCCCTCTTAGGGGACTTGCTTTTTTATTCAAAAAGAAAAAAAAAAGAAAATGTTTTGATTGGTTGAAAAGAGGGTGGCCCACCATCTCCCTCCCTCCTTCATGCGGTAACCTCTCACCGATCTTGCTCCCCGATTTGCCTCACCACGGTGATGGCGGCGGTGTTCCCTAGCGGGGACTTGGGTCACCGCATGGGGTCACCGAGAGTGCCCCGTATACCCTTAGGGGCTGTTTGGCAACATCTGAACCAATAAGTGCTGAATGAATAAGAGGTCTGAATGGGTAAGAGGGTCTGAACTAGTAAGTGCTGAACCAATAAAACGATGTTTGGTTGCACATCTGAATAATGTGTAAAATGACATTTTTACCCCTGAACAAAACAAAATAGCCAACTGGCTTTAAAACCAAAGTTGTACTCTCTCTCTCTCTCTCACTTCCCCAATGTTTCTCTGCTTCTCTCTCTAAAAACCTAGACTTTCCATCATTCTTCATCCTTCACTTTAACCCTAATTCTCCTCTTCTTCTTCATATGCTTCTGCTTTACATCATCTTCAATTTCTTCGATTAAATTCATCAATTATGAGCTTCTTAAACCCTAATCACAGGCCATCAAGATCAACCACATCAGATCATCATCATCATCTACCTACATCCAGCGTCGCATCAACTTCATCATCGTGGAGGAGGACAGTGACGTGGAGGTGTGGAGTGGAGGTGGCCTGAGGTGTGGAGGAGATTGAGGGAGGATGCGGTGGAGGTCCGGTGTGGAGGAGGCCGATGGTTGCTTTGGGAGGGATAACTTTGGCGGCGCGAGTGGAGGAGGTCGATGGTGAAGGAGGAGCGGCTGTGGAGGAGGTCGATGGTGAACGAGGGGAAGAAGTGCAGCAGAAGAGGAGGCCGGCTGTGGAGGAGGAGCGGCTGTGGAGGAGAGGAGATGGAGGGAAGATGGGGTTGCTGTGGAGAAGAGCTGAAGAGGAGGAGCTGAAGGGCATACCAGTCCAATGTTTCATTCAGACTTCAGTCAAACTCCTTTACATGTATGACCCGGTCAGAGGCTAATAAAAGGCTAGGAAGTTTTAAGAGGTATGAAACAAACAAGCTGATATCTGACTCAGTCAAACATGAGACTAATAAGAGGCTATTAAGATGCAAACAAAGAGCCCCTTAGACTAGAAGGAGTGGGGGCCGGCTGAGGCCCGGCTAGGACCGGCGCCGGTCCCCCACACCGCCCCCCTCCATCCCACCCGTCCTCACCAGCAGCCCCACGCCGATCTCGCCGTGCCACCTTTCAAACCATATAGCCGTTACAACGGCTAAATTAATTAAAAAAAAAAAAAAAACCTTTTTCAATTTAAATATATACTCATTCTTTATACCATTTCTTCAATATTTCACCCATTCTTCTCCCATTCTCATCCATTTTTATAAAAAAACACTCCCATTTTTATACCAATCTTTTATAAAAAAATATCTCTTCATCCACAATGGCATCTAATCCTTGGTGGTCCGGCTCTTCTTCGGATGAAGAGGAGATGTTTTTCGCAAGCCGCCTACGTGGCGCCTACGTGGAAGTAGCCCCATCCTCCATCCCCTTCAATTATCAATTTGGCCCATCCCCCACGAGCCGCCTACGTGGCGCCTACGTGGAGGCTCATCCCCGTGGGGATGGGCCAAACCATACCCTTTAGTCTTAGTCTAACACATTGATTCTCTTATATCAAGAAACAATGTAACTAAATGTAAAGTTTGGCCATATATTTTATTTTTTATTCGTAAAATATAATAAATGGGTCATGCTATTCACACACGGAGAAAATTATTTTCACACCCCAAAGCGCCGCGCTATGGCCAAAGCGGGGCGCTTTGGTGTAAAGTCAACCGACAAGAACTGAGCCTGTCAGCCTTTGTCTGTTGACTTTACATCAAAGCGCCGCGCTTTGGCCATAGAGCGGCGCTTTGGTTTTTTTTTTTTTTTTTTTTTTTTTTTTTTTTGGGCAAAACGCCCCTCTTAGGTCAAAGCGCAGCGCTTAGGGCCTTTTTTAAATTTTTTAAAATTGTTTTTAATTCACAAACGTGTCGATAATAGTCTAAATTTTACGTTTTTTTTCATTATACATCATTTTTTAATATATATGGACTATACTGCAAGTTCCGGATCAAATCGGTTACGTGTGATGTCGTATTCCTTTATATCGTATCATTTTGGTTTGAAAAGCACAAGTACTCCTATGAGTAGTTTTATGTGTATCAGCCGCCTACCGTACATGTACATGACGTATTTTTTCATTAATTGTAGTATTATGATGTATATTGTCATTTTGGGTCGTACAAGTGCGTATTGAATCTGATTGGGTCGTGTCGGTGACATTCGGTTTTTAACATGATTTATATTTGTTCTTGATAATACTCTTGTTTGATCTGCATTTGGATTTAAATTAAGTTGTTTATGTGTTGGGAAATGTTATTGGATTATAATAGTACATCACCTTGCATGGTTGGTAAATTGAGTATGGTATAGCCGGAGTGGGTCTGATTGTGTCAGGAGGTTAGACATATTATGATAGAAAGTCAGACTTGATAGTCGCACAAGATAGCTGGATCACACAAACATTTAAATTAAGTTGTTTATGTGTTGGGAAATGTTATTGGATTATAATAGTACATCACCTTGCATGGTTTGTTTCTTATTCTTATTTTAATATTTTTTTCTATTTCTTTGTCCTTTCTTATTCTTATTTTAATATTTTTTTTTTTTTGTATTAAATGGTAACTTGTTACCCTTGCATATTTTATAAAGTAAGATAGTAGAAATCTTTTTTTTTTTAATGTTAGAAAGTCATATTATCAAATTTTATCCAAGTTTTAAAGATTCTCATATAATTACTAAATGCATAAATAGCTATATAGTGGTCCAAGCAAAAGTATACAATCGAAAACCAATAAAATTGTTTCAAAGTCAAATAAGCAGTAGAGGTGAGGTGAAAACACAACAAAGCTTGGCTTCTGCATGGTCCTGAATAACGGCACCCCACAAAACCTAACCAATAGTGGTCCAAGCAAAAGTATACAATCGAAACTCAAACAGTGACATATAGACCAGACCTGACTCACCAAGCTACAAACCAAAACAGTTCGAAACAAACTAATTAAATATATGTGCACAAACAAACTAATTAAAACTTGGAGGTAATATTTCAAAAACATATTTATAAGGGTCATGCTATTTGGGTCGTACAAGTGCGTATTGAATCATATTTTTTAACCATTTAAACAAGCAACATCCTATGAGTAGTGTTATGTGTATCAGCCGCCTACCGTACATGTACAAGGCACGTACTTGACCGGCCAATCACTGGTGAGTTAATGGTATTTGAATGTTAGGTATAATCTATTAGGTTTTCTTTTATAAATATGTAGACATGCATTACTTGTAATAGTGTTATCATGTACCCTATATTTGTTGTGTAAGCTATTATTGACTTTCTCATATGATGTCATCATCTTTATCATCACCACCAGCTGACAGGGATGTGAAAGGTGAATTAATTAGTCAAGTTCTTCTACAATACAACAGTGATGTGTTGTGTAATGATGTGTTGAAGCAGTGTTATACACATTTGTCGAAGTGTATTGAGAAAATGTAAAAAAAAAAAAAAAAAATGTAAAATTTGAACTTAAACGTAGAATTTGAACTTAAACGTAGACCAGTCACCAGTCAAAAATACGCAAAAAATGTAAAAAAAAAAAAAAAAAAAAAAAAAACCAAAGCGCCGAGCTTAGGCCAAAGCGGGGCGCTTTGGAAAAAAAAAAAAACCAAAGCGCCCCTCTTTGGCCATAGCGGGGCGCTTTGATGTAAAGCAACAGACAAGGTCTGACCGCGTCAGTCCTTGTCGGTTGACTTTACACCAAAGCGCCCCGCTTTGGCCATAGCGGGGCGCTTTGAGTGTGTAAATAGACCAAGCGCGTGTGCGAATAGACCAGGCCATAATAAATTTGGCGACTATATCTCCTCCTGTCAAATCACAACTCAAAGACTGACTGACTGACACCCAATCAAATAAAAGAAACTGTCATTTTCTTCTGTAACACCTTCGATATGCCGCCTTCAGTTCAATCCATCCTTAAAAAACACCAAGTCTCACCTTCGATTATGCTACTATTCAAGATGGATAGAGCGAGTCTGCTACTTCTCATCGGCTTTTGCTGTTTTTGGTTGATATTTGTCGGTTCTCTTTTAGTTCGGGAGGAGGAGACAGTCAAAGGTATTCCCACCACCCTCAGTGGACCTTTTACGCCGGTCACCGTTCCACTTGACCACCGTTTTCGTGGGAATGCCGTTGATTTGCCCTCCGATGACCCTCGCCTTCAGAGGACTGCCAAAGCCTTTGAACCCGAGCAGATTTCCATCTCTCTTTCCACCAACTATCATTCTATTTGGATATCTTGGATCACAGGTACCCTTTTTCTTAAAATCTTCATTAGGGTTTAATCAAAGTTAGTATTTTTTTTTTTTTTTTCATGTATGCTATCTATTGGTGGTCTTGCTTGCTTTGCTTGTGTGAGAGAGAAATAAGAAGAAAGTTGTAAAAAATGCAGGTGAATTTCAAATTGGGGACAATATAAAACCACTAGATCCTGATAGTGTAGCTAGTGTTGTACAATATGGAAAGGTGAAATCTTTATATAAACACACACAAAATGCAGAGGGCTACTCCCTCATTTACAATCAGCTTTACCCATTTCAAGGCCTTCATAACTACACTTCTGGCATCATCCACCATGTTCAACTTACAGGTTGGTTACATTCCCAAAATTTTATGTTTTTAATTTTCATATCCAGTTTTTCAAGAAATCTTGAATCTTGGTGCATGACTCCTGCAGGATTGTCTCCAGATACTGTTTATTATTACAGATGTGGAGACCCTTCAATTGGAGCAATGAGTGATGTGTTTCGATTCAAAACTATGCCCGTTTCTAGCAGTCAAAACTACCCAAAAATCGGCATTGTGGGTGATCTTGGTCTTACTTATAATACAACATCAACAGTGACTCATTTGATCAAGAACAACCCTGATCTTATGCTGCTTGTTGGAGATGCAGCTTATGCTAACTTATATCTAACTGATGGCACGGGTTCTGATTGTTATTCGTGTCCAATCCATGAGACTCATCAACCACGTTGGGATTACTGGGGAAGGTAAAAGTTTAAATCTTTATCATATCTTGATTCGGTAACAGGATGTTTAAATATTTGTCAGCTAAAGAGACTTATCTATTCATTTGACCTAATTTAAACAATCTTTTACTTTGATTTTTCAAACCGTCCCAATTTTTGTGATTACACAGTGTGACATTATCACTTTCAAATTACACATCTAAGTATTCCCTATACCACATACTTTTATTCTTGAAGATGTTGATAAAAAATTTTGAGTGGAAATTTCAGGTATATGCAAAGATTAACATCTAAAGTACCAATAATGGCTATAGAGGGTAACCATGAAATCGAAGAGCAGGTTAACAACACAATGTTTGCATCTTACAGTGCCCGATTTGCGTTTCCATCTGAAGAAAGTAGCTCAAAATCCACCATGTACTACTCTTTCAATGCAGGAGGCATACATTTCCTAATGCTTGGTGGCTACACTGCTTATGATAAATCATGTAAAAATTCCATCCTTTTGCATTTGTTGACTCTGCATTTGTCAACTCTTTGTTTTTTACTTTAAGTTTAACTGATGGGGTTGTGTAATTTTTTAATATAGCGGATCAATACAAGTGGTTGCAAAGGGATTTGGCAAAAGTTGACCGCAAAGTGACACCATGGCTTGTTGGTGTTTGGCATCCGCCATGGTACAACACCTATGTTGCTCATTATAAAGAAGTCGAATGCATGAGGGTTGCCTTGGAAGAATTACTATATAATGCTGGTGTCGATATAGTTTTCAATGGCCATGTAAGTGTTATAAGCCATAGGTGCTTTCAATTTCAAACAGGTCAAAAAGATTAGCTAACAAGGGAATGGGTCAAATGGACCACATTGGTCAAACACTCTCTCACCAAATAATCATGTTTTTTAGAAGATTTATTACAGTCAGGTATAATGATGCATTGGTACTTATGAAAAGAATTAAAATGGATTCATGGTCACTCACCACAACCTGACCAGGCCCTGCGGCCCATACCAAAAATGACCCGTGTTGACCTGGACCCATTTGACCCAAAATCCTACTCAACTGGCCTGCCTGTTTTGCCACATGGTACTTTATATGATAAAAAATCGAAGTTGAGTGTTTGAGTATGTGCGTGTTATAAATTTTCAGGTTCATGCTTACGAGAGATCAAACAGAGTGTATAACTACACGTTGGACCCTTGTGGTCCGGTGCACATAACCGTAGGAGATGGAGGTAACCAAGAACAGATGGCGGTTAAACATGCGGATGAACCGGGTAATTGCCCGAAACCATCTTCCACACCGGATCGGTTCATGGGCGGTTTCTGTGCCTACAATTTCACATCTGGGCCCGCAGCTGGAAACTTCTGCTGGGACCGGCAGCCAGAATACAGTGCTTACAGAGAAAGCAGCTTCGGGCATGGGATTCTTGAGGTAAAGAATGAAACGCATGCTTTATGGTCATGGCACCGGAATCAGGATATGTATAATGTGGCTGGGGATCAGATATACATTGTTCGGGAACCTGAACGGTGCCTTGTTAGAGCTCCTCCTCCGGTTATGGTGTGGGATGAGTAAAATGAGAGTTGGTATACCCTTACGGTTATAGAAAAGACTTGTATAGCAGCATATATTGATGGATATCTGTAACAGAATAGGGCGTGACGTTGTTTGTTGGAATCAAATACGAGTGAATGTAGCAAGTAATGAAGCTAGATAATCATAAGCAAAAACAGATTACCTAAAGGAAGGAACAATAATTATAATAAATTGATTGATTTAAGGTCCAAAATCTAAAAGTGTTAATATCAACTAAACAGCTAGCTAAATATGGATCTAGGCAGCAGACAAAATGGTTATCAACTCCAAGATGAAGGAGACGAGGATGAATATTGTGATTTGTGAAGAAGCTTTAGAAGCAGGTGAGGGGGTATCTAATGTGGGTACCGTCGTCGTCGTCTCATTAGCCACGGGCGTAAGCCCTCCTCCGATGAGCGGTGGTGATGGAACATTGCCTGAAACCCCGGGAGTGGTAATCGGTGTAGTGGTTGCTCCTGCAGTGCTGAAAGAAAATGGAGCAACAAAGAAAGGTGTTATGATTTGAATCATCTTACAAGCATTAAAAACAGATATGATGCATGTTTCTTTCTTTTTGAAAGCATACATAAAAAGGATAGCAACCAACCAACCTGGGAGAGGGTGGATAAAGGCAAGATCCATAACTGGGGTCAGTCTTGGCGAAGGTGGCGGTGCCGGAGAAGTCGCAGGATCCGGGAGCCATGAATCTGCGCATGTAGTAGCTGTTGAAGGCATAGGAGGCGTGTGCTTGAATGGTGTTGGGAAGGAAACAGAGGCCAGAAGGCTGCAATGGAGCGCAGTCTGCTCCGGCACTGCAGGCGTAGTCAAGCGCCGTCTGTAAAGCCTCCCTTGAGGCGTCGCTTCTGGCAACGCACCACGTCGCTGTCGTCAATCTGCTGTGGAGAGTTAACAGTAGCACCGCCATGAGTAGAGGCACCTTGGACGGTGTTCCCATTTGGTCAAAGAAAATCAGTAAGGGAGACAAAAGACTGGTATGTGTGTTGGTAAAGCTACAAAAGAATAAGTAGGAGAAGAATATGTCATGTCATGTCATCACCTTCTTTGCTTTAATTATCTTATATTATAATATAATGTACAAAAAAAGCTTCATCTCACTCTAATTACGTCACTAATCATATTCCTAAAATTATATATTTAGACTAATGGGTATGGTTAGGATGGGCTTGAATGGGTTGAGCCTCCACGTAGGCGCCACGTAGGCGGCTCGTGGGGGATGAGCCTCCATCATATTTGAGGGGGATGGAGGCTCGTGGGGGATGGGGCCCCACCTCATTATTTTATAATTTTATAAGTTTTAATTTATTAACTTAATAAAAACTTTATAAAAATAAAAAAATACAACATAAAACAACATAAATAATTTCATTTCATAACATAAAAAAAAGTATATTTCCTAAAAAAAAAAAATATTACCGAAAAATAAAAATATAAAATTAGATTTCCTAAAAAAAACTACTCGTCTTCGTCCTCGTCCTCGTCACCGTCCGCTACGTTAAAGTTGTTCCAAATATGTTCTACCAAATCCTGTTGAAGGTTTGCATGCGTGAAGTCGTTGGTTAGCGAGAACGAGTTTAAATCCTGTTGTGGCGGATCTATCGGGACAGTATTCCCGATAGATGCATTCTCATCATACTCACAAATTGCCCGACCTTCGTCTTCAATAATCATGTTATGGAGCAAAATGCAAGCGTACATACACAGGCGCAACCTCTTCGGTGTGAACGCACGTGCCGGTTGTTCAAGGATGGCCCATTTTTTCCGTAAGACACCAAAAGCACGTTCGATGTCTTTTCTTGCAGCTTCTTGACGCTTGGCAAATTTTTTTCTTTTTTCGTCATCGGGATGTGGAATAGTCTTCACAATTGTAGACCAAGACGGATATATCCCGTCACCAAGATAATACCCACGTCTATACTCAACCCCAGAAACTGTAAAACGGGTGTCCGGACCGGTTCCATTAACGACATCGGTAAAGATCGCCGATTGGTATAACACATTGAGGTCGTTGAGTGAACCAGGGAGACCAAAGAAAGAATGCCAGATCCACAAATCTTGTGATGCCACGGCTTCAAGTATCACGGTTGGATAGCCGTGATCACCGCGAGTATATTGGCCGCGCCACGCAGTCGGGCATCTATGCCACGCCCAATGCATACAATCAATACTACCGAGCATTCCTGGAAACCCGTGCCGTGCTTCATGAGCTTGGTACAACTGCTGAACATCATACACGTTTGGTTTACGCAAATATTTTTTGCTATATAGTTTCACCACATTACGGCAAAACCGATACAAACATTCCCGCGTAGTTCTTGCCGACATTTGTAAGTATTCGTCCAAAGCGTCGGCCACTGTCCCGTACGCCAGTTGGCGAATGGCCGCAGTACACTTTTGTAACGTGGTGAACCCTTCATAACCGCGAGCATCGGGTCGTTGCGTGAAAAACGGGTCTAGCCCCGCCAAATCATCAGCAATCCGTCTGAATAACCGACGACTCATTCGGAATCTGCGTCTGAATATCTCGGCATTGTAAAGGGGTGCATCCGAAAAATAATCGTTCACCAATTTCTCGTGCGCTCCTGTCGTAAAAAATATATAAATACGAGGAAATAAGGATAATAAAATTTATTAATGATAAACCTTGGCGGTCTCTGTTAACCCGTATTGGTGTGGTAATAACGCTTTCTTCCTCTTCGTCTTCCTCTTCGTCCTCGATAAGAATCTCCGCCGCCCGTAGCACAACGTTCGCGATAAACATCTCCTCTTCCTCATCCGAAGACGAGGACCACCAAGAATTAGATGGCATTGTGGATGAAAAGGTAAATTTTTTTTATAAAAGTGGAGAGAAAATGGTATAAAAATAAGAGGGTTGTTGGTTGAAAGTGGGGAAAAATGGTGAAAATGGGAGTGTTTTATAGAAAAATAGAATTTTTTTTTTTTTTTTTTTGAAAAATAACCGTTGAATTCAACGGTAATATATTGAAAATCGTGAAAGGTTGCTTCGTCTCATTCGGCGTGGGTGAGTCGTTTGGGCCGGGCCGAGGCTAAGGGGGGCGGTGTGGGGGCTCGGCGCCGGAGCTAGCCGGGGCTAGCCGACCCCCATACCCATTAGTCTTATATGTAACCATCTCATATCAGTCTAGTCACGATAGTGAGCCAAATAAACTTTCTGATTCGTCCACAAGAAACTTCTTTTTGTCACCACCAAACATTGCTTTTTCTTGTAAAATTACTAATAAATAATTGCATTGCACTGCATTGTATTTAAAAAGTGGTTCATTTTGACCCTTGAGCGTCTTCAAAATTTAGTTTAACATAAAGATTTCGATTTATATGGTCCAAGTATCAAAATGACAACCAATATCGTCAAATTTCGTGAGCCAATACCGCTTATAACCTTTTTTTTGTTCACGACATGGTTCAATTTATAGGTATTCTTAAACGTATATAGGTTTCACGATAATAATTATAAAGAAAAATAGAAAAACTGAAATGTTTTTATACAGTTAAATGTTAGTTAATTAGTGCAAACATAGTGAATTCTCCAACTTGTCTAAGCATGTTAGGAGATTTGGTAGATTCACCAATGATCTTTTGGGTAAATTCACACTCTCAAGAAGATAGCTCTAAGCGTTTGTCATATTTGTGTTGAGGATTTTAGTGTTATCAACCTATTTTATTTAAGTAAATAAATATTAATACACGTTAGTAGGTGTAAAATACACATTTGTTAAAGGGGATTCTGATTTCTAACACATATAAACCTCAGGGGTAGAGCCCACGACAAGCGAAAATTTGATCACCAAGTTGAAAAGAACTTTGGAATTTATTCATCAGTAGTTGATTAGCAGGAATTGCAGGCTACAACAACTCCAAATAGCATTAACAAGTGATATGTGACACCACACCTGATAAGGATGCACCATGCACAATTTGTACCAACTTACAAAGAAATGCTTGTTTCATTAATATAAACTGTAAAATACAAAACTTGTAAATTTAAAAGTACAAAGCTAAATCAGACTATTTTTAGCATGAGATACGAAACTTACTTTTGCTCTATGGATGTTTACTATATTTATTTTATATATATATATATATATATATATATATATATATATATATATATATTTGTTTTTTGGGATTTATTCTCTTTTGATTAGTATAGTGAGTGCCGGTACCGTAAATAACCAAACTGATAACGTACTGTTACATGCCGAATCGATACCAACCAAATTCTCGCCACGAAATACGGAAAGATGCCACTGGATAATGTTAAAAAAAAGAGGGATAAGTTGTTCAAAGAAAATATAATATATATTAAAAGGCAAACGTACTCACACTCACAAAACACTATAATCATCGGGTTAATCAATCAAACGTTGTCACGTGGCACCTTTCCTTTTATTAACAAATGACTTGAATTCAAGATCACTCCCTTCCGTACATAAGGCTTTGCTTCTGTGAATAAGCCACCACCCCATGTAGATCTTGCCGAGTGTAACGGTGGTAATTTTTTTAATTGATTTTACGGTAAAAGAAAGGAAAAATGGAAATTAAATTGGCCATGTAGATTAGGGCTTTCTATTCAGGAAGGGATGACGGCGCAGTTTGTTGCTCGTCTACCTGGTATCCATAATTATTAGAATGAAATATATTTTGAATAAAATAAAATTAAAATTAAAAATGATAAACATAAGAAAACCCTAGTAGAACCCTGAAAGAAATCGGGAGATGTATCATCAGATGGCATACACTCGTCATCTTCTTCTCCATTCTCACAAATCCACAATCACTACTACTACTACAGGTATCTGTATCTATCCACCCCCAACCATATATACATGTATCTTTCCATTTCCAGTTTTCTTTCTAATCCGTTTTCATTCATTCATTGATTCTAGGGCACCTTGCGTTTTTCTCCACACACTTGCTCGGAGATACTCCTGTCCTCGTATGCTATCTTCTTATCTCCTCCTTCTGACCTTGTTAATTGCAGCAAGTAATAATAGTTTTCATTGATTGATTGATTGAACAGGTTAGAGACTTCATACACTCTGCATTATATCATCCTCAACATGGATACTTTTCCCAAAGTCCAAGATCCGTTGGGGTCCTTGACCGGAGCATTCACTTTCATAAGCTACAAGGTACTATTGTATTTCCCAACTCAACTCTTGGATGTGTGCTTACTGATTATTCAAGTAAAATTACTTACTTAACTATTAATTGGATTCTTCTTTAAGTCGAGCAATGAAAACACACTACCTCAACTATACATCATTACTGTTTCCTAGTAACTATGAGAATACCATCACTTTCCCACACAACAACTAGATAGAATAAATGTTCGCACTTGTTTCAGTTCAAGTCATTTATCCTTCTGATGATTCATACAATACTTCTATATAATAAGTTTGCAAGCTCTTTCTATCATCTATTCTATTGATCAATAAAGGTTAGTTTATACCTAACCTCAAATCAAGTCACTTTTAAAACATCACACCTTAGCAGCAAGTTAAGATGCGTTACTTCTATGATGAATATGCAACACGTTAAGTTTACGTCTAAAACCTTAACGCTTGGGCTTCGCTTTTCCAGGAAGGAAGGCTTACATGTCACATTTGGAGAAAATATACAAGCAAAATGATGTTTCTTGGTTTACTCCAGTTGAGCTTTTCAAGGCATACACCACAACTTGTTTCTTTAACAATTTTGATGCCTGATTCACACTATTAGTAACTCTTCTTTTCCCTTTCTTAACTTGTAGCCTTGGTATGCCCACGGGATTGCTGAAGCAATTTTGCGAACAACTAATCTTTCTTTTCCACTAAAGGTCACTTAATTCTTTTTGAACTTTTGGCATCATGTATATATATATACACATCAGTTTTCTTTAATAAGGTCAACAACACTACAATAGCTAAGTTTCTATTTGTGATGCTTTCAGATCTATGAAATTGGAGGTGGATCTGGAACTTGTGCAAAGGGAATAATGGATTACATAATGTTGAATGCCCCTACCCGAGTTTACAGTAACATGTCATACACGTATGTGTAATGTTTTTCTTAAAAATCTGCATGTACGAATATTTACCATATCTAAGATCTTATTATTGTCTGTGAAGAACTGTTATTTTTCTGCAGTTCAGTAGAAATTAGTTCTTCCTTAGCCAAGAAACAGATGGAAACAGTTGGAGAAGTTAGCAGCCACTTATCAAAATTCAAAGTAGAATGTCGTGACGCTGCCGATCGTGCGGGATGGGGTATTTCTACTACCACCTTTATTGAACTTTGCTGTTTTTGCAACCATGTTTAAATAAAAAAAATTATAATTGATTAAATTCATGTTTATTTAATGAAACTTTGAGAAAGTTCTGTTTTGCTGTTGGATGGTGCAGCTGGACTTTCTCTTGTCATGAACAAGTTGGGAAATTAATAGTTTTGCTCTTAAACAGGGGATGCAGAGCAACAACCATGTTGGGTTATAATGCTAGAGGTAGTTTTTAGCTTATGTCTTCTCATTTCATATTACCCTTGTTTAAAAAGATTTCTCAGTTCATATTATCGTTGTTTAAAAAGATTTCTCATTTCATATCTTCGACCCCATTTATAAGTAAATCGATCAAAAGTGTCACCACTATGCCATGCTTTTGTCACCTCATTGCAAGGTTACTTATTTCTCTTTGTTTACTAGGTTCTTGATAATCTTCCACACGACCTTATTTATTCAGAAAATCAAGTTTCACCATGGATGGAAGTTTGGGTAGAAAAGCAACAAGACAGGTGAATGGAGGCAGTTACTTAAACTTAAGTTTTAATATGAAATATGATATATGTGCATTATTCATTTTTTTATTGGAGTGTAGTTTAGACAGTTGACCAAAAAATTTGAAACCTTCTTCTTGGTCAAACGCAGGTCTGCATTGTCGGAGTTGTATAAACCAATGCAAGATCCTCTAATCAAAAGTTGTTTGGATATTTTAAATGTGGATAAAGATTATAGACCCCTAGAAACTCGGGAACCTTCATTGCCAAGCAACATTTGGGCTAAAATGTTTCCTAAACCTAGACGACGTTGGCTACCAACTGGGTGTTTGGTAAGGATCGGTTTTAATTTTCAAATTGGGCAGTTGTCAAAAATACATATGGACTTTTTTGCTGAAATTGCGTATAAGTTCATGCACTTTATTTGTGTAATCCCTTAACATCAAGAGTCAATGATACCCCGCAGGGTGAAGGGAGTGGTTACCTATTCCAAATAGGTAAACTCCTAATTCACCCAATCACACATTGCCATGTCAATTCACCTAAATAAGTTATCTAATGCTCAAAAATGTTGGCGGTGGTTTACCTAATGGGGTTTAGGTAAACTATTTAAAAAAAGGAAAAAATGTGATTGGTTGAGAAGGAATGGACCCCACCACACACCCATCCCCCCCCCCCCCCCCCCCTCCCTCTCACCGAATCGGTGAAGGTTCACCGCATTCCTTAAGCTTGATCGGTAAAGAGGTTGTTGGCGGTGGTTTACCGCATGAAACCGCTTACCACTCCGCTCACCCTAATTACCACTCCAATCACACATTGCCATGTCAATTCACCTAAATAAGTTACCTAATGCTCAAAAACGTTGGCGGTGGTTTACCTAATGGGGTTTAGGTAAACTATTTAAAAAAAAGGAAAAAATGTGTGATTGGTTGAGAAGGAATGGACCCCACCACGCCCCCATCCCCCCCCCCCCCCCCCCTTCCCTCCCTCTCACCGAATCGGTGAAGGTTCACCGCATTCCTTATCGGTAAAGAGGTTGTTGGCGGTGGTTTACCGCATGAAACCGCTTACCACTCCGCTCACCCTAATTATATCCCCTGGAATTTTCAGTTTTAACTAAAAGCTCCTTTTTTGCATGATCAACTCTCTACACTACACTAAAAGGGGCAATTCCTATATATGTTTAATGATATATCTTCCAATTACAAAGTTTCCTATACGTCCTTTTATTAAATTTTGTAATATCATATTTACCCTTTCTTAACGCTAAAAATATCATATTTACCAACAGTTACTTGTAACAACACGTTTCACTAAATAAACGAAGTGAACACTATGCTGTTGAGATGATTTACAATGATATTTGTTTATTAAGGAAAATGGAATGTTATAAGTATCTTATGAAGTTAATTCTTTTAATGTTTTGAATATATGGGTATGATGTCATGAAATTTGGAAGGATATGTATGAAATTAATTCTTATTAAAAAAACTATTTCGTTTAATTTTACGTGTAGGGAGTTAATTATGTAAAAATGAAGTCAAGAGATTTATTTGCACAATCAGTGAAAGAGTATGGGGTACCGACGTACCGTATTTTTGTCAATTGCCCTTTCAAATTTAATAAAAAGAAGATTATGTTATTCATATATTTGTTGTAATGAAGCTTGATGTGATATTTAGAAACTTCTAGGAGCATTACATGGAGCCCTGCCAAAGATGTCAATGATTGCTTCTGATTTCAGTTACCTTCCTGATGTCAAAATACCTGGTGATAGAGCTCCGCTCGTTTCAACGAAGGTACCATTGTTCTATAGTCTTAACCAAATTTACAGTGTTAGTGACATTGAATGCCATAACTTACCATCATTTTTTTTTCAATTAATTAAAACATAACCGGATCAACCCACTACTAAGTAAATGAGTCGAAATTGCCTCCTTTGATTTCAACTGTTCCATGACGATGTACATATCATGTTTCTGGCATTTGCAGAAAGATGGAAGCAGTTCAGATCACAGCACATATCTGGATGCCAAGGTATTGTTTGCTATACATGTTCTTTAAATACTCTTGCAACAATTATTTCGGCATAGATGTTTGGAAACCTTCTGATTATGCGTTAAATGCCTAAAATACCCTTTAAATGGACAAAATCGATGAATCACTCTGCATCCCACATGAATGCTATCATTTTGTTTGTAGTTTGATAAAAAAAACTTTGGGAGTGCACAAATAATCTAAATCAACGTTTTTTTGCTCCCTGATGTTGTGCTTCTTACAGGGTGATGCAGATATATTTTTCCCAACAGATTTTTGGCTTTTAGAACGCATCGACCATTACAGTTCTGGGTGGTTAAAATCACGAATTGAGCATTTTGACAGGTCGTCGAAACAAGGAAAGAAAAGGCGCACCATAACGGTATATTCAAGCATTTTATCTAACCTTATCTACTATAGGTGGCAAGACATGTTGGTTGGGTAATTGGTCAAAAGTCAAAACAGGTTCATGTTGAAACGGGCCAATTTTTCAGTACAGGTTCAAACTGGGTCGGGTTGGGTTTGGTTGGCCCACTGATACTTCATTGTCCTTGTTTTTTGTGAACATTCGAGGGTTAAGTGCATGAATAAAATCAACTTTTACGCTTTTTCCCGGTTTTAGGCAACCAACCTAACAGAATAGAAACAACTTACATTTTATCACCTAGATAGAGGATCCTGTACATTAATCCAGAAGTGTGAGAAGTGTATTATAACACTATATAACACCATATAAACACCGTATAACACTATGTAACAACATATAACACTATGTAACACTATATAACAAATATAACACTATATTTTGTCTGATAGCATGTCTATGATAGATGTATAGTGTTATATATTGTTATATAGTGTTATATAGTGTTACATAGTGTTATATGGTGTTACATAGTGTTATACGGTGTTTATATGGTGTTATATAGTGTTATATATAGTGTTATAATACACTTCTCACACTTCTGGATTAATGTACAGGATCCCTACCCTTATTACCGATGTTAGCAACCAAGTTACATTTTTTTATTGATTATAACAATGAATGGCTTGTTCAACTTGTAGGTCATTTCTTGTTGATAACTATTTTTGGATAAAAGTTTTTATAGAAAAGGTTCTTTTGAACTTTGTAAATTAAATTACTTTTTAACTTTTTTCACATTTTTGCATATGTGGCATGTGGCAACTTGCATGTCGGTGCCATGTCAGCAACTTACATGTAAAATCAACTATAATACAAAGGTTGAATGCTAAACTCGAATATAAATTGTAAGTTGGTTTGTCCCTAATTTGAAGTTGGTTGCTAAAACTGAAAAAAAAAAAAATACAATAATGATCTTTTCTAGTTCATTTATTGGCCCAATAACTGATTGCTTTAATTATGAATTTATGATGGGAAAAAGTATTCTGTTATATTAATATAAATTAAATCTTTGACTAAAACGTTCAAAAGGTTGTCTGGTGACTTTAAAGTTGCTTGACCCATTCCCTATTTAGCAAAGATCTTAATTTGACTCTTGATAAAATCGACTTATACATAACGAATGGTGGAAATAGCCACATTGCCCGCATATATAATCTACTATTATGTGATGAAATACGTATGGTGAAAATTTGTGTATGCAGCTTGATACATCGGTGTTTATGGAAGAATTTGGTTTCCCCACAAAGACAAAGACAAAAGATGGATACAACCCTCTTCTTGATGACTTCAAGAACACTAAATTTTACCTTAGTGTTCCCACACACAATACCAAATAAGACAGTTTGATCAAACAGGAGAAATGACTTTATGTACTGATGCCATAATGTGGACTAATGATTGATATCTAAACTAAGAGATGCCTTTTGTTCAGTCTCTAGCTTCCTGTAGAGATTGAATCCCTAACTTTTGTGATTGACGGCGCAATTGATTATATGGTATTTCAAATTCAAGTTTAATATACTTTTGGGTTGCCATTTACACGTGGAATTATAGTAATAAACCGTTACCTGTTTCCTTGCCGAACCTTGTTCTTCAACGATTTCCATTCATCCTCACTTCCCACCACAACATCGCTGCCCCTACATTCATCCTCAGCAAACTCCAAATCCTGCCGAAGAAAAACCTTTAGAAACAGGACGTATGGAAAAGAATGAATGAATGAACAAGACCACTCTGTCTATCTGTTATGTACCTGTTGAGTGGGTAATTCTCCAAGAAGAAAGCAAAAGAACGGACAACCATGATCTAAAATATTTTTAACCCTTGGATCAATTGCATATGCTGCCAAAATGTTTAGACGTCGCGGCGAACGTACAATGGGGGTTCATCGACTGATCCATTTTAAAAACGTTAAACGCCTGGTGTTTGTAGCTAAGAAATAAAACATCATGATCAAGTGACCTGGATTTAGATGTAAACTCATTTTTTTTTAAATTGTAATAAAATATTTTAGAATAGAACTTTGGTAGGGTAATTAATCAACTCTCTTTAAAATAGGAACACTTTTATCAGAAAACTTAATCTGCTAGGTCATTCAACAAAACACTCAGAAGAAAGAAAAGAAAATGGAAAATGTGGTCCTTCAGGAAAGAGAACTTTTTTGAAAAAAAAAATTCGTACGATTGGGTAATGTGATATGACAATTCGTTTTATGCATTTATTTTTTTGCTTTTCTAATTATTGCTACTTTACACAATTGTGTCCGATCATGAGAGGGTGAAGACTCTGGTCAACATTCAAAATTGATCATGGTTAGGACTGTAAACGAACCGAACGAACACGAACAAGATCTTGTTCATGTTCGTTCGTTAAGGAAATAAATGTGTTCACGAACGGTTCATGAACACTTACCGAACGAGATTTTATGTTTGTGTTCGTTCATTAAGGAAATGAGCGTGTTCACGAACGGTTCACGAACACAAACGAACGCAAATATATTTGGCGAACGCGACGAAGGATAAAGGTGGATAGCCTAGAGAGTAGCACTGGAACTTAAATTCCTTATTGTGGAATGGAGGTCGATCGCATTCGTCGATGTAAATAATGAGAAAGGAAAGGAAAATGATGCATAAACAATGTGAAATATGGTTTCTTAATTTAATTGTTAGGGAAATAAAATAAATAAAAGTCTAATAATATAAAAAAGTATAGATAAAATATATGAAAGTACAAAAATCTTTAATTAAAACACAAAAATACGAACATAAACGAACACAAATGAACGAATGTTCATGAACACGTTCATGAACACCTTACCGAACGTTCACGAACAGAATTGAACGAACGAGACTTCTGTTCATGTTCGTTCATTTAACTAATCGAACGAAATTTTTTGTTCATGTTCGTTCGTTTGTTAAACGAACGAACATAAACGAACTTCCCGCAGAACGGTTCACGAACGGTTCGCTGAACGTTCAGTTCGTTTACAGCCCTAATCATGGTGGTATTGGGAAAATAAATTACATGTATAAGACTCTGGTATGCATTCAAAACTTTTAGGCCTTGAAAGAAATTAATGGCAGAAAAGGAGTGGTGTACATTCAATTTGTAATACGCTTGTCTCACAAGCACAACGCAAACAAAAAAAAATAACTCTTTACCCTAAACAACAGGAGTTGTCGTCCAAACTACACAAACTCCAAACATTGAAACAAAGCTACAAAATTAACGTCTGACATAGGCCGTTTGAATTTCTTGGGACTTGGCGTCGCTTGTTCAACAAGCCTAATACAAAGAGAAGTCCAGTCATCTTTTCCGCCGTAGTCCAGCCATACCTGCAACTCCGGCGAGCTCCAAATTTCTAACATTTTCATCAAAACCACTACTCGGTTTGCCTTTTTTTTTTCTAAGTGGGCAAATCAAGCCTGGTGAAGATTTATTGTATCAACAATACGTTTTTAGAGCAGATTGCTTTACATGTCATGTTAATGCTTAAATAAATTATACCTAAATTCAATTAGATAACGTTACCTAAAAATAGTAAAAACATTTTATATAATGTACCTTTTTAATGTTCAGATTACCATTTTTTTATATATAATTGCATTATTTATGAAAACTATGTAGTATAAGTTCTAACGAGTCTTTACAATGGTACTTTAGTTTACATAAGATATAAGCGGCACTTGAAGATTACTCGGGCTAAAAAACAGGTTTAGTGATTCATGTACGTAGAAAAACAAACAATTCCATGAAATACAACATTTAGGAAAAACTAAACAAACAGATCACGTGTCTTAAGAATCGGAAATAACTACACTATAATCACTTCCAATGTTCTCCATTTCACTGCATCGACAGACACTTGAAAAGATCAGAATCATGAGGTGTATTCAAATGGCTGGGGTGGCTGAGGCTCATCATCTACAGCCATGGCTGCAGTCGAGCCTGGTTGTGCAGTTGCAGTTGCACCCGCAGTGGTTGAGGTGGGTGCGTCTGTTAGAGCCAAGACTTCTGGTTCCGTTGGGCGAAGGTCTTTTAAGAGAACAAAACCAGATGTGGCTGCCTTCACAGGTGCGTATCTACTATCTTCTAGAAACTTGATAAATTTCTCTTGGGCGGGGACCACTCTAGCTGGGTTGGTCAAAATCTCAAATGTTGGCTCAGGCTCAGCCTTTTTCTCCTTCTCCGCAGCAGGACCATCCACCTGCCAGATGCATAATTAACGAAACAAGATACTATTTTAATAATACAGTTTTTGTAACAGCATATAAGACATTAAGTCTATGCAATTTTTTTAATAAAATAGGACAAGAAAGTGTTGGCAGAACCCCCATATCTGGCCCATTTTGACAAAATCATGCCCATTTTGACTTGACAACTATCCAATGTACAAGACCCGCCCATTTTGACGTTACTAAATTAAATGTGACAAAAAAAAAAGCGTACCTGCATCGATTCACCATCCTCATGACCAGAAGCTTTTCCTTTGCTAGAAGTGGATGAGTCAGCAGCACTAGCCAGCTTTTCAGCATTAGCCTTTTCAGCTTCCTTTTTGGTAGCTCGGGCCTTGGCTCTTGCTGACGTGGACAAAACAGCAGTAGGGAGTTTCACTGCTGACATGGCGGTGGGTACGGTTGTTGGTCGAGGGTACTCAAACAATGACGGTTTTGCGTGTGATAAAAACTCAAACTTGGGCACTTTTAAGTCATAATTGAGTCCAATTAAAGCTGTTGGGGAGAATGCTAAGCTAATGAAGTATATGAGTGGATACCAGTACCAAAACTGGGTGAAAACAGCAAGCCCAATAACTGCAGTCATTTTGTCATGTTTTGTTTTCGATAGTAATTTAATTGTAACATTTCTTCCACCAGCATCAAGAATTCCTGAAGCTAATATAGCTCCCATTTTGCTCATCGTATCTTCATGTTTATCCAGAATGATCTTCTCCAATTGCCGTCTGTTAATTATCAAGAGCACGTGAACAATTAAATTATAATTTTTAACTAGAAAGAAAACGGGTCAGAATCAATTGCCACTTGTACTAAATAGCAATGAAGACTTGTGAAGTTATACCTGAAAGCCCCTACACGAGAGTCACTAGCTTCACTGACTTGTATCATGACCATGGCCATTGCAATTAAAGCACCTTGGCGGACAAAATCAGTTACATCTGATGTCAGTGGTTCTAGCAAAGATATGGCCTCACTTAGCCCAGTACCAGCACATGAAATGCCTACAGCCATGGCCGCACCATACCGCACATGGGGGTTGTAGGACTCAGAGAGTAGTGCCACCGTACGTGGTGTCTGCAGTAAACAACAATAAAATGGGTCGGGTGAAAAAAAGTATGAGTTGAAAGTGGCCCGAATTGTGTTTTATTGAATAAAACCTCCTGATCATTACAGTAGAATCAGACTATTATTGAAATAATGACACTTGTAAGAACAAACTACACAAAATAGCAAAATTTCAGACTTTTTTCCAGGATTTTAGCACCCAACTTTATTAATCGCAAAATAGATGCCAACTTATTATCAATTCTAGTCGTTCAAAAAATAGAAATATCAACTTTAGCAACCAATTTATACTTTATTACCAATTGTTGCCACAAATGACCTGTTCAACCGGTATTAGGTCATATTTTGCTGATTTTGCAGAAACTCTGGACATGACATCTTCTATGGCACATGTCATCAGCTTTTAAAGTTAATAATAACTTCGAATAGAAGTTATAAGAAACGAGCTCAAACTTGTAAATGCATTTTTTTTACAAAAACAATTTTCGCATAAACTGGCACCAACCAGTGCAACATTAACATTTTCATTTTATGCAATTTGCCCTTTTGTAAACATATTTGGCACACCAAGAATCTATAAGAAACTGTAAATTTCAGGCAAAAAGTGCTTCTAGAATCTAGTCAACATATTCTAGACAACCCAACGTATTGAAAATTTACCAATTTGCCACCTTTACATAATAGATGCAGGAAACGTTGGACTAATCTTGTTATATGATTTAATAGTTTGAGAGGTTACTTAGTAAGTTTTATTTACAAAGTCCTATTTTAGGTTAAGAGATTTGAGTTTTTATTTAGTTTCCTATTTGAGTGGTTTAGGTTTCTTATTTTCCAAGATGTTTAGTGTAAATAAATGGTTAAGGTTATTGTAATTGTGTGGTTTTTTATTTCCGGTTCATAATAATAAAAGAGCAGCACGTGTTCTTTCAATCTCGTGTTTTTGTGTTCGTGTTTAAGGCCTGATTTTCCAACAGAGAACACTAATAACAAGAAACAACAACAATAACTAGGAACTGAAGTAAGATATAGAGAAACAAAACAATAAATAAGGTTTATAGAACTAGTCTAACCTGTTCTGGGTCGGAGTATAGAACAAATCCAAGGGCTAAAACAGCCGTCCGTCTGACATCATCGCTGACATCAGATACAGCAAAGTGGAGTAATTGACGGATTGCCTTATTATTTGACGTGCCACTATATGCCAATGCTATTGCATACATCCCCCCATAACGTATTATTGCATCTTGGTCCAAAGTCATCTGTTCGATCAAGGTATCTGCTTCTTCTTCTCTTCCATAAACCGTGAGAGCGATACCTAATGCTAACCCCCTACATAACATAACTTTTACTTTAATATAAATAAAATCATAATGATTGGAGGTAAGAAATGAGCAAGCTGGGCGTCTTAGGTTAGTTATTTAGACAAATGAGCAATTTCTGTCCCAGTTCAAGTACAAACTACGAACTGAGAACCCTTTTTATCTGAATATTAGTAAATACCAAGTGTGTCAAAAATGATTAAAAAGATGCAAGATATTAGCTACGTTTCAGTCAACTGACTATGTTCATTAAAAAAAAAACTTAACGGATTCGATGAGTGTCCTTTCCTCCTAACACCATCATTCCTTGCCTCTCATACATAGCGATGCTTTCTTTAGATAAATAGCGACTTATATAATGTATACATGTGTGTACACATTCTATTATATGGAGATTTAAGATCAAATTTACTGATTTTGAAATTCAAGTTGTAATTTCTCTTAAAATGTAGCCATATGGCTACACAAAAATGTAGCTACTTTACCCCGTTACAAATATTATACTATCTAAATAATAATCTATTCTTTAAAGTACAATAATTTCAGATGTTATATGCATTTCAAGCAACTTTCAACCCATATGACATGTTGCCTTATCAGTTAATTATATATCGCTTACTTGTAGAACAACATGATTCAAAGTGAACCATCCATATGTGGGCGCCTCAAAGGTGCCACCTCTTTAATGAAACGACATATTGTAGAAATCAATTTAAAAGCCGCTTATCTATTCACCTTATGATTTTTTCATGTTGTGTCTCATGAGCATACACCAGCATCTCTGATGCCTTCTCACTTGCGGTCCCCACCATTAATAAACCGATGCTAATACCTGCAGCTTCACCCGCAACAGCACTATCAGTGTACAGTACACTTTTTATTTCATCATAAATATCTTCATCAGCAGTCCCTAAAGATGCCAGCCCAAGACCTAAACATGCACCATGTTGAACAACCTGCACCAACCAACATGCTCAATAAATATACAAGACATAACACTCGGGATCAAATGGGAATCTAGATTTTGTAATGCAAGTGTATTCACTATTTTTTAACATTTTGATGAGTTAATTTGCTTCTCACGTTTCTCACGAATATTTGGCTTCTAATTGAGTCCTAAACACACATGGGCGCGAATACATACAGATGTATACACTAGACACACGTCTATGAAAAAATAATGTAAGCACCTCGACATTAGTACTGCGTAGGCTCTCCCTCAAGAACTGTTTGATGCCTTCTCCATGGTTTGCATGAATTAAACCTAAAGCATAAAGGGCCCCGCCTTCTGAATATGGACTACCACCACCAGACCCACTTTGAGGAAGATAAGGAGCCATTAATGATCTCCCTTGCTGCAAGTGGCCACGATGAATAACGCCTAACCCAGCTGTTGCACTGAATTTAGCCCAGTTTGTGGCTCTGCTCAGCCAATCCTGAAATCACATGCAGGTCAAGCGATTTAAAATTGCTACTAAAACTTAATAATAAAAGAGAAAAAAGCAACCGCAAAGTATAAAATATATTTACCAGATTCTCCCTCAGGAATGTATCAACGGTTGTTCCAGCATGCATAAGGGCATTTGCGTATATTGTTGCACTGTGGCAAACACTATTCCTTGATTCAATTGATTGCTTTATTGTCTTGAGAATAAGTAGATCCGATCTATTTGACAAGCAGCATTATAAGAACATTTCCACAATAACCACAAAAAGTAAGAGCAAAAGAAAGGGAAAAAACAAAGATGGCAATTACGAGTTTACGACCCATAGATCACTCAACTCACATTACGTTTTGTTTCTAGCAGGTCAAACAGGCTACATAAAAACATGTTAAACAAGTCTAAACTACTAAAGCAGTTCAAACAAGTTTAAACTCTATAGGCATCCAGAGTGTAATTTTCATACATAAAACCTCTTGGATCATTTTCTTTATAAAAGCATACTAGTATGAAAATATAATAATCTCCGTAATCGTAATTGACACACTCATTAATTATATTATATAACCCTACAAAAAGCAACTTGGGTTGCCTCTCTAGAATGAAAAGTTGCGACTTTTAAAAAACCACACATATACCCAATGGTTTGGATATAGACACAATGGTTAGGATGAAAGGTTTTAAATACATCACACCCCTTCAAAAAAGTCAAAACCTTTCAAACTACTTTTAAATATATCACACCCCTTACAAAAAGTCATAAGTTTTAAATATATCACACCCGTTACAAAAAGTCACAACTTTTAAATATATCACACCCTTTCAAAAAGTAACAACTTTTAAATATATCACACCCTTTCAAAAAGTCACACCCCTTTAAACGACTTTTAAATATATCACGTCCCTTACAATAAAAAAACCCCTCTTATATATACATACGAAAAGTCACAACACTTAAAATTAATTTTAAATATATCACAACTCTTAAATATATCACACCTCTTCAAAAAGTCGCAAACGTTTAAACTACTTTTAAATATATCACGCCCCTTACAGAAGTCGCAACCCTTCATTTATATATATATATATATATACACACACACACACACAAAAAAATGCAATAAAATTTCCTATGAAATGAGCGACTATGTATATATAAATTACCGTGCACCAAGTAATTTACTCTAAATTTTAATTAAATATGATACATTATAATATTATAACTACAGTGCGATTGTATATATTAAATACATAATTTAATACACCAATTCTTATTTTTGTTGATGCATCAATTTAATCAAAAGCTGAGAAATTTTTTTTCAACCAACATTCACAACAAATGATGTAACAATACTTTCTTCAAACGGTGCATAACTTTTTTGCAACCGACATATTTAGAATGAAAGAATGTATATAGTAATTAAATTACCAACACTTTCGTTAAACGGTGCATCACTTATTGTTATATTTTTTTGCAACCGACATGCATAACAAATGATGTATATGATAATTAATTCACCAACACTTTCTTCAAACGGTGCGTCACTTTTTTTTTTTTTTTGCAATCGACTAACACGATTCGCGACTATTTAGAATGAAAGTCGCAACTCTAATCTAAACCACGGATGGCATCGTCTTCAAATACCATCTTGCTTAGAGAACAAAATCAAAGAATTTTCGCTTCTATCTGACATAGTAATAATAAACATTCATAACCAACATCCCGCTGCAACGCGCGGGTAGCGTCAACTCGTTGTAAACAAATTGGACAAGTAAGTGTTTTGGGAAAACCCATACCCATACCCAGAAACCACCAAGCTTTGACATGCTACCCAACCCACCCATTTTGCCGCCCCTATAAAAAAACGAACTGGACAAGAAAGTGTTTTAGGTCAACCCGAACCGACCCATACCCAAAAACCACCAGCTTTGGCCTGCTGCCCAACCCATCCATTTTGCCGCCCCTAGAAAAGAGATGGATATTGACAATACCACAAAAAAAAAGTTCCTCACTTGTTATGACTCTAATAATTTAAACAACATAGCCCTTGTAATCATATTTGACACTAACTATAAATATATAAAAAATTTAAAGTTTGAACAAAAAGTGTTTCAAGTCAGCCCCCAATGCGAGCGACTACCTGTTGGACATGTTATTATTTCCTTACCCATCCATTTTGCCACCTCCAGATGAAAAGAAAAAACAGCTATGAATAAAGAAAGGTTGCTCACTTGTTATGACTGTATAAAAACTGAAGAGTCAGCTGGATTGAAGTTTCTCCAGACAAAATTCCTTTCATTTTAGTCAGCCTTTCGGCATAGATAACTTCAGCTGGATCAGAATCAGGCTCAGGCACTGAAGCAATAAGTGGCTGAGTTTCATCAGCCATTTGAGTGTCCTCTGACACAGCTGCATTTGGCTCAGTGACAGCTGGAACTTCAGCTTTTAATTTGGGACTTGCCAACCGATCTCTCACGCTCAATAGAAAAGCTTGGTGTTCATTTTCAATTAGATCAAAAGCAATTTGGAATGCCATCATTGCATCATCTTTGTTTTCAGATCTTAGAAGTTTTTCTAGTATGCTTGCAACACCTTCCGGTTGATCAAGAAACATAAGACACTGGCAAATGTTTAAGTAATCTGGGGATGCCAGATCTTGATAAACTTTGACAAGAAGAAGAAGCACCTACCCATTTTCCACAACGGTTAGTAAAGCAAAATCTTCAACTTATGTACCAAATGTAAAAAAAGAAATATATGCATCGGGTACATACGATAAGTATAAGTTAACATTCATATTACCTCACGGCGATATTCTCTCCTGTTTACAAAAGCATGAGATACATTCATGCAATATGCCAAGGTTGCATGAACATTATCACTGTTTGTAATCGCTTCCTTAAGTTTATCCAACCTTCTGCATTCAATTGACATCCCTATTGCTTGTTGATATTTTCCATCAGTTATACACCTTAAATATAGAGGGAAAAGAATAAAATAAGACAAGACTCCTTTTTATCAAATTAAACCAATAAAAACAAAAAATATGTGCATATATACATACTTATCAAGCATTCTCTCAACTATTGCTTCTAGCCTAGGATCCACATCTGATTCTTCCTTTGAATCGGCTGCCTTCATTTTCAAAGTTGCATACTCATCAATAGCTTTGGCTGAGAAAAAGAACATTATTAGTCCACAATTAAAAAAAAATATTTTTGTAACTAGCAAAAATATAAAGTCATAAACAAACTTTAGGATTAAGCAAACACAAAACACACAATTGAAAGCACTAAACGACACAAGATATAACGGGTTCGGTCCATCTAAGCTGACCTACGTCCACAGGTGGCAACTAGGGCTATTCTTTATAGAGTGATAACTTTGATTGGAAGTACATGTCATATATATAGAGACTAATCTAGGTTAATAACTTTGTGATTAAGAAATCACTAAATGAGCTTGGGCTGGCTGCCATGCGTCCCCCATCTCTCCTGAGCACCACATGTAGTGGCCCGAAAGTAGGCTAGGCCTACGAACCCAACACAAATGTGATAAATTTCAATAAAAACTGCATTTGTATTTTGTAAAGCAGGACTTACCAAGAAGAGTATGGACATAATCGGAATCCTCAGAAACATTAAATAAGCTGCCAGCTCCAAGGGCATATGATAATGAGTCATTAAGCTCACTCAAGTAATAGAAAACCTGCACGAGTTAAGGAATGAGCTGTTTTGACTTTACAAACAAACGAGAAACACGTGTCCTGCTGGCATAAATAATTCTGTTAACTGGTCCCTGAT
Organism: Helianthus tuberosus; assembly: GCA_030545235.1. NCBI lineage: Eukaryota > Viridiplantae > Streptophyta > Magnoliopsida > Asterales > Asteraceae > Helianthus > Helianthus tuberosus. Next base: position 153,120 of record JARYGA010060206.1, read on the forward strand.
AACTCTTTTAACTTTAAATATAATCCTTTGATCAGTCAATAAAAAATTTTCAAAGAAATACAATCACCAAAAGCCCAAGCATCAAATTCTTAGAAAAGAAGGTACCTTTGAAACAAGTAAAGCAGCCAACTGCCTTTGATCAAACTCTTCATCTTCATATAAACTCTCTCTGGGTTATATATAAACCACATATGTCAGTGAATCAGTTGGAGAATACTTCAATAACCACAAAAGGTTCAACAAAAATATTGGTATGTTAACATATTTCTATGAAAGTGAACAAAAGGCTAAAAAGTACAAAAGTGCATCATATGACCGAACAATCAGACTGACGTTTCAGATTCTTTTAATGTAGTGACACTAATTAATTTTTATTAAAAAAGTCACAGTAAAAAATAACCATAACTTTTCACTCTCCAATACCACTTGACAGTTGGCATCTACTATTCGCTTGATTTATGTGAAGATATCACTTGATAGTAATAGACTATCAATGAACTTTTCACAACATATGTCCATGGGCCAGGTAGATAAACTCAACCTTGAAAGTTAAGGCTTTATTGCAAGAAGATCAATAATTAATCTCGGTTTAGAGACTGTTCATTCATTCAAATCCAAAGTCTTCCCATCTATTGATCGACAACTTTAGATATCAATAAGCACTATGAATATCTCAAGACAGATGCATGGTTCCTTTTCTCACCGCTATTATCTTTTGTATATAATTTCTTAACATGCTTGGTTGTAAAAAAAATAAGACAATAGAAGAAATGTTTTAAAAACATAAACAAGCTTCAACTGCAGCTAAAGGAGCAGGAGAAAACAAACTATTTCTTACTAATACGCAAAACCAAAAGGCTTTATGTACAACCTAAGAATGTATGTACAGCCTAAGAAGCAAAGTTGTATTTACAATGAGGTTCTCCTACACAAGACTGGCTGCTGAATGTAGTCTGGAACCTCTTTGTTGACTGACCTATATACCGCCCTTAAGATACATAGGCCTAAAAGAGGCCCTTTTGACCAATTGTCATCTACATCCAACTTCCATGAGATACAAGAACATAAGGACTCTTAACACACACAAAATCCCATTGTGTGGCTTTAACAAACTACAAACATACATGTAACAGACACAGGCAGGCAGGCAGGCAGGAATACTAGTAATCAACCTTTAAATGGTGAATAAGGAAATCAAAGCTAAGAAAAGTAGAAAATTGATGTAAAAGGGAATTACATGATTGGGACGCTGGTTGAGATCTCAGGCCAGAAGTGGTCGACAAAGGCGTTGAGATTGGAGAGAGCATGAAGTTTCAGAGAAGGATGCGGTTCGTTAAGCATCGCCAAGAGACCGCCAGCGGAGCTCACCATAGTCGCTGCCATCAATGTCGATTGACGATCGGATCAGAGTTAGGGTTTGGGTGCCGGATAAAGAGTTATGAAGACGTGCTTTTGCTTCGGTTTCTTTGAGAAGGGGCAAGCTGCAGACTAACTCGGATTTATGTTAATATTCCCCCCTTCAACTTTTGTTTTCGCAACTTTAACTCTTCATTTTTTTTTTTTTTTTTATCAATAGTAAAATTTCATTCCAATCATCAGGGCAAATTACATAAGGATAGCAGGTAGACGAGCAACAAACTGCGTCGCCATCCCTTTTTGAATAGAAAACCCTAATCTACTAAAAACAAAGCCCCGCCCCTGAGGGGTCGAAAAGTTGCTATGGACCACACGCTGAACTCTAGACAAGAACCGAACTGCCTCCGGCGCCAAGGAGCCGAACGTGTCAAACGCCAGGGGGACAAAGGCATGTTGATTATCCTCACAAGCTTTCGCGTGCTTTTCCACCTTCTTTGACTCTGCTTTCAGTACCGCTTGCCCCACTCTTCATCTTTGTAGGTCCCTCTTCCCGGATATGAGGTCAAACCTTATCCTTGTTATATTAACACACTAGCGAGTGCGGAATCCAAGCTAGCATGCAACCGAGTTAGAACACGCAAAAGCACGACACACAAAGTTCACCGATTAACACCACTTGTATTAATACGAATGAAGGTTCCAGTTACAAGCTCAACGTTTACAGATGTATTCCGTAAACTCTCTCTCGTGTGTGTGTGTTTTCAGCAGAATGCTCCCAGTGTTCTCTCCAATCTCCCTTGTGTGTTCTGCTAAAAATAAACACAACACATGGGTATTTATACCCGACACAGCTAACATGCTCGAAGGATAGGGTAATCCGGTCGAAGGATCATCTATCGACCAGACCATCTACCGAAGGATCCATACATACCTCGAAGGATGATATCCTTCGAGGTCCATCTGTATCTATCGAAGACATTATCTTTCGAGGTCATCGAAGGATACAATCCATCCTTCGATGACATCCTTCGACACAAGCATGTTTCAATCAATGTGCTAACTGTTTGTCCAAGTCAAACCGGAGGATGGTTGACTTGGTCAAACTTACATCGAACGCACATATAAACAAATCTAACACAAGACATCGTTTTGTATCATGACACATTACAGACAAAGTACAGACACAAGCAGCTTTGTCTTGATCTTCGTGTCTTCAAGTCGAGACCAGATCGAACTGAGCCGAGTTGAACCGAGCCGAGTCGTGTCCACAAAATATGCATCAACAATCTTTACTTTTGTTTCCCACTTTCAACATAAAACTAAAATTTTTAACCTTGATCTTACTTCTTGAACAATATATTACTAGTTTTTTTATCCGCCGCGCGTTGCGGCGGCGCCGTACGTGAAATGGTACTACAATCAATCAAACTCGTTTCTGAACTCAATTTACGTCAAAACGTTTGATAACTCAATACGTCAAAACGTATGATAACTCAAATTTATACCGTCAAATCAAAATGTTCTAAATTTGACCCAATGTATTTTCAAATAAAATTTACATGAAATCGTAGTCCAACTCAAAACGAACATAAAAACATTTTATAATTGACCCGACTCGTTTTCTAACAAAGATTACGTTAAAGCCTAGATGAACTCGAATTAATACTGACATGTTCATAAAAATAAAAACGTAGAACTTAGTTTTAGGGTAAGTTCGAAACTTTAGAAACTTGGTGATATTTATAAAGTTAGAGGGTTACCTTCGATAAAAACGTAGAAATTAGTTTTAGGGTAAGTTCGAAACTTTAGAAACTTGATGGGGTCAAAGTGATATTTATAAAGTTAGAGAGTTACCTTTGATATTATAACAAAGTTTGGGGGTAGAATGGTTTACATATAAAAAATTTGAGGGTAAATAAGAAGTTAGAAAGTATAAGAATTTTTTATTAAAAGTTAGAAAGTAGGAGGGTCATTTTTATCTAGCTAGAAAGTTGGTTTTTATCACGTTACAAATTTAAGGGATGACTTTTGTCAATTTAGAAAAGTTGAAGTGAATTTTGTCAAATGAGAAATATGGTCACCGACCTTTTAATTTAAGGTTATATAAATAAATATGTGTTTGAACAACTTCAAAGTCATACCTAAGCCTTTTTCTAACGGGTGGGTCGTCCTGCATAACAGGTTCATGTTAAAAAATCGGAGCTGTCCAAAATGGACTATGTTGAAAAGAGTAAAAATAAATAAAACGTCTTAAATGATTTTACATATATTTATTTATACGGTGACTAGTCGTGATGGTGGTGATAGGATGTACGTCGGTGGAAATTTGTTGGTGGTTACAGCTATGGTGACGGTGACAGTGATGTTGGCGATCATGGTAGTGGTGTCAATGGCGAGCAATATATTTTGGTGGTAACAACTGTTACAAGACTCTTAGCAGCAACCGTATGCGGTGGTGGTTAGGAATGGCAAGAGAACCTGCACCCGATGATGTTGGCGACGGTCTGTGACAGTGGAGGCTCTTGTGAGTGAAGGAGGTGGCAGGGCAAGGAGTTTGTGGTGGACTCGATCAATAGGTGGGGTGATTGTATAATTATATTAACATTTGTATCACATGTTCATATTTTTATTGTCATCAAAATAAGAAGTCTATTTCACAATATCTTACAATGCATGCACTAAGAACCTCCATTCGCAATACGATGAAAAATATAAATCATCTCCATTCATCAATACAATGTGAATTGCTCAATCCATATAAACTCCACAATTTTTCAAATCTTATGCAAAAAACAACCACAAACTTTTTAAAAATCAACATGCTATGACTTTCAAACATATTTGTTGTAACACCCTTCTAATTACTATTTAAATTTAATAAAATATGCATAGTTTTATAAAACAAAAGTACTTCACTTCATTAAAAGTACAATGTCACATCCCAACCGATGGCGGAAACATCGGGGCATGGCACTGAGCGAAACAGATTGTCCAGAAGTTTCCATAACAATTATCATTACCAATTAATTTAAAGTAACATGTCTCATACCATGTCTTAAAAGGCAAACAAATTATTACAGACAAATCTAGTCAAGTAGTTCTGTTCCGACAACTCAAATTTATACATAGATAGTTTATTTATTGGTTTCTAGGACCTCTTTTCCTAGCTTGGATTTCATCACAGCACAGAGAGCATCCTAGACCTTTCCTTGCCTCAAGTTCACAGCTAGCTAAGCATAAAAACAACTTAAGCACCTGTCACATACGTTAAAGTAACAGTCAATACACATAGTGTAAAGGTGAGCATACAAGTTTGATAGTAGCATATAGAGTTCGAAAGCGTTACGCATAACCAGCACGTACACAGAGTGAAATGAGGCATGTTAGTTATCGACATGAACCTATCGATACCAATGACTGCGGGTTGACTGCCCAAGGCAGTTCACAATACATTCTCACCACTGTGAGCCATGTAAGTAATTGTCCTTAACAACCCACGAGTGAACGGGTGAGGAGTCCAAACTAATAGTACTACCCTTGCTAAGGCAGGTAGACAGCATTCCATGTGTAAACATAACAAACAAGCATACATTTAGTCACGTATACATGCGATAACGGTTAGCGTTTAAAGTATTGCGTAGTGTGTTCGATGTGATTTTGTATAAGTAACGTATGTAACACCCAAAAGTGCGTAAAGCAAAAAGGGATCGAGTATACTCACAGCGTTGATGGATTGAAGGGAGCGCGTAGAGCGAGGTTAGCCTGAACAGTTAACGATAGCATAAAAGATAAGCGACGCGCAAAACGAGAAAAGTCACCAAGTGCAGAATGGTGATCCGGCCGGTCGGCCATTCGTGCGGATGTTGACCTGTTCGGGTGGTTATCCGTTCGGACGGTCATCCGGTCGGATGACTGTTCGAGTGGATTGTTTCTTCCTTTGGGAAGGATGTGTTTGTGTATGATGGCTTGGCTTTTGAAGTTTTCGATGTAGCATTTTGAAAACATTGAAGTATCTCTACCTTTCATGTCGGTCAATCGGACGGTCGTTCGATCGGACAGCAATCCGGTAGGTTGGCACTTCAGTGAAAACAAATCCACAGTAGGGTGGTCACTCGGTCGGATGTCCATCCGAGCGGGTGGCAACCCTGTTGTTGAACATGTTGAAAATTGTTTAAGATTTAAATGAATCAAGATGCAACCCGATCGGACGGTGGGTCGAGCGGATGGCAACCCGGTCGGACAGCAGTCCGGTCGGATGACAACTCGTTCCAACGACTTGATCGTGCTGTTACTTGATCTTGCCTGAAGTGTTGTAACTTGAGCGAGACGTTGTGATGACTGGTTTAAACAATGGGAACCCTATCTCGTCCCAATGACCTGACCGAGCAGGAATCACCCTAGTCCGACGGTGCACGGTCCGAGACGGTTGTTCATGTCCAAACCCAAAATCACTATCCTGCAGATGGAACCCGGATCTAGCACTGATACATCACTACGAACGAGTAGACGTTCAGTAGTAGTTCCGATTCCCACCGGGTTTGAGTGCATTGAGTGTAAAAGAGTTGAAAGAAAGTTGAAAAACCATCTTTCACCACTTTTCATTGTGAGTTTGTTTAGATCTATGAAAGATCTTTGTTTGTTTATGTGGAAATCGGTTAGATCTAAGTTGTTCTTGGTGGATTGAGGCCAAAACATGAAGTTCTTCAAGAACACATGATGACGTCATCCTAGAACACCTTGAATCTTGATGATTTCACGGTTAAAAGTTAAGATTCAAAAGATAGAAAGGTGTAGGAGTGCGTGTAGGTTAAGGAAGTACAAGATTTAGGACGAAATCTTACCGGAATTGAGAGAAATCGAAGGAAAAAGCGAGTAGGAGCACTGGTCGGACGTCACTTGCCAAAAGTGGAAAGAATGAAAGTGACAAGGGGTATTTATAGGATGCCCAAAGTGGAAAGGGCTGGTCGGTCGGATGGCATCTCGCCCGGGTGGCAGCCCGGCCGAGTGGTTCCTCGGTCGGATGGCACCTCGCTCGGGTGGCAGCCCGCTCGGATGGCAATCCGGCCGGCTGACACCTGGTTCAAGTGCTCGGCGCGACGAGTTTTGTCGTTTTGATTTCGATTGCGAGCGTTGCGATGCGATAGAGTTTCCTGGTCAAATTACTTTTAATCCCAACTACTCATATCTCGCACTATCTCTTCTCTACCAATTATCATACTGTTTCGATTGCGATTGAGTTCGATTGCGTTTCGATTGATTACCTCACATAACATAAATAAACATGCACAAGTAATACTTAAGGCACACACACACGTATAACAATAACCAAAATGCATATTTCGAGTTGCGAGAGCGATAAAGCGATTAAACATGCGATAAATAGCGATTACTATGCGATTACTAATAGATACTCCACATAATACAACTAAAGCGAAAATAAAATAGACTAATTACAAGTCAAAGAAGTCAAAACAGGAATTGAGCAAGGGGAGACAGATCGCAATTAGCAATCCTGTCTTCCTTTGACTTCAATCTTGACTTTGACTTCAGAAACACGGGGTGTTACAGCCTCCCCTAGTTGAGGGAATTTCGTCCCGAAATTAGTCCGAAGCCGTAACAAACAACTATGGGTACTTCCCCTTCATGTCGCTTTCGAGTTCCCAAGTGAACTCTGCGCCTCATTTACCTTCCCATCGGACTTTCACAATAGGAATGCGTGAGCGTCTGAGCTGTTTGGTTTGGCGATCCATGATTTCAACAGGCTTCTCCACGAAGTTTAGTGTTTCGTTTACTTGAAGGTCATCGAGAGGTACAATTAAATCATGCTCAGCCAGGCACTTTCGGAGGTTTGACACATGGAAAGTCGGGTGGACATTACTAAGTTCCTCTAGTAGTCCGAGTCTGTAGGCGACTTTTCCGATCCTTTCCAGAATCTTAAAAGGTCCAACATATCGAGGCGCTAGTTTCCCTTTCTTGCCGAATCTGACCACACCCTTCCAATGTGATACCTTTAGGAGTACGTAGACGCCAACGTCAAATTCAAGGGGCTTGCGTCGTCTATCGGCGTAACTTTTCTGCCGACTTCGAGCTTTCAACAAGTTGTCTTGAATTTGGAGGACTTTGTCAGTCGTTTCTTGCAATAGCTCGGGACCGGTTAATTGCGAGTGACCGATCTCGTGCCATACAATAGGCGATCGACATCTTCTTCCGTATAAAGCCTCGAATGGTGCCATTTGAATGCTGGAATGATAATTGTTGTTGTACGAGAATTCGACTAACGGCAGGTATGCATCCCAATTACCACCGAAATCTATGACACACGAACGGAGCATGTCTTCAAGAGTACGAATCGTTCTTTCAGTCTGTCCGTCGGTTTGAGGGTGGAAAGCGGTACTTAGATTAAGTGATGTACCGAGAGCCGTTTGAAACGTTTCCCACAGTCGCGAGGTAAACCGAGCATCACGGTCAGAGATGATGTCGCGAGGCATCCCATGTCGACAAATGATCTCGTTGGTGTAGATTCGGGCTAACCGTTCTACCTTGTAGTCCTCCCGTATTGGCAAAAAGTGGGTAGATTTGGTTAAACGGTCAACAACAACCCAAATGTTGTCGTGACCTGATGACGTGTGCGGAAGCTTGGTTATGAAATCCATAGCTATACTCTCCCACTTCCATATAGGGATCGGCGGTCGTTCGAGTAAGCCAGGGGGTCTTTGGTGTTCTGCCTTGACCTTTGCACAAGTCAGGCACTTTCCAACGTAGAGAGCTACATCCCTCTTCATGCCCGGCCACCAGTACTTGTAGCGAAGATCCTGGTACATTTTGTCGGCACCGGGATGAATAGAATACCGGGATTTGTGGGCTTCGTCCATCAAAATCTCGCAAATCGGTCCGTTTAAGGATCCAAATTCGGCCCAGATAATGGAATATTCCATTCGGCTTATTCACAAGTTGGGCTTCATTGTGATAGATTCGTTCCTTCTTCAGGGTGCGTTCATTGAAACAAGCGTGCTGGGCTTCGCGGATGAGAGTTTCGAGATCGTATTGGGCTTGGACATCACGGATGCTGAGCAGATAGCTCCGTCTGCTGAGAGCGTCGGCAACGACATTCGCTTTGCCTGGGTGATAACGAATCTCGCAGTCGTAATCATTGAGAAGTTCTACCCATCGGCGTTGACGCATATTAAGTTCTTTCTGATCAAATATATGTTGTAGGCTTCTATGATCGGTGAAGATCGTACACTTGGTACCATACAGGTAGTGTTGCCAAATCTTTAACGCAAAAACAACTGCGCCTAGCTCGAGATCATGGGTTGTATAGTTCTTTTCGTGGATTTTGAGCTGACGAGATGCGTAAGCTATAACCTTGTCTCGTTGCATAAGGACACAACCAAGACCAAGGTTGGAAGCATCACAATAGGCAATGAAATCGTCATTTTCGTCGGGAAATGTGAGAACAGGAGCATTGCAAAGCATGTGCTTAAGGGTTTGAAAAGCAGACTCTTGTTCTGTTCCCTAAACAAAAGGCTTGTCTTTATGCGTGAGAGCGGTAAGTGGCACAGCGATCTTTGAGAATCCTTCGATAAATCGTCGATAATAGCCCGCTAGTCCGAGAAAAGAACGGACTTCGGACGGGTTCTTAGGTGTAATCCAACTCTTAACGGCTTCAATCTTCGCGGGATCGACGTGAATACCTTGACTATTGACAATGTGACCCAGAAACTGAACCTCCTCTAGCCAAAATTCACACTTGGAGAACTTGGCATAGAGTCGATTCCCCTGGAGTAGCTCGAGAACCAAATGTAGATGTTGCGCGTGTTCGGTCTTCGACTTGGAATAGATCAAGACATCGTCGATGAACACGATGACGAAACGGTCGAGATATGGTTTACACACGCGATTCATCAGATCCATGAAAACATCGGGTGCGTTGGTTAAACCAAAAGGCATAACAACGAATTCGTAGTGGCCGTATCGAGTGCGAAACGCGGTTTTGGGTATATCCTCCTCTTGAATGTGTAGTTGGTGGTAGCCTGAGCGTAGATCGATCTTTGAGAAACACGTAACACCTTGTAGTTGATCAAACAAATCGTCAATGCGAGGCAGGGGATAGCGGTTCTTGATAGTTAACTTATTCAATTCCCGATAGTCGATGCACATCCTGAATGACCCATCCTTCTTTTTGACGAAAAGAACTGGCGTGCCCCAAGGAGAGGTGCTCGGGCAAATAAAGCCTTTCTCAAGTAATTCCTGGAGTTGATTCGAGAGTTCACGCATTTCGGACGGTGCGAGTCGGTAAGGAGCTTTGGCAATAGGGTTGGCTCCAGGAATGAGGTCGATACGAAAGTCGATATCACGACTTGGTGGTAGACCAGGGAGATCGTCAGGGAACACATTAGGAAATTCACGAACCACAGGAACGTCTTTCACTTATGTCTTTCCTTTTTTTCCTTCTCCGCTACTACAATGTTGGCCAAGAAATCTCTGTATTCCTTGCGGAGATACTTGCTAGCTTGGACACATGACATGAGTTTGAGACCCTTCGAAGCAGTTTCGCCATAAACACACAATAAATCACCATTCGCGAGCGAGAATCGAATCATCTTATCGAAACACACAACTTCAGCATGGTTTTCGTGAAGAAAGTCCATGCCTACTATGACGTCAAAACTTCCGAGTTGCATCGGAATAAGGTCGATTGGGAAGATGTGATTGTTGAGCTCAAGAGTACAATCACGAAGAACAGAATTAACGGCGACAGTTCTTCCGGTAGCGACTTCAACATCGAATGTCGAGGGGAGATGGGAGCGTTTACGACTAAGAAGTTTCTCGAATTCGAACGACACAAAGCAATTATCGGCTCCAGTATCAAACAAACACGAAGCATAAATACCATTCACAAGGAACGTACCATTGACAACGTTGTTGTCAGCCTGGGCTTGGCGCACGTTGATGTTGAAAGTTTTGGCGCGTGCGGCTTGTTGCTGTGCTGATGCTGTGCTGCTGGTGTTGCTGCTGCTGCTGGGGCTCTTGTTTCACCACCCTGTTCGGGAACATGTTCGCAAAGTGGTTGGGATCACCACATGCGAAGCAGACTCGGGCGTTGATCGCGGGTGCCTGAGCTGCCTGTTGGCCTTGCGGGGCTGGGAGCAGAGCTTGATGAGCAGTGGCTTGAGCTGGTGCTTGGCGGGGACCAATACGGCAGTTGACAGTGAAGTGGTCGTACATGTTGCAGTGAGCGCAGAAACGACAGGCGAAACCCACCGGGTGATGATAAGAACATGTTGGGCAAGCCGGGTGGGGGCCTGTGTATGCATGTTTTGCAGGCGGTGCATAAGTAACTGGTGCTGGATGGTGATGGGGCTGCTGCTGGGCCGGTACGGCTTGGAGTGGAGCAGCAGTGGTAGTAACAACACAGTTTTTGTTGCTGGAGCTGCTGTTGTTGTTGTTGTTCTTCTTGCGGCGTGAGGACTTGGACGATTGAGCGGTGGCGGTTTCGGCAGCAGGTGCGGTGGTGACTTGGTGCAGGCTCTTCGAAGCTTTATACCAAAAACCAGCTTTTACCCGCTTGTCGTTGATTTCAGTGGCAAGCAAGTAAGTTTCTTCAATTGTTGCTGTCTTTGCGGCATGCACAAAATCTGCAACACAGTCGAGTAGAGCTCGGATGTACTTCTTGATAGCCATGTCGGGCGTCTTCACTTGATCGGGGCAGATGATGCTGAGCTGCTTAAAGCGAGCAGTCAGGGCAGCGTTGCCACCTTCCTTCTGCTTAATGTTCCAGAATTCGTCCTCCAGCTTTTGGCGTTCATGGGGAGGACAGAACTCATCCATCATGATGGCCTTCAACTATTCCCACATCAGCTCATAAACTGCATCATTCCCGCGTTTGTTTCTCTCGACCGTCCACCGGTCTAATGCGCGGGACTGGAAGACGCCGGTAGCGTTTAGAGTGCGGAGATTTTCCGGATATCCACTCTGGCGCAGAGTGACTTCGATGGAATCGAACCATTGAAACATAGCTGTCGGACCATCTTCTCCAGTGAATTCCTTCGGACCGCAAGCCTTGAACTGCTTGAAGCTGAAAGCAGTCTTGGTAGCAGCTTTAGGAGCTTCAGTTCTGGACTCCTCAGACGATTTGCTAACATTCTCGTAAATCTCACTCACGATCTGGGGCACAACCTTGGCCACTTGTTTAGCGAGGATGGCAGCAAGGCGTTTGTCCCTCTGTTATTGACGAGAGAGTCGTGGGTGACGGGATCCAGATGATGGTCCAGTTGACATTGTCTGCAACAGACATCGTCATCGGTTTCAGACATGCCATAATCGAATCTCACCTCACACGTCGAATACTTACTAAAGCTCAGGAACACAGTGAAACATGTATCACATAAATACATAGGCACATAGTCACATAAACATAGAAGCACATAATCACGTAAGCACGTAGAGCACAGACTTCACAGAAGCACATAATCATGTAATCACAAGAGGCAGTTAGAATACATAAATCTATCATTCAAAGTCCGTGAGCGTTCTAGAATAGCGATCGCGATTAACACATCGAGTAGTATAGTATAAGCGTATAACATAGCATAAGGTCGCCCATAATTTAGCGATTTGTCAGCGTCTTGAGATAGAAATGCAGTGCGAGTCGTGCGTGTCGATCGAAGTGAAAGCAAAATCGAATAAATCTCCAAAATTAAACACATAAACAGATAAACACACATATAAACACATAAAATTGACGAATCATCAGAGTCAGCAGTTGCGGGCTCAGAATCGAAACACATAAAAATCGAGAAATAGATCGTCTGCAGCTATTAGACATTGACTATCCAAAGTGATTCAACTATTCACAAGGACCGTCTGAGCACACATTTGACCTTCGGGACTTGTGCTTCCGCCTCGAATCTGGGCGTACGACACGTATCCTTTCAGTCTCTGCGTGGTCTTCAGTCGTTGGAGTCCGTCAAAACTTTGGTGAGAGCTTTGCAAAACAAGATAAAGATCGGAACAAATAGTCAAGGTTAGGGTTTCACCCCAAGCTTAACAACTTCGTCATCTTGAAACTGAAATGTTTACATCAATTATTAAACATTTCATTTATAACATAGCTTTATTTGCTTCGGTTTAGCCAAGTTCATAACTTGCTTTGTGTAACACCCTGTTTCTATTTAACGGTTTTACATGTAATTACCAACAATTAGATGTGTAGTTAAGACTACACATACTCTAAAAATATGGATTTATTAAAACTTTTACAAATCATAAGTTGTTTGGCATAACATGATCAGATTCGTCATTTAAAATTTATGACGAGGCAAAGTGCGGAAGCATGTTTCTTTTTCGGGTTCGGTTCTTCGTTGAGCTTGATCATCTTTCGGCATCCAAAATGTACCTACATTTCATAAACATGAAATGCTTTAGTTATACGAGGATTAAAACGTGCCTAAACAAATCCGGTAATAATAATGGAAGGAAAAAGAATTCCAATGTTAAACTCTTGATCTCAAAACAAGGATTTCCAACTAGCCTCCACCGTAACTTACGGTGGCACCGTAAGTTACGGTGGCCCCTGGTGTGACATGCCCCTACCGTAAATCAGTAGGGAGCTGCCGTAAAGCCTTCAGCTCCACCGTAACTTACGGTAGCACCATAAGTTACGGTGGCCCCTGCATTCGACCTTTCCATTTTGCCGTTTATTGACACGAAAACTTTCGTATCTTTCAATCCGCTTATCCGTTTGACCTACCGTTTCTTCCTACATGATTGTAATTTGACCCTTCATCATATGGAGTCAAAATCCAACATCCGGATTAACAATATTTAAGACTTTTAAGTCTTCGGCTTATTACCATTTTTACCAAATTTTGACCCATTCGCGATTTTATCAAACAAACATGTTTACTTGACCTATAAACTCATGAGAATCATAATTTCAATATTTCCTATCAAATTAATCATAAATCATGGGTTTCTTACTTAGTTAGAACCCGTTTACGCTCAAGTGCTTATTTTGACCCATTAAGGGTATTTAAGCACTTTAAAGCTTAAAAATCGCTTTCATTCATTTCTAGCGTTATTATACAACATTTCTTATCAAGTAATCTTCCACCACAACTATATTTGTGGTGGACTTAATGAGGTGATCTATATAATCTGAGTTTTTCTCGTCTAATTGCTAATTTACGACAAAGACTCATATAGAGTCATTTGACTGAAGGTTTAAATCTTTCGCTTCTTACACTTATTCCAATTATTTATTTGATCATAAATCTCGTTTCAAAACTACCTTTAAAGATCGTTTGTCGAATTTAGCTTATAAGGGCGTTTTAGTCCATTTAGCCAATCATTTACGATGAAGAACTGTTGAAAGTATATTTGACCCATAAACCCTCTTTTAACCTATGATTTTGTTTGATAAGTCATTAAGCTTTCCAAACGCAATATTCATTATTTAAAACCTTCGGTTTACTTCTCAAGTAACCAAATGTTTATTTTGACTACTTTTAACACTCATTGAACCACATGTTCTAAATGAGTGTTACCCTATGTCACGTACCTGGCGCGGATCAATATATTGACCCGTTTTAATACCTTGTTGTTATAACCGCAAATTCTTAGCGTTGCTGATACCCATTTGACATTTACTCCTGAAATAATATAACTCGACAATAATCATTAGTCATTATTGTCAAAAGGCGATACCTTCACCTCTTGATCCATTTGGTCTAAGTGACCGGTTTTGTTGGCGAGATGATATTTATTACCATCTCATCTACATGACTCGCTCCGGTTTACACCGTGCGGTCATTTCACTTATTAATCGTTTCTTAACGCTTTTTAGTCTATCATGGCTTACATCATATAGTGTCTTTCAAAACCAATAATTATGGTCAACGCATGACCAATTTACCGTTTTACCCTTATTGTTTGTTTTGGTTTACCCTATAAGGTAACCATCCCAAAAGTTCATTTTCCATTTGTCATAAAATGATCGAATTACCAATTTAACTCCTTTTAAACCATCAACATGGTTTCTTGTTATGCTCGATTATCTTGTTCCGTACGTCTACACGCCGGAACATCATACCTCGATTATGTATTCATCTTATTCGTAACTAATACGATAAGAGAATATTCTAAAATATAAGACTAGTGTAAGCTATACTTACCTTACCTCCAAATTATGCTTTTCCGTCACTCTTGCTTCGTTTGACCCGCTTCGTTCCCAAGCTTTCACCTAGCTTGTCAATCGTCAAACTATCATTGTAAATTGTAAGATGGTTAGATTAGTCATAATTATTCATGACTATTCCATCTCACTTATTTCATAAGTCGAAACTACTATTCGACTTCACGATTAGTTAACTTAGCTTATTAAAGTTAACTACTTTCGATCACATGATTTACCACATTAGTTCAAATCAACATGATGATTAGAACTCTTCTTGTTTCATATTTCATATAACTTGCCATATTATTCAAATACACATTTTCACTCTAATTTCATCACCTTAGTTTTCATTTAGGCATTTTAACAAACACCTTATGTGCATACATTTTTACACATTTACAACTAGTTCATAACTAGTTATTTTTACCAAGATTAACATCAAAATTCACCACTATCACTTATGATCAAATACTCAAACTTGCAAATTGTTTAAGTATTTCCCGATTACTAACATGCATGATGATCCTAATCACAATCATATCCTCAAATTCATCGTATGATTAAAACCCACTTAACTTAGTGTCGTAAATCATTCAATCATTCAATCCATAACATGTTATGTATGATTTTCACTTAGGGTTTTGTTCCTAAGCAAATATACATCACTAATCTAGCCATAGCTTCTCTAATCCATGCCTAATTCGCGATTAGGATGATTACCCAATTTTTACAACTTCACCAAACATCAAGATTTTACATACCTTATGATCCCATTGTTCGGGTGATCGTTATTTCATGCTCGGTTGTGAATTTGGGCTTCATTTGATCCTTCAATTTGATGGATTTGTTGAAGGTTAGGGTTTGGCTCCATGGGGAGCTTCCCCTGGTCGTACGCACATACACACACACTCTTAGTGTGTGTGTGTTGTTTTTATTAAATAACTTTGTTAAGTTATTCCATTTTAACCCCTCGTGTTTGGTTCGTTATTAAGTAGGCCACGACCTGCTTATTTCTAACGATATTCCCCACTTATTAACTAGGCTAAACATTCCTATTTAAATTAGTGGGCTCGGGGAATCTATGACTAAGATTATTTTAAATCCCGTTACTCGGGCCTTCTATAAACTTTATTTCTACAAAAGCTTTCGTTAACTTTGTATTTAATATTAAGATCATTTGTTTAAATCCTAATATTTATCGGGTTACTCTCACCACTAATGGTACTTTGCCCGTCTTTTAGTATTAATGGGGTTTGATTACCAAACCCGTTTTCGGGATGTTACAAGTCTACCCCCCTTAAAGAGGTTTCGTCCTCGAAACCTTTTCTTACATAATTATTGAGTTTAAACTCAATGTATTCTATCTGAGAAATCTTTTAAACATTACTTATACTTTTAACCATTCATTAGTATTACCATAAAAGTTTGGTAACATCTTTTAATTACACAACATATGTGTCTTTTATGCGAATTAACGCAATTCAGGATAACGTCTTCTTGTTATTTCGACTTGTTTGGTTAACTTAGCGAAATCCATCGCCTTATACTTTCGGATTCTTTGTGAATCCATTATTTTCACCCATTTGGATGTTTCTAGTGAGATCTTTCATTTTTACAAACAGACCCTTTCCTTTACGTACTTATTCATTTGGTTCATTCATACAGAACTCGCCGCAAAAACGAATTTTCCTGATTTTATCTTATGTATTTAGCACTATCTAGATGTGCTATTAACGAAATTCTACAAGGCATATTACCACATACCTTTCGGCTTATCCTTTTATCGTGCTTTTACTCGAACTAACTTCCCAACACTTTGCTTGTGTTGTCTTGTGATCGCTCAGTATGGGCGATCAATACTTTTTGTTATTATGACCTCATGGACCATCACTACCGTTTTGTACTCACTTACCTTTATTGTTTGGCTTGACTGAGTAGCCAATTGACCACTTGGTCATACACTCTTATCAACTATGTTTATTTCACGCTAATCTTTATATAATAGCGTGTTGAACATTTTCTTAATTTAAATATTGACCTTAGCCAGTCTCACTGACTAGACTTATTAGCCCAGTTACTTTATACCCATCTCTCAGGCTACTATGTGATTTTATTCCACATAACTTTCCTGACCGTGATCATGTCACGTCATGTTTAATTTATATCAAAATTTCATTTTTTTTTTTGAAAATATCACTTTTCGAATATAATGTCCTGCGCCTATCAGTGTCAAGACTTGAACCTTTCATGCTTAATATTCAATTTCCTATCAGAATTCACATTTGTAAAAACGTTATTTCTTACTAAACCAAAGTTTTAGTTTAGGATCTTCTCTTTATCTTTTGTCAATTATCCGTACCAGGATATCGACAGTCCATAATTTATTCCTTTACAGTCTTAGTTTTATGCGGGGATTCTCTACTGGTTCCCTCACTTGTCTAAGTAACCCGTAGGTTCCTTCACTTAGCCTCGTAGGCTATTTCTTTAGGCTTTCACCTCTTTAGGGCGTTTGCCTTTATGATCCTTTTCCTTTTTATTCAGGACCTGTTGGTGTTCCACGGGAGGTTCCGCCGGGAGAAAAGAAGGCTCATTGGCATTAGTTTGAGGAGTTTCAACTTCCACCGGAATCTCTTGTTGGTGTTCCACGGGAGGTTCCGCCGGAATGTCTTCCCACCCGGTAGGGTTGTTGATTCCGAGTGCCAGGTTCCAATCATGTTGAGGAAGGACTGGTTCCATTGGAGGTGCTACAAGAATATTTAACCTCTGGTGCAAGAGGTTAATTTCTTGGAAGCTGCTTTCAAGTCCCATCGTAAGATCGTTAATACGGTCGATTAGGACCTCCTCTACTGAAGTCATTTCGTCGAGAGCCTCCCTTAATGCTATCACATAGTGCACAAGTGTAGCTTCAATGGAGGGTCTCCTTCCTCTTTGGCTGTTTGACGAATGCACAGAAGATGTATTGCTGTTTTCACTCGGCATCCTACGAAAAATAAACTAAAAATAGTTTATTTAATGAAACAGTAACCGGACACGGCCCCGTGCTCACTAAGCACGGCCCCGTGTTCATCTTTCTGCAGAGTTTTTGAACAAGGAAACTTGGATTTTTAAGTTATTTTCTGAACTTGTGGGGCCTTTTTAGCTACTAATAACTTAAAACAATGTTTCATAACATGTTTTTACCAAGATTCCTTGAACAAAACTCATTCATCCCTACCATAGAGTTGGAGGAATTCCAAACTTTCAATGGTAGCTCTTGGAGAAAGATGGAGAAGAAGGAAATGGCTAAAAGAGGAAAGGACAAGATGGGTTGTTGGAACCTTCTTTTAGACTTACCTAGGATAGTTTGAGAGAAGATTCCTGCAAATCTCTGTCCCAAGCTGGTCCAAATGTGCAGAATTCTTGGCTGCATTTATAGAAAATGACAGCATCCTGGACACGGCCCCGTGTTCAGTGGACACGGCCCCGTGTGCAGGTGGAGTTCTGACACAGTTTGTCCGTATTCTGACGTACTGATCAGAATGGAATCTTTCGATGGACACGGGGGCGTGTTGGCTGGGCACGGCCCCGTGTCTAGGGACTGTTTTATGAAGTTGTCTAGTTTTTTAAGGCACTTGTTAGTATCGGGTGGCTCCTGACTGGTTGGAACAACCCCAAAGTGCCTAAGATACCTTAATTGCCCCAGACTAAGGCGAGAACGCAAGAGGTTGTCGGTGAGGGTAATTCCTATTTTCATTCTAGGTGGACAAGTCCAACCCTTTCCCGGGCTCTTGTTAAAGAAGGTGTATGCCGAATCGCTCAGGTCTATGTATGCACCGAACGAAGTCGATGGAGAGTCCTTCACGGCACAATCGACACAGGGACGACTATCGTCCAAGTCTTTGCTAGGTACGAAGGTATTTTCGGGAGCAATGAGGTTGTCGGAATGCGGTTCCAACTTTTCTTCATGGTTATCGTCTTGGGGTGGATTAATAAAATCCTTCCTAAGCTCTTCTAACCAATTTTGAACTAGCTCTTCTAGTTGAAATAACTCGTCAAGGAGCATTTCCCCTAGAATATCTGGCTGGGCGCATTCGAGGGAGAAATAGTGCTTACTTTTACTTTCGCCCCTCTTAAGGTTGTGAGAAGCTGGTGGGTCCATGTAGTGGGGCTTATAATTTAGGAAGTAGCATTTTACTTCTTCATGTTCGCCACCACATAATGGACACCACGTACCATAAGAGTGCCGAAAGTAAAAATAATTACTATCACTCATGTTTATGTCAGAAATTACCAACCGCTGGGATCTAACGGTTCTGTTTTCAGTAACTGAAACTTGGGCACGGGGGCGTGTTGAGTGGGCACGGCCCCGTGTTCAGCTTACTGTCTGATGTAAAACAGGATTGCCAGTTCCAATGATTGAGCACGGGGGCGTGTTCAGCGGGCACGGCCCGTGCTGAGCTCTGCAGAAGCTGAAAAACTAAGAAAATCCTAAAAAAAATAAAAAGAGAAATAAAAGATGATTAGGCCGTTGATTCCTAACTTTCTTAAAATCCTTGTGTCCCCGGCAACGGCGCCAAAAACTTGATGTGCGGTAAGTGTCGTATATTTTAGGTGTATATTTTAAGCCCTTTTTAACACTTATTTTAGCCAAGTTTTAAATTTATAAAACACGATATTTCACTGACACTAAACACACATATGGGCAAGGGCACCCATCGTTGAGTGTAGTATAGTGTTGGTAAGATACCGAGGTCGTCCAAGGACACAAGAGCTTTTAGTACCGGTTTATCCTCAACGTCTAACCAAAATAAAAGTTTAGAAAAATGTTTTAAACTAAGAAAAATAAAACTAACTAAAATGCTGAAAATAAAAATAAAAGAAAAACAGATAGACAAGATGAATCACTTGGTTCCGACTCGTATCTAGTATAACCTTTGATTATTTCCGCACTTTTGCACATAATTAAGAGATTATCTTAGTTATTGTAGTAGGCCCCTCTTTTGAAGGTGACGTTACCCTCACCCCAGTAGTTTGAGTCAGCAGGGATACAATCCTAAAAGGGTGGATTATTGGAAGATAATGAATTAAGTTATTAATGCAGTATTGTGGTAGGCCCCGCTTTTGGCGGTGACGTTACCCTCGGCTAAGTAGTCTGAGTCAGCAGGGATACAGTCCTAAATAGCCGGGTTATAGTATTAATAGTAGTTAACTTATGAGGGGATCAAAGAGTTTGGACCCCCGCCATCCAATACCGTGAAGTATTGAAGGAGGTCCTACTAAATTTGACCCAGGTCCATTGCAGGACCTCTAAACGCTGAACAATGGCAAGACCTTTACCAAACCGTTCCCTTAACCCCCTACCAGGTAGCCAACATACCTCCATATAGACCGTGGAGATATGAATGGTGAAAATCCTTTATTTTATATAGACAGTAAAATAATGCCAAGACACCACGGACAAACGATAAGGAAAGATCACCTTCAACATAAGTAACTAGTTATTAAAGTCATTAATACAAAACCAAATAAAAAGTGCAAAAGATTAGAAATAAAAAGTATTATACTAGACACTTTGTCTTCACCAAGTGATGTAAGAGACTTAGGCAAACATGGCCTTGATTGTCAAGAACTCTTACGATCAATCTTGGATCCCGAGACGACTCACACACTCTATGATGGACAATGGATGATGGTGGTGGATGATGGTGTTGTGATGGTGGTGGGTGGTGGATGAAGTGTGAGAGAGGTGGTGTGCCAAGGGATGAGATAAAATGAATCCAAGCACTCCTATTTATAGGCTGAACAGAGAGCTGGACACGGCCCCGTGTCCACTGGGCACGGCCCCGTGTCCGTCTGACAGTCTCTCTCTTCATTAATTGTAATTCGCAATTACAATAAATGCGCCTGCTGTACTTTCGACACGCCCCCGTGTCCGCTGAGCACGGCCCCGTGATGGGCAATAGAAGCTTCTATGGATTTGTCTTTTCTGCTGCTTCTTGGGCACGGCCCCGTGCTGGCTGAGCACGGGGCGTGTTCAGCCTTCTGTCTTCTCCTTTTTGCTTTGGAAGGTGCCGTTGAGGGGTCGGGCAGTCCACTAATGTTCCTTTCCTTGTATTTATGTTGGATTTAACTGTATTTTTGCTTCTTTTGCGTTTTTGAGCTCATTTAATCCTGAAAATACAAAAGGAAGACAAAAACACTCTTTTTCCAATATTAGTACTTAAAAAGGGTTAGTTTTATGCCTCATTTGATGTAATTTATATGTTGCATTTTACACACATCAGTCATCATGGTGGTTTGTACAATCTACTATATGATGTCATTCCTGGTAGAATCTAGCGAAGATCTGAGGAATTCCATGTGTTTTTCACCGAATCTAAGCTAGATCTAGGATTTTTCAAAACAAAACTTAAGTTATCTTCATCTTTTCCTCAATCTCTCACTTTAAACGGTGGATTCCGGGTCTAAACGGATTGTAGACTTGATGGATAGTCTGGAGTTGGTTTGGAAATGGATTGTTGCCAGAGAAGACGACCATAGTACGGATTCTGACATAAACCCATTATGAACAGACGACTGAACGGACAGGGGTGATTCCCACCCGATCAGAACGGCTGTATATTGATGAGTTTACCATTGTCTCAGTACGTACCGTGCCGTCATTGTTAATCTAGAAACTTAGAAACTTCACAAAATTATAGACGGAACAAGGACCCCTCGATCGAGCGGCAATCCGATCGGATAGCCATCCGATCGAACAGCCACTCGATCAGGTGACACTTGTCTCATAGTTTTGAACACTTGAAACTTTGGAACCTTGATCGAATAGCAATCCGATCGGATAGCCATCCGATCGAACAGCCATCCGATCAAAGCAACCAAGACACTAGCAACAATTTCACTTAAATCGAGTGGCAATCCGATCGGATAGCCATCCGATCGGGTAGCCATCTGTTCCCTCACACAATGTCAACGCAATCGACTGGCAATCCGATCGGATGGCCATCCGATCCAGTGACTGACCCGACACTTTGTGCAATCTCGTTATTCTGCCCGACTCTTATCTGTTGAAATCTAATCAGGCTAATCCTAAAAAGAGCTCCCTTTGATCCAATAACAGTCTTAACTGTTAAGCAATCACTATGAGTATACTCGATCCCTTTTTGTTTTAAACTTTGGGATGTAACATGTATTCTATAAACTACGAAACTTGATACTTTGGATATAAACTCTATCCTATGTGTACGTGAAACTTGTGATTCTTGACTCTTGATTCTTGTGTTATGTGACGTTTAATCTAGTGTGTGTAGTTCTGCCTTAACAATAGTAGCGCTATAGGAGATGCACCTCCCCATTATTCTCGGGGGTATTGTTAGGAGGATTCTAGTTTACCTTGAGTCTTGGGTAAACACTAAAGCATCGGGATACTTGGGCTATCACTGGTTGGACTGCGACACTAGCACGGCTGAAACTATTTTATTACTTACATTGTGGATATGAGTCGTTTTAATCTTTTACCATATACACTCAAACTTGTATACTCACCGGTACATTTTTGTACTGACTCTATTTTAATACATGTTGCAGGCTGATAGGATGCTGTGGAAACAAGTGAATCAAGCTAGGGTGATGCTTAGAAAATAACGTAGTTAATTAAACTTTGAACAATATTTGATATTTGGTGTAATTTGATACTTGATGTGATGGTTATTCGTTTTAGACAATGTTGAATCAATTTAATCTATTATGAAATTTCTAGTGTTATGGAATCTCATGAGCAATCTGAACGCTTAGTGCTCGCACCCCGATGTTTCCGCCATCGGTTGGGGTGTGACAGATTGGTATCAGAGCCATAACTATAGGGAATTAGGATAAGTAGGAATACTTGCCCTAGTCTATAGTTCTAGGAATCTTGACTCTTATTTGTTGTTTAAGACTTATGCATTCTACTGTATCTGCTTTCTAGCAACACAGTTCTCTGTAAAACTTACATGCCTTTCCTAAGGATGATACAATATACACTTGATACTTCGAAGACACTGTTAATCAGTGTTTGCATTTTGCGCGAGACTTTCCCTCAAGTCAGGAGTGACATCCGAACCTTGAAGGAAATCTCCATATTATTCTAGTGGGTCTTGTCTGCGGATAAGTACCGATGCTATTGGGGTACGATGTTGTCAAGTTAGAGGTGAAACTCAGATCCCGATAACTAGTCCCACTCTTTGATTTTTATGTCTCGCCAAAGTCTCGAAACTTCCGATCAATTTGGAACGTGAAATGACCAAAAGGACGAACATCATAGGCCTAACATCGATGACGTATTTGTCTAAGTAAGTCAAGACACGTTACCTCAATTCGAAAGGGGTCCAAATCACTTTGGTTAGTCATTGTTCCTCTACCCGGAACAATCCTATGTTTTATAAGCCTATATTTTATGCTACCTCGATTTTACATATGGTTTTAAATTTGATTCTTCACGAACCGCACGTATGTCCGCAATCTAAAACATTAACTCTAATCTCAGGATCAAACTAAATTTATGAAGCTTTATTTAATCTATGTGGGAATCTTGATCGACCATGATACTATGTGAATCTATCTGATGAATCTATGTGTTGTTGTGGTTGTGAAACGCTAAATGTAACATGGCATGGAATACAAGACAGAAGTGACGTGTCTGAAACATGGTGGATACGCCGCTGGTACTTCCTATATATAAGTGTTTCCAACATGTTACCAACTTTCGTACCAAGTGCCATGCGAAACTTAGTGTTTGCAGACCGGTGATGAGGATGTTGAAATCTAAGCTATGAAAACTACTCGTGTAAACTATGTGAAATCTATGCATGTGTCGTTTTGAGTAACAAAATATGAAACGTAGCCTAGCGCCAAAGAAGAGGCGGAAGTGGCATGTCCGAAGCGTGGTGGATACGCCGCTGGTACTTCCTATATATAAGCGTTTCTGGCATGCTACCGAACCTTCGTATCACGCGCTAAGTGAAGTTCATAGTTTTGTAGACTCGGGTTGAAGTTGTGGAAATCTATTTGGTGAAAGTTTGTAGTGAAGCCTAATGTTATGGTTAACGAAGCATGACACCGACGACGAGGGGGACATGACATGATTGAAGCATGGTGGATACGCCGCTGGTACTTCCTATATATAAGTGCTTCCGTCATGTTGCTGGACTTTTGTAGCACGTGCCATGTGGGGTTTTGTTGTTTTGAACTATGATGGGGTTGTTAACTCTAATCTATGCAAATCTATTGGGAAATCTATGTGAATTAGTTGGGATAATCTAGGTTGTTGAATCTATTGGGTTAATCTAATGTTGTGGTTAGCAAGGCCTGACACCGATGACGAGGGGGACGTGGCATGATTGAAGCATGGTGGATACGCCGCCGGTACTTCCTATATATAAGTGTTTCCGTCATGTTGCCGAACTTTCGTAGCACGTGCCATGTGGGATTGCGTTGACGTTAACCCTAATCTATGTGAAACTATTGAAAATCTATCAAAATCCATTGGAAAGCCTAGTGAATCTATTGAAATCTATTGAAATCTATGGGAATCTATTGAATCTATTGAATCTATTGAAATCTATATGAATCTATGATGATGATGAGTGTGTTTTGCGACACGTAACATGACACCGAGTACGAGGCAGAAGCGATGTGCCCGAAGCGTGGTGGATACGCCGCTGGTACTTCCTATATATAAGCGTTTCTGACATGTTGCCAAACTTCGTACAACGTGCCATGCGAAGGTTGTGGGTTTGTGGTGTTGGATCTATTGAAGTCTATCGGGTTAATCTATGTGTGTAAGATAATGGTGGGTATATTGTTATGATTGGAAATTGCGACATGTAACATGACACCAAGTACGAGGCAGAAGCGATGTGCCCGAAGCGTGGCGGATACGCCGCTGGTACTTCCTATATATAAGCGTTTCTGACATGTTGCCAAACTTCGTACAACGTGCCATGCGAAGGTCGTGGGTTTGCGGTATCTATGTGAATCTTGTGAATCTTGTTGAGTCTTTTGACTATCGTGTGTGAATCTATATTGTGAGGCTTCATGAAACTAGACTTATACGATCCTCTTGTTGGATCTTTTAGATGTCTTCTCGAAAGCTATCCGACACTCTCAATAGATCCAGGGAGAAGTCTCAGAAAAAGATGATGTCCTTCATGGCCGACCAGATCGCTCGAGTCGTGCCAAAGATCGTCTCTGAGATCCGAGGATCAAACACTCCTTCATCCTCTGAGGACTCAAAGGCCGAGAAGCGAAAGCCGACTAAGTTTAGCTACAAGCATTTCATCTCTTGCAATCCTAAGCCTTTCACGGGCAGTGATGGGGTGACTGTTATGCTCGAGTGGTTTGACAGCATCGAGGTTACCTTCATTAACAGCGAGTGCCCAGATCATCTAAAGACTAGGAGTGCGACTGGAATGTTTCAAGGCAGAGCGTTGGAGTGGTGGTCAAATGAGAGAAACATCCGTTCGAATGAAGAAGCCTATGCTCTTCCATGGACCGAGGTGCGTGAACTAATAATGCTGGAGTTTTGCCCTCCCCATGAACAACTGAAGCTTGAAGAAGAGTTTTGGCACTTGAAGCAGGTTGGTGACGATAATTTGGCTTATACTACCCGTTTCAAGCAGCTCAGTTTGATCGTTCCTCACTTAGTTTCTACTCCCAAGCGGATGATAACCAAGTACATCAATGGTCTACCTCCTGCTATGCGTGATTCTATTGAAGCAGCTCAACTGGAAACTATTGAGGAAGTCTACCGTCTTGCAGCTAGTCTCAACAACAACAACAACCACATCCGTGATAAGCAGTTTGCTAACTCTGCACCATCTAAGTCTGCACACCAAGTTACCCAGCAGTCAAGTGGCAGCAAGAACAAGAGGCGAAAGTCTCAGGGTTCAGGATGCAACGCTATTGTTCCTGCTGTAAACCCTGCTGCTGCTGCTGCTCCAATCACTGCTGTTCCCAATGTCAAGAAGCAGTACACTGGGTCTCACCCAAAGTGTGCGACTTGCAACTTTCATCACCTTGCTAATTCTGCATGTCGTTTGTGCACCAACTGCAATCGCTATGGTCACACGACTCCTTATTTCCGTCAAGCTAACCCGGCCCAGCAAGCTCAACAAACCCCAGCTCAGGCAGCCTTACCAGCACCTCCAGCTCCCCGGCAGAATACAAGGCCAATCAATGATGTTCGTGCATGCTACAAGTGTGGAGACACTACTCATCTCCGTAACCAGTGTCCTCAGCTGAACCAGGACCAGCAGCCAGCCGCTCGTGGATGAGCATTCAACTTTAATGCTAACCAGGCTCGTAATGACAAATTGACAATGATGTTGTCAATGGTACGTTTCTTGTGAATAACCTTTATGCTTCGATTCTATTTGATACTGGTGCCGATAGAAGTTTTGTGTCCGTGGAATTTGAGTCTTTGATAAACTGTACACGCTCCAAGTTACCTGAGTCGTTCTCTGTTGAGGTCGCCAACGGAAAGTTGATTCTTGTTGATTCTATTTTGCGTGATTGTTCCCTGACTCTTAACGATCACGTCTTTCCTATTGATCTAATACCCATGAAATTGGGTAGTTTTGATGTCATTATCGATATGGATTGGTTGCGTAAGAATTATGCCGAGATTGCTTGTCACGAGAAGTTTGTTCGTCTGCCTCTTTCGTCCGGTGATATTTTGCACGTCTATGGAGACCGACCTTCGAAAAGACTAAGGCTGATGTCATGCACACAGGCAAATAGATGCTTACGTAAACAGAACTTTGCCTTCTTGGCCCACATAGTGGAACGAAAGGGCAAAGGGAAGAACATAAGCGATGTTCCAGTAGTGTGTGATTTCCCTGATGTCTTTCCTGAAGATCTACCCGGTCTTCCTCCTCCTAGATCCGTTGACTTTCGTATTGATCTCGTACCTGGTGCGACTCCTGTCACCAGAGCCCCCTATCGTCTTGCACCTTCCGAGATGCAAGAATTATCCAGTCAACTACAGGAACTGCTCGACAAGGGTTTTATTCATCCAAGTACCTCTCCGTGGGGTGCTCCCGTGCTGTTCGTCAAGAAGAAAGATGGTTCATTCCGTATGTGTATCGACTACCGTGAACTTAATAAGCTTACCATTAAGAATCGTTATCCTCTCCCTCGTATTGATGATCTATTTGACCAACTATAAGGCGCGTCCTGTTTCTCGAAAATCGATCTTCGTTCTGGATATCATCAGCTTCGTGTACTCGAGGATGATGTACCCAAGACCGCATTTCGTACTCGTTATGGGCACTACGAGTTCGTAGTCATGCCTTTTGGATTGACCAACGCACCCGCTGTGTTCATGGATCTTATGAATCGTGTATGTAAACCCTATTTTGATCGTTTTGTAATAGTCTTTATCGATGACATTCTCATTTATTCTAAGTCTAAAGCTGATCAAGCTCGACATTTACGCTTAATGCTTGAACTTTTATGTGGTGAATGTTTGTATGCTAAATTTTCTAAGTGTGAGTTTTGGATCGATGAGGTGCAACTTCTTGGTCATGTCGTTAGTAAGCAAGGTATTTATGTTGACCCGTCTAAAATCAAAGTTGTGAAGAATTGGAGTACGCCTAAATCCGCATCTGAGATTCGCTCGTTTCTAGGATTGGCGGGTTATTACCGCCGATTCATCTCCGACTTTTCTAAGATTGATGTACCTCTCACTTCGTTGACCCAAAAAGAGAGACCTTTTGCTTGGGGTCCCAAGCAAGAGGAATCTTTTCAGACCCTTAAGACTCTTTTGTGTAACGCTCTTGTACTTACTCTACCCGATGGGAATGACGATTTCGTGGTATATTGTGATGCCTCGAACCGTGGATTGGGCTATGTGCTCATGCAGCGGGACAAGGTTATTGCTTATGCCTCTCGTCAACTCAAGGTACATGAGAAAAACTACACTACCCACGATCTAGAGCTCGGTGAAGTTGTATTTGCGTTAAAATCTGGGGACACTACCTATACGGTACAAAGTGTGTGCCTTTCACCGACCATAAGAGCCTTTAACATATCTTTGACCAAAAGGAACTAAACATGCGACAGAGACGTTGGGTGGAACTACTTAACGACTACGACTGCGAAATTCGCTATCATCCTGGCAAGGCGAATGTTGTGGCCGACGCTCTTAGTCGTAAAACTCACTTCAAGGCTATTCGTATCTCTAGTGATCTGCATGCTGGTATTCGTGAAGCTCAGTCCTCGTCAGCTAATGAGGGAAGTCTATCTGTTGAAGTTCTTGGCGCTAATGTTAATCAGCTCGAAACTAAATCTGATGGTCTTCAGTACTATCTCAATCGCATCTGGGTGCCAGCTCGCGATAACCTCCGTGAGCTCATTATGAACGAGGCTCACAAATCTCGTTACTCTATCCATCCAGGTGCCGATAAGATGTACCAGGATATGCGTACGACTTATTAGTGGCCTGGTATGAAGAAGGACATTGCAGTATACGTTTCTAAGTGCCTTACTTGCTCGAAGGTTAAGGCCGAACATCAGCGGCCTTCTGGACTCTTAGAACAGCCTGAAATCCCAGTTTGGAAATGGGATAGCATTGCTATGGACTTTATTACCAAACTACCCTGTACACCTTTTGGTCACGATAGTATCTGGGTAATCGTTGATCGTTTGACCAAATCAGCCCACTTTCTTCCATTCGTGAAGATTATAAAGTGGAGAAACTCGCTCGAATCTATACCGATGAGATCATATGCCATCATGGCATACCTCTCGACATAATCTCTGACCGTGATGGCCGTTTTACTTCGCGTCTTTGGCAAACGTTTCAGTCCGCTATGGGTTCGCACTTGAATCTTAGCACGGCCTTTCATCCTCAGACGGATGGACATACCGAGCGTACTATTCAAACCCTAGAGGATATGCTCCGTTCTTGTGTCATCGACTTTGGTGGTAACTGGGATGTACATTTACCATTGATTGAGTTCTGTTACAACAACAGCTATCATTCCAGTATTCAAATGGCTCCTTTCGAAGCTTTGTATGGCCGCAAGTGCCGATCTAATCTCAGCTGGCATGAGATTGGTGACAAGCAGTTTACTGGCCCTGAAATTATTCAAGAGACAACGGATAAGATTCTTCAGATCTGTGATAACTTGATCAAGGCTAGGAGCAGACAAAAGAGCTATGCTGATGTTAGGCGTAAGCCTCTGGAATTTGATGTTGGTGACCGAGTTCATCTCAAGGTATCTCCCTAGATGGGAGTAGTTCATTTTGGTAAGAAGGGAAAGCTCGCTCCTCGCTATGTGGGTCCTTTCAAGATACTCGAAAGGATTGGTAAGGTAGCGTACAGACTCGACCTGCCACAGGAACTAAACAACGTGCATCCAGTGTTCCACGTATCTAATCTACGTAAATGCCTAGCCGACGAGGAATTGCAGGTTCCCCTCGAAGACTTGCAAATAAACGAAGCTGTACACTTCGTGGAGAAATCGGTCGAAATCATGGATCAAGGTGTCAAGCGATTGAGGCGCAGCAAAATTCCCATTGTTAAGTTTCGATGGGAAGGAAAGCGTGGCGCCGAATTCACTTGGGAATTGAAAAGTGAGATGAAGGCCAAGTATCCGCAGCTCTTCGAGCAGTCTTCCTCAAAGATTTCGGAGACGAAATCTCCTAAAGGAGGGAAGACTGTAACGTCATGCGTCCCTAAACTTTAGGCTCTTGGCAAGTTTAGTCCCTGGACTTTGCCTATTGTCAGTTTTAGTCCTTAATCTATGTAATATTGATACTTTTGATACTTTGTGAGTCTATATGATGCTAGAATCTTGATTCTTGATACTTAAACTATGATTCTTGATGCTTAACTCCAGATTCTTGATACTTGATACTTGGAAACTATGATTCTATGAGACTAGATTCTTTACTATTGATTCCTAATACTTAATTGGTGCTTGACTCTTGAGACTCGTGAAGCTTGATTCTTGGTTGAACGAGAGACTGGAGACTTGTCACTGGCGGAATCTATTAAACTTGGAAACTTTTGGTGTTTAAGATGTAATCTAGTTATGTGATACTTTTACCAACTAATACGAAACGCAACGCTTAATCTAACACGCAAAACAAATCAAAGACGGGGACGCGAAAAGGATAGGATTGACTAAGTGGCAATCTGATCGGATGACCATCCGATCGGATAGCCATCCGATCGGGTGACCAACCGATCAGATGGCCACTCGATCGACCCACCATCCGATCCGCTGTACACCGCCCTAGTCCTTCTCCCACACTATAAATAGGCCTGTCACATCAGTCCTTCACTGACGTGACAGCCTCACTCGACTCAGACGCACGCACACCACATTTCTTCGATTTCTCGGCGATTCCGGTACGTTTTACACTAGAATCTTGTACTTTCTTGATCTACACTTCATTCTCTACGTGATTCTCCTTTGAAATCACACTTTTCACCGTGAAATCTCTTAGATCTGAGTTCTTGAGGATGATGTCATCATGGTGGTTTGTACAATTAATATGATGTCATTCCTGGTAGAATCTAGCGCAGATCTGAGGAATTCCGTGTGTTTTTCACCGAATCTAAGCTAGATCTAGGATTTTTCATAACAAAACTTAAGTTATCTTCATCTTTTCCTCAATCTCTCACTTTAAACGGTGGAATCCGGGTCTAAACGGACTATAGACTTGATGGATAGTCTGGAGTTGGTTTGGAAACGGATTGTTGCCAGAGAAGACGACCATAGTACGGATTCCGACATAAACCCGTTATGAACAGACGACTGAACGGACAGGGGTGATTCCCACCCGATCAGAATGGCTGTATGTTGATGAGTTTACCATTGTCTCAGTACGTACGGTGCCGTCATCGTTAATCTAGAAACTTAGAAACTTCACAAAATTATAGACGGAACAAGGACCCATCGATCGAGCGGCAATCCCATCGGATAGCCATCCGATCGAATAGCCACTTGATCAGGTGACACTTGTCTCATAGTCTTGAACACTTGAAACTTTGGAACCTTGATCGAATAGCAATCCGATCGGATAGCCATCCGATCGAACAGCCATCCGATCAAAGCAACCAAGACACTAGCAACAATTACACTTGAATCGAGTGGCAATCCGATCGGATAGCCATCCGATCGGGTAGCCATCCGTTCCCTCACACAATGTCCCCGCAATCGACTGGCAATCCGATCGGATGGCCATCCGATCAGACAGCCATCCGATCCAGTGACTGACCCGACACTTTGTGCAATCTCATTATTCTGCCCGACTCTTATCTGTTGAAATCTAATTAGGCTAATCCTAAAAAGAGCTCCCTTTGATCCAATAACAGTCTTAACTGTTAAGCAATCACTGTGAGTATACTCGATCCCTTTTTGTTTTAAACTTTGGGATGTAACATGTATTCTATAAACTACGAAACTTGATACTTTTGAATCTAAACTCTATCCTATGTGTACGTGAAACTTGTGATTCTTGACTCTTGATTCTTGTGCTATGTGACGTTTAATCCAGAGTGTGTAGTTCCGCCTTAACAATAGTAGCGCTATAGGAGATGCACATCCCCATTATTCTCGGGGGTATTGTTAGGAGGATTCTAGTTTACCTTGAGTCTTGGGTAAACACTAAAGCATCGGGATACTTGGGCTATCACTGGTTGGACTGCGACACTAGCACAGCTGAAACTATTTTATTACTTACATTGTGGATATGAGTCATTTTAATCTTTTACCCTATACACTCAAACTTGTATACTCGCCGCTACATTTTTGTACTGACTCTATTTTAATACATGTTGCAGGCTGATAGGATGCTGTGGAAACAAGTTAATCAAGCTAGTGTGATGCTTAGAAACCCATGTAGTTAATTAAACTTTGAACAATATTTAATATTTGGTGTAATTTGATACTTGATGTGATGGTTATTCGTTTTAGACAATGTTGAATCAATTTAATCTATTATGAAATTTCAAGTGTTATGGAATCTCATGAGCAATCTGAACGCTTAGTGCTCGCACCCCGATGTTTTCGCCATCGGTTGGGGTGTGACAGTCCATTCCATTCCCCCATCTATTCCATTACCTCATACCAAACAGACCCTTGATCTTAAAGTGAAGGACAAGATCCTCAATAATTTAAGGATATCACGATCTCATACACATAATGCATTTAATAGATAGCACAGCAAATAGTTTGTGTATTCAAGGTTAGATAACTCAAATACTCAAATCTACTATCATTGACATTTTATACTTTTGTTTAATTGTGTTGTGTTGGATAATATATTGAAGAAGAAACTATATTGTA
Source organism: Helianthus tuberosus (assembly GCA_030545235.1). Taxonomy (NCBI): domain Eukaryota; kingdom Viridiplantae; phylum Streptophyta; class Magnoliopsida; order Asterales; family Asteraceae; genus Helianthus; species Helianthus tuberosus. The sequence goes on from JARYGA010060206.1 coordinate 184,971, forward strand.
AAACTAAGGAACACCAATCTCACTATCTCATCGTGTTTTAGGTTACTAGTGGGAAGGCCCACGCGTTGCAGCGGGTGTCCCGACTAATATCAGATTCAATTATGTCTATTACGAACCACAACTGATATTCAATACATGAATTAATGTAAGTTTCGTATATTTTCTATTTGTACCTCAACAATGGCATCAAAGGAAGATAAAAGAATTTGAACTTTTACACTTCCATTTTCATTGTAAAATTCTAAATCTCTACTACACCAACTTACATTGAAAGTCAATTAAGGTCTACTAAGATAAAGAATGAACAGACAAATTTGACAAGATCCTCAAAACGTTTCAACTATTTAACACACTCTGAAACTCTCAAATTGATTTGATAAATAAGGTTCAGATCTCAAGTACAGTGACATCCATCGAATTGATATTGACCTCAACTACATATAGAATACCTCTGATTAAGCAAAAATAAAGCATAAAAACCCATATATGAAGTAAATATTAGAATATCATTTAACAGAAAGCAGTTCAACAAAAATGAATGTCACCCCCAAATGTCAACCAAAACATAAAAATAACCTACAAAAGTTGAAGACAACCATAATCCAAATTGCAGATAATTTGAAAACATATTGTAGACAAAAAACATATCACAGCCTCCTTCCTCTCCTCCTACTCTTTTGACGAGTGCTATCTGTTGGAATTGGTGTCACGTCCTCTGTCATCATCAAAACATACAACTTAGTTATCAGCTTCTCCTTAAACATAAATAAAAGTTCTTCAAAGAGCAAAAAGAATAAATACAAAAATTTGTATATAAAAAAATAAAGAATATAAGCATACCAATGTGACCAATCTTCATGCCAGAACGGGCAAGAGCTCTGAGGGCAAACTGTGCACCTGAACCGGGTGTCTTTGTCTTGTTACCTCTGGTTGCCCGTAGTTTTATGTGGAGGGCATTGATTCCAAGCTCCAGTTGTTACAGCAGAAATTTGTTAGCTATAATGTATCAAACAAAAACAAACTGCTATGATTACCATATAGCAAGACACTAAAAGAAACAAGTAAAAACCTTGCATCTTGTTGAAACATTTTGTGCAGCAAGCATAGCTGCATATGGAGACGACTCATCTCTATCAGCCTTTACATTCATTCCACCCAATGAAAAAAATAAAAAAGGATAGTAGATAAATATTAAGATATAAAAACTATAAACCAAACACCCAATAGCATTTGAATTACAGTAAATATCTTGTGGAAAAAATATTAAAACTATAAACTACTAACCACTTTCTAAAAAAAAACTGTTGAGAAAAAGCCTAGACAAATAAACTTAATTCATGTTCTCTTTACAATGGATCAGAAAAACAATGTGCATGTAATTATATATCCCAGTATGAACAAAATAAAACATTGCTCGCAAAAAAATTGAACATACAACACATGTTCCTAGCGGAATATATATTATATACACATGAGTGTGTTTAGCATTTACTTAAGGGTTTTAACTTCAAAATCAGCTACGGCTTTTGGTTTGTATATAGATTAGTGCAAGGCTAAACCCTTCAAATACTAATAGTTAATTTCCCCATCAATTCAATAAATGATAGCCTTGATGATCATTACTTATTAGTACCCATAACTTTTTGAATTATTTTTATTTAAAAAGGTGCCAAAATCCCTAAAATGCCCCTAAAGTGTCTTAATTTTTTGGACAATGTGCAAATTATCCCCTCTAAAATAGCTTGGCTCTCTTGTACATGTTGCTTCAAAATATGTACACAGTGTAAAATTACTATAAGGGTAGAAAACCTATTTATAGTCCATTTAAATCTATTTATTATACTTATTATACATACTATTAAATCATGAAAATCTCAAATGTTGCATGTCTAACCTTTAATTTAATCAATTAATTCATTTAATTATTATAAAAGTTTTATTTAATTCCTTAATTTAATTCAATTAATGGAAGACATAAGTAGGCATGGATTCCATGGATGAAATGTCTAGATTGCCCTCAAAGTGTCTTAAAACTTTGGAGAATGTCCAAGTTTTCCCCCTCTAAAATGGCTTGCTTCATTTGTACATGGTGTTACAAGATTTGTACCTAGAAAAAATTACGAAAATGGTAGAAAACCCAGTTCTCTTAATATAGTATTATAGATTTATGAACAATCAGGGAGGTGCGACCGTACAGTGCCATTATCTTGGAAGTCCTCACTTTTTATAAATATTTAAATATAAAAATACTAGCTTATAATCCCGTGTATTCACGGGTTGAATAATAAAAATTGTTTGTTTGCGAAGTACAATAAGACAATTAGGTTTAGCTGATAATCATCCACAAACTTGCAATCTCTTGTCTATAGTAATCAATGCTCAACCCGCTTTTAAAATGCTTAATTATCAATTATTTAGGAAGTTTGTTAATTATTTAGGAAGTTTGTTAATTATTTTTACATAGTATAATTAAACATAGAAATAATATTTAGATAATCTAAAAGTAATTTTGCTCTTATTTTGTTATACAATTAACTCATCTTGCCTCACGCATAATTTCAAAATTGTTGAGCTATATTAATAAACTGGTTGTGCTATATTGATAAATGTATAAGTTTTAAAATAAGAAGACTAAACTGACGATTACGTGATATAATTTGAATATGAAAAATATATAATCATTCCCCATAGTAATTTAAAGTTTGTTTCAAAATATCACATAATAATAATAATTGTTGTTGTTGTTGTGAAAGATGATATGGTATTGACACGTAACATTATTTTTTTAACTTACCATATATACAAAGGACAAATATAACGATGATTGGAATTGTTATGTTATCTTTGATTTGATGATAGATGTTGTTGCATATATATATATATATATATCGTATTAGTAGCATATTAATTATATTAATCTAATTATCAAATATCTATATAGGTAGAGGTTCCTGTAGAAAAAGAGTTTTTTGTGAGAAAGGTAAGAAAGAAACTAACATATTAATGGCAAAATTGTAAATAATGTTTACTATTAAACATATTAATTTTCTAGATTAAGGGTATATAGGTAAATTTAACATTTTTAAATTAAGAAACTAACATTAATGCACATGTAACTCTCCCCCGTCTTTTTTAAACGTCAATAACTTTTTATACGTAACTTTTTAAAAAAAAATTACACCATAATAACGAGCGTTTTTTATCTTTAATATGAGTACCATATTGCTATACTTATATAGAGAAAAAAATATGTTTCGATCAGATGTTTAGTTCATGAATGGTGTTATATACTTGCTGAATGGTGTTTATAGAGATCTTTTAAAAAAAATCCAGTTCCTATAATTAAGGTGGCGGTTATGGGAAGTTTTTAATTAATTGAATTAATGATAAAATTACTTGTTTACCCTTTTGAATTAATTTAGATTTAGGACACATGTCATCTCCACAATATTTCTCACCTTTCTCACACTTTTAACCTTTTTTTACAATAACCTCACCCTATATATTGTTTTATATATTTACTTTAAACTAGGTTATAACCCCGTGTATTACACGGGCTAAATAAATAAATTTTATATACTAAATAATAAAACAATATATCTTTAAAAACCTCCTTTATTCCACGAGTTGAATAAATATAACTTTATATATTAAATAATAAAAAAATTATATCTATAAGAACCATATTGTACGGGTTGAATAAATATAATTTTATATATCAAATAATAAAAAAGTTATATCTTTAAAACCACGTGTATTACATGGGTTGAATAAATGTAATATTGTTTACCAAATAATAAAAAAAAGTTATATTTTTAAAACCATCGTGTATTACACGGCTTGAATAAAGATGATTTTATATACAAAAAAATAAGAAAATTATATTTAAAAAACTAATGGGTATACTCGGCACACGATAGATATGGTGATTGTGGAGATAATTATTGAAAAGAAAATAATTGGTCAAACATGTTATTCAAGAAACAAATAAGTAGTCATTTGAGTGATAAAATATAAATTATATTTAAAAGTACCGTAATAAATATAATTTTATATATAAAGTAATATTGAAATTATATACAATTTGTTTAAAATTATGTAATAAAATAGATATAATAATTTTTTTAATAATGAAAATAAAAATAAATAATATATTAATACAAAGTTTGATTTTAGTGATAAATAATTTGGTTATTTAAAATTATTTTAAATTAACAATTTAAATTTAAGGATAATATTTTATTAGAAAAATAGAAGTATTCTATTCGACATTTAAAGTAGAATAAGATTTAATATTAATTTTTGTTTATTTGGTAATCGAAAAGAATAAGAGTAAATTTGTATATTACAAATAAAAAGTATGTGTTTGTCATATGATATAGAAAATCAAATAAATAATATTATAAATGAGAAGTATAGATTAAATTTAAATTAAATAATAATTATCTATAGTTAAGTAGAAGAGATTAAACAAAATAATATTTAGTAGAAGAGTTTATAACCTAGTTATAAAATAAATAAATCTATAATAATAGAACAAAAAGGCTAACAATTCGATTCACATATAAATCTAGATGATCAAACGTACACTAACAAAAATACTAATAAATAATAATTGAACAAAAAGTATAAAATAATAACAATTATCAAGCAATCGATAATTCATTTACTGAAGTACAAAATAAATCTAAATGATCAAACAATATTATAAATGAGAAGTATAGATTAAATTTAAATTAAATAATAATTATCTATAGTTAAGTAGAAGAGATTAAACAAAATAATATTTAGTAGAAGAGTTATCTATAATTATTTAGAAGAGATTAAATTAAATAATAATTATACATAGGATATTAAACTAAATAATATTTCGTAGGAGGGTTATTTATAATTAATAAAAAGGATTAAACTTAAATAATAATTATCTATAAGACATGGCCTAATATAATGACAAGTGTCCCAAAGTTGGTTTCTTTCATTATATAGTATAGATATAGATTTTGAACTTTTTAAATTGATATTTAGAGGAGAGGAGGTATTGTCATATGACATTATTTGAAATCCTTTATTAGAATTTAGATTAAAATTATAATATTTGTATTATTATATAACGTCTTTGTTGTAATATTTACTTTATAATATTTGAAAATTTGACGAATTTTTAAGGCAAAAATTAATTAATATAAATACACGGCATTAAAGTTAGAGGAAGAAATCATATGATTTTAGCTAACTAAAATTGAAAACAAAAATATGAATCACATCATGGTTACGATAGCTTATTAACATATGATTTTAGTTAACCCTAATTTAAAAAAGAAATATATAAATCACACCATGGTTTCGATAGCTTTTTGCTAATAAATGATAAATCAAAATTAAATGGTAAATAATAATAAGGATAAGCATAAAAAATATTTATAAACAAAATAGAAATAAAACTATTAGGTTGAAGGAGAGGATGTCATGTGGTATTAATTACAGTCTTTTATTATTAAGCCCATGCGTTGCAGCGCTTGTCATAAAACTGTGTTAAGTAGTAGCAATACTATACCATTGTCAGCGACCACCAACACCGGAAAAGCTTGTAAAAATAAAATAAATAAAAACGGGGAAAAAAATAACGTTGAGCGAAAAACAGACGTAAAATCTTTGAATCACGCATGCTCATTGCTGAGAAATTAAACCGAAACGTAAAATATAGAAAAAAAAAATAACTAAGTCCATCCAGGACCCGCCTGTTGGACGAACTTGTCAAACGCATAAAAATAGATGTGACGCGACGGGCCAGTCAAACGAGAAAAAATATACGAAAAAATGTTGAACCCCACGCTCACGTTGCGATGCGTTAACTCACAAAATTTCGAACTGTTAGGCCCTAAAGTGTGAGACTGACGCATCAAATTAACACAATGGGTTATGGTTACGAGCTGGGTCTTACAGAGTTAGTTTATATTAGGTTGTGAACCTTTATAGGTCACTTGGGCCAAGCTTTAGGCCATGTGGGCCAAGCAGGCCCAAGGGGAGCCCATGTAGGGACTTGGGCTTGAGTTAGTATAAAAACAAGTTTCTAACTTGTTTTTAGGTTGGAACCTCTAGGAACCTCCATTGATATAGAAATTCTAGAGAGCTAGAGAGAGGCGATCTTGGTGTCAACTTGTACCAGACGTTTTGCTTTGATAGTAATAGAACGTGTGCAAGTTTGAAAGTGATTCGGTATTGTGTTCTTCGTATTTTCATATTTTTCGATTTATTATTGAATCACATCAAGTTTGGATTCCGCACAAACTTGGTGTTGTTTGATATCATTGAAAGATACGGTTATACGGGACTTACAAGTGGTATCAGAGCCATTAGAACCTGTTTCTAGGCTCGGTGTGATATCAAAGATTCAAGATCTTCGTAATTTTTGGTTTGGTGTTCTTCGCGTTCTTCGTGTTCTTTGTAGTATTCATTAAAAAATTTATAAAAATCGGTATATTTGGGTGCTTAGATTTTGAAAACGATGTTAAAGGATTAAATATTATCCTTTTATTTTTTTTCCAAAAATATCTTGATGTCAATCGAAATCTTTTAATTTTGAAAATTATTTTGAGTTGAAAGTTTCCAAATATCTCGGAGTTTGCTACAACTGTCAATCACATTCCAATTCCAATTCTCAACAAAGGTCTCGAGTCATCACTCCACACGGTTTCGACTCGCACATCTTCATTGATCATCCCGGTTCCGAGTCGCAACCAGTGACATCATTCATCATACACCAACCACCATCTTCCAACAGGTCTCGAGTCATTCATTGTTCCGAGTTCTCGAGTCGCAACCACTGTCTCGACTCACAACAGCTTTCTCGGTCTCGACTCATCACCTCACATTGTCTCGAGTCACTGCTTCAATTTCAACAGGTCTCGACTCAGCAACTTCAATTTCAATTTCACAGTTTCGAGTCGCAACCACCCTTCCGATTCGCAACCGAGATCTCGACTCATCAACATCTTCACGGTCTCGACTCGTTAATCATCATCATTCTCGGTCTCGACTCATCAACATCTTCACGGTCTCGACTCGTTAATCATCATCATCTCCGACGAAAACCGATCGGCGAACACCACCTGCAACTCCGGTCATCTTCTCCGACTCCGACCTTCTCCGTCTCCGTTCTCAACCATCCATCTCCGTCGTCTCGATATCATCATCGCTGTCCATCTTCCGTTGATCATTTCCGTGCATCTCCTCGGTTCATAATCACCATCTTCACGTCATTTTTTCGATCATCATCTTCATACTCCATCATCATCTTCGACAGTCTTCATCTCCTGTCACCATTAATAACATCTCCGGCGACCACCTTCAACATCCTCGACCAAAACCTGCAACTACAACATCACCGTCCGTCACCTCTAGTTCATCCGACGACCACAGTTCTCCAGTCATATCACATCTCCATACCTCCGATCATCTTCATCATTTTATCACATCTCACAATCATCGTTCTCATCACACATCATATCTTAAAGGATTCCCTGTTTCTCTCCGTCAACGACCACCACACATCATCGTTCTCATCACCTTGACGGCTGCACTGTTGTCGGCTGAATCAGGATTTAGGGTTTCGGGGATCTGTTACGGAGAAGAAGAGACTACAGATTCGTTTTGTTTGTTTTGTATTAATCATAATATTAATAATTATAATAATCATTTAGTAATCATTACATAATCATTAATTATAATATAATAATAATAAGTATTCTTTTATAATAAAAAAAAATTTAAAATTATATTTTAATTAAAAAAGGGGGTTTGTTTGTTTGGTTGTGATAACGGTCTGACAGGTTTTGAGGTGCGATACAGGAAGCTGGTTCGATTACGTGCAGAGGGTTCATTCGACTGCTAAGTGTTTGAGTTAGCAAGTACACGGGTTCTTGTTTGGTTTGTGTTTTGAGGAGAAGAACAAAAGTATCAATCACCCACTGAAATTATGGCATTTATGTTTCACAAACCCGTGGCTCAAGAAATTACTCGTGAAGAGATACTTTATGTCTTTTGCACTCCTGAATGTAGAGAAAGGGTTGAGGCATATCATTTACACAACGCTGAGCTAATACAAGATTATCAAGACATAAAAAATAAAAATTTTACTTTATCGAAGAATGAAAAACTTTATAAAGAAAAGATTGAAGCTCAGCGAAAAGACATCATCAAACTCAAAGATGATGTAAGTGTAAAAACAGCCCATTTTCTTGAAGCTCAGGAGAAAGTATGTATTTTGACTAAGGAACTGGAAGATATCAGAGATAGATATCATATAAATGAGCTAAACATAAAAAAATTTGATTCTTCTAGTAAATTGGTCAAAAATTTGTGTGATCAACAGCTCGCATACAAGGAAAAGAAATGTTGTGGGTTGGGTTTTAATAAGGCTCCTCCTCCTTATAATGACAATTATACTTATTTACCTATGACTGAGGAGGAGATGATAAATGAAAGTCGAATGACTTATGGTCCCAAAAACTATAAGTCATCATTTAATGGCAAACTAGTTGGGAAACAGAAGTCTGATCCAATAAATTTTGTTTCTAAAGGCTCAATTGATCCTAACATTTCGTCTTCATGTGCAGATAAAGTATCTGAAGTAAAATGTGGAGACGTTCTTGGGAGTGAACCAGTTGTTCATACTAATATTTCTGAAAATTATTTTGAACAAACTGAATCTGATATTGCTTTTGGTCGGTCTTTGTTTGCGTCATTTTCTGCTTATGTTTCGTCTTTTGAGCCTGATGTTTTGGGCAAAACTGATAATGTTTGTGTTGAATCTTTGAACAATAATTCTGGTGATGAATGTTTGTCAGTTAATACTTGTGATTGTGATGTTTCTAATTCTTCAGTTGATGATAGCGTTACAGGTGAGGTCCCTCAGGATACATTCAGTGAAACCACTGAAACTTCTTCCCAAGAAAATCAAGAATGTCCTGATTCTTCTTCTGAATTGGCCTCAGTGGACGTCCCTAATGTTGAATCTAGTGGGACCACATTGGAAACTGTGACTGAAAGCAGACCTCAAGTAGATTCACATGATACATGTGTTGACGAAACACGTGTTGATGAAACTTTATCTTCTTCATCTTCTGAAATTAAAACTGAACCTGATTTTGTAAAAGAAGAAAAAGGAGTTGAAATAAATGAACAGTCACAGACAAATGTTTCTGAAATTAAAGATAAAATTGAAACACCGGTTTTTCAAAATGATCATGATAAAAGTGAGAAGGATGAATCTCATCATCCGTCTACATCTCATGCTTGTGCTGGTTATGATCAACAGGTACAAAAGAACTCAGAAAAGGCACACGGAACACAACCAAACCAACCTAAGCAAGTTAAGCAAGTTCGGTCATCTAGACAAATCAGATCTGCTAATGCTGCTTGCTCTCAGAATTTCCATACATTGAAACGACAAACATGTTTCAACTGTGGAATTCCTGGACACATTGCTAGAAATTGTGTTCATCGTCAAAAGGTGCAACAAAATGCTAATATTCACTCTTGTGCTAGTGTTTGTGAGCCGGTTCACAACACACAAAAGGAGCCAAAACGAGCAGATCAAAGTCGAGGATATAAGAAGTATGCTCATCAAAGACAATCACGATCACATAAGGCTCATGACAAGGTGATTGAAAGCTCCAATCAGGGAGAAAAGACGAAGAATGGTGCTCAAAGCAACAAGACTTCTGCAAACAACAAATACAAGCACCCCAATTCGTCTTCGTCTAAGAGAAATGTGCAGGCGCATCCAGCGCAAAAAGGACCGGTTTGTCCTTCAGGACCTGCTAGAGCGAATCAAGCTGCTCAAAACGTCTTTCCGATGAAAAGACAAACTTGCTACAACTGTGGCATTGCGGGTCATATTGCTAGAAACTGCACAAGGCGTCCCTACGTACCCTACTATATGCAAAATCAGAGGGTTACATCAAAGGATAACAATCATTCCAAGCCAATGAAGGTATCATCACCTAAGGCAATGAAGAATGTGAATCCCAAGGTTAAACCTTCTGATGGGGATTGGAACGCTGCTAAAAAAAAACGCAAGGCTGTTCAAGAACAAAAACGTCTTTCTAAAACTGAATCAGCTAATGTTGCTCAATCGAATGCAACAAACACGTTTGTTAAACCGAAACAGATTTGGAAACCCAAATCCAAAGCAACAATATCTCCAATCCTTGAAACCAAAGGGGATATATGTTTAAAAGAAGTGTCTTATTTTGATGCTTCAGGAAATCCCAAGACCACGATGGCCTGGGTACCAATGTCTTACTAATCTCCTTACTTTTCAGGAACAACTAAGGAGGAGCTGTTGACAATCTCTGGAATGTTGATAGCAGTTGTTCCAGAGATAAAAACGGGTAACATTTCTCTGTTGCAAAAAGTTCAAATTTTTTTTTACAGATGATATGTTTCCTTTGGAGGAGATTAAAGAAGTAAGAAATGATCAGCAAAAGGTACCGTTTAAATTCAGTACTTTGATTTGAATTTGATTAGTCTTCAATCTAATGACGGAACGGTTAAGCAAAAATATTTTTCTCTTTTCTTAGTTTATCACTTTGTACATAATGTGTCATTTCTCTAGTAAATGGTAAATTTGCGCAAAAATACAAGATTTATGCACAAATTTAGGGGGGAGAGGAACATATAGATAGATATAAACACAAAAAGAAAAACACAAAAAGAGTTTGCTGTATATATATGCATTGTTTTAGGGGGAGAAAATGAGAAAAATACAAAAACATTAGAAAATGAAAAAGCGAAAAAGAAAGATTGCATGATATGGGAAGTGAAATAAATGTTTGTGTTAAAGGGTTTGACTAACACATGTAAGGTGCCATAGCTGAAAAGACTAGGATCTACTGCGATATGTCGATAGGCTTGACGCTCAACATGATAAAAGATACTAAGTGATATAAACATAACGAACTATGTACCATGTGGGTAACATACCAACGGCGTATGAATTTATGGTCTTAAATCTTGCGTTGATAGATAGCCAACATCTGAGGTTTCGGGTCTTTATGTTGTTGAATCATCCGGGGATATCTTGGCTGCCCTTCTGTTCAGAACTAAAATTGTACATGACCCCAGGAAAGAACGTCACTTGGAATTAGCTCATTTCTATTTGAATGTCTGTATGTTGTCCCGATACACACAATTTTGATCTGATTCTGAAATATTCTCTGAAAAAGTCGTGTACCTCCTCTGCTGCATCCAGATACATGCTGACCTGGAGGTGCTAGGCAACGACAGCTTCTGCTGCATCCAGATACATGCTGACCTAGCTGTACGTTGTCGCGCTATAGATCTAATACACCCGAAAGAGGCCCTCAAGTGCCCAAAAGAAACCCAAGAAACCTATATCAAACTGAGAAAAACTCATTTGATCTGTATATTATACCATCTCTGCAAAAGATCTATTCTGTTCTCTTCTCAACCTATTCCCAGTTAAGATTTCAGAAATCTGGATTGGACTTGTGAAATATGTGGTAGGGAAGATACTTGCATGATAGAGTGTGCTGTTTATATTTCTAGGATTTGATTAGTATTTATTTGGGTGTTCATTGTTAAGAAATCAAAACATGATAAAACATATTATATGCAGACCTAGACACAGTCAGGATATCTTAAAGGATGACATCAGTATACTCACCTGCTACGATGAATCGTTGTGCTTACCTTGATCGCGGGGGTATGCCTTGGAATGGGACACACGGGTATAATAGTATAATATTACCTAAAGCATATCACGAAGTTGAAAAATTGAAACTTGAGCGTTAAAGTTTAAGTGGACAAACATATTGGCAATCGCATAGACCAGTTTGATTAGGCTCGTACTGAAAAGTGTTCCTTAGTCTGCTTGAGAACGAATTTTGATCCCATTGCAATTGTAATTGTATATTATGGTAGTTGTTTATATTATGAGTTTTTTTTTTCTTGCTCTTAAAATTAAAAATAAAAAAATTTGAAAAATTCAAAAATAAAAAAAAATAGAGTGCTTATTTGTTTTTCTTAAAATTAAAAATGTAACCGTTCTTGAAGATTTGACTGATCATCAAAAGTTGAAAGAATTTAAATTGTGAAACCTGAGTACAAATACTTGGATGTACCTAGTGTTCATGTGGTACGTTCCTCTGTTGCATAAGAAATGTTTGCTTATGAGTTTGTGAGCATGTGCAGAACTTGATTTCAATCAAGAACAGGGGTTGATGAAGACTGAGATGCTGTTAGTTGCTGAAGAAGCCTGAAGCAGCACAATAACAAGATGTACCTGAGTCAGGAGAATCGGATACGAAACGCCGTCTGACAGTGAAAGTACATTTGAAGAAGTACCGTGAACTTGCTTGAAAGAAAAAGACTGAAGAAGAAAAGAGCTGTTGAGAATCCTCCTCTCACATTCTTTTTGACAAAGATATTTCAAGCAAAGCTGATCGAGATCCTGATATGAAGCTAACCACAAGAGCTGAAGAAAAAAGACCCAGTGCTGAGAGTTCAGAAGTCAAGAACTTTCACAACATCTACAGCATAGTGACAACCATAGACTTCGTTGAAGACGTTGCTGATTTCATGTTATGAAGACAATTTGATGGCATCAGTCTAGGGGGAGATTGTTAGGCCCTAAAGTGTGAGACTGACGCATCAAATTAACACAATGGGTTATGGTTACGAGCTGGGTCTTACCGAGTTAGTTTATATTAGGTTGTGAACCTTTATAGGTCACTTGGGCCAAGCAAGCCCAAGGGGAGCCCATGTAGGGACTTGGGCTTGAGTTAGTATAAAAACAAGTTTCTAACTTGTTTTTAGGTTGGAACCTCTAGGAACCTCCATTGATATAGAAATTCTAGAGAGTTAAAGAGAGGCGATCTTGGTGTCAACTTGTACCAGACGTTTTGCTTTGATAGTAATAGAACGTGTGCAAGTTTGAAAGTGATTCGGTATTGTGTTCTTCGTATTTTCATATTTTTCGATTTATTCTTGAATCACATCAAGTTTGGATTCCGCACAAACTTGGTGTTGTTTGATATCATTGAAAGATCCGGTTATACGGGACTTACAAGAACGAAACGAAAAACTTGGGAAAGATGAAAAGTATGGTGGACCAAAATTGAAAATAAAAAAGAGCTGAGATTAAATTGCAAAAGATGAAAAACTTTGGGTTAAAAGTAATAAAACAAAGGGTCTAAATTGCAAAATTGAAGTTATTTATTAATTTTAGATAAAGATAAGGATAAAAATAAGTGATATCTATATATCGGTAATTAATTAATATTAATATTAAAAGAAATTTATTAAACAAATATAAATCTATACTATATTATAATACATGAGGGAAGGATTCCTAAAAGTTAAGAACTTCTTCCCCCATTATTTATAAATAAACCCCTAGAATGAGGGTAAAGTGGTCTTTTAAACCATAATTATTTTTTAGTCCCTCAATCTATTGCATTTAAATCCTTGACATTTAACATAATTATGGGTAATTAGTTACACTTCCCCCCTCTTTAATTCTTTAATGTATTCCTGCGATATCTTACAACCCGTAATGTTTTAAAAAAATCCGAAGGTACCATGACGATCGGCACATTTTTTTAAACGTTTCGATAGTTGTCTTTTTTAGTTTCGCCGTGCGTTCAAAAAGTACAAATAGCCAATGCGTAAATGTACAATTGATTAAAGCCAACATTTGTTTTTTACCCAAGCCAGCTTTGACCATTACCTAGCTACCGTGCATTAACATTTGTTTTTTACCCAAGTTTTTTGTTTTGAACGACATTAATAAACTAAAATATTCCCTAATTTTACTTGTACAGAGTCAGTTTGTTGTGGCATGTTTAATATAGTATAGATAAAACTCACAACAAACTTCCTATTAAACATGCCACAACAAACTAAACAGGATATGTGCATCTTATTTTAAAAACTTAAAACTCACAACAAACTTCCTAAATAAATGGATGACCAATCTAAAACTAAACCCTAATGGACTACTATAAATACATAACAAACACTCACAATTCTACATTTCTATTGCTAAACAGATTTAAAATTTGGAGCCAGTTCTGAATTCACTTGATGCGAAAAAACAAGCATGCGATATTAAAAAATCTAAGGTCGGTTCTATGATAAGTTTTGTTATATCGCTATAATGAATAATTGTTTTCTTTTATTTACTTTTATGTGAATACTAACTTATTTGATTTTTCAGATTCAACACACCAATTTAAACACCCCAGTTGTCGAACAAGCTTTTGTTAGTTTTTAAGTAATATTTTCGCTTATAATCTTTCATATTAACAAGTTCGTTATGTTATTATTTGGTGTTTTATTGTAGGATGATGGTGATAATAGTGTTGAAATTATTTCTTATGGTGCAATGTTCAGTCCATACAAGTCTAATCTTCAACGTCAATTTAGTCAAGAGGTAATTTTAAAATTTATTTAATCTTTTTAAAATTTTTTTATTTAATATTTGTTTTTTTTATAAAATTTATTTAATCATTTTTTTACTTTTTTATTAAATTTTTGTTTTTTAAGGATCGGAAGTATGAGAATCAAAAGAAAAAATCTAAGAGACTCTCTGAATGGAAATGGGTCGAGGTTATAAATTTAGATGATTCTGAGGACGATGAGAAAGAAGATGAATTAGATGATACTGCTGATTCGAGCACAAACAAGAAAAACGGATCAAAAAAGAAGAGAAATTAGATGAAATATATCAAGTGTTTTTATGTTTTTTTCATTTTCAGTTGTTTTTGTTTGATCTAGACTATCCCATGAATAATAAAGTCTATTTTATATTTGAAGTTTATGTTTTGTGTTATTTTATTGCACTTATAATTTACATCTCGATTGAACTAATATACTTTTGTCGTTTGTTTAGTATTTTTTATTAACAAACGAATCTTTACATGTTTAAAACAGTTTTTCTATACTTTATTTATTATTAATTTTTATAACAAAACAAAACTTTGATATTTAGTAGATAGAAGATAAACTATGTTCCAAAATTTTAGGAATTATTTAATACTAATTTACGATATTAGTAGATAGATAGTAAACTATATCCCAAAATTTTATGAATTATTTAATACTAATTTATGATATTTATTTAATACTAATTTACGATATTAGTAGATAGATAGTAAACTATATCCCAAAATTTTAGAAATTATTTAATACTAATTTACGATATTTAGTAGATAAATAGTAAACTATGTCCCAAAATTTTAGGAATTATAAGTCAACTGATTAGGTCCTCCAAGTTAATTATATGGGATGAGGCATCGATGGCGAAACGTCAGGCGATAGAGGCAGTTGATCGAACATTGCAAGACATTATAGGTGTTAGGCTCCCACGTGTAACACTTATGACATATATCCACCACAATAATGTTATCATATACAAATAAGAAAACTACCAGCAACGAGTGCCGCAATCCAAAGTGTCGCCCCCGCCGCATCGCGCGGGCACCCTACTAGTAAAATTTATGAGGTTGAATGAGAGAATGACATATGACATTATTTGGAGTCTTTTATTATAAGTTAGATTTTAAAACAAAAACCTGTAAAGTTTAAAATCAAATAACATTTTAAACTCATTAACCTTTTTAAAAAGAGACATTGGATCTAAATAACTCCAACTTTCACCAATTGGCTGATAACATTCCCAACTTTCGATTTGTACATCAGCACTCCCAACTTTCAACTTATTGGTCGATAACACTCCCTAACTAACTGAACGCTAACACAATAAGCTGATGTCAGTTGCCACATCATAAAAAATCCCATGGTAGCTGCCACGTCATAAAAATGTTCCGTCATCTGCCACATCAGCTTGCCATGTCAGCAAAAAAGGCCACATCAACAAAAACTAATTGGGTTAGGGTTTAGTTAGTTAGGGGGGAGGGGGTGGTCCGTTATGGACTCCCCATAACGAGTGATAGTATCACTAACACCGCCGCCTCCACTTTTATAACGAGTGATAGGAATAACTCGTTATATATATAACGCGTTGAATATTGAGGAATGAATGTGTATGACTTGCACATTGTGTATTAATACTTGTACATTGAAATCCCATCACTAGTGATGACCACCCCCACTACATTTCTATCACTAGTGATAGAATATTGGCTGATGACATGGCATGATTTGATTGGATATTGGGAGTGATAGAAATCTATCACTAGTGACCACCCCCTCCCCCCTTAGGGAGTGTTATCGGTCAGTAAGTTGAAAGTTGGGAGTACTAGTTTACAAATCGAAAGTTAGAAGTGTTGGTGAAAGTTGTTCTTATTTAAATCCAATATCCCTTTTAAAAAAACTTACCCAATTAAACAAACCCAATAAGCTTTTTAGTTTTAGTCCACTCAAACCCTGTTGGTATTTAACTCATCTACACTCATTTAACCCGATTAAAACAGATAAACAATTTAAACTGATTAAAAAAGCAACTAGCGGCAAAAAGAATTAGAAAACGTCAAGAGCCTCACTATTCGTTTACCTATGTAAAATAAACTATTTTGCTACAATAATTTTGTTTTATTTATTGTTATCATAATTATTGCCGTACTAATAAAAAAATATACGTATAAGTTTATATTTTAGGGGCCTTTTTTCGAGTCGCATATGGCACCTGAATTCTCAGGAACGACCATGTGAACAACCACATTCCAATCATAGGAATTATTTAATTTAATTTTTATACAATTGCAGGTTATTAGGTGTTTATATGTGTCTAAGTTCACAATTCGAAAGGTTTTTTCATAAGTAACCGTAAATCGTGTAGTTTGAAAACATAGTTTTTACAGGACATGTTTAGGGATACTATTAATAACATTTTACATAATTTGTTTTGATGTATTATTTAAAACAAAAACATTTTAAAACTTTTTTTTTTTTTTTAATGAAGTAATATTATTCCAAATTAGCAAATTACAAACAAGTGGCAGGTAAATGGGCAACAAGCTGCGCCGCAACCCCCTTTTGAAACTAATAATAATTTACATTGTTTTGATTGTGATGAAATGTACTTGTTAAATATATCATATAAAAAGATGCATATGTCTGGTTACATGTCAATATCATTTATAGAATCATAACCTCAATCAATAGTCCGTCCATTAGTATATAGACATAAAACACCAAATAAAAAATGCAACTCCTCCTGATCCATTCATCCCTTTCAAATACTTGCCTTTGCTTGTTATCTGTTTATGAAACTACCCAACCAAGAGAAACTAAACTACCATGAAGGTGTTTGATTCAGCCGATGTCACTCGACACAACAACAGTCAAGATTGTTGGGTCATTATAAATGCAAGGGTAAGAAACCTAGCTTAAATTAAAGCCCCATGACCATTGACTATTATGTTGTTCACGTTTGTCATATGATTGATTGAGTAGACTACTTTGATTCAGGTGTATGATGTTACCAAATTCTTGAACGACCACCCGGGTGGAGATAAAGTGTTGTTAGATATAGCAGGTATCTTATAAGAACCAGCTAAACAAACGCATGTTCTTTTCTAGTCATATAATCATGTTGTTTGTTTTAGGTAAGGACGCAAGTGAAGAATTTGAGGAAGCGGGACATGGTAGCGCTGCAAGGTTAATGTTGGATGAATATTATGTAGGAGAGGCAGATCTTTTAACACCATCTCATGGGATTTCTACGACGATGAACCTTAAAGCAGAAGCTCACCTCAAACAACAGAAAATCATGGAAGAAAACATGGGATCACGGTTAGGTTTTATAATAAAATTGGTCAGGCTACTTTTTCCCATAGCAATATTGGGTGGTGTTGTTGCTTTTATGTTGTACAAGTGATGTGAAAATATGATTTTCTTGCACTATAATGAATAGTTATTGTGTGTTTATTTGGATTAAATGATAATTAAGATCAAACTTGCACTCAACTAATTATGTCGTACATATATATTGTGTTATGACTAACAACATGAATAAGAAGTGGCAAGAGCACTACAATAATCTGGTAAGTTGAGAAGGGCATATTGGTAATTTGGAGTGGTGAGTAATTTGAAGATTAAACCACTAGTGGGAGGCAATAGATCATGGTTAATCTTTACACTTTCCACTAAACTGAGTGAAATGCAAAATCAAGAAACCTATTACTTTTACTAATGTCAAAAAAGGGATTTCAAAGGAAAATGGCAAACAAAATGTGTCATGCTTGTAACAACCGATAATCTTGCATCTATTATGCCAGGGGTGACCTGTAATAAAATTATAATTCGAACCGTTAAGGATTGTTTCAAGAAACGATAAACTAAACCGGATGGTTTACAGGCTTGACGATACAGTATTGTCAATTTGAGCCCCTTTTTTATTTTTCAAAATTATTAAACTGTATTAAATATTTTAGAATGATAAAAGATGAATCATCTTCTATACTATATAATAAAAGAAACTAATGGAATGACACATGTCAAGCCATCTATTTTTTATAGATAATTAATATCAATTAAAAAATAATTAAAAAATTAAATTTAAACAATTCGTATAGAAGATAATATAATATTTTAAAATATTTATCAGATAGGAGATAATATAATATTTTAAAATATTTATCAGATTTTAAAATTATTTATCCTGAAATTAACAAAAGATGTACACTAAATATAAATTAATATAATGTAAATGATTTATTTATTTTATTAAATTAAAGAAGTTAAAGGTAGAACATATTTCAAAAATGTTTATAAGGGGTAAAAAAAAATATTAACCAATGTTTATTGGTACTATACTTTTATTTTCGTGTTCAACTCTCAACTCAAATACGGTAATCAATATGTTTACGTGACATTTATAAGAACCATCACCGCAATCACTCCATCCATCGTATATTGAGTATATCTGTTAGTTTCTTTAAATATGTAAATTTTTATTAGATTCATTCAACCCGTGTAATAAATCAGGTTTTTTAAAGATATAACATCTTTATTTTTTACTATACAAAATTACATTTATGCAACTCGTGTAATAAATGGGATTTTTAAAAATATAACTTTTTTATTATGTAGTATATAAAATTAGATTTATTCAATCCATATAATACATAGGGTTTATAAAGATATAATTTTTTATTGTTTGGTATATAAAATTACATGTGTTCACTCGTATAACACATGAGGTTCTTAAAATGTAACTTTTTCATTATTTAATATATAAAATTAAATTTACTCAACCCGTACAATACACGGGGTTCTTAAAGATATAATTTTTTTTATTATTTAATATATAAAATTACATTTATTCAACCCATGTAATAAACGAGATTTTTAAATGTAAATTGTTTTATTATTTGGTATATAAAATTACATTTATTAACTCGTGTAATAAACGAGATTTTTAAAGATACATATTTTTTATTATTTGGTATATAAAATTACATTTATTCAACCCCGTGTAATACACGGGGTTCTAACCTAGTATGGTAATATATATTACATATCTGAAAAATGAAGAGCATATAAACAATAAAAGTTAAACTGTTGGTTCGGTTTACATAGCCGGTTTCAAAAATAAACCGAACCGAATTGTTAATCCGTCAAACCGAACCATTTGGATCTCAAACTGACAGACTTGCTACGGTTTGGTTTTAACTGTTATTTTAATAACCCATGTCACCAGCTTGCTACTTTTGAATCATATAACTAGGATTACGACCCGCCGCAATGCGGCGGGGATTCTTTATTTATAACTAAGTCGATCTACAACCCACACGTTATGTTAAACCTGTCAAACGGGGTAAAAATATACGATGTAAAAACGTTCACCCACACACGCACGTTGCGTCGTGTTAACTCGCAAAATTTAGAACGAAACGTAAAAACGTTAAGCCAAAGACGCACGCTGTGATGTGTTAAGTCACAAAATTTAGAACCAAGCATAGAGCGCAAAATTTGCGGAAAATGAAAACTATAAAGAACCAAAGTTGAAAGTAAAAAAAGTTATGAGGATATATTGTAAAAGATAAAAAGTTTTGAGTTAAAAGTAAAAAACAAATAGTTTTGGGTTAAAAGTAAATTATGAAATACTTTTGGGTGAAAAGTAAAAAAAATCAATTTTTTTTTTGTGGAAAACCCCCAAAGCCAACGTTACGAAAACCATATGCATAACAATTTTTTCTTTGAAAAATCCCCAAAGCACACCCCGCGTTGCGGCGGGGCGTAAAACGGTGTCAAATACTACTAATGTCACACAACCGTCATCGACAACCAACACTGACTCGACCTATAATATGCGTATTGCGACGAACCTGTCAAACATGGAAAAATAGAGGTAAAAACGTTGAACCACACATGCACGTTGCGTCGTATTAACTCGAAAAATTTAGAACTATACGTAAAACGAAAATTTGCGAAAGATGAAAAGTATAAGTGACAAAAGTTGTGAAGTTAAATTGCAAATAATGGAAAGTTTTGGGTTAAAGTTAAAAAAACAAATTATGTAGGGTTAAAATTGAAAAAGGTAAAAACCTTTGGGTTAAAACTAAAAAATCAAGTTTTTTTTTGGAAAACACCCAAAGCACAAATTACAAGTCCTTATGCACAAAAAGTTTGCTAATTTATCTAGGTTTTAATATGCAAACAAAGAGGCAACTGGTAATGGATAATTTTTTAAACGGGGAAATATCACATTTTTGAACAGAAGACAAAATCGTAATTTTTAGCTGGGGGCAAAAACAAAATTTTATTTTGAACTGGGGGGCGAAAAGGTAATTCAGAGCTGGGGGCAAAACCACAATTTTATTTTGAATCGAGGGAAAAATCGTAATTTTGAGCTAGGGACAAAAGCATAATTTTATTTTTAGCTGGGGCAAAAACGTAATTTTAAAATGGATATAAAATAATAAAATGGTTGGTCCAATGGGGGAGGGCCAGGCAAAAGCGTAATTTTGAATTGAGGGCAAAATCGTAATTTTGAGATGGGAACAAAAGCGTAATTTTATTTTGAGCTGGGGGCAAAACGGTAATTTTAAACAGGAGCAAAAACGTAATTTTAAAATGGATATAAAATAATAAAATTGTTGGTCAAATTGGGGAGTGCCATGCAGCTGCCTGGCACTATTCCCCCATTTGATAAATGTATGTATGGGAAACTAGAGTGAGAACTCATGTGCTACGATAGTAGGGCTGTCCAAACCGTTTGTCGTTCATTCGGAAAATGCTTGCTTGATTTGAGGCTCGGTTGTAAATGAGTTGCTCTGCTCGGTTCGGTTTGTAAATGAGCCAAACATGAGTAAAGGTCTGCTCGACTCGAATTATTATTTTTAATTAGTATATACATATACACAGGCATATATAAACACGTATATACACAGATATAAATGATACATACACACACCTATATATACACACATACATATAGGTATAGATATAAATCAAATTTATAGTTTTATATATATCACTCTATTAGATTTTGATCCATTATATACAAATTTACAACTATATCTATACGTACTAACCCAATCACGCCAATAAAAAAACTAACACCGAATTTAAAAGTTAAAGCTTAAATTGTTAAACGATGGTCAGCTCATCGCCTCAATGTGTCATGTTGTTACCCTAAGTCAATCGTCTCCTATTCTCAACGTCATTATTCATGCAATATGATCATCGCCTCATCCGCCACAACATTGTTATTCATAAGAAAAGTAGTATGACATTAAATGTGTCTGTTTTTAAAGATATAAAAACTTGAGACCCAA
Organism: Helianthus tuberosus; assembly: GCA_030545235.1. Taxonomy (NCBI): domain Eukaryota; kingdom Viridiplantae; phylum Streptophyta; class Magnoliopsida; order Asterales; family Asteraceae; genus Helianthus; species Helianthus tuberosus. Next base: position 206,741 of record JARYGA010060206.1, read on the forward strand.
CATTGTCAAAATCGTTCTACGCTCGCTGAGAATATTCATTGCTCGGAAAATGCTTGTTTGATTTGAGGCTCGATTTTAAATGAGCTACTCCACTCGGTTCGGTTACGAGCCAGACACGAGTAAGGCTCAGCTCGTGAATAACTCTATATGGCGTAGGTGCTAAAATTCGTGGGACTCGATTTTAACGATGTAAATGAATATTATCAGATCTTTCAAATTTAAATATTACAATGTTAATTTACATGGGGTAAGATCAAATAAAAAGTTTATTTTGCCTAAGTAGGATGAGAAGGAATCTTAAACATTCATTTTTCAAATCAATGGTTAAGATTAAAGTGTAGGAGAAAGAAGGAGTGCAAGGGTATCTTGGTAAAATCCTATTTATGGACTTTCTCTCTCCACATGCAAGGCACATGCATATTCCACCCTCATTTTTTAAACGTTCATAACTTTTTTATACGACGTTATTTTTTCATAAAAATTTCACCGTAAAATCGAGCATCTTTTTATCTTTAATTTGAGTAGCATATTGCTATATAAAATATGAAGACTAAAAAAACCCACCAAAGTGTTTTGTATTTCTATGTTGTATAACATTTTTTTGTGCTGGATTTTTGTACTATATTTTTGTGCTAGATTTTTTTGTCTTAAATTTTTTTTCTCAATTTTTTGTGCTGGATTTTTTTGTACTACATTTTTTTGCTGACTTTTTTCGTGCTATATTTTTTGTACTACATTTTTTGTGCTATATTTTTTTTAATAATTTTTTGTGCTAGATTTTTTTGTACTAGATTTTTTGTGCTAGATTTTTTGGTACTAGATTTTTTTGTTGTATTCTTAAAAAAACAAAAGGGGTGTCACATGTCATTTTCACTCCTATTTATAAGGACCAAAATGCCCTCCTTCCTACTAATTAGGAGTGCCACATGTCATCATCACAATCCTTATTAGGCTACTTAGGCAAAATCAACTTTTTAGACTACTTAGGCTATATTTATACATATTACATAATATTTATTTATATATAATTAATGGTCGCATGAAAAAGGTATTCTAGCAATTATATAACTCCAATGGGCCGTCTATAAAATTATGGTGATAAAGATAGTTTTTAACTTTTTGACAGAAAACTTGTTTTCGAAAAAAGTTGATATGTCATTTAAGTTCAAGAACGTTTGACAATCTATTGGTTACATAATTCTATAGAATAGTAACCAATTTTCAATTTTGTTCCAATTAAGTCACTCATATTTCTATTTGTGCTAATCAGGTCACTAAACTTTCAAGTGGTGTTCTAATACTATGTATTTTACCTATATAGCAGGTTAACATGTCTATTTGACATTTTTTTTTCTTTTTTTAATATATGCTTACTAGATTATAGACCCCGTGTATTACACGGGTTTGAGGATAAAATTTTATAACTTAATAATGATACACAATTTTTTTTAGCAATGCTCATATACATGACCGATATAGGTGTCAGAATTACCTTTTTAATCAAATATCGCAAATATATGGTAACCATACCATATTTACTATGGTAACTATTTTATTTCCTTAATTACGCGATTTTATTGGTTTTTCTAAACTATTTTGCATGTTTCTAATTTTTTAACTCAAGAAACATTCTTATAATTATATCCAATCATTTTTAATAAGTCGTCCATAATATAATAATTATGTTCTCATCTTACTATCCAGTCTATTATGGAGTTGCTAAGCCAATGTAGATACATGTTTGCTTTATGCTACTACTACTATTTTTTTTTACATAGCTTGGCTTTGTTATCATTTGATTTGATTTGATTATGGTTATATTTTCGTTATATATAACGTTTACATATTGTTATAACTTTTTTATAAGTATATTTTATTTTTTCTCAGATATAAAAACCATAACATCAAAGTGGTTAATTATGAAATTGCAATTGACCATTTATTAAGATTTAGACGAAGTCACGGCCAGAAATAAAGTTTCATGATTTACTATCTCCATTGCCCCTCAAGTTGCATGGTTGAGAATAATTTATTTATGTAAATTTGTGCATACATTATTATTAAATTATATAAATTATATAAATTTAATCATCAAACCCGTGTAATACACAAGTTTATAACCCTGTGTAATTAACAGTAAAATTTTTAATAAAACTTATATCAAACATATACTAAAATAAATATGTTGCAACACTATATTCAAAATTTTATATAAGTTGTTCTAAAGTTATAAAAGGATAAATAAATAAATAAATGTGATCTTGGAATCTTTAAATATAAAAAAATTAAAATATATAAATTAATAATAAAATAAATCACACAAATAAATATCCTAATCTAAATTTACTTACATACATTATCTCAATTTCCCCATATTCGTTTAAATCCTTTATATTAGTTATAGATAGTTATTAATTAAATTTTACATACATTATCTCAATTTGCCCATATTCGTTTAAATCCTTTATATTAGTTATAGATAATTATTAATTAAATTTGAATTTATACGTTTATCTCTAACTATATTAATAAATATTATAATAATTTGTGTATAAAAAATTAATATGTAATATTATTATTAAAAGTTGGGAGGCACTAGAGAGTAACACGTGTACAAAAAAGATTTTTGTTTATTAGTATAGGAAGATGTGGATTATCCAAAAAAAATTATTATATTACTGGATAATCCAACAAATTGATGAACTATGATACCAGAACTGTCGTTTATTTCTTAACCAGACCTCCCTTGTTTCACCGCCGACACCGAACTCCGGTCCCAACCCTTCTTCACCTGATAATCCAAACTCAACCTTCTACCATTTCCCCTAATCACCAACTAATCACTCGAAATAAAATCGTTCGGATCACCAACACACGCTTTCCGTCTCAGAATCAACTTGATATCAAGAACGTCGTCACGTGGTACGATTCCGGTGACCTGGATGAGTGGAGAGCGATGGTCTCCTACTAGTTTAGCGGCGGTTTTTTCAAGGGTTTGGAGGTTTAGACGAATCTAGCGTCGGGAGTTGGAGACGATACAGACAGGGGCGCAACTTTGAAGGGGCCGAGGGCGTCCGACCTCCCGAACTTTTCGCTCAGCAGTGTTATATATGTAGTTTTCGTATAGAAATTTTTGGGTATGTACATTTTCGACCCCCAGTTCTATAGAATTTTTTGGGTATATACGTTTTCGACTCCCGTCGAAAACGTCAAGCTTCACCATTGGATACAGAGATGAAACAACGGTGAGTCAACCTTGGTACACGTTGATGGACGTTGAGTGTGGGGATGTCGGGTGTTATATCGTTGTTTTTTTTTTTTTTTTTTTTTCATCTTTTTATTAATAATTCATCAGGGCAAATTACATAAGGATAGCAGGTAGACGAGCAACAAACTGCGCCGCCATCCCTTTTTGAATAGAAAACCCTAATCTACTAAAAACAAAGCCTCGCCCCTGAGGGGTCGAAAAGTTGCTGTGGACCACACGCTGAACTCTAGACAAGAACCGAACTGCCTCCGGCGCCAAGGAGCCGAACGTGTCAAACGCCAGGGGGACAAAGGCATGCTGATTATCCTCACAAGCTTTCGCGTGCTTTTCCACCTTCTTCGACTCTGCTTTCAATACTGCTTGCCCCGCCACAAACCCATTTTCACGGAACCCGGCTAGGGGGGATACACCTGTGAGATCGACACAAGCATGTTTCCCACCCTCCCAACCAAAAACTAGCACGTCAGCCGGGCGTAGGGTGGATCTCCCCTCCGACGGGTCTGTAAGAAAATTAACCGGTGCCTCTTTCTTTGCCGAGATCCCTGCTCGTCTGAGAATATCCATTAACGCGTCTCGAACAAAGTCATGGCGATACTTAAACCCCGACAACTCTCTACAGTGTAACGCATGCTCCCCGTATTTATCCAGGAAAATTATTTTTATAACCTACATCAGCATAAAATAAAAAAAGAAATTTAAAAATAATGCAACATAGGCATGTTAACCTCCTATCGTTGTTGGAGAATGAAAATTGAAGGAAAAGAATCTCAAAAGTGGCATTGGATTAATTAATGGAGTTATATGTATGAAATTGGGATGCCGACATCAACGACGGAAAGTTGCAGGTGTGTTTTGATATGAGTTTTTGTTTTGTATTATTGAAAATTCTTTTTATAACCTACATCAGCATAAAATAAAAAAAGAAATTTAAAAATAATGCAACATAGGCATGTTAACCTCCTATCTAGGTAAGAAACATAACATTAGAACATCTTTTGAAAGTTTAATGACCTATTTGGTACAATAATATGAATGAGTGACCTAATTAGAACAAAGTTAAAAGTTGGTTACTATTCTACAAAGTTACCCCTATATTCATTTGTATATGTTTGATAATGTCTAAATATTACACACACATATTATTTTTCTAACAAACTTAACAAACATGATTAAAGAATTTGTTAGCTTATGAGTGTTGATGTTATTTTATTTAAAACTAGGTTAGAACCCCGTGTATTACACGGGTTGAATAAATGTAATTTTATATACTAAATTAAAACAATTATTCTTTAAAAATCTCGTTTATTACACGAGTTGAATAAATGTAGTTTTATATATTAAATAATAAAAAAATTATATCTCTAAGAACCCCATGTATTGTACTGAATAAATGTAATTTTATATACCAAATAATAAAAATCCGTGCATTATACGGGTTGAATAAATCTAATTATATATACTAAATAATAATAAAAAATTATATCTTTAAAAACATTGTGTATTACACGGGTTAAATAAAATCTAATTCTGTAACCTTGTATACCACAAGTGGGGCGAATATATACTAAATAATAAAAAGTTATATCTTTAAAAACACCATGTATTACACGGGTTTAATAAATGTAAATTTGTATAGTAAATAATATGCAATGGGATTCGTTTAAAAAATCATAAATTTGGTTCGGTTTAATTCGAATCAAATCACAAACTTGGTTAAGTTTAATTCGAATTGATTAGAACCCCAATTTGAAATATCAAAAACAGAATTATATTATTAGCTTCTCTTCTTAATTAGTGTTTTTTTTTAAGTTTGATCTAATGTCTAATAAGTTATTTTGTATATTTTGTTTGTACTTTAAAATTTTTATATGAGCGTATTAATGTTTTTTTAAGTTTAAGATTATTGTTTTATGTTATTATTTAAAAAATATCTTTAATTTATAACTTAAATTTGAAGATAATATATTATTATAAAAAATAGAATGATTATATCCGACATTCAAAGTAAGATAATATTTAATATTAATTGATTATTTATTATTTAATCAATTGATATAAGATAAGTATGAAAAGGCAGGAAATTACAAATATAGACGCCTTCAATGAATGACACGTGTCACTTATTGGTTTCTTTTATTATAGTAGATAGATTTGAACGACTATCCAAACAAATGTTTTTGGTGTTTGTGGCAACCCTACACTGACTTTAGCTCCCACAGATCCATCGTCGAATATTCATTTTGGGTACAATTTTGGAAAGAGAATATCTGGTTTAAGTTCCCTAGGACTATTATTATAAAAGTGTATCTTTAAACACGATTAAACAAAAAAAAACTTAGCCGTTCAACCTAGGTTGGGAAGAGGAAGATCTTGGGTTCAAGTCCCACAGACGACAGAGGATTAAAGAAATTAGCCGTTAAAAAAAAAAAATCAATCCTACAATATAACTTTAAACACAATTAAACTAAACATTTGATGTCTTAGTGCCTTATAAAACTATTGAGCCTACGGAAGGACGGACGGACCTACGGATTGGGCTGAGTAATGAATAATGATTAATGATAAATATTGGGCCTTCATAACACTTTTGGTCCAACATTTATTTATAATTATTTTTTTGGTATGAACCTTAGGAATTTAAAAGTTTCTCAAAGCAATAGTGCAATACTAAAATATTTACGGGTGTGATTTACACGTATGGTAATGTGTATAGACAAGTATATTTATATTTACAAGAGATACGTGAGTATAACGTCTTTCCTTCACCTTTTTGAAGGTATCTTACTATAATCTCATCAATGTGTGTTATCAAATAGCCATTTGATGAGACTAAAGTATACTATGTAAGCAAATACGCGAATGTGAGCCATTTGATGAGACTAAAGTATACTATGTAAGCAAATACGCGAATGTGAAGTTTGCGTGTCTCATAGCTATAAGACACTAATCTCTTATAAACTATATTGATGATAATGTGATTTGTAAACTTTAGTGAAGCGCAATGAGTGATGAGTAGAACTACTAAAATTCATGGTTTCTTCACCTTAAGAGACATCTCTCCTTCCCCTTTCACATCATACTTCAATTTTTTCACTTAAAACTTTATTTGTAATAATATATTATAGCCATAGTTTTATTAATTTTATATATAACATAAATAAGCTTGTTTTAAGCTAAGGTAATTTACTTTATTATATAACCAAAAGGAACAAAAGTAAAAATTGTTTTCTGCTTTTGAAAAATGTAATAAGCAATTACAAACACCCCCATTAATATAAATCATTATTGCCCATGAATTGGTGTATAGGCATTATGCCTAGTGGAGATGGATATGATCGGGTGGTTCCGCTGGTGGCACGATGATACTCCAGTGGTCCGTCAGTGATCCAAATTTGCCGTTCAAAAAAAAAAAAAATATAAATCATTATTAATACTTGCCTTTTTACATATGAGGCAAAGATCCTGCTAGATTTGACAAAGTAACAGTACTCTCATCATCACACAATTACAATTAGAAGAATACATATACACATGATTCACTCACTACCTGTTGGAATCTGGATTTGCACCACTAGGAACCTCATGAGCTGCTGCTGCAAAAACAAACTCTCCACGCTCAGCCGTGGGCGGTGGTGGAGTAGTATCCAAGAGATGTGCGGCCAGCGGATGAGCAAAGAGGAGGAGGAGGAGACCTATAAAGAGTACATATTCCATGCTGCTTGCATCCGCCATTGGTTGAAGCTCAGAATGAATGCACCAGTGGAAATGTGGAAGAAACCAATATGGAATGTTTAAAATGCAGAAAATGAATGTATACTAACTAGCTAATTCTAGTTGTTGTTGGATGTAGAAGAATTCATTTGTGTACCATACAATACAACAAGACAGTAACATTTGTCATCACCCTACCAGATTCTCCTTGTTTTTCTTCTTCATTTAATTACGAAAAGGTCCTCCAAAGTTCATATCACATACATACTTCCTTTTAATTAATTTGTATTATTTATAATGTCTATTGATGTAATTTACTAATTAATTTTTTCTAACAAGAATTTCAGTGATACTTTGTCTCTACAATTTACTCATAGTATATTGTCATGTCAATTTAAAAATATTATAACCACGAGCAATATAATATTTATAGTTATAAGTGTACATACAACTAGTTTTTGCCCCGCCCGCGTTGCGGGGCAATAAACCGAATATTTCTCTCTCATAACATGTATGTGTGTACAGAGGGCAAAATCGTAATTATATTTTGAACCGGAGGCAAAATTATAATTTTAAACTGAGAGCAAAATCATAATTTTGAGCTAGGAGGGAAACATAATTTTATTTTGAACTGTGGACAAAAACGTAATTTTGAGCTGAGGGCGGAATCGTAATTTTGAGCTAGAGGAAAAAACAACATTTTATTTTGAACTGGGGGCAAAACCGTAATTTTAAACGGATGGCGAAACCGTAATTTTAAACTGGGAACAAAATAAAAAATGAGTTTTTGAACCGAGGGCAAAAGTGTAATTTTGAGCTAGGGGCAAAATTATAATTTTATTTTGAGCTGGGGCAAAAACGAAATTTTAAACGAAGGACGAAAGCGTAATTTTAAACTGGGAATAAAATTAAATAAAAAATGGGTTGATCCAATAGGGAAGCGCCAGGCAAGCTGCCTGACACTATTCCCTCAGCCTGAAAATATTTGAACTGTGAGCAAAAACGTAATTTTGAGATGAGGGCAGAATCGTAATTTTGAGCTAGAGGGAAAAACAACATTTTATTTTGAACTGTGGGCAAAAACGTAATTTTAAACGGAGGGCGAAATCGTAATTTTAAACTGGGAACAAAATAAAAAATGAGTTTTTGACCCGAGGGCAAAAGCGTAATTTTAAGCTAGGGGCAAAATGATAATTTTAATTTAAACTGGGGGCAAAAACGTAATTTTAAACGAAGGATGAAAGCGTAATTTTAAACTGGAAATAAAATTAAATTAAAAATAGGTTGGTTCAATAGGGGAGTGCCAGGCAAGCTGGCTGGCACTATTCCCTCAACTTAGTAATGTATATGTAGTAAATTTTAAGTTATATAATCCTTTTTCAAACATGATATTTTTAGTTTGTTTTGTGGTCCATCCATAGCCCATAGGCTTCCTTTTATAAGGATAAACCAATTAAAAAGTTTTATTGAATTTTAATAATTCTAAACTTCATCTTTTAATAATCCTAATCTTCACATGTTGACCGATAATAATATCAACTTTAAAAACTCTCTCTAACGATCCCAACTTGTAAGAATTTAGTCCCCATTGATCCTTTTATAACATATAAGAATTTGGTCTATTGAAGTGCACCTGCAGTTTGAAAATATCAATGGGGTCAAATTCTTAAAAGTTGGGATCGTTGGTGGTAATTTTAGAGTTGGGGTTATTATCGGCCAACAGGTGAAACTTAGGATTATTAGAATCTAATAACCCAATTAAAAATATTCATCGGTAGAGTCATCCATAAGTCACCTTGAAAGGCATCCCCTCTGTTGCTCTATGTAGTAAATTCAACACCCCCCCCCCCCCATAACGCTCATGGTATGGTGAGGGGGCGCTATTGATAAAAAATTTGTGGTGGACGGGCAATGGCACCCTATACCACCCAGCCTAAGGGGAAATACACTAATATTGCTTTATCTAGTATGAAAAGTCACCATATCAAAAGGGTAGGTCTTACTGGATATTAACAATTACACGATTTTGTTTCAAAAATAGGTGAAAACAAGTTTTTCATGATCTGGAAATGTGTTTTTTTCATTAACTTTGAACATAAATAATCATATGTAACTCTGTAATTTACAGGGTTTATGGTCTATTGCGTGAGAACTTCGCAACAAACGACCAAATCATGTGCAAATCATGTGCAAAACAAAGCTAAAATTAATAATGTATGTTGTTTAACGTTATGCGTTTGACACTAAAAAAGTGTAGAAACAAGAAATAAACATGGGTAACTTGTGACACATAAGACGTGGGAGAAACCTTAAAGTGGTATATAGATGGGAACCTTCAAAAAAAAATATTGTTTCCTTTGCTAAGGAACACATGAGAACCCTAAGGTTGCAAAGCACCCTGACTCGCACTCTACATGTGCATGCGTGGCGTGGACGTGTATGCACCACACACACTCGCGTCACTACGAGCCACCTTTATATTTTGGAGGTGCGTTCGGATAGAGGCTTTTAATCATAAACTTGCGGTATTCAGAAACTTCTGAATTTTGTTACGTTCAGAGCTTATGCGCTAATGTGTGTGTAGAAATAAAGCTTGTAGGCAGATCAAAAGCCACATTGTAACGCCCCAAAATCCGAATGTTTATATTCGCTAGCATGTTTTCCATGTTATAGCATGAAATAAAAATAACTAGGCTATTTAACCTGGTTATTTACTTAATTAAACAAGTAAGTATAGATTTTTAACCTTACAACACAATTTCCATACTAGAGGGACCAAAGTTGCATCAATTGAAAGAGTTTATATAAAAATAAAACAAAAACCTAAACACACAGACTGTGTTTTGGGAGAAGGGAAACCCTCTAACATAACAAAATCAGTAGGATTAAATGGGAATTGAAGCTTGTTTGTATGCATGGATCAAGATTTATAATCATCTAAGTGTTCTTATCAACAAGTTAAATTTTATGTTTTGGTGAATGTTGATGAAGTGGGTTATGTGCAATCCGTAAATGTTTTATGAAATTGAACATGGATGTTAGATAATATCAATTGTAGAAGTTGTATAGTACTTAGCTTTTATCATATTGATGATTTTTGGTAAAACCCACTTGTGATTATAGAATGGTGAAGATGTTAAATTGTGATTTTGTTGATGCATAAGATGTTACATGGTAGTTTTTGATAATTAGACATGATGTAGAAGTAATGACAATGTGATTTGTTTGAATGGAATGGTTCATGAGATGAAATTGGGAAGAATATGCTTAAATCACTTGTACATTATGCTTAAATAGTAGTACGCACACCAAGTGTTTGATGAAATGCATAAGTGAGATTATTAGATGAGAATGGATGTAAATAACGAATGAATATGCATAGAATGTAGACATGATGTATTTAGTAATAAAATATCATGAGAAGTATATTGTTGATGAAATTTCATATGTGAAAGTAGTTAATGAATGATTGAGTAGAAGTATATTCTAAGAATGTGTTATATGCTTGATTGATGTAACGCTTTAATCGTTTGTGGGGTTCGGGTGATGAAACAGAATCTGTCCAGAAAGTTACAGCCGAATTTAATCGGCTGTAACCGGGTCAAATCTTGTCAAAAACTGATGTTTATTGAGTTTGTGATGAACTTCAGGAAAAACCTTTGAACCCAACTGGAATTGCATTTTTTCGACAAAAATTGAACGTTTTATGATTTTTTCCGTATCGAAGGTTCAGGGTGTGTTTTATGGCAGAATTTGCAGCCCATTACGAATGTCATAACTCAATTTAGGAATTAAGTTATGATCTAAAATTTTTACTTTAGGTAGCTTCAGGAGTTCGTGAAAATCTCCAACTGGAATTATGTTAATCGGATAATTGAGGATTTTTAAAAGAATTTTTCCGTGGGCTGCAGTCAGAAAGTGACGAATCTGATTGCTGCTTAGTAAATAATTTTTTTATAAATTTTGGGTAGAGAGTTAGACTCTAAAAATTTAACATAATGATAACCCCTCCAATGGGTATGTCACATAAAAAGATCGTAATTTTTTAACGCACGTAAGTACAGTAAACGGACGTCCCAAAACAACATATTTTCAGTGAATTGAGCTATGCATGTTAGTGAATGATTAACTAATGAAAGTAATGCAACTAAGAATTTGAAAAGATGTGAATTTGGGTATATGTCTTATGCTTGTTAGAGTTGACTAATGAAAGTCAAATATGCGATATGCATTTGATATGATCGTTAACATGCATAATCATGTATGCTAACAAGAATGTGATTGCGATGACATGAAAGTATAGGAATCATATCAAGATGGTGGAAGCATGGAAGGCTAACGGATAAAAAGGAGGCAAGGTAACAGATGCAAATACGGACGCTAAGGTAAGTCACTCCGGAATCACTTCTTATTTATAAATGAAGTTTGATATGTTGAACGTAGGAAATCACGTAAGAAAGTATAGGTAATGGTAAGCACCAAGGTAGATATAATTGTTGTGTGTCAAATGTAGTTGATTATGTCAAAAATTGCATGGTAGAAGCAAACAGGTCAAAAACCAGAAGTAGTGTAATAAGATGTTGATTTTGAACATTAGAGTATGGGATTTATGTGAAGTTTAGTTTGTATGAATGTTGGGAGTCTTGTAGGAATTTCTAGAACGTTACGGAACGTTATGGGTCAGTTCGGGTTGGAACGGGACTCGGAAACGGGTTGTATAGGCTGAAATAAGGAATAACAGCGTCGGCAACACAGAGGGGCGTCGCTGTATTGTAATTCAAGTTAATAAAAGTTTTATTTTATTTTATACCAACGGTTTCCTACATTAATTTTATTTTTTGAAAGGCTAGAATCACTCCACACTTGCCCTTTGTAGGATTTTAACCCACAACCACTTGGTTGGGGAACACACCACTTTACCACCAGGATATCCTCTTGGGGATGTTGGTCAGGTTAATTACTAGTGTTTAATGTGTGTAAATTGGTAAGTTTATTTGTATTTTTTTTGCGACATGGGACACGTATACTTAGAATAGTTTGTGTTTTGCAGGTGGAAACACGCTAAAGACATGTTCGATATGGAAGCATTTTAGAAGAAGCACGAGGACCGGAGAGATGAGAGCATGGAAAAGGAAGGAAATGGAAAAAACAACAACTTCGGCGTCTCGTATGCCGGGTTGGGCATCTAAGGCCCCCGAGCTTCTAAGTTGGGTGTCTAGTCAGCGTCTACATAAGTTTTTAGGCATCTGGGCTTCAACATGGACGTCTGGAACGCTCAGGACCGGCGTCTGGGACGTCGATGATCTAGGAATGTAGGTATTTTGTGATTGTTACCTTGTTTAATGGATTCTAAGTTAGGGTTTCAAAATTAACTTCTCCTGGGCGATTTCTAGACGAAAATAAGTGATTTTGGCGAGTTCTAATCATCCCATTACCATTTTCATGTTTCGAAGATCCGAATCAAGATTCGAAGGCGTAATCAAGATGATGCAAGGCTGAATGACTGAATCACCTATGGTCATTCCCAGGTGTAAGGTTTTTGATAAAGATTATTTAACTGATGTTTACCTAACTATTGGATGTGGATTAGACTTAATCTTTCGGTTAGTTTGATTTATATGTTTACATGTTTGATTAAACAGTTTTGGATTTGTGACACTCAGTTGATTTATGCCGGTCTTTGGTCTAATCACTAAAAATTGGGATTATTGTTCTATCTTTTCTAAACTAGTAGTTGTTTAACTGAAAACATATTCAGTTTAACATTGTTAATTATCACAATATGTTAATTGGTTTGAAACTATTTATCAATTCAAGTATTCCAACAAATGTTTTATCACAATATGAAAATTGGTTTGAAATATTTATCAATTCAAGTATTCCAACAAGCTATGTCTATGTAGTTTCCAACCGGCAAACTTTGGTCAAACAATCAGTTTTGCAAATTTGAAACTCGGGTGTGATCCATTTTCTATATATTGTTTTCTCAATCTTTCTCGATTCCGGTTTAACCTTCACAATCAACAATCAAATTCAAATCTCAATTTCCATTAATTCTTTGTGGTTCGATACCCTACTTACCCTTAATAGTTAAATATGATTAGAACTTTGATTTTAAACTTAATTTTGAACGACCATTTGACATCGAACATAAGTTTAAAGTCCCAGAAATTAAAAATCCAACTCGATGTGCAATGATTTATCCCAGAGATTAAAAATCCAACTCGATGCAGGGGCGGACCTACACTATCCGGTGGGTGGGCGGGCGCACCACTTGGAAAAAAAATATTAGTGTAAATTTTAGACAAAAATCTTGATCGCATTCCTTGAAACTTCAGTTAAGCCCCTTTTTGCACCCCATCCCCTCTAAATATTGCATCAAAAAAAATTTCCGGTTAGCCGGAGAACACACTTCTACGTTTTATGGTTCTTTTAAACTTCCATAGAAGAATGAAGAAGATGATATGACTTTGACTTTTCATTGGATTGTGTGAGGATGTAGGTTTCTTTTAATATATAAAAAAACAAAATTGTACACTTTCTCATATGTATGTGTGCCAACGGCCAATCACAATAAAAAATATATCCGTGTCTTTTTTTAATTGAACTATATAAACTTTCATTCGTTTCTTAGTGAGTTTGATCAATAACTTGTAGACATTAGACAACTTATATTTTTAAAATTTATACATAGGGTTTTATGTTATATTTTAGAATTTTTTATACATAACTTTATTTTATGTATAGATTTTTACGCCAGAATAACTTCAACTAGGGATGAGCAAATCAGATCAGTACTTTTTCTTTTTCGATACCGATTCAGTACCGACTTTTGACATTTTCGGTACCAGTCCGGTATGGTACCGATATCTACCGGTTTTTACCCTCAAATACCGGTACCGAAGGGTATATTTGGTACCGGTATCCACATTTGGGGATTTTCGGTACCGGTTAGGTACCGGACGGTACCGAGCTCATCCCTAACTTCAACAATTCATTTGTGTCTTATATCTTTAGTATGTGACCCGTCTCAACTAGACTTGACCCGATCCAACATGACACGGATTAAAAGTTTTTAAATATTTAACTATAGACAAATGACCTTTATAAAAATGTCGCGCCCTATAAAAAAAATTTATGTGTCCGCCACTGACTCGATGTGAAATGATTTATGAAGGTAATGGATGTGGAACAACCTGTTATGGAGCTCCACTTGCTTTAGAATTCATCAAATTAGAAAAAAACTTTGATAAATTAGAACATACACAAAAACTATATTATTATTATTTATTTATTTTTTTAATATTTTTTGAGCAAGAACCGGCTTTTTATTTGCTTTTTATATTTATAGTAAAATAATCATCAGCTTTACTAAGGTTCATATTGCTTGTTCAGTTCTCTTGTTTAAACGTGTCTTGTTTCTTTTGCAAACATAAAGCTTACACAAACTTGTACTATATTTATTAAGAGCTAGTACTGGGTTTTTACTAAAGTTTTAGGCTGGACGGTATGGTCCGTCTCCCCCTCCGTCCTCCCTCGGCGACGCGCGTCAGCCCATCCCGCCCCCCTCCGTCTTCATCCCGTCCCCGTCTTCAGCGTCGGGATATCGACGTTCAGGACGGTCCAAATGGTGGGCCCCGCTTTGTTTGTTTGTTTGTGAATGGGATTTGTACATTAGGCATTAATACTTGTACATAGTTTTGTGGGGTAGGATCACCCTCCCATACCCTCTAGTTTTGTGGGATGGACCATCCTTGGGAGGACTATGACGTGGCGCCTACGTGGCGGATCATCCTCCCTTGGAGGACCATCACCATACCCACTAGCCTTATAAAGCAAATCACACCAGCCAGTACCATCTAGTAACCACGAATCAATAATGTCGTTGGTTAAATTACGACTTATGAGCTAACCAACCAACCACAAAAGAATCCATTAATTTCACTAAATACGGCAATACAATATTTTTATTGTATTGTAAGCTATAACGAGTGTCAATAACGGTACACATACCATAATGAACTCAACTAATATCGTTTGAACAACATTATTACCGGTATAGATACATTCCCTTCTCTAGGATCAGTGAAAAATCAATAGAATGACCTATGATGATTTGGTACAAAATCAGCTTCTAATATACATATAAAAAATAGAGTTGTTCTACGAGGAGTATATGATTTTCGATCGATTTAAAATACATGTCGTTCTTTTTGTGGCATATCTCTTTGGGTTGCTATATCGAGCACTGATATCATACTCATACCCGTACCATACAGATATCACTACCAATCGAAACGGGTATCGGTATTCATTTTGGGTTTCTCTTTTTGGTTGCCATACCGTATTGAAATGATTGAACCAAACCATCACGTAAAGGTAAAAATCCCATAGTTTTTATTCAAAAAATGATTAATCTTTTTCATTATTATAATTAAAAATATATTGATAAACACTTTTTTTTTGGAACGGCGAAACTTCTATTAAAAAAATAGAAACCGAGCCAGCAAGAAACCGGAACCCGAAAGTTAAACAATTACATCACGAATATTAAAGTCGGACCATCTACTCCAATCAATATTACAAAATTTAGATCTACTCGTTATCCACAGGTACGAGTTCTCTTTGATAAGTTCCGCCGTCCTATTGAAGTGAGTGTGATGATTGTTGAAAGTGTTGTCGTTTCTCGCCTTCCAAATTTCCCAAGCCGCCACCATTAGAACCGCACCAATAATTTTCTTCCACTCTTTCGAACCCTTCATGTCTTTAGTCGTTCCAAGTGAGTGTGATGATTGATAAACACTTGTTTTTCCATATCTACAAAGTCTTGATGCACCTCAAATTTTCACTTGGTGAATTCAGTTGGTAAAATCTCTGACATATGGACAAGACTTGTATCTTTATTCTTTACCCTGATGTAGCTTGTGATCGCTGCTTTATACTTATTTTTCTATTATAAAGGGTGTACCTATCTACACACCATTTTGCCTATTTATACACTAAAAAGGTGTTTTTTGTTCTTATATGCACACCCTGCAGTGTCGAACTGTGGCCAAAACGCGACGTTTTGGTCCGGTTAACCAGACAAAGACTGACGGGTGTCTGACGGGTCTGTTGACCGGACCAAAACGCCGAGCTTTGGCCGCGTTTTGGTCCTATCAACCAGACAAAAGACTGACACCCGGTCTGGTTGACAGGACCAAAACGCGGCCAAAGCTCGGCGTTTTGGTCCGGTCAACAGACCCGTCAGACACCCGTCAGTTTTTGTCTGGTTAACCGGACCAAAACGCCGCCTTTTGACCACAGTTCGACACTGCAAGGTGT
The DNA here is from genome assembly GCA_030545235.1 of Helianthus tuberosus. Lineage (NCBI taxonomy): Eukaryota > Viridiplantae > Streptophyta > Magnoliopsida > Asterales > Asteraceae > Helianthus > Helianthus tuberosus. The sequence continues at coordinate 223,044 of JARYGA010060206.1, forward strand.
GCATATAAGGACAAAAAACACCTTTTAAGGGTGACTATCTATACACTTGGTGTGTAGATAGTTTGGGCCATTATAAAAATAAAAGACCAACTCCTTTTTTTTCATACTCTATTTCAAATTCATCTAGTAGATTGACAATTTGACACAGGCTGCTTAAATAAATTAGTCTTCGTAAGTGGCTTGTATATTAGACCTATTAGCTCCCTAAAACTAGTTTAAGCTCCAGCATTGCGGCAGGTGCTTAAAACCGTGTCAAATAGCATTAATGTTATACTATTCTAAAAATATTATTTAATTAAAAAAGAAGAAATGAAAATTAATAATTTTTAGTGTAATTATAAGGATAATGAACCCATTATGAATGCTCTTAGTATTGTATTTTTAGGATTTGTTTGTATTTAGCCAACGAGCACAAGTTAGGGGCTGTTTGTCAACATCTGAACCAATAAGTGCTGAATGAATAAGAGGTCTGAATGGGTAAGAGGCTCTGAACCAGTAAGTGCTGAACCAGTAAAGTGCTGTTTGGTTGCACATCTGAATGACTGTGTAAAATGACATTTTTACCCCTCTCAATAAAACAAAATACCTTTCTTTAAAGTTTTTTTTTAACGGACCTTTCTTGAAACCATGTGCCAACAAAATACCTTTCTTGAAACCATGTGCCAGCAGTAGTGTTGTTAAAGCTCTGTTTATTTTTTTTTTGAAGATTATTAGACTGAGTGTAGTGGGGCGACTCCCACCCCCAGGTCGCCCCTAAGTCGCCCCAAACACCGCCCCCATCGGCGTCCCCCATCGGCGTCCCCCCTTGCCCGTCCTCTGCTCATCGCCACCTTCCTCACAAATCAACTTTTGGCACAAAAATTCAAAGATTCCCCCCCAAGTTGCCCCAAGTCGCCCCCAAACACCGCGCCCCCTTTTTTTCTTTGTGCAAGACGCCCAGAATGGGTCGCTCCACTCCCTTCAGCCTTAAAGCTCTGTTCTTGCTTTCATTTGAAACCATGATAAACTGCCACATCCCTTTCTCACTATCTCTGTATTTCAAATTCTATTCATAACCATCCATCATACACATCGTTCATCCTCAAGATATTGGGTTCCATGTGTATCATCTATTTTCCTTCTTGAATATACAGAGTGATATTGATATTGGGTTTTTCATGTCTGTATTTTCAAATTCTATTTACAACTCCAATGCACGAAACACGAATTTAACTTTTCAAAAATCATGATTAATTACCTGTGGAGATGGAGGCTGTGGAGGGTCGGTGTGAGGAGAACGGAGGCTGTAAAGGGCGCTGCGATGGAGGACTGCTGCAACGTGGAGGGCGGCGGAGTGGTGGAGAGCGGCGAAGGAGAACAGAGGATGTGTAGGGCGCTGCGATGGATGACTGTGGCGGAGTGGTGGAGGGCGGCGGAGTTGTGGAGGAGAGGAGATGATGGGCTGATGGCGTCTGTGTATTGAGGAGATGATGTTTGTATTGTTAGGTCAAGGGGCATGAGTGTCAAAGATCTCATTCTGCGTATAAAAATAGCTGAACCATTCAGCTCTGAATGGCTCCATTAAGAGGAGAACTTTTGGTGAACCAAACAGCCCATGCCTCTGACTGATTCAGAGGTAGGCTCTGAATGAATCCATTCAGATGCAAACAAACAGGCCCTTAGTGTTTTTCTAGAGTTTCTAGTTTTTTTTCCCTGTGTATATTGAGGGTTCTACCCAGGGGCGGTTCTTAGAAGGGCTGTGGCAGGGCCACGGTCCGGGCAAGTTTTTCGGCCGTAGTGCTAATTTTCCGCATTTCGATCGAATTTTTTTATAGTGTCCGTGTCTTTCGGCCCTGGCACGTTCAACGGGCAAGATCCGCCACTGGTTCTACCTCTATTGTAATCGATTCAATTGGACATGTAGTTAGTGACGAATTCAGAAATTTTTTTTTGACAGGGGCACATATTGGTCGGGTTAAAACAAGTCGGGTCATATTGGTTGAGGCAAAACCAATGTCTACTTATCCAATTAAAGATATTTGAAAACCTATGTTGTCAAAAACGGAAGACACACATAAGGCGTAAAGGCATTGCTCGGAGCCTAGTCGCAAGACACCAAAATACCAAAGGTTTTTTAAGCAACGCGCAATAATAAATGTGTGTATATATAAAAGGCATGAAAAAAGATTTTAACACCGTTATACAAATATAGATAAGAGTTCATGTACAAGAGAGAAATTTTGTACGAGGTGTAGAATTGAATCATGACCACACATTTGTTTTGCTCAATTTAAGGTGGGAATGATATGGTGGTCTTTTATCCTTTCAACTAGTTTATTCCTTAAATTTCAAACGGCTATAACTTTTTCAAACGTTAATATTTAAAAAAAAAATTACATCGTATTAACGAGCATTTTATTCTCTTTAATTCGAGCATCCTATTGCTATAGTGTTCTTAAAAATAATTTACAGGACTTTAAATACCCATTACATGATTTTGAATACCCAGTATCTATTACATGATTTTGAATACTCAGGGTATGTTTGGCAAAAGTAGCTGGTGGCTGGTAGCTGGTGGCTAGTAGCTGTAGGGGTGTGCACGGCTCGGTTTGGTTTTTGGGTAAAATCAAAACCGAAATGTCGGTTTTTTGGTTTTAAAAACCGTTCGGTTTCGGTTTTTACGGTTTCGGTTTTTCGGTTTTTACGTCGGTTCGGTTTTTTGGTTATTTCGGTTTTTGGAACAAAATTATGTAAGATTCAATTAGTATTGTTTACATAAACCTAACCTTCTAATATATTTTTATGTTTCCTCAAAGTTTTATTAAATTTAATTTTTATATTAAATTTTGTTATATCTTATAGGTAATAATAAATCATTTCAGTTATAATGTTTTTATTATAAACACTTTACATTCAAGAATAAAATTAACATTTTCTACTAGCATTGGGTTAAACACTTAAACAATTTAAACTTAAACATAAAAATATATGGATTGTAACTTATCGGTTCGGTTCGGTTTTTTTCGGTTATTGAAAACGTTTATCCGAAAACCGAACCGAAATTTTCGGTTATTAAAAATCCGAAAACCGAACCGTCGGTTTTTGTTTCGGTTCGGTTTTTTCGGTTCGGTTATTTCAGTTATTCGGTTACGGTTCGGTTATTTCGGTTTTCTTGCTCACCCCTAAGTAGCTGTAACTTTTTATATATATTTGAAGTTTGGCAGAGTAGCTGGAGCTTTTAATAAAATGTATAAAATAACCAAAATGGACATAACTAAAAATTAAAAAAGTTTGTACATTAAAAAGTTCATTATCTTTAGAGGTTAAAATAGTCATTTTTTCCATAAAAGCTTGTAGCTCCTTCTAAACGCTACTAGTAGGAGCGTTCAACCAAAAGCTTCAAGCTCCTAACCTAAAAGCTTCAAGCTCCTTCAACCAAACAAGGTTTTTTATTGAGTATGAGCTTTTTCTTAAAGCTTAAAACTATAAGCTCCTAAAAGCTTCATGCCAAACATAACCTCAGTACCCATTACGTGATTTTGAATACCCGGTACATGACTACGTGATTTTGAATACCCTTTACGTGATTACACATTCAACATAAATCGTTACGCATTCAATGTAAATTCATTACGTGATTACACATTCAATATGATTTGTTATAATAAATATTAATACAATTATGATTATTACATGATTACACATTCAATAATAAGGGTGGACGGTATGCATGCGGGGAGTGGGGCGGGGAGTTGAGTTCATCGAGCGGTATGATGTGGTATCGGGGTTCAAACGGGGAGCGGTGAATGGGAGAGAGGTGGGGGGAGGGGGCTGTGACTTCTCACCGACTCGGTGAAGAAGAGAATGGTAGGAGAGAGAGAGGGGGGGGGTGAATGCTGGGCCCCAACTGTGACGCCCTAAAACGTTTTAACCCAATTTATCGCAGCGGAAAGTACATACCTAAAATTTCTTTCATAATATTCTTTCTTTCAATTAAATACATTAATCCCTTTCTATAAATTAATCACAAACTAACATACTTATATCAATTTAAGTGACAACAACGCACCCACGTACAATCCATGTATTGACTCGATCTTCAACCGCATACACTTCTTGATGAAACGTCCAAAACCCTGTACGGCCTGCAGTCACCACATTCAATCAAATCAATAGCAATAGGTGACATAATAAAAATAAATCTTAACACATGCATAGTAAGGCGTCAACATATCCTGCTTTCTCTTATACCAGCCCCTTCATGCATCCATTCCTTCACTAGCATCGGATTGCGCATCTAACTTTCACTTTCATTGTTAACATGCCTATACTTTACATTAACTCTCAATAGAAAACGATTAGTATCATAAGCGTCTTTTCATATGAACATGATCTCGAATACACATAACTCATCTTTATGCATAATTCATTATTTACATTCCCTTTCTTACCCGAACTTAATCAAATCTCTTTATTAACCACTTCCGACCCATTCTTCATTAAAACTTAACTTAGAAATAACATCGATTCCTATCTTCTTACGTTACCTTCAATAATTACCATATATCATAATTACCTTAATAAACAAAAGAGTAAGTTCGGAGTTCACTTACCTCGTGCGTCCGAGTTCAAGCATAGCTTCCGTGTTTATCCTTTGGCCTGTTGTCCTTCCATGCTTGTGTCCGCGTTGACATGACTCCTATCCGTACATGTCATTACATTCACATTCTTGTTAGCATATATGATTGTACGTATGAACGATCATATCAAATTCATATCTCATGTATGACTTTCATTAGTCAATTCAACAAGCATAAAGCATACTCAACATCAACCTAACATAACCTTCTCATGAATTATATCTAAAATGCATTCCTCATGTTGGTTTACTATCAATTTCATTATTACCACATTCAATACATGTTTAACCATTAATTGCATACAATTTCACATAGTATTGTCATTTAGACATTTCATCGAACACTTGGTGTGCGTACTACTTTCTAAGCATAACGTACAACTATTTTATGCATAAATCTTCTAAGTTCATATGTAATTCATCAAATTCTACTACTAATCAACATATAACATTCACACATAAACATCAACATAACACCATCACATTTCTCTCAATTCAACTCACAAGAATTCATCATATCCATCCTAATTCATCATCAATCAACAAGAATTGAGCATGGATGATCATTCAAGTCATCATCCTTACCAAAACAAGTGGGTTTCACCTCTAAACATCAAATTAACACAAACCATACATAACCTATGTTCTATATGATGATTCTAACACTTATACATGATAAATTTCACATTATCTTACGGATTAGAACATAACCCACTTCACACATGATCACCAATCTTTGATTTAAGACATACCTTACGATCCCCTTGTAAAGGTGATCACTAATTCATGCTCGGTTGTGAATTTGGGCCTTGATTCGTTCTTTAATTTGAAGCTTTGATGAACTAGGGTTTTTTAGGGCTCTTGAGAGCCCCTGCTCGAATCGTCCAGAACACACACAAGATGTGTGTGTTTGTGTGTGTGTGTTTAATAAATAAACATAACTTTCCCTTATTCATCTTTGGTCCCTCTAGTTTGTACCCTTGTTTGTTTTGCTAAACATTTGACCAGGTATAATCATCTAGTTATAACACTCCATTATATTAAACATGGGGTCACACTAGCAAACTTAGAAAATTCGAATTTCGGGGCTTTACACCAACTCATTTCAACCAATCACTTTTTTTTAAATTGTTTACCACTCTCCATGTGTTTGACCATTGCTAGTGATTGAGTGAAAAATGTGGAGTGAAGTTGGGACTTGACATGGCATTACATTATTGGCTAGAAAATTCTTTAAACACTAACCAAGGGGTGACCACTCCCTCCACCCTAAGAACTTTTCATGAATCAAACCCATACCGATTGATACCCGCCGCATAACTTTTCATGAATAGTAACTAGTTTAATTGTATTTTATTATTAGTTTTCTTTTAAAATATATATAATTTATATATTATTACTATATTACTATATATTATTACTATATATTAATAAACGAATTGAAATATGAATAGTGATTTTAATATTATAATAATATATAGTTTTTTTAATATTTTTATTATTTTAATATTATAATAATAGTTATTTTCTTTACTTTTTAACTTTAATCCTTTTTTTAATATCAGGGGTTGGGATAAGCTTGGTGTCAACCGGTATCGAACTAGTACTGGTATCGAAAATACCGGTACGGTCCTGTTCGGTATCAGTACATGAAGGTAAAAACCGTCACTAATACAGAAAACACCAAAAGTTGGTGCTGAATTGATATTGGAAATCTTTTGGTTTGGGAAATTCAGTGCTGCTACCCGGTACCATTTGCTCATCCCTGATCACGGTTACCGTACGGACAACGGTATCGTAGAATTTTTTTTTTGTTGATTTTCTTCAACTTTTAATTTTTTTTCATTTTTTTTTTGTTTTAGGGGTAGGGATAAGCTCAGTGCCAACCGATACAGAATCGGTACTGATACCGAAAATACCGGTTACGGTACCGGTATATGAAGGTAAAAACGGTAGTGAACCGGTACCAGGAACGCCAAAAGTCGGTACCGAATTGGAACTTGAGATCTTCCGGTTCGACAAATTTGGTACCGGTACCCAGAACAATTTGCTCATCTCTGACCACGGGTTTCATACGAACAACATCGTTACCATACAACTTTTTTTGTTGATTTTCTTTCGGTTATCTTTTAGTGTTTTTTTCTACATTTTCTTTTTATTCTTGTCAGCAGTTCCGTTCGCAACAAGCTCGTAGTGATTTCAAAACACATGTAAACACAGACTAAATAACAAAAGAAATTCGCCGCAACGCGGCGAACTTTTTTAAACCTAGTTTTTAGAAAATCACAAAGCAAATCTAACAAAAATGAACGTTGTTAAGTGATGGTCAAATTATGATTATTGTTGTTGTTGCTGTTGTTATTTATTTATTTTTTAATTTTTTTTGAGCAAGAACCGGCTTTTTATTTGCTTTTTATATTTATAGTAAAATAATCATCAGCTTTATTAAGGTTCATATTGCTTGTCCAGTTCTCTTGTTTAAACGTGTCTTGTTTCTTTTGACAACATAAAGCTTACACAATTATTAAGAGCTAGTACTGGGTTTTTACTAAAGTTTTATAAAGCAAATCACACCAGCCAGTACCATCTAGTAAGACCATGGGGTATGGTGGGGCTTGGGTTGGGCATTTGATGACACGTGGATTTTAGAAATTAAAAACCCAAAGGCAATTGAATTAGCGGTATGGTGGGGCTTGGGTTGGGCGTGGCTGGGCGGCGTGGCCTAGCCACATCATCATTTTTTTATATATATTTTTATTTATAACTAAATAAAAAATAAACATACAACATATTTTTTTTTAAAATACATAAACATACATAATAATTATCAAAATAAAAAACAGTCATTCTTCGTCGTCTTCGTCGGTTTCGAACCCAGGAATCGTTGAAACATGTTCCACCAAATCAGCTCGAAGGTTCTGATGTATATCCCTTGACTTTATTAAAAATTCATTTGCCGCTTTATCTTCGTCTGTTACGTTACCTTGTTGGGGGTCATCGTCCTCGTAGTAGGTAACGACCGCTCTACCTTCATCCTCCAAAATCATGTTGTGAAGAATGATACATGTGTACATCACGTTTCCAATCTGATCCTTATCCCATAGTCGACAAGGCATTGTCAAAATTCGCCACCTTTTCTTCAAACCCCCCACTCTGGGTAAATCCCATCAACTAGGTAGTACCCGTACTTAGGTTCCGCTGAGAAGTAATCGCTTACCAACAAATCGTTAGCGGTGTGCCGTTCACGAGCGATGTACCTTCTCCTCCGTTTAGGTTGTTGAGTCTCTTCCTCATTGTCTTCGTCTTCCACGATAGCTTTCACCACCGCTGCTATCGTTTGTAGAAATATTTCCGCACCATCGTCAGACGAGGATGACGATTCACTATAACTTGAAGAACTCATGGCAATAATGTGTTTTATGTTTTGATATTGTGTGGAAAAAATGTTAAATGTGGTAAGTATTTATAAAGGAAAAAAAAAGTTTTTTATTTTAAAAAGTAGCCACCAACGGCTACCCCAACGGCTACTTTTAATGGGCCAATCACAAACCGCCAACTCACCTTGCTCCCCCGCCCCACGCCCGGCTTGAAACCCAAGCCCCAAGGGGCCACGCCCAAACCCAAGCCCACCCGGGGTGGTCACTTGGGCGTTTTACCCCAACCCACGCCCAAACCCCCGCCCCATACCCCACGGCCTAACCACGAATCAATAATGTCGTTGCTTAAATTATGACTTTATGAGCTAACCAACCAACCACAAAGGAATCTATAAATTTCACTAAATACGAAGTTGTATTCACAATATACTATTTTTCTTGTATTGTAAGTTATAACGAGTGTCAATAACGGTACTCATAGCATAATGAACTCAACTCATATAGTTTGAACAACATTATTACCGGTATAGATACATTCCCTTGCAGGGCCGTCTCCGAAAATGAAAAAAAAAATTTGGCCCTGTGCAAGATAAAATTTTGGGCCCTATTCGCAAAACCCTTGACTCGATGTTCCAAAAAATTCCTGCACCGATGATGATGATGATATCCTGGTTAACCCTCAATTTCGCCCTTAAACAAAACCCTTTACGTCGATGATGATGATCGCCTGGTCTGGTCACACAGCGTCACAGCGAACACAGCGCCTGATGGTCTACTTTTCCCGCACAGTCGCACAATGCCCAACGCCCTCTAATGGGTTTGATTTGAAATATGTTTGTTTATTAACCTGGGCCTATTAAACTGTTATACTAAGGCAGACCCATTTCAATTGGGTTTATTCATTTCTTGTGCACACACCCATACACTAGTTCATTTAAACACAGGCCCATTTAAACTTAATATAAACTTAATAAACAGGCTCTGTAACACTTAAACACAGGCCTAATAGTTTCGGGGTTCTTGCACTGGAAATCGTTTCAGGAAGGAGTAATATGAAATATCGGCCAACTGAAGAATCTATTTGTCTTGTTGATTGGGTAAAAGCGCTTTGACTGAAACTACAATTTTATATTATCCTACCCACAAATCCCAGTTAACTCACAATCTTATTATCATTATATTTCTTCCATTCTTAAGGCTGTTTCTCTAAAACAAAAAGGGGAGTTTGATGGACTTGGTGGATCCAAGACTGGATTGTGATTTCAACAAAAGGAGAGTTTGATGGACTTGGTGGATCCAAGACTAGTTCATTAACACATGCCCATTTAAACTTAAAAAACAGGCCCTGTAACATTTAAACACAGGCCTACTAATTTTTTTTTTTATAAAAACATGCAGATTTTTTTTTAAATATATATATATATAAAAAAAATTTGGGCCCTATATTGGTTTGGGCCCTGTGCACAAGCCCATTCTGCACTTGGCCATAGACGGCCCTGTTCCCTTGTCTAGGATAAGTGAAAAATCAATAGAATGACCTATGATGATTTGGTAGAAAATCAGCTTCTAATATACATATAAAAATAGAGTTGTTCTACGAGGAGTATATGATTTTCGATCGATTTAAAATACATGTCGATATCCTCTTGGCATATCTCTTTGGGTTGCTATATCGAGCACTGATATCATACCCGTACCATACAAATATCACTACCAATCGAAACGGGTATACTTAGTGTTGATACCGTACCGTATTGAAACGAATGAACCAAACCAAATCAATACCGATATAATTTCTGTCACGTAAAGGTAAAAATCCCGTAGTTTTTGTTCGAAAAATGATTAATCTTTTTCATTATTATAATTAAAATTATATTGATAAACACTTGTTTTTCCATATCTACAAAGTCTTGATGCACCTCAAATTTTTACTTGGTGAATTCAGTTGGTAAAATCTCTGACACATGGGCAAGACTTGTATCTTTATTCTTTACCCTGATGTAGCTTGTGATCGCTGCTTTATACTTATTTTTTTATTATAAAAATAAAAGACCAACTCCTTTTTTTTCATACTCTATTTCAAATTCATCTTCTATTTCAAATTCATCTAGTAGATTGACAATTTGACACAAGCTGCTTAAATAAATTAGTCTTCGTAAGTGGCTTGGATATTAGACCTATTAGCTCCCTAAAATTAGTTTAAGCTCCAACATTGCGGCAAGTGCTTAAAACCGTGCCAAATAGCATAAATGTTATACCATTCTAAAAATATTATTTAATTAAAAAGAAGAAATGAAAATTAATAATTTTTAGTGTAATTATAAGGATAATGAACCCATTATGAATGCTCTTAGTATTGTATTTTTAGGATTTGTTTGTATTTAGCCAACAAGCACAAGTTAGTGTTTTTCTAGAGTTTCTTAGTTTTTTCCCCTGTGTATATTGAGGGTTCTACCTCTATTGTAAACGATTCAATTGGACATTAGTTAGTGACGAGTTCAGAATTTTTTTGACAGGGGCACATATTGGTCGGGTTAAAACAAGTAGGGTCTTATTGGTTCAGGCAAAACCAATGTGTACTTATCCAATTAAAGATATTTGAAAACCTATGTTGTCAAAAACGGAAGACACGCATAAGGCGTAAAGGCCTTGCTCGGAGCCTAGCAATGCGCAATAATAAATGTGTGTATATATAAAAGGCATGAAAAAAGATTTTAACACCGTTATACAAATATAGATAAGAGTTCATGTACAAGAGAGAATTTTTTTACGAAGTGTATGAGAGAATCATGACCACACATTTGTTTTACTCAATTTAAGGTGAGAATGGTATGATGGTCTTTTATCCTTTCAACTAGTTTCTTCCTTGAATTTCAAACGGCTATAACTTTTTCAAACGTTAATATTTAAAAAAAATACATCGTATTAACGAGCATTTTATTCTCTTTAATTCGAGCATCCTATTGCTATAGTGTTCTTAAAAATAATTTACAGGACTTTAAATACCCATTACGTGATTTTGAATACCAGTATCTATTACGTGATTTTGAATACTCATGGTATGTTTGGCAAAAGTAGTTGGTGGCTGGTAGCTAGTAGCTGTAGCTTTTTAGATATATTTGAAGTTTGGCAGAGTAGCTGGAGCTTTTAATAAAATGTATAAAATGACCAAAATGAACATAACTAAAAATTTAAAAAGTTTGTACGTTAAAAAGATCATTGTCTTTAGAGGTTAAAATAGTCATTTTTTCCATAAAAGTTTGTAGCTCCTTCTAAACGCTACTAGTAGGAGCGTTCAACCAAAAGCTTCAAGCTCCTAACCTAAAAGTTTCAAACTCCTTCAACCAAACAAGGCTTTTTTTTTTTTAGTATGACATTTTTCTTAAAAGCTTAAAACTATAATCTCCTAAAAGCTCCATGCCAAACACACCCTCAGTACCCATTACGTGATTTTGAATACCCGGTACATGACTACGTGATTTTTGAATACTGATGAAACAGTGGTTAACCAAGAGAGGTTAATTCACTTGTCTCGTCAAGTAGGGTTAATCCTTTCTTTCCGATGATCGGTGGCTAGACCGTCAGCTGGGCTGTCTCCCGCACAAGGAAAACACACCGTGACTCGTAACAAGGAGGAAGGGGTGGGGGTGCTCCTTGTTACCACTCTCCGGTGTGAGAATCAGTAATTTGCTTGTGAAGCAAAGTGTGTGATAGTAGTAGTTGTGATAGAGTTGAGAAGCGATACCTCAAACCTGGTTTGGGTGGGTATTTATAGCCGAGGAGTGAAGGAGGGTAGTTGAGGTGGTCAGACTGACGACGCGCCGCCCTTACACGGGTGTGTCAGGTTTGTCGGTTGTGGGGGTGAAGCCACGTCCTACCGTGGTGTCAGTCTGTTTGCTTACGTATGAACTGACAGGCGACTGTCACTGGTGCCACTTGCACTGTGGTGTCAGTCCCACTTGCCTCGTGGGCAGGATGCGGTGCCGCGCCGCATCGCTGTCTGCGGTAACTGTCGTTGTTTCCGCGTTCCCACACTGGTGGAGTCATGCGGGATGCGGTGCCAGGCCGCATCGCCACTTGTGGTGACTGTTGCCTTTATCCAGATCCCTTGTCGTGACGAAAATGTTCATAGGATGCGGTGCCAGGCCGCATCGCTATGTGTACACCCATTTTCATACACAAGGTAAGTCTTCTCATCCCTTGACCGATTGGATTCGACCGCTGTGTTCGTGTGTGCCCGCACGAAAACAGATAAGTCTTTGCCGGTGGGGGTTTTTGATAAGGGTAATGGTTACTCGTGGTTGTGCCGCGAGATCTAGGACCATACCCCTTCAAATACCCTTTACGCGATTACACATTCAACATAAATCATTACGCATTCAATGTAAATTCATTACCTGATTACACATTCAATATGATTTGTTATAATAAATGTCAATACAATTATGCTTATTACGTGATTACACATTCAATAATAAGGGTGGACGGTATGCATGCAGAGAGTGGGGCGGGGAGTTGAGTTCACCGAGCGGTGATGTGGTGCCGGGGTTCAAACGGGGAGCAGTGAGTGGGAGAGAGGTGGTGGTGTCACACCCCAACCGATGGCAGAATCATCGGGGCGCGGCACTTAGGCGAATCAGCTTGCTCAAGAGAATCCATAACAACTATATTGCGATAATATTTAATACATTCGTTATCCCATACTAACAAATAATACAATCACATAACTTATCACAGATTTCCTGTCCTCTCGAACAATACAAATCCGACAACCTAGATTTTAGTTGAGTTTCTAGACCTCCTAGCTTGATTTAATAGAGTCTGCAATCTAACCTGCAACATACGTTAAAATATTTGTCAATACAAAAGTATTGGCGAGTATACAGGTTTGATAGGTATAGCGTATTGGATTAAAACGTGTAGCGAATTTCCACATGCATAAACGTAACACACGACATATATACTCACAAAGCTGATACTACCAACTAAGTCCTCGATGCTCGAATATGCGATGGCAAACTAGACCCCGTCGGGCGCAATAGTACTATACTAGTCTTGGTGGGACGTCGCGAGTATAAGCCCTAGCACATATGCAACTAGCATCACGTATATCTACGCATAACAGTTATTCGCAAGTGATAATTCGATTGATTGAATAATTCGTTTGATAAGTTTGATTTGTTAGAAACGTATGTTACACCCAAAATGCGATTAAAAAGGGTTCGAGTATACTCACAATGCGTATTGGTTTGGATTGGCGGGATTAAGTCCGAGAATAACCTGGTGATAGACTGATCACCTGAGTGTTTGGCGGCGCGTTAAATAATAACGGAATACGCGAAAACAAATGAAAATTAAATTGGGGGCTGGCCCGATCGGATGGGCTGTTCGATCGGATGGGCTGTTCGATCGGATAGCCTGTTCGATCGGATAGCCTGTTCGATCGGAGGGGCTGTTCGATCGGATAGCCTGTTCGATCAGATAGCCTGTTCGATCGGATGGGCTGTTCGATCGGATAGCCTGTTCGATCGGATAGCCTGTTCGATCGACTAGCCTGTCCAGCTGTTTTCGACAAGGATATCAAGATTTTTCGATGGTTTTGATCGCGACGGTGTTCCTTCATGCTTAACAACTGAAATTTCATCAAGTCCAACCCTAAACGGCCGGGAACCACCCCGTCTCATCAGATTTGGCCGTTCTTGATGGCTCTTCCCATGTTTAACCCAAAGTCACACACACGTTGGCTAGGTAACTTAGATTTTGGTGAGATTTATTATAAAACAGGTGAAATTACTTAGATCCGAGCTGTTTTTGGTAAGAATGAGGTCACACTTTGAAGTTCTTGTGAACTTAGCATGACATCATCTTCGAGACACCTCAAATTCTTAGGAATCACACAACTTCTTGATTAGAAAACATAGATTTAGCCGAGATTTATGTAAAAAGGTATGGAAATCACCTAGATCTGAGTTGTTCTTTCATGGGATGACATCACACTTGAATTTCATAAGAACTTCATGGTGATATCACCCTAGAATGCCCAAAATCCAGAGATTTCTCGGTTAAAAGTGTAGATTTAAAGGGTAGAAGGGTGTAGAATTGGTTATAGATCAAGGAAGTACAAGATTTGAGTTGAAAACTTACAAGAATCGCGAGAAATCGAGAGAAAAGTGGGTTGGAACGTCTGGTCGCACGAGAGCAGTCACATCAAGTGTTCTTGATGTGACTGAGGGGTATTTATAGGAAAAGGAGGGGAAAAGAGGTGAAAAGGTGTGTTGGATCGGTTGGCCCGTTCGATCGGCCGGCCCGTCCGATCGGTTGGCATGCTCGTCCGATCGGCTGACATGCCTGTCCGATCGGTTGGCATGTCTGTCCGATCGGTTGACATGTCTGTCCGATCGGTTGGCATGTCATGTCCGATCGGTTGGCATGTCCTGTCCGATCGGTTGGACATGTCTTGTCCGATCGGTTGGACATGTTCGTGTCTCAGCATTCGGATCGTTGCGCGTTGCGATGATTTTGAGCACACATTTTTATTCATATTTATTTATTATTTATTTAATTATCATAATTAATCACAAACGGGTCGTATATACATATTCGTATTCCAAATTTAGATATAACAATCGATTTTCGTTTCGAGTGTGCGATTATTAGCGACGTTTCACAGCCATCAAGGAGGGTAGTATAGGTCCTTTCTCGATGTCATTGTGAACGTTATTGTGTGTTGTGCCTCAACGACTGACGGGGTACCGTTCACTCGTATTGTCATCATCGTCACGACGACTGGAGCCATAGCACTCACCCGAGAGTCTTTGTTAGTGTTAATTGTTTACGTTTCGACACATCACGGTCACCGAGGAGGGTAGAATAGGTCCTCACTCGATGTCATCGTGAGTGTTAGCGGTTGTGATGTGATGTAGCCATAATATATTGCGAAAAATATGCGATTATCCTTCGAATAGCGATGTATGCGATATAGTTACATTATGATCCGAATCTTTGGTGCTAGGCGTAACGAGTATATCGAGTAGTAACAACGCTCGAAAGTGCGGGTTGTTACAGTCTCCCCTACTTTAGGAAATTTCGTCCCGAAATTAATCCAATGGGTAGGCTTTTGTGAGTTGATCCTGGTTAAGTAGCGTTATAGCGAGCGATTTGACCGAGAGTTGACAAGCGAGGGAGTTTTGAATAAGAGAGATGTAATTTTTAAGAACTCGAAAGGTTTCTCATGACGCAGGGTTAACGGAGTCATCGTTAACCGACGTTACAAGAAACGTTCGTTTTTTTTTTTTTTTTTGATATTAAAAAAAAGGAAATTTTGGACGGAAATCTTGAAAATTTTCCTTTTAACGTGAGGTCAACGGAGTCGATGTTAACCAACGTTGCAAGGGAGTTTTATGGTTTAAACATTTTAAGGAATTCGAAGATGGAAACTAAGGTTACGAAAACTCTCCTATGGCATGGGTTCAAGCTGAACTTGATCTCGAACCAATGTCTTAAGAGGGATTTCATTTTGATGTTGTAAAAGCTTTAAAGAAAACTTGGACTTATGAAACTTTTCTTGGACATGGAGTTAAGCTGATTCGATGTTATTTCCACGTTGTGAGAAAATTTCACTTGTCCACCGGTTTTAAATCAAAAATTTTCATAAAAAACAAGTTTTTAATAGTACAAAGGTAGTTGATCACCGAGCCCCACTTGGCACTTCCCCACGAAGGTTGGTTAATATGTTTAAAACACTTGTATATAGGAAGTACCAGCGGCGTATCCACCATGTTTCGTTCATATTACTTCCGTTTCGTGAGGCGGTGTCAGGTGTGCCGATATGACACGGATAGAATTGTGCTTACTTGGCCCAGTCGATAGGAAGTCGGACCGAGTATAGGGTAGAATCGAATAGGTTGAACTGGTGAGTTGGATTGCGAATGTAGCTGTAGCAGCGTGAGCGAGTAGCCTGATGACACAAAACATTCATGTGTCGTGCCTGGGTAGGCGTCAAGCGACAAGCGATAAGCGAATAGCGCGTTTTCGATTAGATTCCCCATTAAACCCACATGGCACGTTTCCACGAGAGGTTGCTAACATGGTGAAACACCACGTTTAACCAGGTTAGTTTTGCCTCGTGAAGCGGTGTCATGTGTACTAATGCCACACAGACTGCAATGAACACCAAGCGAGCGATAAGCGGTACGCGATACGCGAATGAGCGGTAGACTATACACGATAAGCGATAAGCGATTAGGGGATTAAGCGAATAATACAACACCAGTAATGACGGCGGTGATAAACGATTACGATAAGCGGTAGTTGTTGCGTTGCAAGCGATGGAGGTCTACGCGATTTATGCGGTTCGATTTGGTTGATCAACACCACAGAATTTAACTAACATCAGACCCCACATGGCCCTTTTTCCACGAAAGGTCGCTGATATGACTAAAACACCTTGCTTTAACCATATGAGCTTCATCTCGTGAAGCGAGGTCATGCGTGCTAACTTAACACGAATATCACAGCTAACGATATAGCGATAGATTGATACACAGCAAACGATATAGATTTACACTATAAGCGATAGAGGTTGCGGGATACACATGATAAGCGATTGCGATTAACCGAGTTTTGTTTCGACTAAGCTTAACGTTACGTTGCGACGCACCACGGTTATCGAGGAGGGTAGAATAGGTCCTCACTCAAACAACATCGTGAGCATTACTGTACTCGATGAGATTGATCGCGACAGACTTACGACCAGTCTTGCGTCGATACAATGGCCCTGCGAGGTAGTCTCTCGGAGTATCGATGAGGCGATGGCATTGCGTTTGCAGACTTGCGTTAAGTCTCGCGATGATGCGATTTAGTTGTTACGCCTTGCGATTGAGTGTAGTGTGTTGAAAATAATCACAATAGTATAATAGGTCTAATAACGTTCAACTCCACGTGGCACTTTCTTCACAGAACTTCGGTAGTATGATAAAGCACACCTTGCTTGACCCATACTACTTAAATCCCGTGCTTTGGTGTCATACTTCGCCGAGATGCTTGTGGCACCTTAGAATTCACTACGATCTCCGTGCACTGACCCAAATAATCCCGTGTGCACCCGTGATTAATCGTTTCTTGCACGTTTATCGTACCTCGTTCTAAGAGTGTAGTGAGGGTAAAACACATCATTTCGTGATATAGTATATAGTATGCGTGTGAACCTAGTTTAAGTGCGGTGATTAGAGAGTGGGAGAGATACGAAGACGAGAGTTAATGTTACGCATAGTGGCAACATCAAGTAAATAGAGTAGGTTCAAAACTTAGAAATTAACGCCGAAAATCGTATCATTACAACTTTATCCTATGCTTGCTAGATGTCTGATGCTGAAGACTTTTGCTGGAGCTGTTGATGTTGTACTCAGGTTTGTGGTTCGATGCGGCAGTTGCGGGTGAAGTGACCGTAACGGTTGCAGTTACTGCAATAGCGGCAGTCAGCCCCAACTGGATGATGATAGGTGCATGAGTAACACTGGGGATGATCTCCAGTGTAAGCTCGTTTTGGAAATACCGGAACTGTTCGAAGAGGTTTCGGTTGCAGCAGTTCGGTTGATGATGAGCTCGGGCTTGAAGTCTTTCGCTTGCGGCTGGGTTTGTCGGTGTCTTGCGAAGAGATGTCGTCGTTGGAGGATTCATCTGAGGACTCACTTGCAGAATCTTTGGCCGATTTGTCGGAAGATCCGTCGGCAGATTTGCCAAAAGAATCGGCAGCAGATTTTTCCGAAGAATCGTTAGCAGATTCGTTAGAAGAATCGCCAGCAGATTTGTCAGAAGATTCGTCAGAAGACTCGTTGTTAGGATCCTCTGAAGGATTAATGTCGATTGCCTGATAAGTTTGCTTGACAGGATTCTTTGAGAAGAATCCTTCCATGAGTCGTTTGTTGTTGATGTCTGCGGCTAAGCGGTAGGCTTCTTCAATGGTAGCAGGTCTTGCAGCTTCGACAAAATCACCCACACACTCAGGCAAGCCGCGAACGTACTTTGAAATGGCTTTTTCTGAAGTGTTAACTTGACTTGGGCAGATTATGCTAAGCTGTTTGAACCTTGCGGTGTAGCCAGCGTTGTCACCTTTGTTTTGCTTGATTTCCCAAAATTCGTTTTCTAGCTTCTGGATTTCGTGGGGAGGACAATACTCTTTCTTCATGAGCTCTTTCAGCTCATCCCAAGGGAGAGCGTAAGCTGCGGAGATCCCACGTTTGTTACGTTCGGCGGTCCACCAGTCGAGTGCTCGTGATTGAAATGCTCCAATAGCGCAAGTAGTACGGAAACTATCGGGACACCCACTTTGACGAAGGGTAACTTCGATAGAATCGAACCACTGGAGTAGTTGAGTCACACCTCCTTCACCCGTGAATTCCATCGGGTCACAGGCTTTGAAGTGTTTGTAAAGAAAAGCAGATTGCGGCGCTTCCGTCTTGGAGTCTTCCGAGGCTCGAGAGTTGCTGAGAGAGTGCACTTGAGCGGCAATTCGAGGAATAAGCTTTACCACTTCTTTGGTCACGAGTGATGCAATCCTCTTATTGGCACTTCGTTTGGCTCTCCTCCTAGCTATTCGTCTCGAGGTAGAATCGTTGGAAGGCATCTAGACAGGAAGAGACTTGGAATGAGATTCGATCATAATGATTTTTTGAGTTTTGCGATGCGATTGAGCGCGTTCAAAACTTGGTGCGATAGTATAGTAGTAATGCGAGTCACATAGAAGCCACATAGGAGACACGAAATTCCTAGGTTCTCACACAATGGCTTGTTGTTTATACGTATATATATGTATTTATATAATTGTAATTTGTATTCATACACATACAGGTCGACTTAGAATACGCGAGGACGCGTTGAAGTGAGAAAGCGAGAGCGAATGCGGTAGATTATGCATTAGTTTTGTTGCGAACATTCGGGTTTCATTTCAGATTGCGATGGCTGTGCGACTTGTGCGTTTATAAAGCAGGGAATGAAAATCGTTAAATCGAGAAATCGATAAAGCGTAAAGTTTCAAAACGTAAATAAGTCCCAGCCAGTTGTAAAATTGGCGGGTCGTACGATAGAGTGCCTTGGGTGTTTAGGCGTTGACCAACCCAGGTAACCCAACTATATTCAACAAGTTCGTGCACGCGCGTTGACTTAGAAGACTCCATGCTTCCACTGGGATGCAGCTCAAGGCATTCGTCTTCCTAGTCATCGCGTGGCTCGAGTTATCGTGATAGTCGAGTCCTTGGTGAGAGCTTTTTGAAAACCAGTTTATAGAGAGTGGAACGGCTTATTAAGGTACGGGTTTCACCCCTGACTTAATGGTTTCGTTCCTAATTGTGGTTATGCTCTTCGAATAAATTCGTGAGTTCCACTAGATTTCGAAATGGAGACTTTCGTCGAGATGTGGATGTCACCCCTAACTCGAAGAAAGGTTCTCGTGCTCGAAAATGCGCTGAGTGAGCGATCTCATCGAGAGTCCTTGGTTTTCACACCTGGTCTCGACAGGATCGCTCGGTTTTGTTATGCGAGTAATTTCGAAAACACGTGTATTATGTCAGCCTTAGGAAAGGCTTCTTCGTGTGAAGTTGTAGCATGCGGTGTTCACACAAAGTTGTAGCTTTTAGCAATTTCGATCGAGAGTATCAAGTAGGCCCGATACAACCCCTACTGGTTTGTACGAGTCGGCCTGTTGGTACTTAGACTATAGACTAGGTCAATTTCTAAGACGTCGACCCGGACTAGGTCGAGTCTGGCCTAATTCCCTATAGTTATGGCTCTGATACCAATCTGTCACACCCCAACTGATGGCGGAATCATCGGGGCGCGACACTTAGGCGAATCAGATTGCTCAAGAGAATCCATAACAACTATATTGTGATAATATTTAATACATTCGTTATCCCATACTAACAAATAATACAATCACATAACTTATCACAGATTTCCTGTCCTCTCGAACAATACAAATCCGACAACCTAGATTTTAGTTGAGTTTCTAGACCTCCTAGCTTGATTTGATAGAGTCTGCAATCTAACCTGCAACATACGTTAAAATATTTGTCAATACAAAAGTATTGGCGAGTATACAGGTTTGATAGGTATAGCGTATTGGATTAAAACGTGTAGTGAATTTCCACATGCATAAACGTAACACACGACATATATACTCACAAAGCTGATACTACCAACTAAGTCCTCGATGCTCAAATATGCGATGGCAAACTAGACCCCGTCGGGCGCAATAGTACTATACTAGTCTTGGTGGGACGTCGCGAGTATAAGCCCTAGCACATATGTAACTAGCATCACGTATATCTACGCATAACAGTTATTCGCAAGTGATAATTCGATTGATTGAATAATTCGTTTGATAAGTTTGATTTGTTAGAAACGTATGTTACACCCAAAATGCGATTAAAAAGGGTTCGAGTATACTCACAATGCGTATTGGTTTGGATTGGCGGGATTAAGTTCGAGAATAACCTGGTGATAGACTGATCACCTGAGTGTTTGGCGGCGCGTTAAATAATAACGGAATACGCGAAAACAAATGAAAATTAAATTGGGGGCTGGCCCGATCGGATGGGCTGTTCGATTGGATGGGCTGTTCGATCGGATAGCCTGTTCGATCGGATAGCCTGTTCGATCGGATAGCCTGTTCGATCGGAGGGGCTGTTCGATCGGATAGCCTGTTCGATCGGATAGCCTGTTCGATCGGAGGGGCTGTTCGATCGGATAGCCTGTTCGATCGACTAGCCTGTCCGATCGGCTGGCTGTTCGATCGACTAGCCTGTCCAGCTGTTTTCGACAAGGATATCAAGATTTTTCGATGGTTTTGATCGCGACGGTGTTCCTTCATGCTTAACAACTGAAATTTCATCAAGTCCGACCCTTCTAACGGTCGGGAACCACCCCGTCTCATCAGATTTGGCCGTTCTTGATGGCTCTTCCCATGTTTAACCCAAAGTCACACACACGTTGGCTAGGTAACTTAGATTTTGGTGAGATTTATTATAAAACAGGTGAAATTACTTAGATCCGAGCTGTTTTTGGTAAGAATGAGGTCACACTTTGAAGTTCTTGTGAACTTAGCATGACATCATCTTCGAGACACCTCAAATTCTTAGGAATCACACAACTTCTTGATTAGAAAACATAGATTTAGCCGAGATTTATGTAAAAAGGTATGGAAATCACCTAGATCTGAGTTGTTCTTTCATGGGATGACATCACACTTGAATTTCATAAGAACTTCATGGTGATATCACCCTAGAATGCCCAAAATCCAGAGATTTCTCGGTTAAAAGTGTAGATTTAAAGGGTAGAAGGGTGTAGAATTGGTTATAGATCAAGGAAGTACAAGATTTGAGTTGAAAACTTACAAGAATCGCGAGAAATCGAGAGAAAAGTGGGTTGGAACGTCTGGTCGCACGAGAGCAGTCACATCAAGTGTTCTTGATGTGACTGAGGGGTATTTATAGGCAAAGAAGGGGAAAAGAGGTCAAAAGGTGTGCTGGATCGGTTGGCCCGTTCGATCGGCCGGCCCGTCCGATCGGTTGGCATGCTCGTCCGATCGGCTGACATGCCTGTCCGATCCGTTGGCATGTCTGTCCGATCGGCTGACATGCCTGTCCGATCGGTTGGACATGTTCGTGTCGCAACATTTGGATCGTTGCGCGTTGCGATGATTTTGAGCACACATTTTTATTCATATTTATTTATTATTTATTTAATTATCATAATTAATCACAAACGGGTCGTATATACGTATTCGTATTCCAAATTTAGATATAACAATCGGTTTTCGTTTCGAGTGCGCGATTATTAGCGACGTTTCATGGCCATCAAGGAAGGTAGTATAGGTCCTTTCTCGATGTCATTGTGAACGTTATTGTGTGTTGTGCCTCAACGACTGACGGGGTACCGTTCACTCGTATTGTCATCATCGTCACGATGACTGGAGCCATAGCACTCACCCGAGAGTCTTTGTTTGTGTTAATTGTTTACGTTTCGACACATCACGGTCACCGAGGAGGGTAGAATAGGTCCTCACTCGATGTCATCGTGAGTGTTAGCGGTTGTGATGTGATGTAGCCATAATATATTGCGAAAAATATGCGATTATCCTTCGAATAGCGATGTATGCGATATAGTTACATTATGATCCGAATCTCTGGTGCTAGGCGTAACGAGTATATCGAGTAGTAACAATGCTCGAAAGTGCGGGTTGTTACAGGTGGGGGTTGTGACTTCTCACCGACTCGGTGAAGAAGAGAATGGTGTGAGAGAGAGGGTGAATGCTGGGCCCCAACCCATTTCAACCAATCATTTTTTTTTAAATTATTTACCACTCTCCATGTGTTTGACCATTGCTAGTGATTGAGTGCAAAATGAGTAGTGGTGTCACACCCCGATATTTCCACGTATTACCGGTGGGCCCGGTGGGGAGTATCGTGACGTAGTTGATATCATCATAGTCAAACAACACAATATATAAGCCATAGTTGTGATGCGTTAGGGGTTCAAACGGGTTGTAAGCCATGCCACCCGTATATGCCGGGATTGGGTTATCAAATCCCATCGGCGGTGGCTGTAGTACAGCAGGGTTGGAGGGTCCACCCATTTGCGGGTCCTCCTGGTGCGGTGGGTAGTGGCTGGCACTTGAGTGATGTGGGGAACTGAAATTGAAGCCCCCCGGTCGTACCGACATGCGGGCACCGGTTCTCCTACGCCTTGGCGGTTGAGGAGGTGCCGGCTGAACTGGTGGCGGTGGAGGTGCTGGCGTAACTGCCACAAATCGGTGATCCTCTGATGAATCTTGATGATGCGGCTGCGGCTGTGGCTCCTGCTACTCATGTTGCTGCCCATGTGACGACGAGTGGTGAGAAGGTGTATAGTACCACTCGTGCTGATTGAAAAGGGCTTGGAAACTGTCTGGACCACCATAGGGTGATCCGTGAAAAGGTGATCCGTCGGAGATCTCGATCGGATGGTTTGGAGTACCACTCGCCGGCATGACGGGGTCCGTATCCTCGTCCATATCATCTGCGTGATCACCTGAAAAATGGTCATCTGGACCCAGTGGGTTAAAACCCACGGGTTCTTGGAAGTAGTTGGCCGGGTTAAACTGGCCTCTGAACACTGGAGTTGGGTCCCCATAGGAATGATGGGACAAGGTATGGGGACAAGGATCTCTGCAGCGGTATGTATGAAGGCAGAGGGTTGTTGGGCTCGTCTTCCGAATGTGGTCCGTACGAATTGCGGACCGGAGGTGTAGAGCTGTGCGAAACGGATCGTCTCGCCGGCTCGAACAGGTTTCTCCTGTTCCGTCGTGGATCTTCGCTCTCTGTAGCAGGTGGAGCTCGTACATTGGACGGTCCAGCTTCATGGTCATTGGGGGCAGTGACTGGCCCCTTACCTCTTCCTCGTGTACGGAAAAATCTTGGAGGCATTTTGATGTTCCTGTCAATAAAGCATAAGATAACAATAACAAAATATAAAATTTTAAAGGACAAAACAAAAACCGAATAAGGTGGAATTGGTCCTATGTTATTAGTCTAGACTCGAAGGTTTAGATATGTGCAATTGTGTAACTGAGATTAAACACAAAAGGCTAGTGTTTAATTCACTCAGTGTTGGCTTTGATACCAACCTGTCACACCCCGATTTCCACGTGTCACCGGTGGGCCCGGTGGGGGAGTATCATGACGTGGTTGGCAACGTAATAGTCAAACAACACAATATAATAATGCACAGCGGAAGCAAATTTAAAATATAATACAACCGAATTTATTTATTGTAATCAAAGTCACAATATCCGGTGTTTATCCACAGTAGGATCGAGACAAAACAACATTTAATGGTTCAACAGACTTCTGGCATCCTAAGCTTGCGAGACTTTTTATTGATGCTTAGAAGACAATCCAGCCAATTTCGTTTAGTACCTGCATTCAGTCTTTTTGGGAAAATACGTCAGTTTACACTGGTAAATACATTCAACTGACTTATTTTGGAAAATGATTGAAAATTGGTTTGGATGCACATGGCATAAACATTTTTATAACTTGGGAGAATTATTTAATATTATAATCTTGTGAACGAATTACATGTTACTTATGCGTTCAGTAGCCCGGATCTAGTCCGGGTTTAAGATCAATAGACACACCACATAATTGAGTTATACACGACAGGTGTACGCCTACACCCCGTGCTCAGGTCGTGGCCAATCTCGTAAGATGATGCCAAGGATATCCGGGACATGGT
This sequence comes from Helianthus tuberosus, assembly GCA_030545235.1. Lineage (NCBI taxonomy): Eukaryota > Viridiplantae > Streptophyta > Magnoliopsida > Asterales > Asteraceae > Helianthus > Helianthus tuberosus. Next base: position 247,311 of record JARYGA010060206.1, read on the forward strand.
CATTAACCCCCCAAAGGCTGTAAAGTAAACAAGACTGTTTAAATGAGCCGATCAAATTATTCAACTACCCAGTAAGCGTGGAGATTTGATGCCCGATCAAGCGGTATGCTATATACCGTAACCCAAGCCCGTATAGGGAAAATAAGTTAAAAGTATTTACCCGATGCAAGTATTAATCACAATAAGCAAATAACACGTAGCTTTTACTGGTTCTCCTAATCTGGAACGAAGGTTTAATATAACCTATTAGAATACTAACGGGTCTTTTATTAAGCTTAAGCTTAGACCGGCTAGTTTCAAGATACGGTTCGTACGCACGATTAAGCGAAGACCGGATAGAATGTGATTCAGACCCGACAAGTTTGAAGACTTGTTTAATATGGGTTTATTATTCACATTCTGGATTTTGAGATAAAACCGTTAAGGTTTGACCCGTTTCGGCTAATTTATGTAAACTTGTTACATAAACCAAACCGTACGCGTAATAGGCGTGACGGGTAGCCATGAGAGCTATATACAGGTTTCCTAAGTTAATTATGTCTCAAATATGTTGTGACATCAGTAAGGTGTCTTTCGTTATGCCCGAAACGTGTTTAGACACAAACTAGGCCCCGTAGGGTAGTTTGGTCATTTAAGAGTTTATAAAAGAGTTTAAGTGACAACCTGAGTTACAGGTCTGATGTAATCAGCAAATATACTCAATTTGCTAAGTTATATCAGTAGGTTAAAGCATGTATGTGAAACTTATCATTTTTTAACCAAACTAGGCCCCGTAGGGGTATTTTGGTAATTTCACATAAGCCGAAAAGCTCAAAACTGAAGTCTGAGTTTATCAACCTTTGCTTACTGTTAAAATACTATAATTTTCCTCTTATATCAGTAGGTATCAACCCGGGTATGTCCAATATGATTTTAAAACATACTATGCGCTAAAAACGCTAAATAAGGCGATTAAAGGTCATTACCGGGTTTGATACTTAAATCTGATATTTTTATATTTCCAGAAGGCTTCAAATAATTTATTTATCATAAGAAATCAGTGGCAAAAGGTTTGGGGTCGTTTAGATATGTAAAACACATTTTATGGCCCGTAAGGGCAAAACCGACAATTACCGGATTAAGCCTACGACTACGAGTTATGCTCAGCCTAAAATTAATTAAAAATCTTTAAAAATCCCAAAATAATATATTACATCAGTGGGTAATTCGTTTGATACCAAAAAGTATGTTTAATTAGGCTATACGCTAATTACGCCATTTTATTAACATAAAGCACCGTAATTACGCTAATGAGCATAACTCTTATTCTACAATTCAAACTGATGTCAAACTTTGCATACAAGTCTATATATCAGTAATTAAGGTTTCTACACTTTTACTTTTCCAAAAATCACGTTTTAAGGTAATAAGGGCATAATGGTCAACATATGAGCGATTAACGGAAACATGTATATTAATTGGGTAATCAACGAAACAAGTACAGAGGCTTATACTATCATGTAACCCAACCCTAATGAAGCATTAAGGCATTTCTATTTCCATCTAACTCGGGCCAGAACTGAAGTCAACGTAAAAGTCATAGTTTCGTGACTTTCGGTTCCGAACCGGTTTAAAACTGAGAGTTGTCGAGTCTGACCAGTTTAGACATGTCCGTACACTTATTACCAAGTTATATTAAGTTTAAAACAGGTTACACGCATCACGTATTGCTAATCGTGCATTAAATCGTAATTTACATAACTGTTGACTTTTTTTTTGGTCAACGTTTGACTCGACAAATGACTTAGTTATGTCTGGAATCAGTAAGCGCCCTTATAAGGGTTTAATACCCATATGATTACCTACTTAACGGTACTTTTAAATCGAGATTAGACTGAGTTATCATTAATTAAACTCGAAGTCAAACCGTGTTTACGTCGGTTTGACTTTTAACTAAATAACTAAGCTAAAATTTATTATAAAAGGTTAGGCAACTTACAAAAGTGTTTAATGATGATTAGAGAGGCCTTGTAATCAGCTTGAAAGCTCCTCAATTGACCAGAATTGAATTGAGAATGGAATGATCAAAGAGTTGCAACTTATGAGGTTTATATAGTGTTCAAGGCACCATGATTTATTGACAACAAGGTCTACAACTCTCCACAACTGATATACACATGTTACTAGTGCTTAGGGGGTGCCTAGGGTCGTTCATAAGTGAGAAGAAACCGGCCAAATGGGTCAGATTCGCGTTAAACAGGCAACAACCTGTTTTCTGATCGCTGTGCGCAGCTTGCGCACCGTAAGCACATCTGCTTACGGTCCGTAAGCAGTCATCAGGGGCTGTTTCGCTTGTTCTTTCATTTATTCGAAAAGGTAACCCCATTTTCCGCATATGGGGCATCAATTATCATCTAGGGACCTTCCAATAAATGCTTAATACTATTCTAAACACTACCAATTGAAGTTGTTTCCTTGAATTCAAATTAAAGTCCCGAAAACAAAGGTTTATCATTCATTTCTTCGTGGGAATCACAACATGCATTACCAATTCCATTCTTGTCAACCCATTTATGGATTTAAAACTTAGTAGATGTTAAATATGTATAATAACCTGGGTCTTGGGATTTATCAATGAGGTGTTCAGAGGTAAAAATTAACATGACGCCCCTTTTTAAATTCCGCCAGAACATCTTTATTTAAATCCGGGTTTACAATGCGTTTTTGTCGTACATGACACGTGTCGTTATCTTATTAAACACGAAATTTTGAGGTGTTACATCCTCACCCCCTTAAAATAAATCTCGACCCGAGATTTACTGAAACAAATGAGGGTATTTTTCTTTCATGGTGGATTCAACCTCCCACGTATACTCGGGACCTCTACGGGCATCCCATTTGACCTTTACAAAAGGTATGTGCTTCCTTCGAAGCTTCCTTACCTGTCGATCTTCAATCGACAAAGGTTTTTCAACAAATTTTAAGCTCGCGTCTATATGCACATCTGTGTGTGGTATAACCAGCGATTCGTCAGCGAGTAACCAAAAGAGTCATATACAGGTTTCCTAAGTTAATATGCCTTTAATATGTTGTGATATCAGTAGGATATCTTCCATTATGCCCAAAACGAGTTTAATCTCAAAATAAGCCCCGTAGGGGTATTTTGGTCATTTTAAAGATTATAAAAGAGGTTAATTAAAATTCTGAGATTCGGGTCCGAATACATCAGTAGAATAACCTATTTTATTAGGTCATATCAGTTGGTAATAAGTCTTATATGCCAAAATGGTTTCAAACCCAAACTATGCGTTTAATACGCTTAAAAAGCCATTTTAAGCAATTTCCGGTTTATACAGGAAATCTGAGTTTTCTGATCAGGTTATAAAGTTCAAAATACTTTATTTATTATATAAAATCAGTAGCAATTGGATTGATGTCAAAATACTATGTAAAACTCATTTTATACACAAAAAGGGTATAATCGGTATTTACCGAATTAAGGCGATAGCCTTAGGTTATGATCAGTTTAAAATAATTAAAAATCTTTAAAAATCTCAAAATATTATATTACATCAGTGGGCAAAAGGTTTGGTGTCAAAATTGGGTTTAGATAGGCTTTATGCTAATTGCGCCGTTTAATTACTAAAAGGCGTTATAATTACGCTAATGAGCATAACTCCTAATCTAGACCTCCAACTGATGTGAAAATTTAGGGACAACTTTATAAATCAGTAATAAGGATTATTGTCCTTTCACATTTCCAAAATTCTCGTTTTATGGTCAAAAGGGCATATTGGTCAACATTAGGCAATTAACGGAAACGTGTAAACGAATGGGGCAATCAACGAACCAAGCACAGAGGGTTATACCAACATGTAACCTGGTCCTAAGGAAGCCCTAAGGAATTTCTAAACCTATCTAATTCGGGTCAGAACTGAAGTCAAAGCAAAAGTCAAAGTTTTGCGACTTTCGGTTCCGAACCGGGTCTAAACAGAAAATTGTCGGATCAAACAAGCTTAGATCAGTACTTATACTTATTACCAAGTTATATGAGTGATAAAATAGGTTACATGCCTTCTACATTGCTAATTACATGTTAATTTGCAAATTAAGCTTCTGTTGACTTTTTCTAAACAACTTTGACCCGACATTTGATCTAGTTAGAGTGGGAATCTGAGGGTGCCCTTTTAAGGGTTTATTGCCCACATAATTACCAACTTATAACTACCTTCAATTTGACTAATCACTGGACCATTAGTGATTAATTGATAAGTCAAACCTTAATTACGACGGTTTGACTTTTAAGCTAATAACTAGGTAAAACTCAATTAAGGAAGATCAAGGATGCTTACCAAGGTCTAATGCATGACCAGGAATGCTTAAGATCATGACAAATCATGCTATACCTGATCCCTGATGATTAACAAGTGTCCCTAAGGCCTAAGAAATAGTTTAGGCGGCTCTTGGAAGTGTTTAAGGGCAATATAAGTCGTTACATGGGCTGAACAGCCATTTTTTCCGAGGTGCTTCATCTGGGACCTGCTTACGGACCGTAAGGTCCATAGCATACGGTTCGTAAGGACCTGGTCTGCACTCGAAAACTTTCACTTGTTGACAGCTTTAGCCCCTGCACTTCCAAATGCCATTTCCGACACATCCAAGGCCCGTTAAACCATTTTTAAGGCTCTACAATGATGCCTAAGTATGGGGAACATTAAACATGCTCAAAAATATGCCGGATGTCGGTTCGTTTGGTCGTACGGTCACGTTGTTCGGTTAATTACGACGAAACACGGATGGACGCGAAAAACGAACCAATTGACGCGACGAATGGAATTTTATCAAGCCAAACACTAAAATAACATATTTTAGTGCTTACATAAATTTTTGGGTGTCCGGGGACATTCAGAATGTAAGATATGCGTGTAAACGCAAACTTGTGCGCTTTTTGACACTTTTAGTCCCTGCATGACTTAAAAGCTTATTTTTGCGCACCAAACACCTCTAAGCCTATATCTAAGCTATATTAGGGATAATTATCGTATGTTTATCTCATGGTCATATTCCGGAAGGTCCGATAACATACGAATCGGTATACTTTAGCAGTTTGACGCTTTAGGTCCCTCTATTGCGCAAACTTGCACATCTCATCATTTAATAGCATTGAAGCCTTATCTAAACCATATTAGGCATTCATGAAAGTATTATTAAACATGATAATGCTTCGGGCTTGATAAAAGGTCATTCAGAGGTATAATTAAACATGTTGACACTTCTAGTCCCTTATACTTGCAAAGTTGCGCGTAATTTCACTTTTAGGCATAAAAGCCTTGGATGGCCAATGATTGGCATTCCCGAGAGTATAATCAAATATCACGAGGCTCTCGGTTTGTTAAAAGGTCACTCAGAGGTAAGAATTAACATGTTGACGCTTTTAACCCTTTATTGCGCAAACTTTCAATTAATCACATAAACGGCTACACTTGATTAACAAGTGGCTCATTTGTGAATATAAGACCGTAAAAGGTTATTTAGAAACTTATTTTAGGTATGATAATACTTCCAGTTCTTTCATGGTTAATGTTTTTCGATTTTTCGAAAAATTAGTCCCTTATATTCAAGGTTTAACTTTATTAGGGTTTATTACACGTGTCAATACTTTATTGGACGTGATTTTACGAGGTGTTACATCCTCACCCCCTTAAAAGAAATCTCGACCTCGAGATTTGCTAGAAATGATGGAAGTACTTTTTGTCGTATTATGGACTTAACTTCTTTAGCATACCTGGAGCCTTTCCAAGCTCCCAAGTTGACCTCTATAGTAGGTACATGTATCCTTTTTGGAGCTTCTTAACCTGTCGATCCTTAATCGATATAGGATGCTCCTCACATCACAAATCTACATATCATTATGTGATAGTGCTTCTTGACTTATTGGCTAAACACATCCTTCAGTCACTAGTGTGCAATGTATTGCGAGCTCCGCCAAGCTCCTTAAATAGGTTTTAGCTTATAAGCTACTTGATCTTGATACATTCGATTTCCTTCGAATGATTCTATATATTCAGAGCTTAACTAGCCTGATAATTTAACAAATTTGGTACACCCTTCCTGCGTGATACCTTTTGTTGAACCTTATTCCTTAACAAGAATTTAGGAGGGTTGCTACTTCCATTAATTCTTGATTTTCTGCCGAATACTGGCAACTTACAGATAATTAGGGATTTGTATGATCTTATTCGTTGTTTCCAATGCAACTTTCAGATCCTGATAAGGGGACTTCCCAGAGTCTCGTCCATCATACGGATGTTTTGATATCTCATCTATACAAGGTCTCCAAAGGAGCCACCTTGATACTTATATAACAACCATTACAGAAAAGCTTATCTTAAGGTGAGATGGTTATTCCAACCATTGCTCAAAACTAATCTTAAGGAGTAGTTAATCCTTGCAGTTAGTCGAACAAATCGACGATCCTAGGCAGCTGATGGCGATTCTTAATCGTTGCCTAATTAGGGTAGCGGTAAACAATGCATAAGCAAAATGAACCGTCTTTCATAATAAACTATACCGGATCCTCAGGATATTGGGTTAGGCTATATGAATCCTCTATTTTAAAAACTTAGTTAATCGGGGTTTTGATTCTCCCAATGATGGTACTAGCCGTCTTGGAGATTTCATAATAATACAGCCTTAATGGGATATAAATCTTAATTCTACCTGCCTTTCAGGGGTAAACAGGGTAATCTTAGGAGAAGATAATCAAGATACAAGGAGGTTACAGAGATTTTTACAATTCTCAGGCTCCAATTCATCCATCATTGCTTGTGTCAAATAAGTGACACATTTATGTTACAAGTCCACAAATTCCTTAATCGGGAACATTTACTTGACAATTCCATTCTGGATATCTCCTTTGAATACCATTAGTTGACTTTAGCAACATATGACCTATCGGAGTATCTTTGGGGTCCCATGCATTAAACCTCCATACTGATCAGGCATGGAAGCAATCTATGGAACTTATTAAGATACACCAATCCTCATATGACGCTTTTATCATACCATCGGGTATTCGGAATCGATAGAGATCAAAGAGATATCAACTACGTATGCTGACGCACTTCTTTTTAGAGAGGGGATACTTCTAAAATTCTACGACTGAAGGTTTTTGACAAGAACAGAAGAAATGGTTCTTATGATTTGCCTGTGAGTTTTACCTTATACTTAATATCTGGGTTTCTTAGGGGAAAAATTTCTAAAAGTTTGCTAAGCTTATGGTCTTATGAGAGACTTAGTAGCACCTGAACCCAAACGTAACTCTTAGCACATAACTCACAATAAGGGGTTTATCTAGTGTCATTATCAATGTGAACTGCCTCTATTCATACATCAGGAGGGTTAAGCGCCTCCATTCTTAATCCTTTTAAACTTAGCTGCAAAATCTATGACAAATTCAGGGCAGTCTCAGCTTTGACTGGTCGTTTCTTAATCTATTTAACGTGAGTAGCTGAAGTAGATCCATAATGGATTTATAACAAGCAGGCTTTGAAACCTTAATGTGCCTTCTTATTGCCGATGCTAACCACCAATAATTATTTGCATTAGGCTTAGATTTTTGGGTAGACTGATTGGGCACTATCTCAGCCAATGCATTAAAATTTGTAACATATTGTAACAGCCTATAACTTTTATGGCGAGAGTCAGAAAATTCTTATCTCATCTTTCTCCATTTCGTGAAACGGATTTTATGTTTTTCTACTAAGGTCCTTAAAACTTGGACCATCCCATAATGTATATAAGAGGATCTTTCTTGTGGACTTCATTAATGTCCTCACTAATCAAGGGTATTGCCATCGAATGACTGTGATGTATACCTTACCATGTCCTTTCCAGCATAACCGCTGATATACCTAATGGTTTCTACCTCATCCAACAATTTCCTGTAATCGATGGCCCCTTTTTACTATTGAAGTCTCTTGACTTCCAAGAGACGGGGTACTTTTAAGTACATCCAAAAAGGAATGGGTTTCTTGCCACATATGATTTTGTTTGGGTTAACCTTCGTATTTGAAGCATGAATAAAGCTCTTCCTCATGAGCAGCGACATGTGTTTTAAAGCGAACATCATTCGGCTTCTTAAACCTTTTCATGACTTTTCTCATAGCCTTTCTAATAGTTGTGTTAATTACAGTTTTGGAGATTAACTCCATTAACATTGAGGTTCACATTGGATGCACCTTTATCACTTGTCGCATCTCCAACATCGCGTCTGTTGTTTGTATTTTCTGAGTTTTCCATACTCGAATATTTGGTATTAAACACCAAATTTAACAAGTGCTTGGGTAATCCATACCCAGTATCTCTTTGAATGGTCAAAGGCTCACCATAAGGAGTCTTGATAACTACTTGCTTCTCATTACCCAAAGTATGGGCTTGGTTACAGGATGACCAACTCATCTTCTATTATTATATCGAGTCCCTCCATTTTAATGGAACAAGGACAGTGGAAAAGAATGATTCCTAATGGATATAAAACATCCAGCTAAAATTGCTGAAGCAGTCTCTGAGGTACTATCGGTCAATTTTACTTTATTCTTAACGCTTAGAGTTTTAACAGGCAGATTTAATGATTTACAAAATCTATTGTCTACGAGAGACTTATCTGAACCTGAATCAAATAATACTCTAGCATGAGCGTTATTGATAAAGAAAGTACCTGTTGTGACATTGTTATCCTGAACAGTCTCTTGAGTATCCATTTGAGAGCTTCCAGCTTTGATCTTCTTAACTTCCTCAAGCTTTTTAGCGTATTTAGGGCAGTTGGTCTTAATGTGCCCTTTTTCATTGCAACCATAGCAAGTTGCGACTTCCAATTTCTTGCAATCTAGGGTCTTGTGACCCTTGGTTTTGCAAATTCCACATAAGTTAGCACGTGGGTCGATTGTGCATTTTCCAGAATGTTGCTTCCTGCAGTTATTGCATTTGGGTTTTGCCTCCTTTGGCTTGGACGGGTTATGGTTTGAACCGGTCTTACCCTTTTTACGACCTTTATTTGGGGTATTATCGCACTTTCGCTTATGATCCTTCAACACACGGTCCATAGCGTTGTTTACGGCTGTATTTATCATGGCCTGTAACTCGGTGCTTGTTAGTTTCAGCCTTGCATCATCATTTTGATTAACTGGATGATTGTGAGCTTCAGAGGAGTAAGCCATGGTGAAGCTTTGAAGACTACAAACCAAGTAGTAATAATTTGTTTAATCATATAGCGAATTGTCGAATTTGATGAATAAATAACCATGGTGCAATTAAACCATATAGGCTAATAGATAGTATTTAATTTATTTGATTATGTTTTGCCTAAGTTTTTAAATAAACCATCTCTGGCGTTTAAACGGAATGTAATCCTTCATATTTATTAGACAGGGGACATAAGTCACGACTGCCAATGTCATACTGACATATTTTATAAATAGCACAAGGGCTTGTTCCAAAGGACTTTTGATGGCTCAGAGGCCTTGTCACTAGGGAAATTTTAAAACATAATCAATGATTCCTTTGGATCGGAAAATTTCATAGTTCATTGTCTTGACAAGAAGTTATGAAATAAAACTATCTTTTTCATGCATTCATCTTTGCCCGTAGGTATACATCTCGAATGGATGTTTTGATGTGTACATCATGTTCGACGTTTATTAGCCATGATTCCTATTGATCGCTTATGCTAAAAGGGGTTTGGAAGTTCCTAGTATAAAGATGACAAGCGTGATTTTATTGCATCACCTTTGCCATGAGTGTTAACATGTTTGCAGATGTTAACAAGGATCTGAATCTCTTTTTAAACAGGTTTTACCATCTTAGCTAGGTCTTTAAAGACATTCAAGCTAGGTTATACCTTTTAAGATTCTCTTTTAATATTTGTACTGGCAGGAAAGGAATGATATTTATTTTATTCAGGATCTTCACTATTAATCCCAAATTATAAGTTAGTAATAGCACAAAAGGCTTAGTCGCGTGGACAAGTTTAATTTATAAGTCATGATTCTCGTAGAATCAAGGTATTTAGGCTCGAACGTTGTTCACTGCCTTTTCTTGACAGGGAGTTGTAGGCTACCACTGTCTTTAGTCTCAGAGGACGTTAATTATAGCCCGTGGGCACTTCACCCTTAAGGGATGATTATTTCAAACAAGGGAATTTAGATTAACCCCCTTTTTAAAAGATGGCCTGTGTGACTTTAACGATTCACAGTTTGCCAAAAATGTTAACATACTTACAGATGTTAACAGGGATTGGAATCTTTTGGACAGGTTTTACCGTCTTGGCCATGTCTGCAATGACATTTAGGCTAGGTTTTACCATTTTGGCCATGTCTGCATTGACATTTAGGCTAGGTTTTACCATCTTGGCCGTGTCTGCATTGACATTTAGGCTAGGTTTTACCTTTAAGATTCTTTTAATATTTAATGCAGAACAATCCTAAATTGAGATGTAAACAAGGATCTGAATCTAATTGTGGAACTACCATCTTGGCCCTGTCTTAAAACGACACATGAGCTAGGTCTTGTCCCTTTTTAGATTTTGCCATCTTATTATAATGGTAGATCTTGTAAAAGAAATGTTATTTTTCATTTATTTCATATTTCATGCTTAGAATGAAAATTTAAATTTAATCATTCCACTATAAAATTTAAAAAAAGTTCAAGTTTGCCCTAAATGGGACTTGAAAGGAATAACGTTGTCTTCAAAGGGACTGAAGGATAAATATGTCCTTATAAGGACTATTAAAGAAACGATCTTTAGCAGAAGGAGTTTTCTTCTTTATTTTATTTCTGAATGTTTTCTCCCTGGATGCACGTTTCATCCTAGTCGTAGCACGAAGCTCGGCCTTCCCTAGGCTCCAATTGGGGAGAAATTCCACTACGGCTTCTTTGCTTAGCGACGTATTAGAATATAGAATCTAAAGCAAAAATTCTCCGAATAGAGATAAGGGTATTCCTATGTTAAGTCTAGACTCAGAAGGTCAAGGAATGTGCTACTGTGTTACTGAGATTAAACACCAAAGACTAGTGTTTAATTCACTCAATGTTGGCTCTGATACCAACCTGTCAGACCCCGATATTTCCACGTATTACCGGTGGGCCCGGTGGGGAGTATCGTGACGTAGTTGATATCATCATAGTCAAACAACACAATATATAAATGCACAGCGGAAGCAAAAGATAAATATATTACAACCCGATATAAAGTAATATCAAATATTACTACGGAATGTAAGATGGATCCACAGGCGGATCTAAAATAGAAAGATAACACTGTTCAACAGACTTTAACATCTAAAGCTTACGAGACTTGATTATTGATGCCTGGAGTAGCCAGCCTATTACGTATAGTACCTGCATTTAGCCTTTTTTGGAAAAATACGTCAGTTTACACTGGTAAATACTATCAACTGACTCATTTTGAAAAGTTTAATAAAATTGATTTGAATGCACGTGGCACAAACTCTTTATAACTTGGGATAATTATTTAAATATATAATCTCGTAAAAGAATTACATGTTTCTTATGCGTTCAGTAGCCCGGTTCGTGCCGGGTTAAAGCTTAATAGACACACCACATGATATAGTCCCGCGGCGGGTTGTTCCCGTTACCAGCGGTTATACCTTGTTATTCATAAATGCACTAGCGGGTGTACGCCTACACGCGCATGCTAAGGTCGTGGCCATTTCGTAAAATGATGCCAAGGATATCCGGGACATGGTCATTAACCTCCCAAAGGCTTTAAGCAAACAAAACAATTTAAACGGGCCGATTAATATCAATTAACCACCATACGATTAAAGATTTAATGCCCGACCAAGCGGTATTTTATATACCGTACCCCAAGCCCGTATAGGGAAAATAAGTTAAAAGTATTTACCTGAGCTAAATATAAATTCAATCCTAGCCGTATATCAATTCAGCAAGTACAGATAGCTTTTACTGGGCTCCTAATCTGGAACGAAGGTTTTTAATAACCTATTAGAATCCTAACGGGTCTTTAATTAAGTCTTGACTTAGACCGGATAGTTTTCAAAAGGAAGATACGGTCAGACGCATGATAAAGCGAAGACCGGTTTAGAATGTGGTTTTGGCCCGACAAGCTTGTATGCTTGTTTAATATGGGTAACTTAAACACATTCTGGATTTTGAGACAAAAATGATATGGTTTGACCCGTTTCGGCTAATATATGCGAACTAGTCACATAAGCCGATCCGAACGCGACAAGTGCGTAACGAGTAACCAAAATAGTCATATACAGGTTTCCTAAGTTAATATGCCTTTAATATGTTGTGATATCAGTAGGATATCTTCCATTATGCCCAAAACGAGTTTAATCTCAAAATAAGCCCCGTAGGGGTATTTTGGTCATTTTAAAGATTATAAAAGAGGTTAATTAAAATTCTGAGATTCGGGTCCGAATACATCAGTAGAATAACCTATTTTATTAGGTCATATCAGTTGGTAATAAGTCTTATATGCCAAAATGGTTTCAAACCCAAACTATGCGTTTAATACGCTTAATTACGACGGTTTGACTTTTAAGCTAATAACTAGGTAAAACTCAATTAAGGAAGATCAAGGATGCTTACCAAGGTCTAATGCACGACCAGGAATGCTTAGAGAATAACCTTGAGCTCCAGAAATGATAAGATGTTGAGTTGGAAATGAATTATCAAAATGTGCAAACATTGGGGCTTTTTATAGTGTTCTTGATCCATTAAGATCATGACAAATCATGCTATACCTGATCCCTGATGATTAACAAGTGTCCCTAAGGCCTAAGAAATAGTTTAGGCGGCTCTTGGAAGTGTTTAAGGGCCATATAAGTCGTTACATGGGCTGAACAACCATTTTTTCCGAGTTGCTGCATCTGGGACCTGCTTACGGACCGTAAGTTCCATAGCATACGGTCCGTAAGGACCTGGTCTGCACTCAGAAACTTTCACTTGTTGACAGCTTTAGCACCTGCACTTCCAAATGCCATTTCCGACACATCCAAGGCCCGTTAAACCATATTTAAGGCTCTACAATGATGCCTAAGTATGGGGAACATGAAACATGCTCAAAAATATGTCGGATGTCGGTTCGTTTGGTCGTACGGTCACGTTGTTCGGTTAATTACGACGAAACACGGACGGACGCGAAAAACGAACCAATTGACGCGACGAATGGAATTTTATCAAGCCAAACACTAAAATAACATATTTTAGTGCTTACATAAATTTTTGGGTGTCCGGGGACATTCAGAATGTAAGATATGCGCGTAAACGCAAACTTGTGCGCTTTTTGACACATTTAGTCCCTGCATGACTTAAAAGCTTATTTTTGCGCACCAAACACCTCTAAGCCTATATCTAAGCTATATTTGGGATAATTATGGTATGTTTATCTCATGGTCATATTCCAGAAGGTCCGATAACATACGAATCGGTATACTTTAGCAGTTTGACGCTTTAGGTCCCTCTATTGCGCAAACTTGCACATCTCATCATTTAATAGCATTGAAGCCTTATCTAAACCATATTAGGCATTCATGAAAGTATTATTAAACATGATAATGCTTCGGACTCGATAAAAGGTCATTCAGAGGTATAATTAAACATGTTGACACTTCTAGTCCCTTATACTTGCAAAGTTGTGCGTAATTTCAGTTTTAGGCATAAAAGCCTTGTATGGCCAATGATTGGCATTCCCGATAGTATAATAAAATATCATGAGGCTCTCGGTTTGTTAAAAGGTCACTCAGAGGTAAGAATTAACATGTTGACGCTTTTAACCCTTTATTGCGCAAACTTTCAATTAATCACATAAACGGCTACACTTGATTAACAAGTGGCTCATTTGTGAATATAAGACCGTAAAAGGTTATTTAGAAACTTATTTTAGGTATGATAATACTTCCAGTTCTTTCATGGTTAATGTTTTTCGATTTTTCGAAAAATTAGTGCCTTATATTCAAGGTTTAACTTTATTAGGGTTTATTACACGTGTCAATACTTTATTGGACGTGATTTTACGAGGTGTTACAAGTGGAGTGAGGACTTGACATGGCATTACATTATTGGCTAGAAAATTGTTTAAACACTAACCAAGGGGTGACCACTCCCTCCACCCTAAGAACTTGATTGTTTATGCCTTATTACGTGGTTAAATCTCTAATATACGACATTATGTTGTTATTATACGTTGGTTTGACTAATATTTTGTATATGATTTATCCTTAATACGTGATTATACTTGAAATATTAGGTATTCCATATGAAATATTATGTATTACGTGTTTTGTTTTTACGTAATCACTCAGTAGAGTTTCACAAAAATACTATAACGAAATCACGTAATCACAAAATGAGTGTTTAAAATCATGTAGTCACGTAATAATACATAATCAACTATTGTTACGTAATCACTTACTGGCAATGTTGTAGAAGGCGCTAGGCGCTAGTCGGGCGTTGAGGTACCGCCTAGGGATTAATCGAGATTAATTGGATTGGACTTTTTAAGTATAATTTTACAAATTTATATATATATATATATATATATATATATATATATATATATATAGATGACTTTATACTTTTTATTAATAAATTTACAAGTTCAGGAGATAACTTTATACTTTTTATTAATAAATTTAAAAGTTTAGGAACCATATGTAAACTAGTAAAAGATAGAGGGGGTTAAATGTTAAAATACCTAAACTTAAATGTTAAAATAGGTTTATAACTAAAATTTGGGCTTTAAATCATGGGCCAGGTTTCAAAAATCGGGTTTATTGGGTCAAAATGGGTCCGATTTTGTCCGACTTTTACCGACTTTGACCGATTTTGACTTTGACCGAGTTTTTTGACCGACTTGGATAAATTTAGGCGATAAGTCACCGATTATCGCATAGGCGCCGATTAATCGGCCGCATAGGCCGATTTCTACAACATTGCTTACTGGGGTTTCACTTAAAATACTATAATGAAATCAAGTAACCACGTAATGAGTATTCAAAATTACGTAGTCACTTACTAGGTATTTAAAATCACGTAATAGGTATTCCAAATTCTGTAAATTTTTTAAAAGAAAAATATAGTAATATGCTGCTCGAATTAAAGAGAATGAAATGCTCGTTAATACAGTGTAATTTTTATAAAAAAATATTAATATATGAAAAAATTATAGCCGTTTGAAAATCAAGGGAAAGTGGGTTTATGAGTTACAATATTTGATTTTCCTATTTTACCATTTTTCCCCCACTTGTTTCCCTTGTTTTTAGTTATGTGAATTCTATATTTAGTGACCACTTAATCTCAACCACTGATCTTGCAAAGCAAGAGCCAAACTTGTCTCCTACACTTCGTACAATTTTTTCCTCTAATACAATAACATTTCTCAACAAATATAATAGAAAAAATCATTGTATTTTTTTAGAATATGTAGAATACTAATAATATGAATGCTTTTTTTTTTTTTTTTTTTTCAGAATGTATATAGTTATTTGCAACAAACTAAAACAATAAAAGTGAAGAACTATTAGAAGATAATAAATTAGGCGCTAATCTGTTTTATTATAACTAGAGTCGTAGTTACTCGCGCGTTGCGCAGATCCGCAGTTAGAAGTCAGAACGTATAGCACACCATGACAACCAATAAATAAATTTGTAAAATTAAATAAAATTATATCTAAATGTGTTATGCTATTTGCGTCGTAACTCGGCTCTGAACATAAATAATAAGAAAAGATAAAACAATATAGTAAATAACAAAAGTAAAAAAGATGTAAACAAAAAAGAAAAAGGTAGAAACTCGGCCAATTTTGGTGCGCTCGTTATAGCAGAGAAAAATAAAAGTTAAAAAAATATGTCCAAAAGAGAATCGACGCGTTCGTTAAAAAGATAAACTAAAAAAAAACTTTCGACACACTCGTCATAGCAAAGAAAATGAAAAGTTAAAAAATTCGACGTCGTCGCAACACGCAACGGACACAAGAGTCACCGTCGCAGCACACAGCGAGGTGGCTAGGGTTTTAGGTATGTTGGGTCACCACGCAGGCTTGCCACGTGACGCTACGTGGCGACACGTGTCTCCGGGTGAATCTGGACTCGCCGCGCTACGCGGCGATCCATAAGGATCTCGTCGCATCACGCGACGATGACCAAAACTTGGTTTTCTCTTTTTTTTTGTGCTGGTTCTCGTCGTACGTGTTCGGAGTTTTGATTATGACGTGTTGTGGGACATTTTTTAAGGGTTGTTACAAAAAGTAATTTGGTTAAAGTAAAAAAAAATATAATAACTAAACTACATGGGTTGCGAGTGAAAGTTTACGCTAAATGACAAAATAGACTAAAGGATAAAAAAGTCACTATTCATCATCATATAATTTATATAGAGATGATATCTTTTCAGTTTTATTTATTTAAAACAAAATTAATTGTCCAACCCAATGGCCAATCTACACAATTAACACCCAATATAATGAAAATAGGATTTTATGTGAAAATGAAAGAATTAGACGCCATATTGATACCGCTTCAGAACTAATAAGCAAGATTGCTCTAGCCTCCGCTTCTTCTCCCCACCAAAATATACACTAGAAACTTAGAAGGTGTTTGTTTTTTTTTTTCAAACATCTTCAAGGGAGCTGATGTCTGCAGGCACGCAGACGTTACCTTTGAAGACTGTTTGTTTTTTTTTTTTAAAGATCCGAACTCAGCTTTTTTCATATTAAAAAATAAGCTATGAACCATCTTCTTAAAACATCTTTACAAAAACCCTAATATACTCCTCCCTCCTATACGCTTAAAACATCAGCCCCTCCCACATCGCCCCTCCCAGACGCTGCCGCTCCTCCTCCTCCGACCAGTTTTCCGGCGACCTCCCTCTTCTCCTCGCTGTCCGACGACCTCCCTCTTCTCCTCCGACCAGGTACTTCTTTTTTGCTTCTTGATTTAGCTTCTTAGACCTAATTTTTGTTTCTTGATTTAGCTTTTTTTGCTTCTCGTTTGTTAGCCCTTTTAGACCACATTTTGCTTCTTGATACATACAAAATATTGGTGTTAAAGTTCTTGAATGTTTATATTTCATAGAAGATAATTATAACTTATAAAAAACGAATATTCTTATATTTTTATCTTGCAGAGCTTCAGACCACATCTTCAGTCGCAGACATGAAAACAGATGAAATCAGTTTGCAGACAGTTTATGTCTGCAAAAACAACCAACACCTTAGGTTCTCATAGAGAAAAAGTGACGAGCCCACAGGCCCACCTGTAAGTACGTGTGAGAGAGGGCAAAGTTGTAAAATGAGGTCTCGGAGGCTGAGTACTCGCCGAGTAACCACTACAAGGTAGACTGACGAGACGATTTTCTCCAACTCCGTCTTATTACAAGGTAGACTGACGAGATGATTTTCTTCAACTCCGTCTTATTACTTGGAATTGATTAAACGCAATCAACATTGACCATAATCGAATATAGTCGGTCAATTTTTAATCTTATATTAGAAAGTATAGATAGATATAGATACAGATATAGATATGTCCGCTCTAGTAAAATCGCATTTGGTGCACGTTAGCTTCCATCCCATCCAAAGATGGTATATCCATCCGTGGTGTGGTGGCCAAAATATCTAAAAAATCTGCAATCAATCCAAACCTCCATTTTTTTATCCTGCGATTCTCCTGTTATCTCCAAAGTCATGTCTTCTGCTCTTCCCCTGAGCTTTAATCCTCTTCCTACATGCCATAAATCATCCAGAATTCCTTCAGAATTCGATATTAATATCTCCAGTTTCCCGAATTTCACCAAACGCACAGCAAAATCTCACATTTGCTTCACTTTCAACAAAAATAGTTCGGAATACGAACGGGAAGAGAGCAGATGGCTCCGAGAGGAACAGCGGTGGTTGCGAGAGGAGCAACGGTGGATGAGGGAGGAGCGGCGGTGGGAGGCTGAGAGGGAAACTCTATTGAATGAAATCAAAGCTCTCAAACTTCAAATTGAGGAGCTCAGGGATAATAATTCAGTTACGAACGTTGCAAAGTTGTTGCATGTGCTGAAGAAAGAGGTGAGTCAGATCGCGGAGAGTGGTTCTAGTGCTGCACCGTTGGTGATTGAGGCCATTGAGGATGCTGAAGAGGTGGCTGTGAAGGCTGAAGCCGCCGTAGAGGAGGTTGAAGAGGTGGTGGTAAAGGAGGTGATTAGGGTTGAAGAGGAGGAGGTGAAGAAGGATAAGGAGGTAAACATTAAGAAGATAACATTGAGGGTAGGATCAGAAGGTGACCAGGTTCAAATGTTGCAGGTTTGCTTGCTCTCATTTACCATTTTAATTCTTAACAATAATCCAAGATAATCATCAATCCAGGAGTACTGTATATGTAGCAAAACTGTTTTGATGAGCATATTTGAGTGAGTGTTTGGATAGAAGCAAACTGCTTATGATTATCAGATTATGTGTTCATTTGAGGGTGAATTAAGAAATTTGGGAGTTGTTGCTTATTCAAATTACTTATCTGATTCGGGTTATTTGACATCTTAAATCCTGAAATTGTCAAAAACTCCTTGTCTGATTATTTTGCCTGTTAATCTGTTTATAGGAGGCATTGCTAAAACTAGGATTTTATTGTGGCGAGGAAGACGAGGAGTTTGCTAGCTTCTCAAGTGGCACAGAAAGAGCTGTAAAAACATGGCAGGTGAGCTACTAATTTCATTTTCTATATCAGAAATGGCACCAAATAGGATATTAAAAACTCAACTTTAGAAGATATATTTTTTTATACTCTTGTGGTGTTACTTTCTATTAGTGCACTAGTTTACTTGTGTGATTTGTGCTTGCAAGTCTTCCATAGGTGTGCCCGAAACCGGAATAGTGACAGCAGAGCTTTTGGAAAGATTACTTATAGACCAACAAGACCGGACGTCTGGCTTCAAGGTAAGTGGAAATCTTGAAACTTGATAGTACCAGAATTTTGAAATCCTAGTGGTGCAAAATGGGTAGCTTGGGTTACGGGTCAAAACGGGCTTATGTAGTACAGGTCAAAACAGTTCGTGTTTGGTTAGGCTGACCTACAAAACACTTTTTGTTTCTTTTTTTAACTTATAAATAGTTCTGCATTACATATATTTACCTAACAAGTAAGTATATCGTTACAACAACTTTTTATATTAGAGCGATTCAGAAGGTTTAATACATTTAAATACGTTGTGGATTACTTTTAACCCGTTTGTAGAACGGATCTTGTTTTTACAAATCAGTGTTTTCAAAAAGCATGTCTCATCCTGCTTCTTCAAGATTTTGTTTTTTTCTGTCTAATAAAGCACACATAATCACTTTTTCAGTTGGTTTGTCAAACAATATTACTGATTATTTCTGTTTTGTAAAAGCGTTAAACCAATAATCGTCTCAAAACGCAATTCCAAATGCCTTTTAAATCTTTTAGCTTAACGCATTAAAGGTTAAACTTGGGTCAGAATTGCCACCTATCATAATGGCTAATGTAATGTTTTTGGTTGTTCTAGAAGGGTGCAAATGGAGTTGCTGCAAATTCTATAGCGCAAACACCAGAAGTTCCTTTGAAAACTGTGAAAGAAGTTCCAGAAAATGAGGTGTCCGATAATCGAGTCTTTCTTCTTGGAGAAAACAGATATGAAGACTCCTCGAGGCTGAAAAACAGAAGTAGTCAAAGTCAACCGAATAACAAAGGTGTTGTGACAACGAAGTGCATTACATGTCGTGGGGAAGGCCGGTTACTGTGCTTAGGTGCGGGTTTTTACTCTCTAAACAACCTTTTGACTAAACATTTGATGTAGACTAGAAAACGGGATATGAAATCGGACCTGTTGATTCTCACAGAATGCTAGGAACGATTCTTCCAAAATTCGTTGATTCACGAAGAATACCGAAAGTTGGGGGTTTCACGCTCAAAACACTCAACAGTGAAATGGGAGAGAAAAATGACTTTTCATATATTTCAAAACTGATTATCTTCCTCCCTTTACATCCATATAAATAATAACGTAAATTGAAAAGGGGTCTCAAAACACA
The DNA here is from genome assembly GCA_030545235.1 of Helianthus tuberosus. Lineage (NCBI taxonomy): Eukaryota > Viridiplantae > Streptophyta > Magnoliopsida > Asterales > Asteraceae > Helianthus > Helianthus tuberosus. The sequence goes on from JARYGA010060206.1 coordinate 267,368, forward strand.
CTTGGGCCAAAAACGAGAACGAAATAAAAGTCCACGAAAAGCACTAAAAAACATAAAAATATAAATAACTCATAGAAATAAGCGTTTTTGGGCCCGAACAATGACCCAAACCACCTACGGTTGTTTGTAGAAAGATGGGCTTCGTTTTCACGATCGTTTCGCCTGGTCGCACGCCCAAAACGGACACCTGTAGCCCGAGTTAGAGCCATTTTAGTGAAGCCCCTTTTGTCACGCGAACTTGGGCCTCCAAATACAAGATGGCCCGCTCCTCCACACTTGGGCCCGCATCAACATTACATGTAGAGGTGGCAAAACAAATTAAGTTCACCATATACATATGCAAGATAAGTTCAAGAGGAGAGAAATAAGTTCAAACTTCAAACAAAAGACAGAATAACATCATCTGCATAAGCTATTCGGACACTCCTAATCCAAACACTTGCTAACTAATGTGAGTGAACATTCATTTTTTTTACCATCTAACAAACTATTTTGTTGCAGAATGTGACGGAACGGGTGAGCCAAACATAGAGCCGCAGGTTAGTATATACCTTGAAAGCTTCATTCTCTACTAATAAATTATTGGCAAACTGTATGAAAGAGAAACAACCTCATTTTCTTTAACTTTACCAATAAAAAGGCATGCTATTGGCATGTTTGAAACATGATCTCTAGAAAAAATATGTATTTTTAAGGGGTATTATTAGATGTAACGTGAGTTATATACGCTAAAGTAATTAAGAAGATGTCAGTTTGTCACATCAGCAATTTTTAGAAGATCAGGTTGCGACATCCAGTTATAAAAAATCTGCTAAAATCAGTAATAAAATATAAGTTGGTTTCTATTTCATACCTAATTTAGTGTCGGTTAAACTTGGGAAAAAAGTGTAAAGTTTGCTTCTATTCATATAGCTTGCCTACTTAGGTGTGGTTTTAGGGGTCGTAATGTTGAGTTTTGGTGCAGTTTTTGGAATGGGTTGGTGAAGACACAAAATGTCCGTATTGTGAAGGCCATGGTCATTCAGTTTGTGATGTGTGTCAAGGAACCGGAGTGGGTGGTGCTTAATATAATCCCCACATACATCATAACTACTGAGGATCGGATTTTGTTTGTATCATGAATGTAAGTAGAAGCAACATAACATTCAAAATGTGTAGATGAGCCTAAATCAACAATTATATGTTTTTTCACACATTTAGCTAATGCATTCATGCCACTTGGGTCAACAAACAACAAGGTATTTTCGCTTTGTTGCCATTGAAAGCTATGTTAACCTTAAACAAGTAGAAATTGATATTGCCAACTCGAGTTGATTTTGTAAACAACATTTATTTTTTAATTTGGTATCACATTAACCTTTAACTTGTTATTGCTTGAAGCTATGTGGCACATATTAACAAGTAATTATTATTACTGATACACTATTTTTGGAAAGTAGCTTAAATGTTTTTGCTGCTTTCCAAATCTATTCTTCAGCATTACAAATGTGCTTGGCCAGTTAAAATTGTGCTAGGGTGGGTAATGGAATGCAGAGATAAAGGAATTGTAAAAGGAATGAATATATCATTATCATTCAATTGTCTTGGTTGATTATCATGTGGGAATTGAATGAATCGTTGGTGAGTGGTGGCAGTGGTGGTAGTGGGTGGCGGTGGGAGGGTGTTGGTGGTGATGAAGGGTGAAGGGTGAAAGGTGAGAGAGGGAACAAAATTAGAAGAAAAAAAAAACAGGGGCAGAATGAAATAATTTTGGAGTGTTTAGTTGAAATGTGAATCGTTGTGTAATAGCTTATTCAACTTCGTTAGCCAACCAAATACCCTTTTTTGTTCATTTCCTCGTAATTATTCATTCTATTTCACATCATATTTATGCATACCAAACGCTACTTAAGTCTAAGAGTGTATGATGTGTATGGTTGAATCATGCGAATAAGAAGACAAAACTCCGATGTAAATTCTTTGGTTATATAGTGAGAACCACCACTCATCAAGATCAATTAATCAATTATGGTTACAAGTAGTTAAAAATGTTTTTCTAATAAATTATGTAAGGCTAAGAGATTAATTAAACAATTAATAATTGCCATTTCTAATAGAAATAAATACTAAAAATTATATTGTTAAACTATATAAATTAGAAGATTTAAGTATACGTATACAAATGAAATTAAAGTCCATACTTTTCCCCTCGTATTAACTTCTATATAAAACAAGAGAATTTTAAACAATTCTAGACTGTGATTGGTTGTATTTGACGGCGAAACTAATTAGTAAATGTCACGCGACATCCACTAACATTTTTTTACCATTTGTTTTTTAGTATAAATAAAATCGAAATTGATACAAAACAGTTTATGGCGTGATGTTATCACTGCTTTAACTTGAAGCAATTGTCGTGAGTTTGAATCAAGTGAGCATGTTTTCCCTTCTTTTTTCTATACAACAATAATAATATATTTGGTCGCCTTTTGGGTTTGTTTTTTTTAACGAATCAAACCGGTACTCTTTATTTTCGGGTTTTCTCTTATGTATTTTATAGCATGTGCCAGTACAGTAATTAAATGATACCAATACGGATGGAATTTCAATCGCGTCCTCGCAACAACACACACATTTAATTTCACTAGTTTACCTTAAAAATAACCCCTTAAGAGCATTCATATTGGAGCCTCTAAATCCTACTATCTCTAAATTTATAGAAAAAATCTATGTTTATAGAGAAAACATATATAAACTCACCAGTCACCACATTGGAGGGAGGGATTAGAATGCTCTAAAACATCATAGGGTAGTAATAAGTAGTATGAATTCAGTTTCTGGCCTTAATTAAGCAAAGACCTAATAGTGGAGGGACTAGATTTGTAGTTTTCCGGTTTTTAGAATATTGAGCCGACTCGAATCCACCCGGTTAATTCGGAACCGCTCAACTGATCGACTTAAAACCCGTCGTATTAGTCTGAACGTAGTGGGGCGCCATATCCAGCCAAAAGCCAAACATAGCGCCGCATGGCGCCATGAACACCGGGACGGCGGGCGGTATGGGACGAAAAAGAGATGGCAGCGCCATACATATCGCGGCGTGATGGAGGAGCTCTTTTTTTGTTTAACCAATCAAAAATTAGTCTGTGTTTTTTTAATCAATTAATAAAAATGAAAATTAATAATTAGGTATTGATGGGTAGGGGCTTTATGACTACGGGCTTAAATGCATAACGCCCCATAACGCCCACGCACAACGCCCACAAAGGGGGTTATGACAACACATGGCCTTAGAAAAAGAAACCTCAATATTCGTTTTCTCATTCTTCGCATCCACGCTCCTCTTTGTTTGCGGATCTGATAATCTCATACAAACAAACCCTAGTAAGTTCTCTAATCTTCTCTGATATTGTTTCATGTTTTTATGTGTCGCATTGTCACGAATTATTCACGTTATCGGATTCATCTTGTCCTCTATTTTTCGGTTCCCCTTTACATGTTAATTTGTTAGGTATTATTGTACTACTTACGTCGGTTTTTTCTTTCAAAAATAACTGTCTTGTTGTTTTTGCCTCACATGTTGATTGCAAGTAGATTTTGAGGTCTTTTGGATTTTAATTAACTGAGATAGTGTACTAACGTTTTTTATTGCTTCTTTCTTTTCTACAGACATGGATCCTGATGATGATTTGGAGATTGCAAAGACACAAGAAGAAGAAGAAAGGAAGAAAATGGAGGCAGCACTTGCCCCCGACTCCATTACTTTCGACACCCAACTTTACGACGGGAACAATCGATTTGAGGATTATAACAGGGAGATTCCGGCTAATGACGATGAAGACAACGCTGATCCTATCGTTCCCAGGAAGTTACCTTCTTACACTGCGCCAAAATCTCTCTTAAACCACATGCCCCGAGGTGGGGATGACCACTCTTTTGGGTTTAAAAAATCGCACTTGATTATTCATAGGGAAGATGAATACAGGAGGAGGAGGTTGAATCATGTTATTTCTCCAGAAAGACACGATGCTTTTGCTAGCGGTGATAAAACTCCCAAACCTGAAACAAGAACGTATGCTGATGTTATGAGGGAAACCGCTTTGAAAAACGAGAAAGAGGAGACGTTGAAAGTGATTGCTAGGAAGAAGAAAGAAGAAAAGGAGAATAAGGCAGTGGGAAAAGATAAGGAAGCAGTTCCTGCTCAAAAAAGAAGGAACAGATGGGATCAGTCTCAAGATGATTCCGGTGCAAAGAAAGCCAAAACGGGCTCTGATTGGGATATGCCGGATTCGACTCCAGGTATTGGAAGATGGGATGCTACCCCGACACCAAGGAGAATCGACGATGCAACTCCTTCGATGTCCAGGAAAAACAGGTGGGATGAAACCCCGACACCTGGTCGGTTAGCTGACTCAGACTCCACGCCAAAGCTGTCTGGTCTTGCTACTCCTACACCAAAACGTCAGAGGTCAAGGTGGGATGAGACACCAGCCACCATGGGAAGTGCTACACCTGGTGTGACCCCTGTAGGTGGGGTTGAACTAGCTACCCCAACTCCCGGTGGTATAAATCTTCGTGGTGCCATCACACCAGAACACTATAACTTAATGAGATGGATTGAGGACAAAAACCGCCCGTTAACAGATGAAGAGCTTGATTCAATGCTCCCACAAGAAGGGTACAAGATTTTGGAACCTCCTGCAACTTATGCTCCAATTAGAACCCCTGCAAGAAAGCTTCTTGCTACCCCAACTCCGTTAGGAACTCCTTTGTATGCCATCCCGGAAGAAAACAGAGGTCAACAGTTTGATGTTCCTAATGAGATGCCGGGTGGACTTCCATTCATGAAGCCGGAAGATTACCAGTACTTTGGTGCCTTGTTAAACGAAGAAGAAGAGGAAGAGTTATCTCCAGAAGAACAAAAAGAGAGAAAAATCATGAAATTGCTACTCAAAGTCAAGAACGGGACACCACCACAAAGGAAAACCGCATTGAGGCAGTTAACTGATAAAGCCCGTGAATTAGGTGCAGGCTCGTTGTTCAATCGTATTCTTCCTTTACTTATGCAACCTACTTTAGAAGACCAGGAGAGACACTTGTTGGTGAAGGTTATAGACAGAGTGCTTTACAAGTTAGATGAGCTTGTGCGACCTTATGTTCACAAAATTCTTGTTGTGATTGAACCTTTATTAATCGATGAAGATTATTATGCCCGTGTGGAAGGTAGAGAAATCATATCTAATCTCAGCAAAGCAGCTGGATTAGCAACTATGATTGCTGCTATGCGTCCTGATATCGATAACATTGATGAATACGTTAGGAACACCACTGCAAGAGCTTTCAGTGTTGTTGCATCAGCACTTGGAATCCCTGCTTTACTGCCTTTCTTGAAAGCCGTTTGTCAAAGTAAGAAATCATGGCAAGCTAGACACACGGGTATTAAAATTGTTCAACAAATTGCTATACTAATCGGGTGTGCAGTTCTTCCACATTTAAGATCTCTTGTTGAGATTATAGAACACGGACTCAATGATGAGAATCAGAAGGTCAGGACAATCACCGCCTTGTCACTGGCAGCACTTGCTGAGGCTGCTGCACCGTACGGCATTGAAAGCTTTGATTCGATTCTCAAGCCTTTATGGAAAGGTATCCGGTCCCACCGTGGGAAAGTTTTGGCTGCTTTCTTGAAAGTAATTGGTTTTATTATTCCGTTAATGGATGCCATTTACGCCAGTTACTATACAAAAGAAGTTATGGTTATTTTGATTCGTGAGTTTCAATCTCCTGACGAAGAAATGAAGAAAATAGTGTTGAAAGTGGTGAAACAGTGTGTGAGTACCGAAGGTGTTGAGGCTGATTACATTCGAAGTGATATTCTGCCAGAGTTTTTCAGAAACTTTTGGGTCAGAAGAATGGCATTGGATCGAAGAAACTATAAGCAACTTGTTGAAACAACGGTTGAGATTGCAAATAAAGTTGGTGTTCCAGACATTGTAGCTAGAATTGTTGAAGATTTGAAAGATGAAAGTGAACCGTATAGAAGAATGGTGATGGAAACAATTGAGAAAGTTGTAGCGAATTTAGGTGCGTCTGATATCGATTCCCGTTTAGAAGAGCTTTTAATCGATGGTATACTCTATGCTTTCCAGGAGCAAACTCGTGACGATGCAAACGTGATGCTTAATGGGTTCGGTGCAGTGGTCGACTCTCTTGGTCAGAGAGTAAAACTATACCTTCCTCAAATCTGTGGTACTATAAAATGGCGTCTGAACAACAAAAGTGCAAAAGTAAGACAGCAAGCTGCAGACTTAATTTCAAGAATTGCAGTGGTTATGAAAGAATGCCAGGAAGAACAACTCATGGGACATCTTGGGGTGGTTTTATATGAATATTTAGGTGAAGAATACCCTGAGGTTTTGGGTTCGGTTTTGGGTGCTTTAAAAGCAATCGTGAATGTTATTGGTATGACCAAAATGACCCCACCGATTAAAGACTTACTTCCACGTTTAACCCCGATTTTGAAAAACCGTCATGAAAAGGTCCAAGAAAATTGCATCGACTTGGTGGGGCGTATTGCTGACCGTGGTGCAGAATTTGTCCCAGCCCGTGAATGGATGAGGATCTGTTTTGAGCTGCTTGAAATGTTAAAAGCCCACAAAAAGGGAATCCGACGGGCCACCGTGAACACATTCGGTTACATTGCAAAAGCCATCGGACCACAAGACGTGTTAGCCACCCTTTTAAACAATCTTAAAGTCCAAGAAAGGCAAAACCGTGTTTGTACAACCGTTGCGATCGCAATCGTAGCAGAAACATGCTCACCGTTCACAGTTTTACCTGCTTTAATGAACGAGTATCGTGTACCCGAGTCAAACGTGCAAAACGGCGTGTTGAAATCTTTGTCGTTTCTTTTCGAGTATATCGGTGAAATGGGGAAAGATTATATCTATGCGGTGACTCCATTACTTGAAGATGCACTTATGGACCGGGACCTGGTTCATAGACAGACGGCTGCTTCAGCGGTTAAACACATGGCTCTGGGTGTGGCGGGGTTGGGGTGTGAAGATGCTTTGGTTCACTTACTGAACTATGTGTGGCCCAACATATTTGAGACATCACCACATGTTATAAATGCTGTGATGGAAGCTATTGAAGGGATGCGTGTGGGTTTGGGTTCAACTGTGGTGCTCAATTATTGTTTACAGGGTCTGTTTCATCCTGCAAGGAAGGTTCAGGAAGCGTACTGGAAGATCTACAACTCGCTCTACATTGGTGCTCAGGATGCCCTTGTGGCGGCTTATCCGGTGCTGGAGGATGAAGGAGACAACGTTTACAGTCGGCCTGAGCTGACTATGTTTGTCTGAGGTAGTTGCTTTTTGATTATGTGTTTGGTTGATAATGTGTCTGGAGTTGGGGTTTTCATTGTTTTGAAACTTCCTTGGATTACAGGTATAGCTTTTGAAAGGTGAATGAACACATTGTCATGATCAAACGGTAAGTCGAAACTTTCATTTGATATGTATCGAGTAATGGGATTTGGTTATAACATGGATTGTTGTTTTAATTGTTTTTTTTTTTTTTTTTTTTTTGTTATTTTAAATGGCTGGAGCTGCTGATCCTGGAGGGGGTACCACTTGCTAAGAATACGTGAAAAACTCTTTTCAGTCTTTCCTTTTATTATCTGGCATTTTTCTATTAAACTGATTTGTGCACTATTTCTTTGAAGGATAAATGGTGAAGGTCGGCTGGTCGCTATCGTCCGAAACTAGGGTTTCTTTCTTGGTTGTTATCAATCATCATGGTGATGTGTATCTATCATCTGTTGGTAAAAAGTTAATATATGTTGCAATAAATTTTGCTATGAAAGTTGAGACATCCGACATAAAGTTGCTACTTTGAAAAAAAAAGGAAAAGAAAAGAAAAGTAAAGAAGTTTGCTTTAAATCATATGAAGAAACTAACCAACTTGCCACCTATGACAATTCAGTCGATGAACCTTAATCGCGCATTTGTATTCTACTTTCTTTACTCACAAGAAATGATCACTTGATAGGGCAACTCAATCAGCAGAAGAGATTATACAGAAACTCCACGGCCGTGCCAAGTAGAGTGCAAAGGATCAAAGATTGTGACGTCCAATTGTGTTTTATCAATCAGTGTGTGTGTTCCACATAAATGTGACTATTAAGTTTGAATTGTTTTTAAGTTATTGAATGCGACTTACAAGCCACCACACTTTCTCGTGTTTTGTTTTAGATTTACACCCTCTTACCATATCTAACTTTGCTTCCTTGTTCTATAGAAGCAATGGGATGGATATGTAGCAGCCATAGCCAATTAATCTATTAGCTAACAATGAATACCATTGTGGTTACCCAAATAGTAGTCCTGGGTTGGTTGAGGGAAGCGAGAGGGTTCCACATACACATTTCGTTCCATAGTAAATGGAGGTAGATTCATGATCGTTGTCACTGTTTTTAAATAATTTGTTCCAGATTCGTCGAATCATTTGGCTAGCAATTGTGAATAACACACTTTCTTAGAGAATTTAGCGATGGTGAAACACAAATTTGAAATCTGAACAACATAACTTGATACAATGAAAAGAGAAATTTCACAATGATGTCCCACAAATTCAACTCATCTTGGGCATCTTTCTCTCTCTCCTCCCTCCGAAAGTCCACGTCCATTACAGTCTTTGCCGAGGATTTCTTCCCTCTCTCTTCTCAATAGGTTGTATTTACTCACATACACATTCACACTCTCTTTTCTTCATATCATCACCTCACTCCACGTCACTTTCTCTCTTTATTAAAACTCCTAAATATGCATCCATTGTGGACGGTCTAATAGACATATAATAATCCTTTTTGTATTCTTTGGGAACATTCTTATACACCCATTTCACATTTCATATATATAGGAGTATTTAACGACTCATTTGTCCCTCACTTTTAGTCATTGCAGACTCTAAGACTATCAACTATTATAACCCAACCCAATTCAACTTTTCACTCCCATTCACAACCCAACCCAACCCAACCCAACCTACATCAATATTTAATTAAATAAATATGATTTAAAGTTTTTGTTTATTACAAAGAAGACATGTTAAATAATAGAAAAGAAATAAAATATGTGACAACCGGTGATTGTTCTACCGATGATCTAATCGTAGCATTAAATCAAATTTGACATTTTTAAATTACAAATGACTTTTGTGACATGTGACTAGAGGTGCACAAAATAACCGGTTAATTAACCGTAACCGGTTATTAACCGAAACCGTAACCGGTTAATAACCGATTTAGGAATAACCAATTAGTGGTTATTTTTAACCGTAGGTTAGTAACCGGTTATAAGTATTTAGTTAGGAACCGGTTATTAACCGGTTTTTTTAACCGGTAGACTGGTTAACCGAAAAAAAAACCGAAAAATTCAAAAAAAAGGCAAAAAAAACCGGTTAATAACCAAAAATAACCGGTTAATTAACCACACCGGTTAAAGTAATTAACCGGACCAGTTAAAAAAATAACCGGTTAAAGCATTAACCGGTTAAAGTCAAAAGGTCAAATTAACCGCTATAACCGGTTAACCAAACCGGTTATTAAAATTAACCGATTTGTGCACCTCTACATGTGACAACCGGTTGGGTAGTCTAATGTAACAAGGATGGGCAAAGGCCCACCTTATATGGCCCAAATATATAGCACCAAGTAAATAAAATTCCAATCCAACTTTTAGCGAATGGGGTCACATATGTGCTGCATTCTTTCTATTAAGCCGAGCCCAATCACCTATAAAAGTAAGATATGACAGTTAAAGGGTCCTACTCTTGCCAACGCCTCCTCCTTTGGGTATAAGTGTATAACAGTTAACCTCTTTTGCCTTGTTTTAATAGTGTATTATTTCTTTTAATTGTTTAATAACGTTATATTTTTATGTTGAGCTTTATTATTTGTTCAACTTATCCTACTATTTTTAAAATTTATGAACTTTTTTTAACGGTATAATACTATCATCTTTTTGTTTTTGTTTACCCGACCCATTTCTAACATACTCATATTATGACAGACCTAAAAACCATTGTTTTCGACACTGATTGCATGTTCCGCTATAAAAACGTTTACAGGATACGTTTCGATTCCTGGTGTCTCCGCCTCTAGTATTTTTTGGTAGATTTTATAATATGTGTATAAACACACTGTTGACATTATTATATATGTTGACCTCGCATACTTTCTTTCTTTCTTTCTTTCTATCTTACTTTTGTTAAAAGTTATCAAGTATTTATTAGAAGAAGTATGCCAAGTTTATACAAATTTCTAGTAATACATGAACACATCCTTCATTACCGTATTCAAAACAATAATTACTCTCTTCTCGAAACTATGCATCTCAGTTCGAAAGCCGCCTAACCTGTTTCAGCAAGGATTGGTTGATTACATACATGCGACTAGCTCACCGTCTCGTACAGCACAAGATTTCGACTGGTTAGCCACCGGAATCACATACAAGTACTATGCTATGCTGTCTGTGTCAGCAGCTGCAATTAAACACAGAGCCGCTCAAACACTTGGCTTTATGAACTATCTTTTTAACACCCGTCTCACTGGTGTAATCCAAAGGTGATTCATGAACTCTATCCATCATGTTTATTTCAGGTGCATGTAAAACCACCTTCGCTGGAGATAACGCCCATTGCATGCCCCAGATTGCAAGCGGTCTCATGTATACAAGCGACCGAAAGTGCCCATCCATCGTCCATCCCTCTGGTGTTTGAAACGCATATCTGCAACACACAATAATACAATCAGATGTTCTTGTTCTTGTTCTTGTTCTACTTTCTAAACCGTTCAAGGATTCAATGGGGACTTACCCGAAACCATCTTCTGACCAGCCAGCTGTAAATATACCTTCGGCAGTTGAAAACCCCTCTGCTTCCATACCCGCGTGAATCATAGTGGCTGCAAGCCCATAAGTAACCCCGGTCCACACTTCACGAGACTGCATACAAGTTTCATCCACTTTTCCACTAGGATGCATACCGTTCACTGCACCCATCCTACCCCCACCAGCTTTCATAACATTAAAATCATAAATCTTCTGCAAAGTGCTTCGAATTTTAAACTCATCAAACAAATTTGGTAAACCCGATGATGCCATATACCATTGACCCGCTAACTGGTCAGCTTGAATCGATTTACTATTACTACTTGACCCGCTATCATAATTGAAGTAAGACCCGTTCCATAGTTTTGATTCGAACGCTTTTTTCGCTTTGATGAATTTACGTTTGTACTGCTCCGCGGTGGTTGAATCGCCTAGCTGTGCAGCCATGGCGGCGGTTGCTTGAAGTGCCGCCAGCCATAAACAACCACAATATGCACTAACACCATGGACCGTCCATGCGTCATACGTTTGGTCTGGGAAACCATCGTTTTCGATTAAACCGTCATAATCACGGTCAAACTGGTCCATGTAAGCCATGGCGGCACACACGGAAGGCCATACTTCAGCTCCAAACGATAAATCACCGGTTGCGGCAAAGTCTCGGTAAACTTGAAGGACAAATTTAGGGTTTAAGTCTTTCCATTTGCTCGTATCATGTATGTTATATGCATTCATTTCATGCCATGGATCATGAGTCCCAAGATCATGTGGGACCGCCCCTTTGACTTTCCGAATTCCGCTTTTTCCGTCTGCTAGAAATTTGACTTTTCTTTGGTCTTCAAACAAAACAGCTCTCGCGAATTCCCGTTGAATACTGAGTTCGATTTTTGGAAAGAGTTCAAGAAGAGCAAAAGATGCATAGAAATGAACATCATATGTACACCACATGATGTATTCCACGCCTTCCAAATACAGAAAGCTACCAACATCTTCGTTATCGTTATTTGAATTCGAACGTTTGTTGTCTTCTCCCTCCGGCTCATCTTCACTAGAAGTCGCAAAAGAATTTTCCTCATCATATGTGGACCCATTGTCGTTGATGTCATTATGACCATTAGTCGTTAATCTCGATTGACGTGTCTGATCATGCATGAAGTCTGCTGCTGGTAGTGGTGCGTCTGAAAAAAATACAGTTATTAAAAGAAAATTAATAAGAAGAGATGTGAAATTACAGGACAAGCTGCCATGAATGATAAATCAAGTATGTTATGTTTGATAGGAATTAGTACCAATCCAGATTGTGCCACCAGCAACCAAGAAGTAGAGCTCATTGAATAATGTAAATTTGTACCTGATAAGTGATTATAAATAAATCAAAATGGTATAATTAGGTTGTAATTATCACTAGTTTGTTATGATAAATTTGAGTTTTTAGCAAATTCGTATTATTTGAAGTAATATATAAATTATAAAATAATGTTAAAACTAGGATCAACCCCTTGATAATCAGTTTTGTTAATGCTACCATACAACTGACTATGACCCCAAAAATCAATTGTTCTCACAGTTTTAAAGGAGAAGTTACCATTCAGGTAACTTGTCGTTTTTGAGGATTGGATTTTGCCATTTCTCAATCTCTTCTTCCCACCTCTTGTAATCTGAGCAAAATATCAGAATTCAGCAAATAATATGTGAACACGTAAAACAATTAACCAAATTCGTTTCATAACCATAAAACAACCAAACTACAAGATTACAACGCTTACTTGTTAGAGCGTCATGAACCAAGTCCTCCGCCGCCCTCTCAGAAGTACCATAGTATCTAGTGTACCGCCTGGTAAAGAGAAGTCACAATCATATAGCATACGATCGATTTCAAGTCTAGTTTCATTAAAACTTCACAATTTTATCCTTCTAAATTTCATAATATCACATTTCCCTTTGTAACCACTAAAATATCATGATATCTCACTCCATAGCAAGTAAAAAAAGCAGTTACTTATAACAGTTCATTTCACTGTAAAAATAAACAGAAAAGCACTGTTATAACCCTTAAGTTATCTCAGAAAATATATTCTCTTCTTTATTCAATGAAACAGCATGTCACAAGTAACTGTTTTTTATTTCAATTACTACGGAAAGGGTACACAAGATAATAGGAATTTAAAAGGATGTATATGAAATGATCAAACAAATAAGCTCGGATATGAAAGATAACCTGTGATACGATTTCCCTTTCATAAATTTGACTTTTGGAGATGACCATGCAATAGCAAATGCGACAGTGCACTTCCCATTTGGTTCAACCCATGTTGAAGCAGACACTGCAGCACAATTTGCATCCCCAGCTGATGAAGGAGCTGTGTGGCCACTATTGAAGTTATCCTGATCAAAATGACCATCCTACAAGACACAAATGATTATTAGAAAACCAAACAGATTATAATATAATTAAAAAGAAACAATAATAATTACCTGTTCCATTTTACCCCACATTTCTTTAGCTGTAACAGAGCTTCCTTCAGACAAACCAAAACTCGGTAAAACAGTAACATTTACATTCTGGGTTTCACAGGCCGCAACAGCAAATGTAACAGGATGGTTCCCTTTAGCTGTCCTGCAAAGCATAATTATTTTTTATTAATTTTTTAACTAGTTAAAAGCGTTGTCAAATATGTCACAAAATTTGTTGCATTTCAATTGTAAACTGTAATCTAATTTTGCAATAAACAACATTTTGGACTACTTTTGGCCAGCTTGAACAGTTTCCTTAAGCTAGTTGCATAATCCGGTTGACCCGTTAAGAGACAAGACCCGAACTGACCCATTTGTAAGTGAACTGGTTAAATTACCAATCATGAATTATGAATATATTAAGTTGACTTACTTGTGATGTAGAAGCACGCCTGAGACTCCATCTTCACCTCTGTAGACAAAAGAGCAGAAAAGTTACAACCACAAAACAAAGGCTGTTGATTTTGAGCACCAAGTAAATCAGACTTACCTAAATGGCTCGTTTACGTGATCCCCAGAAAGATGTGATATACCTCCAATTGAGTTCTGTAATACAAACATAATAATTAATATTTAAGAAATCAAAACAGACATTTTTAAATGCTAAAATATAAGACTTACCGCCCAAGTTAAGAGAAGGCTGACTTGTGCCCTTTCTTTCCCGGTATTCACCAACTAACAAATAAATAACAACCTTGTAATTAGATCATAAATTCATAATCACGGAGTACTGGAAGAGATGCAAGATAACAAGTCACATTTATTAAAAAATTATACCGTATAGACAAAAACAGATGTGGGGAGGCTACTATCTCGATAATTATGAGGCAAAAATGGTGAGATTTGGCGACATGACACTTTCAGTTCTGGGTCAGGTTCACCTAATAATAAGAAGAAAAAACATAGCCCATAATTTCATGTTAAGGAAATGTAAAATACATTAAACAATTTTTAATATGTTGTAAGAATAATACCATCATAAACGGTCCATGCACGTGGGAATAATGCATGATATGTGGAATGCTGGCCACTTAAATTCCAGCCCCATGATGATAAACCTTGATCTGTACATTTTCTGGAATATAAATTACAACTAAAGTCATTACATCTGCACCGTTGATGAAATTTAGAGGTGGTAATTTCAACTCATTAACCTATAAATGGATCAAGTTGGGGTATGTAAATAGGTCAAAATGGCCAAATCAAAAAGATTACTTAATGGGGAAACAGGTTAAACAGGTCGATGTCATCCAAAGTGATTTTAAGTGCAAAAAGTACATAAATATTGCCATACTATGTTTTTGTTTAATTGTGTTTTAACCGGTACACTTGTAAGAAATTGGACAAAACATGTTTCAGATAAGACAGCCCAACCAGACCCCTAACACAAACTACCCGTTTCAACCTGTTACCCAACCCGCATATTTGCCACCTCTATGGACAAAACAATACACAGGTATAACACAGCAAGAAAAAACAAAAACAAAAAAGAACTGTTTATCCAATTACCCTATCCCTTCATGTTGGCCCGGGGATAACACTGATGCATACTTTTTATGGCCACCTTCTCGTGATATAAAAATCTGTAAGCATTAGTAAAATGATTCGTTAAATAGCCAAAAATCATCTACTGAGAAGAACAAATCGACTTGCATGCTACTAATGTTTAGTTATTAAACGTTCTACACAAGGCATAAGCATCACTTAGACAAATATTTGAACAGAATGGGACAGCTATATAAGTAATGTATGATAAATTAAAGGCTGAGATTTACAGAGAACTGATTGGCCATCACAGGGGAAGCCTCACATGTACCCGGAAGGATTTGGAATTGCCGAAACTCTCCTCTAAAACCTCTAGTTATGCTGCCACTTCTGAAAAAAAAAAAATATTTTAAAAAGATGTTAAATATAAAAACTATGCAAATTGAAAATCATTTATTTGTTCACAACTTACCCCATCCCACCAAGGGGAACCCCTTGGGTTGCTAGCGGTTTTCCTTCCCGATTGAAAGGATCAATAGGTGCCCTCTGCATATATTAAGCCAAGAAGCATAAGCATAAGTGACACTTATCAACACAGTGCAAATAAATAACATTTTGCAGCAATGAAGATATAAGCAGGCCAAAAAAGCTCACATCCATTACATTATAGGGGTTAGGGGGGTGTTTGGATGTGTGCTTTTAAGCAATAACCGATTATCTGATTATCTGTTTCTAGTATCCAGATAACCTATTTCTGCAGCTCTGCTGATTATCAAATGGTGTAATACAACTAAACTATATGATTACAGAACCAAATAATCAAGAATCTAAACACCCCCTTCTTATACAGTGTCTTCCTTATCCAAGAAATCTATTTTTTTTTGTTTTCTTAAAATGGTCAAATGATGCACAAGAAGAACAAAGTTGAAACATTTACTTACCCTTCCATGGGAGGCCTCTTCTCTTACATATGACCACAAACGTAAGCCAAGCCGCATCTGCAAACATATATCACATTTTAAGCAACTGAAATCATCATCCTCTTTAAGTTAATAACAAAAATCATAAAGAAGACATAAATCACCATTTTAAGTGCTTCCATAAAAGTAATACTGAATTCCTTGAGAATACTGGCATGAGTGTTTAACTTTCTCCTCCATGCTTGTTCAGGAGGTGCACCACCATCAAAATCAAGCTGTGTGTGTCATCGCAAATTCAAAAAAAGATAATGAATAACCATATAATAATGAATCAAAAACTCACCAGTTGCAGGCTTGTTCGATTTATGTATTCCTCAGGAGGCCATGAATTCTTTCTAAAATGGAAAATATTCCCACTAACCATCTCAACTACTATACTAAATTTTGAAACAATATACAAAGAATGAAGAAAAACCACCCAGATCCTGCCTGTTTTGATCAAGAAATAAAAAGATTGTGAGGAGGAGGAGTAGTGATTGCAACTTATAACCTAATCCCCAACGGCTACAATATTCTTCAACAGCTAGAAATAAAATAATAAGTGTCTTTAACTCCAAATAAACGTCAAAATCGAAAACCTAAAACCGTGAAAAGTGTGAGCTAAAACCTAAAAATGAGGGGCCGTGCGATCAAAAGGTGAAGTGTTTTTAAAGTGTGAAGGGAAAATGGGATCTGAGCCACCCCACCCCACCCAACAAAATATGAAGAAATGAAATGAAATGAACCGACTTGAATTGAATTGAAAGAAATTGTATTTAAAGATGATTCTGAAAAAGGGGATCAAGTTACGAGGTGGATTGAAAGGCGATGACGGAGAACGTTACACCTGGGAAGCACGACGTGCAACTTCCGCCATGTGTGTAAAGAAAGAAAGGTCTTTAATGGCGTCTCTCTCTCACACCCACATTTCAATTTACATGTATCATCTTTATACACTCATCACCCACCCACCATAAATAAAAAGTTTGAGAAATCAGAAGAGAGAGGGGTAATTTGTATGTGTTTAAGAAAAAATAAATCAAAACACAAGAAGTCTGCTACACCACCAAACAATGAATTACGTTTAACTAACTTACACATAATTATCCCAAAAAATGTTTTAGAATGTCCAAATTTTAGCTAACAAAGAAACAAATGGGGTTTCAAGTTTCCAGTATGTTTAGATAAATGGTTTATCATTTATTATTTTTTTTGATATAATCAAACGAACACGAACGAACGTAACCGAATATATTACCGAACGTTCACGAACGTAGTCGAACGAACGAGACCTGTGTTCGTGTTCGTTCGCTAAGCTAATCGAACAGAATTTTTTGTTCGTGTTCGTTCGTTAAGCTAATCGAACGAACATAAACGAACTTCCCGCCGAACAGTTCACAAACTGTTCGCTGAACGTTCGGTTCGTTTACAGCCCTGTAGATAAGGGTATTTTATTTGAAACTTATATATAATAATATTTGGAAATCATTAAAATCAAGGGGAAAAACACAAGCCTATTCAAATCATTAAAACGGTGTGTTCCCGAGTTAAAAATCCCTCCTCTTCCCTCCCCTCCCCTCCCCTCCATGTCTTTCCAAATTGGAAAGACTATTTTCAGGCAAAAAAAACCCCATTTTCCCTCCCCTCCCCCTGTTAAGTGGATCTCTGGAACACCATTTTCCCTCCCTGTTAGGCCCTAAAGTGTGAGACTGACGCATCAAATTCACACAACGGGTTATAGTTACGAACTGGGCTTTACCGGGTTAGTTTATATTAGGTTTTGGACCTTTATAGGTCACTTGGGCCAAGCTTTAGGCCATGTGGGCCAAGCAGGCCCAAGGGGAGCCCATGTAGGGACTTGGGCTTAAGTTAGTATATAAACAAGTTTCTAACTTGTTTTAGGGTTGGACATTCATAGTTACAATTTCTCTAGAGAGAGAGAGGCAATTGGTGGTGAACTTGTACCAGACGATTTTGCTTGTCAAAGTAATAGAATCGTGTGCAAGTTTAAAGGTGATTCGGTTTGTTCATCGTTTCCATATTTTCGATTCGTATTTTCATATTTTTCGATTTGTTCTTGAATCACATCAAGTTTGGATTCCGCACAAACTTGGTGTTGTTTGATATCATTGAAAGATCCGGTTTCACGGGACTTACAAGTGGTATCAGAGCCATTAGAACCTGTTTCTAGGCTCGGTTTGATATCAAATATTCAAGATTTTGATTTTTGTTCATCGTGTTCTTCGCGGTATTCAAAGTGTTCATCGGGTTAGTTTGAAATAATCATCATATTTTGCTCTTTCGATCTTATTAAAAGTTGTTAAAGGATTTGGGGATATTGTTTTTATCTTTTGAAAGGATTTGAAATTAAATGTTGATTTAAAAAATTCCATTATTTTCGAAAGATTTCCTTCTGTTGGCCCTGGTATCTCGGGATAAATACATTTCCAAAAGTTTGGATATCACAATTATCAAGCTCTTGAGTCTCGAGTCACGGTCTCGAGTCAGCACCAAAGTTTTATTCATATTTCAGCAGTCTCGACTCACGTGTTTTCAGTACATCATAATCATTTGAGTCGCAACCACGTGCAAAAGAGCTCTTCAACGGTTACGAGTCGCAACAAGAGATCTCGGTTCATCACGTTCTATTCTCGAGTCACGGTTACGAGTCGCAACTACGAGTCATCACATATTGAGTCGCAACCACGAGTACAGGCGGTTTCGAGTCAATCCAGTCCAGTCGCAATCAGAAGTAAGGTTTCGGCTCATCCTGTTTGGTTTCGACTCGCAACCTCGATTACGAGTCGCAACCACCGTTTCGACTCGTCCGACTCGCAACCATGTTCCTTAGTCTGGTTTCGTGTTTATCATCATCTTCGTGAACCCGACGTGAACCTGCAATCATCTCTCAACGTTCCGAGTCACGGATATTTGAGTCGCCGGAAACCTGCAACTGTCCTCTCCGATCATCCTCAACGTCACGGATAATAGTATAATATTCCGGTCATCTTCTGCAATCTTTGTCTTTCAATAACCATCTTCTCCGGTGACCCCCAACAACCTCCGGTTACCTTCTCCGAGCAACACCACCTCCGACAACTCTGCAACTCCGGCTAATCGTCATCACCTCCGTCTCTGGTCATCATCTTTATCATTGCGTTTACTGTTCATCACTATCACTTCCGTCACTTACCGTCATCACCACCACCTCCGTTCACCATCGCACCACCACGTTCATTGACGATCTTCAACCTCAACCATTGACCATCTACGATTATCACCGTATTCATCGACCTGAAACTGCCATTAACGACCATTTTCATCATCGTCTCCGTCGCATCGTCACATAAGCACCACCTTCATCACGTCCGTCAATCATCATCAACTCCGTCACCACTACAGAGACAAAGAAAATATTATTGGTGACATTTTGTTTGCTGTCAAGAAAAGTATCAAACAGAAAACATAAAGTTCTTTAGTGACTGGTTGGGGTGTTGGGAAAGATAAACTACATCTCTTTTGCGTGTTTTCTAAAAGGATTTGTGACGGTTGGACTTAAAGTGATTCTTAGGTTTTTAAATTTTTTTATAATAATTATAATCATCATAACCTAATCATCACCAAATTATTGATTATCAAATATAATAATAATAATAATAATAAGTATTCTTTTATAATAATAAAAAAAATTATATTCTAATTAAAAAAAAGGGGTTTATTAATTATAAAAAAAAAAAAAAAGGTGTGTTTGTTTGTGATAACGGTTTTGACAGATTTTTTAGGTGCGGTTCAGAAAACGGGTTCTTTCGCCTGCAAAGGGTTTGAGTTAGCGAGTACACAGGTTCTCGCTTTGGGCTTGTGTTGAAGTTAAAAGATCACATTTTTGAGAAATCACATCTTAAAAATGGCTTCTAAGAGAGAGGTGCTTGAGCAGGAACTCCAAGGATTCAGTTACTCATATGGTGAATCTATAGAAGCACTTACAGGTCGGTTTGCTGAACTGATCTCTAAAATGGAGAAGGCAGAGATGGTGGTGTCTACTCACATGAGCAATAGAAAGCTTCTGGATGCTATAAAAGAGATTCCAGATCAGACAAACTGTAGTTGGTTTACCAATGTTAATCAGATAATAGTGACAACCGATTGTTACAGAATGAAGCCGGATGAGCTGATCTCAATCATCAAATCATATGACAATGCTGACAAACAGTCTACTCAAGTCAACACATCTGCTGCAGTTTGCTCATCCACACAAAATTCAGCATTTACGTTTAACAAACCCCTGGCTCAAGAAATTACTCGTGATCGTGAAGAGATACTTTCTGTCTTTTGCACTCCTGAGTGTAGAGAAAGAAATGAGGCTTATCGGTTACATAACGCTGAGTTGATTCAAGACTACAAAGATATTAAAAATAAAAACTTTACTTTGGCTAAAAATGAAAAACTTTATAAAGAAAAAATTGAAGCTCAAAGGAAAGATATCATTCAGTTGAAAGAAGATCTCAGCGCTAAGAATTGTAATTTTTTAGATGCTCTAGCAACAATTAGTGACTTGACCAAAGAACTAGAAGACTTAAAGGTGAAATATCAGGTTAATGAAATTAATATTAAAAGGTATGACACTTCTAGTAATTTGGTCAAGAACATTTGTGACATACAACTAGAGTACAAAGAAAAGAAAGGGGCTGGTTTGGGATACAATAAAACTCCTCCTCCATACAATCATAACTATACATATATGCCTTACACGGAAGAGGAGTTAATGAATGAGGGCAAGATGACTTACGGTCCAAAGACTGATAAGTCATCATTCAACAGCAAACCTGTTGAAAAACGTGCGACTCCTCCGATCACGTTTATTTCTCCATCTGTGAATGATACTAATACTTTGTACTCTCTTGCAGATGAAGTGAAAGTTGAAAATGTAATTGGGGATGAACAAGCATCAGAGTCTGGTTCTTCTGAAAATTTAATAAATGAACCTAATCCAGACTTTATTTCGGCGTGTAGTATTTTTAACTCGGTTTTTCGCTCTGTGTTTAATTTTAGTCCTAATGGTTTGGGCGAAAATGTTGATGATTGTGTAACAGCGACTGAATCGGCAGATGAAACAAATGAGCCATCTGAACCATCTGATTCCAAATGTGATTCATCTGAAGCAGCTGATTCTGAGAAATTGGAATCAGTTGATTCTAGTGGATTCAGTCCAAAGGTGTCATGTGCAGAACCGTCTTGTGCTGAAAATTCGTCAAATGTTTCAGCTGAAGTTTCTACTAAAGTTTCTGGTGTTTCATCTGACAAACCAGAACTCTCCGATTCTGTCAAAACTGATGACATGAAGGATGACGAGAAGACTGATGTGAACAAGGCTCCAAGTGCGCAAGCTAAACAATCTGAACCTTCTGTTAGTAATGAAAGGGTTCTGATCAAGCAACAAGAGCCAAAACGAGAAAATAGAAGGAGAAGGAATGAGAAGCCTAACCATCAAAGACAATCAGGCTCTCCACAATCCTCAACAGGCAGCAATCATCTGCAAAAGGCTCGTAATGTGAAAAATACTTTTGTTAAGCCAGTCTGTAATGGAAAATGTGAGAAATATGCATTTGACTGTGCTAACAAGGGTTTCAGAAAGACTGGTGAGATTTCTGAACAAGACTTGCAGTCTAAGGAAAACAAGAAGAATAAAAGGAAATCTCCACCACAAAAGGCCCCTGCAAACGACAAGTATAGACATCCGAATTCATCATCGTTTGCAAGAAATGTGCAACAAAAACAAGCACATAAAGGACCGGATTATTCTTCAGGGCCTGCAAGAGCTACACAAGCTGATCAAAATGCCTTCTACGTTAAGAGACAAACATGTTTCAATTGCGGCATTGCTGGTCACATTGCTCGGAACTGCACAAATCGTCCCTATGTACCCTACTATATGCAAAATCAGAGGGTTACACCAAAGGATAACAATCATTCTAAGCCGATGAAGGTATCATCACCTAAGGCAATGAAGAATGTGAATCCCAAGGTTAAACCTTCTGATGGGGATTGGAACGCTGCTAAAAACAAACGCAAGGCTGTTCAGGAACAAAAACGTGTTTCGAAAACTAATAAACCTGAAACAGCTAAAGTTGCTCAACCGAAGGCAACAAATACGTTTGTTAAATCAAGACAGATTTGGAAACCCAAATCCAAAGCAGCGACGTCTCCAATCCTTGAGACAAAAGGGGACTTGTGTTTAAAGGAAGTGTCTTATTTTGATGCTTCAGGAAATCCCAGGACCACGATGGCCTGGGTACCCATGTCTTACTAATCTCCTTACCTTTCAGGAACAACCAAGGAGGAGCTGTGAACAATCTCTGGAATGTTGATAGCGGTTGTTCCAGAGATAAAAACGGGTAACATTTCACTGTTGCAAAAAGTTCAATTTTTTTTTACAGATGATATGTTTCCTTTGGAGGAGATAACAGAAGTAAGAAATGATCAGCAAAAGGTACCTTTTAAATTCAGTACTTTGCTTTGAATATTGATTAGTCTTCAATCTGATGACAGAACGGTTTAAAAAAAAAATATTTTCTTTTCTCTTTCTTAGTTCATTATTTTGTATATAAAGTGTCCTTTCTCTAGTAAATGGTAAATTTGCGCAAAAATACAAGATTTATGCACAAATTTAGGGGGGGAGAGGAACATATAGATAGATATAGAGTTTAGGAGGAGAAAACTCAGAAAATACAAAAAGAGTTTGCTGTAAATATGTATTGTTTTAGGGGGAGAAAATGAGAAAAATACAAAAACATTTGAAAAATGAAAAAGCCAAAAAGAAAAATTGCATGATATGGGAAGTGAAATAAATGTTTCTGTTAAAGGGTTTGACTAACACATGTAAGGTGCCATAGCTGAAAAGACTAGGATCTACTGCGATATGTTGATAGGCTTGACGCTCAAAATGATAAAAGATACTAAGTGTTATAAACATAATGAACTATGTACCATGTGGGTAACATACCAACGGCGTATGATTTTATGGT
This sequence comes from Helianthus tuberosus, assembly GCA_030545235.1. Lineage (NCBI taxonomy): Eukaryota > Viridiplantae > Streptophyta > Magnoliopsida > Asterales > Asteraceae > Helianthus > Helianthus tuberosus. Next base: position 290,219 of record JARYGA010060206.1, read on the forward strand.
CTTAAATCTTGTGTTGATAGATAGCCAACATCTGAGGTTTCGGGTCTTTATATTGTTGAATCATCCGGGGATATCTTGGCTGTTCTTCTGTTCAGAACTAAAATTGTACATGACCCCAGGAAAGAAAGTCACTTGGAATTAGCTCATTTCTATTGGAATGTCTGTATGTTGTCCCGATACACACAATTTTGATCTGATTCTGAAATCTTCTCTGAAAAAGTCGTGTACCTCCTCTGCTGCATCCAGATATATGCTGACCTGGAGGTGCTAGGCAACGTCAGCTTCTGCTGCATCCAGATACATGCTGACCTAGCTGTACGTTGTCGCTCTGTAGATCAATTAACACCCGAAAGAGGCCCTCAAGTGCCCAAAAGAAACCCGAGAAACCTATATCAAATTGAGAAAAACTCATTTGATCTGTATATTATACCATCTCTACTTAAGATCTATTCTGTTCTCTTCTCAATCTATTCCCAGTTAAGATTTCAGAAATCTGGATTGGACTTGTGAAATATGTGGTAGGGAAGATACTTGCATGATAGAGTGTGCTGTTTATATTTCCGGGATTTGATTAGTATTTATTTGGGTGTTCATTGTTAAGAAATCAAAACATGATAAAATAGATTATATGCAGACCTAGACACAGTCAGGATATCTTAAAGGATGACATCAGTATACTCACCTGCTACGATGAATCGTTGTGCTTACCTTGATCGCGGGGGTATGCCTTGGAATGGGACACACGGGTATAATAGTATAATATTACCTAAAGCATATCACGAAGTTGAAAAATTGAAAGTTGAGCGTTAAAGTTTAAGTGGACAAACATATTGGCAATCGCATAGACCAGTTTGATTAGGCTCGTACTGAAAAGTGTTCCTTAGTCTGCCTGAGAACGAATTTTGATCCCATTGCAATTGTAATTGTTTTTTATGGTAGTTGTTTATATTTTGAGTTTTTATTTGTTTCTAGTTCTTAATTTAAAAAAAAAATTAATTAATTAAAAAATTCAAAAATACAAAAATAGTGTCTTGCTTTTCTATAAAACCTAAAATCCAAAAATAGATTTTTTAATTGTTTTTCTTAAAATTAAAAAATTATAACCGTTCTTGAAGATTTGACTAATCATCAAAAGTTGAAAGAATTTAAATTGTGAAATCCGAGTACAAGTACTTGGATGTACCTGGTGTTCATATGGTACTTTCCCTGTTGCATAAGAAATGTTTGCTTATGAGTTTGTGAGTATGTGCAGAACTTGATTTCAATCAAGAACAGGACTGAGATGCTGTTAGTTGCTGAAGAAGCCTGAAGCAGCACAATAATAAGATGTACCTGAGTCAGAAGAACCGGATACGAAACGCCGTCTGACAGTGAAAGTACATTTGAAAAAGTACCATGAACCTGCTTGAAAGACAAAGATTGCAGAAGAAAAGAGCTGATGAGAATCCTCCTCTCACATTTTTTTTAACAAGATTTTCAAGCAAAGCTGATCGAGATCCTGATATGAAGCTAACCACAAGAGCTGAAGAAAAGAGACCCAGTGCTGAGAGTTCAGAAGTCAAGAACTTCCACAACATCTGCAGCATAGCGACAACCATAGACTTCGTTGAAGACGTTGCTGAATTCATGTTATGAAGTCAATTTGATGGCATCAGTCTAGGGGGAGATTGTTAGGCTCTAAAGTGTGAGACTGACGCATCAAATTCACACAACGGGTTATAGTTACGAACTGGGCTTTACCGGGTTAGTTTATATTAGGTTTTGGACCTTTATAGGTCACTTGGGCCAAGCTTTAGGCCATGTGGGCCAAGCAGGCCCAAGGGGAGCCCATGTAGGGACTTGGGCTTAAGTTAGTATATAAACAAGTTTCTAACTTGTTTTAGGGTTGGACATTCATAGTTACAATTTCTCTAGAGAGAGAGAGGCAATTGGTGGTGAACTTGTACCAGACGATTTTGCTTGTCAAAGTAATAGAATCGTGTGCAAGTTTAAAGGTGATTCGGTTTGTTCATCGTTTCCATATTTTCGATTCGTATTTTCATATTTTTCGATTTGTTCTTGAATCACATCAAGTTTGGATTCCGCACAAACTTGGTGTTGTTTGATATCATTGAAAGATCCGGTTTCACGGGACTTACACTCCCCTCCCCTCCCCTCCCCTCCCCCTGTTAAGTGGATCTCTGGAAAGTAGGTTTCGAAAGTAACTACTCACATATTTTGTTGACGTTTTTTTTAATATTTTTAATTTAAACGTTTATTAACAAACACTATAATGAAATAATAAATTATGATTTAGTTTAGTTTTAGTTTTAGTTTTAGAAAACCACATCTTGATTCGTGGAGCTTACTTACTGAGATGCCGAGTTACATTACTAACTATACTGTTAAAAATCTGGAAAACACATTATAAGGGTGTCCGGGGCACCAGCGGTGACCCCTTTCGGTGACCCAAGTCACCTAGCGGGAACACCGCCGCCGTTGATGCGGGGAGGGGGTGCGGGGAGGGGAATCGGGGGGAAGTCACCGATTGAAGGAGGAGAGATGTGGTGGGGCCAGCCTTAATGTCAACCAATCATTGATTTTTTTTTTTTTAAATAAAAACTAAGAGGGGAGTGCCGCCATCAAAATGGGGTGTTAGGGGAGTTTAAGAGGGGAGTTGACGTGGCACACGAGGATTGGTGGTGTGTAAGAGAGGGGACTCCCCTCTTCGGGGAGTGCCCCTCTCACCCTAAATACTAATTAAAAAACCATAAACATACTATGGCATGTATGCTTTTTTTTAATTTGTTTTAATATTACTTATAATATATAATAAATAAATGAATATTTAATGTGATGAAGTGTGAGAGGAATTGGGTCGGTTGTAATTATTATGGGGGCCCATATACATATGAGAAAAAGACATATTGTACCATCGCCGACCAGTGACCTTTTCTACAAACTATGATATGATGGTTCACCACCGAAATCCTAGTTATTATAATTTAATAAAAGATTTAAAATTCAACTAGTAAAAAAATATAAATTTCATCTCATTTTCAAGGATAGAAAAAAAAAAGGAAAAATTACCAAATTAGCCGCTTGACCAAGCCTTTTACCAAAATAGCCATTTGACCAGGCTTTATGCACCTTCAATGCAAGTGAACTCTCATTTTTATGCACCTTCATAAATTCAGGGTGTAGCGGCTTGGGCATGGGTTGAAAGCTCATAAATTCAGGGTGTAGCGGCTTGGGCATGGGTTGAAAGCTCATAAATTCAGGTGCATAAAAATGAGAGTTCACTTGCATTGAAGGTGCATAAAGCCTGGTCAAATGGCTATTTTGGAAAAGTGCCTGGTCAAATTTGTGCTAGTATACTATGTATAAATAAATTTGTAAATTTGTGTGTGATGTGTGTATTAAAAAGTAATTCAAGTAAACCGAGTTAGCAACTAGCGAATGGGCATTTGCTCATGCTCGGCTTGTTTTCAAACTGAACCGAGCCGATCAGCTCAATTACAATTGAGCAAATCGAACGAGCTTTTTCCAAGCATTTTTCGATTGAGCAGCTAGCAAGTCTCGCATCATACAATTTGGACAACCCTACTCGTAGAACAGTTACGAGACTTGCAATGTAGCATTGGATATTCGGTCTACATGTTATTTTTTTTATTGGGCTAACTGGTTTTGTTAGGTTAATTGGGAAGCATGCTATTGATGATGACCATGAGACCTACTAATGAAACGATATCTTCTTGCTACTGATGTTGATCAACTGATAAACTTCAAGCAACATAGTCAGCAAGGACAATGGAGAGTTGGTTCGATCATAATAGTTTGTTTTGTTATCTTTTGTTTAGTTTCGCGGTATATACATCCGTTGTTTTTTTATCAATCAAAGTTTTTGACGTATTTGATTGTTTTCTTGATTAATTGTGTGTTCGCTTGTTAAGATTATCCCGCTGCAATCTAATACATGTAAGAGAGGTAGAGTTGACCATGTTAAACCAACACTAGTATGTTACTCATATTAATCATTCAAATATTTTTTAAGTATAAAAACATGTGCTTTATGGTATGTACTCACTTGGCTTTCATTGATACCTCTAGTATAAGTTTTTGTGTACAATAAAGTTATAAATCCTTGTTAAATTGCTCATGTTTTAAAACGCGAAAACTGAGATCATGTTTGTACATACGGTGTTATAATGTGAAATTATTGTTATTTTAGCGATAAAAAATGTTGATGTTAAAAGTTGCTCCTTAGAAAAATGGAGCATACAAAGAAAAAAGCAATTTATAGTATTATTATAGTGTATATTCACATGTTTGGAACCAACTAAAACACGTTGATCCAACTATAACAATGTTCCATACATATTAAACAGTTTAAAAGCACACAAAAAAGAAAGGACATGTTGTCCCAATTATGAATCTAGGGGCACCTTTCATCTTCATCATTTTTGTCATCTAGTTATGGATATATTATTGGTTACACATGAAACCTCTAAACATAAGATACAAATCCAAGTTTTAAAATTATTAAAGATTCAAATAAACGAACAAGATCATTCATACATCCATGCATATACACATATACGGAAATGGTAGTACGGAGAAAACCCATATGAGTTCAAGAAATTCAATCTCCATCATCTATCTAAAAATTCTATGGTTGAAATTGGATGTTACAAAAAGTAACTTTTCGAAAACATGCTACAGGCTTACTAAAGTAATCGTAACAGCTTTTTGTTTTTTTCACTTTTCTGCTTGATATACTGACATGTAACAGGTTTGTCTATTACACTAAATTTTGTCTATAAAAGCATGTACCATGCTTTTTTACATGCACTACACATTGAAAACTTGTAAAATTTAAGTTCGAAAATGTTACACTTCGTAAAACCTGCAAAATCTGTTGTTGAAAACCAAAAGAGTTTACATGTATGTAAACGGATGAAAAAGGTATAACATATTAATTTTCTCTCTGCTGACAAAAGTTGTTACATGTCAGATTTCTGAAAAAAGTTGTAACACGTGACAAAATTGTGTCTATCCATTGAGTTTCTTGAGTTTTTTAAACTCACATGAGATTTCTTGGCTTACTTGACCTACATATATATAGGTTGTTGAATTGATAACTAATTTAAAATTATTAACCAAGAGAACCACACAAATACTGTTGGGACTAATATTGTCATAACTCATAAGTTGAAAGATGTTAAATGGTTTAGTTTATTTTAGATGGAAGATTTAGTATTTATGGTAGTTTTATTTTATTTTTATTTGGTTTCCTTATAGTAGTAGATTACTTGTTCTTCAAAGGGTTGTTCAGTATAAATAGAGAGTATATTAGGGTCTATGCACCTTCAATTTTAATTACTAGTTTTTTCAAAATCTGGTTTCCAACAAATACATGTGTATTTGTTGTATTTTTAACTGTGATAAACAAAAAAATTATGAATCATAGCATTTGTATCTAACATACCCTCATATATTAATTATTTGTATGCCGTTCATTCTCTTAATAAATATATAAAAGGACTGAAGAAACACGCTGCTGACAAGTTTGTTGGGATTTCGACTGGAAAGGGCGCGGGTTCTGGTTCGGCGGCTGGTCAGGGTGGTGTAAAACATGGCGCGCCGCCGCGCTCTCCGATAGGCCCCCGGGATACTGTGGGGGATATTTATTACAAGCCTTACACGGAAGAGAGTCGTGGTGACGCTCCGCACCAACCGCCATGGGGCTTAAAGCAAAAGGATACCTTCCAAGAATTCGCGCCTTGCCGCGATTAGTTGCTGAACTCCATTCCTCCAGGTGAGGTTGATCGCCAAAGAGCACGCACCCATAGCGGGTTATATCATGCGTATGTTGTTGGCGAAGCCAACACCCGCGCTGCTAACCAGGAGATTGTACGGGAATGGCGAACCCTGGTTAGGGAGAGGGATGATTGGGAGAAATACCGCGATCGGATTTTAAGGCGTGCCACTGAGTTGGAAAAATCTAGAACTGCCTTTGACGAAGAAAGGGCGAAGTTTGAGGCCGATCGGAAATCAGAAGAGTGGGGGCGCGAGGGCTTGAGAAGCAAACTTCAAGCTGCTGAACAGCAGTTGTCAAAAGAGAAAGCTGAGTTCAAACGCATCTGTGAGAAAGACAATGAGCGTGCGGCTGCGGCTCGCAACAAAATAGTCGACCTTGAAGCCAAGGTTGCTACGTTGACAGCGAAGGTGGAGGATGCGCAAACTGCGCAAGCTGCTAAAGAGCAGGCTGAGGTTTGAGAAACTTCTTATTCTGTTAAATACTTTTGTTTAGTATGTTAACTGAGTCTTTTATCCCTTGCAGGCCGAATTGGCTGAGGTAAAGGCGCAATTGTCTGGTAGAGACTAGGATTTGACTGCTAAGGACGACGAGATCGCTGAGCTGAAGCGTCGTTTGCGGGAGCAAATTGAAAAAAGCGAGTCCTTGGAGATCGATCTCGAAGCTGAGAAGGTTAAAGCTGCCACTGCCGACGAGGCCAAACAAAAAGCTGAGGAGGCGCGAGACATTAGCACCACTGCTCTTAATGTAGCACAAAACAACTACTCCGAAGCTCAAGGTATCGTGGATACTTTGGTCTCTGAAGCCGAGTGGCTGCGCGGTCGCGGGATGGTGCTGGTATGATTCCTCTTGACTTTGATTTGATTTATTTAGACCTGTTGGCTAAAGTGTTGCGTTTGCTGTAGATGGCCAACTCCATCCTAAATGCTGGAGAATTGGATAAAGCTGTTGCGGCCGTTATAGATGCTTCCCTCGCAGTTGGTCACCGTAAAGGCTATGTTGAATGTGCGCAACATGCATCGGTTATGCTTGGACAGGAGTTCGATACTAGTCACTCCTCAGTGACTGATGAAGCTGAGGCTGAGCTAGCTCGCGCGGAACATGGTTATGATCATCTATCCATTCCGGTGATGGACTTGGTTACTGATGCGCTGAAGCATGATGACTGGTGTCAGCGGCTGAAGAATATCCTTGACCCACCGGAGACTGTTGAGCTCTCGGATGAGGAGGAAGCTGCGGGTGATGATGGCGATGGTAAAGGTGATGGTGATGGTGATGGCGATAAGCGTGACGATGATCCTGATGATAGCTTTGAATAGGCTAGTACTTTTTAGGCTTTGTGCCTTGTAATTTTGTTTATGCTTTGGATGTAGGCTCTTGCGTGGTCGCGCTAGTTTTAAATGGAAAGAACACTATCCGTTGTCTATATAACTGTTGCGTGGTTGCGCTTGTTTTAAATATGATGTTTGTTTAATCCTTTCCTGTTACAATTATTGCACTGTTGTTAGAAACTTTGGTTAAGTTAGCGCGAATAAATGTAAGAGTGGCTCTTGTGCGAGCGTAACTGGAGTGTTTTCGTGCTTATCAGAAGTTTTAACATGCATTTGTAACGAAAGGAGTCAGCGTAAAAGAAAACATGTCGTATGCTTTCATTAACTTAGAAACAGGCGCTTAGGCCAAACATACATTGCTTGTAACGTAAAAGGCGTGTAGCCAACATGGAAAAGTAAAAGGCGCATGGCCAACATTAGTGGATAAAGGCGCAGGGCCTAGAATAGTCACATATAGCATTTGCGCAGTTGTTGCGCATTCCACGTGCGCGGGATGATGTGTCCGTCCAGGGTGCGCAATTTGTAAGCCCCTTTTCCTAGCACTTCGTGAACCAAGTATGGGCCTTCCCATTTAGGTGCTAGTTTTCCTGGGCGTTCAGCATTTGAGGCTTCGTTGCCTCGAAAGACGTATTCCCCTGGAGTGAAGGTACAGATGCGGACTCGCGCGTTGTAGTACCTTTCCAGTTGTGTTTTGTACTTGGCTTCTTTAATTCGCGCAATTTCGCGCCTTTCTTCTAGCAAATCCAAGTCAAGACGACGCTCTGCCTCGTTGTCGATTGCGTTGACTGCTGTCAAACGCGGAGAGGGCTGGCCAACTACTGCCGGGATAACCGCTTCTGAGCCATAGACTAGGCTAAAAGGGGTTTCGCCGGTACTTGTTTTCGGCATGGTTCGGTGAGCCCACAAGATACTCGGGAGCTCATCCACCCAGCCTCTTCGCTTTGTGCTCAGTCGAGCCTTAATCCCATCGACAATACACTTGTTCACACTTTCAACCTGCCCGTTGCCTTGAGGATGCGCCACGGAGGAGAAAGTGTGTTCGATTTTCATCTCTTTCATCCACTTCTGGAGGTCCTCAGAAGCGAAATTGGTGCCGTTGTCAGTGACAATCTTGAGTGGGAGACCAAACCTGCAAATGATGTGTTCCCAGATAAACTTGCGCACCATCATTGCAGTGGTTGAGGCGAGGGCTTTGGCCTCCACCCACTTAGTAAATAATCAACGGCTACAATTATGAACTTCACGGCACCAGGAGCGTCCGGGAAGGGTCCCACCATATCAATTCCCCACTGCTGAAAAGGCCAAGCAGTGGATACGGGGATCAGGTCGTTCTTGGGGCGCAGGGTTTTCGGAGAGTGCCGCTGACAGGAGTCGCACTTGCGCAGCTCCTTCAGGGCATCAACATGCATCCCTGGCCAGTAATACCCAGCGTTCATAATCTTTGCGACAACCATGCGTGGCCCTTCATGAATCTCCCTTATCAGATAACTCGCATCCTGGGGGTCCACACAGCGCAGCAGTGGCCCCAAGAAGGACTTGCGGTATAAGATACCACCATTCATTTCGTACTGCAGAGCTTTGTTTTGAATCTTCCTTGCCTCTGCTTTGCTCTCAGGGAGTATTCCTTTTTGCAAGTATTGAATGATAGGGGTCATCCAGGATGGCTGCCCTATCTCGATCACGTTGACTTGTCGTAGCAGAACTGAAGGATTCTTGAGTACCTCAATCCTTACATCTTTGGCGAGATGTTGAAAGGAGGTTGAAGCAAGCTTGCTCAAGGCGTCTGCTGGCTTGTTTTCCGAGCGATTGATGTGGATTACCTTGTGGGACTTGAATTGTTGAAGCAACTCTTTTGCCTGCTCTAGATATAGGGCCATAACCTCGCCCTTTGCATCGTATATACCGTTAACTTGGCTGGCTATCAGGAGTGAATCAACGTGTGCTTGTAAATTCTTAGCTCCCATTTTGATGGCGAGGCGCAAGCCTGCCAGAAATGCCTCGTATTCCGCCTCGTTGTTGGTGTTTTTAAAATCCAACTTGATGGCGTAAGTGAATTCATGGTTTTTGGGGCTTACTAGGCGCAATCCAGCTCCCGCGCCATCCTCATTTGAGGCCCCATCAGTATAAAGCATCCAAGTCTCATTTGTCGTGTCTCTTTCGGGAGTCTCCACTAGCTCACAATCTTTGATTTTATCAATTGGGACTTCTGTAATGAAGTCAGCTAGGACTTGACCCTTGATGGCTGGGCGCGGCCTGTACAGAATGTTGTGGCCCCCCAGCTCGATGGCCTATTTTGCTAGCCGCCCAGATGTTTCTGGATTTTGCAATATCGTACCGATGTGGAAATTGGTAAGTACAGTAATTACGTGTCCTGTAAAATATCTGCGCAGCCTTCGGGAGCCGTGTAGCAGCGCAAGCACCAATTTTTCCATTGTGGAATATCTCGTTTCTGGGTCTGTTAGCACTCTACTGACGTAATAGATAGGAGTCTGAACTGCGTTTCTTTCTACAAGCAACACCGACCCTACTGCCTTATCCGAAGAAGATAAGTACAGTATGAGTGGTTCCTTTTCGAACGGTGCAGTTAGAGTTGGGAGCTCGATCAAGCATTCTTTCATTTGCTGAAAAGCCTTTTCTGCTTCAGGGGTCCATTTGAACTCTTGTTTCTTCACGCAGTTGCGCAGAGTGCTGATAAAAGGGTACGACTTCGCGGCGTGATTTGATAGAAAGCGGTTAAGCGCGGCCAGGCGGCCGGCCAACCGTTGCATCTCTTTGATTGTTCGCGGCGATGGCATCCGCTCTATTGCCTGGACTTTTTCCGGATTCACTTTAAAGCCGCCGTTTGTGACTATGAAGCCTAAAAACTCCCCTTCTTCCATGCCAAAAGAACACTTGGCTGGATTCAACTTCACATTTACGCTGCGCAATGAATTGAACGTTTTTTCGATGTCCTTCAACATTTGGTCCTCTTCGGGACTTTTGACCACTAGATCATCGATGTAAACTTCAATATGCTTTCCGATGTCACCCGCGAAGGTCTTGTCCATCAATCGCTGGTATGTGGCGCCAGCGTTTTTCAGGCCGAATGGCATCTTCGTATAGCAAAAAATCCCAAGATCAGTACGAAAAGCTGTCTTGTCTTCATCCTCGAGCTTCATTTGAACTTGATGGTACCCCTTGTAGCAATCCAAGAAGCACTTCCATCTGTATGGTGCGAGAGAGTCTATCTTTTTGTCGATCTCCGGCAAAGAGTAGCAATCTTTAGGGCATGCCTTGTTGAGATCGGTATAGTCAACACACATTCGCCATCCTCCACTAGACTTCTCTACCATTACGGGGTTCGCAACCCAACTTTGATAACGTACCTCTCGCAGGATGCCGGCTTTAAGTAACTCGCATACTTGCTCATTCATTGCTTTCGTCTTGTCTGCCCCTAAGATGCGCCTTCTTTGGACTTTCGGTTCAACAGAGGGGTATGTGTTTAAACAGTGCTCTGTGATGTCGCGCGGGACTCCGGTCATGTCGGCCGGGGTCCAGGCGAAAATATCCATGTTCTTGAACAGGAGTTGCTTGAGACGAGTTCTGATGTTTGGTGAGATAGCGTGGCCTATCATCACCGTTTGCTCCGGGTATTTGCGATATAAAACCCATTTTTCGGGCTCGGTTGTTGAAACCTTCGCCGCTTTTGTTGGGCGCATCTCTTCTGTTGACATCACTTCTTTCTTTGCATAAACGATTGCCACCCCCGTCTTGGTTGGGAAAGCAATTGCTGAGTGGGGGGTGGAAGTTATCATATTCAGCTCACCTTGCGTCTCTCTCCCTATCAGCACATCATGTCTTGACTTAACAGGCATCACCATGAAGTTAACGTTCGTTGTTCTTGAATGCTTCCCGTCAGAGAGTGTGACGGGGAAGCTAATTTGGCCTAGCGGGAAGACCATTTCATTGCAGAACCCAGACAGTGGGTAGTCAACTGGTTCAAGTCTCGCTTTGTCTTCATCGTCGAACTGGTTAAAGCATTGTTCATAGATGATGTTTGCTGTACTCCCCGGGTCAATGAAGACGTATTCAGTTTCATAATGGCCGATGATACCGATGATGACGATGGGTCATGTGGCTCGGGGACCCCCGCGCACCACCGGGAAAATAACTTGCTGTTCTTGCCATGAAGGCTCATAAGGTCTCTTGCCTTTTTCTCTCGCACTATACCTTGGTCCATTGACCATGTGTGTCTCTAGGCGTCGGACTTTCTTGTGATTTCCCTCATCGTGGCGATGGAGCTGTCGAGTTTCTTTGCGCACGTTTTTCACTAAGTGGCTCAGCTTTCCGCTCTTCAGCGCTCTCTCGATCTCTTGACGCAAGCTGTAACAATCATCCGTTAAGTGGCCTGTATCCTTGTGGAAATCACAATACAGATTGGGGTCTTGCCCCTTTTTGTTCGTCATAGGCCTTGGAGCCTTAAAATCATGGTTCTCCGTCATTAGCACCTCCTTTGGTGTTTTTATGAGCGGAGTCCAATGCTTTTCACGATTATCATCTCTAACTGCCTTTCGATAGCCGATGCGATCAATAGTATCTCGCGCGTCTTCTTTATAGCGGGATCGTTCTTCATAACGGGGTCGTTCACTATAACCGCTGGAGTGATTGGCCTTCCACCCAGGGTTCTTGCCTTTGTTGCGTCTGTTGTCGTCGCGCGAGTGATCCCTTTTAGAAAATCGATCTTCAGAACGGTAGCTGTTGTTTCTTGTGAGTGACTCTTCTGTTTGCGCGACTATCTTCGCGGCTTCCATGAGTTTATCCCACTCTTTGGGCATTCCATCCTTCCCAGTGATGGTTCTAATTAGGCTATCGCAGCGGATGGCTTTCTTGAAGTGGCAGCGCATGAGTTGTTCGCTTACACCACCGATTTCTAGACATTCTTTGTTGAAGCGCGTAATGAAATCTTCCAGACCCTCATTATCTCTGCACCAGATGTATTCAACCTCAGCCGTGTCACGCTGGTATCGCCTCTGTTGGCTGAAGTGACTCAAAAACTGAGTTCTGAAATCTACCCATGATTTGATTTTTCCCGGAGGAAGGCTGTCGAACCAGGCGCGAGCAGCCCCCGTTAGTGTTTGGATAAACAGATGGCACCACATGGGCATATTCCATCCTCCCATGCAGCCCACGCTTGTGAACACTCTGACGTGATCATCGGGATCAGTCAATCCGTTAAACTTTCCGACTGTCGGAGGTAACTTTTCTCTCTTGAGTGGCGCGAGAGCGATTTTTGGAATGAACTTGGAATGCTCGACAGCTTCAGCTGGTCGATAGGCGAGGCGGAAGTCTTGCTCTGCCTCTTCGGTGTATCCGACGTGCTGCCTTGGTTTGTAGTATTCGTGATTTCTTTGTAAACGATTGAAGACCGAAGATTCGTCATCGTTTTCCCAAGTTGGATCATTCGGGTCAGTCTCTTCCCACTCATTGTTCATGTTGCGCGGCGTGAGCCGGCTATGAACTGGGCCTCTTTGGACGTTTGACGGATCGTCGTAGTAGCTTTCCGTTTCTCCCCGTGTATCGCGCGTGTCCTGCACGCTTAGTCTTCGGGTAGGTGGAGGTCTGTTGGCTCTTCCTTGGGTATTTTGCGGTGGTGCCATCTAGCGCGGCCCGTGACTGGGGCCGGTTGGTGTAACCAAGGAAGGTTCTGCCGTTAAAACTGCTTGTTGCGCGCTCAAGGATTGATACGCCGCGTTAATGGTGGCGAGTTGCTTGGCGTATCACGAGGCTGGGGTTTCGCCCTCTGGTAGCCCTAGTAGCGCCGAGATATTCTGAGGTGGAGCTGGGTTCGAAGGTCCAGCACCGTTGTTTCCTGGGGCGGTTTGAGTGATGCGGGTGAAGCTCCCGCGCGGACCCCCAGTGTTAGCTATCTCTATTTCGCCGATTTCTTCAACGTGTTGGGGTTGGATGTTTTGATTATCTGCCCCCAACGCTGCATCAGGGTTTGCTCCAAGACCGACAAACTCAGGAATGATTCCTTGACCAGCCATGATCGAAGGAAGAAAAAACAACTAAAAACTCAAGAAAGAAGAAGATGAAAGTGGTTTGTAGAAAAAACCGGTGGGCGCCAATGAAGAAACACGGAACTAATTATGAGACTAATCAGTTTGGTTTATGTTTCTACCATGATGGTTAATCTTCTTTATGGTTTCCTGAGCTCCTTAATGACCGTGGTTATCTGCAAAACAGAACACCGTTACTCGTTAAGAGGGGAATGTGGGGGTTTCCCTCTTAACCGGGCTCCGGCGTGAGAATAAGCGATTGTATTGGTGGAGAATTAAGTATTAATTGAGAGAGTAGAGGGAATGGAATGAATAACCTGTGAAGTGAAGGTCTCTATTTATAGCCGGAGAGGTGTAAGAGGATGTGGGCTGATGGGCCTTGGGCCGGAAGGCGACGACGTGGAAGATATGCTCTTTGTCTCACTGGTGTCGACCGTTAGTGGCTCCTGGGAGCTTTCTGGAGCTGGCGCAATGTGATTGGAGCCACGTGTCACTGTTGTCGGCCTGGCCGCCTTTCTGCCATCAGCAGGTAAGTGGAGATCGTGGGGCAGTTGTCTCTGCCTTATGATTGGTGCCATGTAGGCGTCCTTACGTACTTTTTGTCTCCTGCATGTCAGATGATCGTGGAGCACGATTGAGCAGAGCCAGGGGGACGTTGATTGGCTCTTTTCTGCCACTTGTACCTTTGGAGCAGCCTTGCGCTGCTTTCTTGCACGAGTCTTGATGGGCACGTTAACTGACTCGCGCGGGGTTTAGGCGACTGAGTATTCTTTCGGCATGCTAAGTGTTGTTATTGGAGCTTCTTATTGTCTAGGTCTCGCGCGACGTAAAATGGAATGTGGTATAGTTCGCGCGAGGTTACTGATAGGAAGTTATTTTAAATAAGGAGTATGGTCCCGCGCGCAACCTTTACGGAGGTTTGCGCGTCTTTTTTAGGACCATACCCCTTCAAGGACAGATCTTGGTTTAATTTCTTGAAGCCATTTTCGTCGTACTTAATAAATATAGACAAATAAATAACAAGAAGTTGGATGTAGTTGTCTAAATCAAAGAATAACTAAGGGTCACTGTTGCACTTTAAGACAGTGAACGGAAGCAAATATAACTAGATTATTAGACCCGTGTACGGTGTACCACACGTGTTTAAGGGTATAAATTTATAAATTATTTAATTTTATATTCTCTTCATAAATTTATATAAGTGAATTTTTTACCATAGATTACGCAACAGTTGGTCATGTGTAAAAACCAATTCTTCTAAAAACAAACCCACTTTACATAGAAATTGTCCTATACTTTTATTTATCGTCATAGCAAAACATAGGGCGAGAAGAAACTGACATCTTTTCAATTTAAACGGAATCCTTCTATTTGGCAGTATTAAACGAAATCTAGGGATAAACGTTCAAGTGCCAATATTATTTCCTGATAATATGAGTGCCTCAATAATCTGATCACCCAGTGATTTGACCTGTAGTCGAGTTCCATTACATAAACCATTCTTTCGATCAATATTTCTTGATAACGTCACTGGAACACTAATCTTTGGTAATTATCAATGGTTTGTCAAGTCTAACAATATAACTCCATTTAGGACATTCGGTGAGTATAGACTTGAATCAAAATTATGATGAAGATAATCTATCCTTAAACATGTTTATATTTACACTGGTTTGAATCTCTCCCATTCGTTTTTCTCCCCTTTCTTCCCTTTTTTGCAACCTGGAGAATGTCGTTCAATGGAGTCGTCGTCGTCACTACAACCGCCAACTCTCGCCACCTGCAAAACACCCTAATTGAACTTTTTCTTAGTCAACCCTAAATAATATAATCAGTCTAATCTAATGTGTCGATTTTAGGGTTTCCGATTTATGGGTATCTTTTTGGCGGATCGTTGTTGGTTTGGGTGTAAATTGAAGGTCTTTTTTTTACTAGGCTGCATATAATTTTGTATTCTGATGAAAATGTTAACTGAAAAGTTTGATTCTGAAACACTTGTGCAGACGTGATTGAACTGCATTGGTACATGGGAGAGATGGCTCACAAGCTTGCGTATTGTGTTCCTGGTAATACTTGAGGTAATACTTGACTTTGAGTTCTATAGAATCAAGTCATCAACATGACTCTTAATTTAATTATCATTTTGTGCAGATTGAATTACTTTAGTCACGACTCGCGACTTGGTTCAGTAATATCAATATGCTTTTATTTTAGAAGTTGGATTGAAGTGTTCGTAGCTGTTTAGTTATTCATTTATTTTAATGTGTTAGGTGATTTTGGACAAGCACAAGTATCAAATAAAACCTTGGAGCATAACTTGGCTTGCGCAAAAGGTTAAACTATGTTGTTCCTTGGTGACTTTTCATATTATGTCCATCCTTTCTATAATAACGAGAAGTGGGATACATTCGGTTGCTCATGCTCGGCTTGTTTTCAAACTGAACCGAGCCGATCAGCTCAATTACAACTGAGCATAAAATCGAATGAGCTTTTTCCAAGCATTTTTCGATTGAGCAGCTAGCAAGTCTCGCATCATGCAATTTGGACAACCCTACTCGTAGAACAATTACGAGACTTGCAATGTACCGAAGCATTGGATATTCGGCCTACATGTTATTTTTTATTGGGCTAACTGGTTTTGTTAGGTTAATTGGGAAGCATGCTATTGATGATGACCATGAAACCTACTAATGAAACGATGTCTTCTTGCTACTGATGTTGATCAACTGATAAACTTCAAGCAACATAGTCAACAAGGACAATGAGAGAGTTGGTTCGAACATAAAAGTTTGTTTTGTTATCTTTTGTTTAGTTTCGCGGTATATATATCCGTTGTTTTTTTATCAATCAAAGTTTTTGAAGTATTTTTATTGTTTTCTTGATTAATTGTGTGTTTGCTTGTTAAGATTATCCCGCTGCAATCTTTACGAGTCTAAGGGGGGAGGGGGTGGTGATCACTCATCACTCACTCATCACTCACAAGATCCAATCAAATTCTGTCATGTCAGCAAACCATTATTCCATCACTCACAACCTTTTTAGTGGCAATACCCATCACTCACAACACCCAAAAATAAACCCTCACACCCCCTCACATCCTTTCCTCATCACGCTTTGATTTTATTTTATCACGGAAACAATCCTTCACGCGTTGAAGTATGTTGGTGGCGGTGGAAAAATTGAAACTTCCACGCGTGAACTTTGGACATCACGGAGAAAAAGTTCTCCACCCCGCCTCCCCTAAGAGAGGTAGAGTTGACCATGTTAAACCAACACTAGTATGTTATTCATATTAATTATTCAAATATGTTTTAAGCATAAAAACATGTGCTTTATGGTATGTTGATACATTTAAATTGAACATTTTGCAAACAAAGTAATTCATTTGAAAGAGTGAATCGAAACCCTGGGATTGAAGTTAAACATGCATGCTTGTGGGAATAATCCTTCTTGTATAATGGATTATTCTATATTATGTTACCAACACTTAAACCTCACTCTTAGTATATGTTTTTGTATACAATAAAGTCATAAATCCTTGTTAAATTGCTTTTGCTTAACATGTTTTTAAACACGAAAACCGAGATCGTATTTGTAAATACGGTGTTACAATGTGAAATTATTTCTTATTTTAGCGATAAAAATGTTGATGTTAAAAGTTGCTCCTTAGAAGAATGGAGCATACAAAGAAAAAAGCTATATATAGTGTTATAAGGATATTCACATGTTTGGAACCAACTAAAACACGTTGATCCAACTATAACAATGTTCCATACATATTAAAACAGTTTAAAAGCACACAAAAAAGAAAGGACATGTTGTCCCAATTATGAATCTAGGGGCACCTTTCATCTTCATCATTTTTGTCATCTAGTTATGGATATATTATTGGTTACACATGAAACCTCTAAACATAAGAATCAAATCTAGGTTTTAAAATTATTAAAGATTCAAATAAACCAACAAGATCATTCATACATACATGCATACCCACATACATATGTATATAGGTTGTTGAATAGATAACAACTAAGAGAACCACACAAACACATGTGTCCTTGTTGTAATTTAACTTCGATAAACAAGAAAATTATGAGTCCTCATAACCATCTCTTTCTCTCTCCCACAATATGTGGTCGTGTTATGTATAAATTTTTTTTTTAATGGCTAATGTTGCACACCATGTGGATTGAACCCCTGACCTCTCCTATTCTAAGCTCTATCTAAAATCACCAACACCACTAGGCTATTCCCAAGTGTTATGTATAATTTATAAATGATTATATGAATTAATTCTACATTTCTTTAGTTAAAATTAGTATTTGTATCAAACATGCCCTTGTATATTAATTAAATCTGTATGCCGAGCATTCTCTTAATCTATACTATATAATAAAATAAACCACTTTGGAGACACTTGTCATTATATTAGGCCATCTCTTATAGATAATTATTATTTTAGTTTAATCTCTTCTAATTAATTATAGATAATCCTCCTATTAACTATTATTTAGTTTAATAACTTATAGATAATTATTATTTAGTTTAATCTCCTTCTCATTTATAATATTATTTATTTGAATTAATTAGAGTTAATTACTGTATTTGTCCCTGTGATTTGTCAAAAATCATTATTCAGTCAATTAGTTTAAAAATTACGATTTCAGTCCCTATGGTTTCACTTTCGTAACTATTTCAGTCCACGTCGTAACCATTTCAGTCCCTGTAATTAACAGAATAATGGATTGAAATTGTTACGAAATTGAAACCATATGGACATAAATGGTTACGAAAGTGAAACTCCAGGGACTGAGATCGCAATTTTTAAACTAATGGAATGAAATAGTGATTTTTGACAAACTACAGGGACAAAAACAGTAATTAACTCAATTAATTATTACTATTATATTTATCTATTTACTTCAAATTCAAACTTAGTTATCTAATTTGATCTTAACTATATATTTGAACGTTTTGTTTAGTTTTGTATCAAATAGATTTTACGAAAGTTGAAATAAAATTAACTAATATTATTTATCATTTATATATTTACAGAGTTTTAAATAAAGGGTTACATTATTGAGAATTCGTTAACAAATTTTGCAACAACAAAATAATATATTTTTATCACGAAAACCAAACTTTGTATTAATATATTAAATATTTTTATTTTCACTATACAAAATTATATTTACTCGACCCATGTAATACATGAGGTGTTTTAAGATATAACTTTTTATTATTTGATATATAAAGTTAGATTTATTCAATTCGTACAATACACGGGGTTTTTTAAGGATATATATTTTTTTATTATTTAGCACAGAAAATTACATTTATTCAAACCGTGTAATACGCATATTTTTAAAGATGTAATTTTTTTATTATTTGGTATATAAAATCACATTTATTCAACCCGTGTAATAAATGGGTTTTTTTTTAAGATGTATTAGTTTATTATTTAGTAAAAAATATTATATTTATTCAACCCATGTAATACACGTGGTTTTAAAGATATAACTTTTTTATTTGGTATATAAAATTACATTTATTCAACACGTACAATATGGTTCTTATAGATATAAATGTTTATTATTTAATATATAAAATTATATTTATTCAACCCGTGCAATAAAGCAGGTTTTTAAATATATATTGTTTTATTATTTAGTATATAAAATTTATTTATTCAACCCGTGTAATACACGGGGTTATAACCTAGTAAATATATAAAAGGACAGATCTTGGTTTAATTTCTTGAAACCATTTTCGTCGTACTTAATAAATATAGACAAATAAATAACAAGAAGTTGGATGTAGTTGTCTAAATCAAAGAATAACTAAGGGTCACTGTTGCACTTTAAGACAGTCAACGGAAGCAATATAAATATAACTAGTGATATTCTCTCGCGCTTCGCGGCAGGAATTCAGTTGGTATTAGTTTGGTTCGTTACAGTATAGACACTTGTTGTTGTAATCGTTAGAGAAAACCTTACATCAATCGAATACAATAAAAACGAATATCTATAACAATACTGATGTTGTTAAGTTGATATTGGTTTGGCTCGTTTGCGTTCTATGTTTATTTTTCCAAACATTGCGGTAAACGAACCGAAACCGACTAAACAACATTTATGTCGACACTGGTATTTATTTTATTGTTTTTTCTTTCAATAATCTGCCACCGTATCGCTACCATATCGTACCAAACTGAATCGAACAACATCGGTACCCATATATATTCATTGTTATGGTTTCCTGTTTGATAACGGATATCGTGCCCCTACCGTAGTGAACCGAACGAACAACGGTTTCGGTACGGTACTTATTTTATTGTTTTCTCGTTCGATAAACTGACACAGTATTGCTATCGTACCGTACCAAACAACATTGGTACCAGCACCTAGATTCATTTTTATGGTTTCCGGTTTTGAAAATTGTAACACCTCAAAATTTCGTGTTTAATAAGATGACGACACGTGTCATGTATGACAAAAACACGTTGTGAAACCGGATTAAATAAAGATGTTTTGGCAGGATTTAAAAGTGACGTCATGTTAATCTTTACCTCTGAACACCTCATTAATAAATCCCAAGACCCAAGTTATTATATATTAAACATCTACTGAGTCTTAAATCCATATATGGGTTGACAAGAATGGAATTGATAATGCGTGATTTGATCCCACGAATAAATTGAATGGTAAACCGATGTTTTCGGGTCTAGAAAATGCATTCAAATGGGACAAGTTCAAATGATAGGGTATTATACAGGATCATACACTTTGTGAGGATCCTAAGTTGATAATTGAGGCCCAAATTCGTGCAAGTTGTTTACCTTTTCGAATCTTTAACAAACAACAACAAATTTGCCTCAGAAGGGGGCTAGCGCACCGCTACATGTGTAGCGTAACGGTGCGCTACCCGGTTAAGTCAAATGGCCCATTGTAGCGGGCTAGCGCACCGCTACAAGTGTAGCGTAACGGTGCGCTAGCTGATGCCCAGCATCAGAAAACGGGCTGCAACCTGTTTCTCGCGATTATGACCGATTTAACTGGTTTTTATCATTATTTAAAGACCCCTAAACTATCCTAGAGCACTAGGACAAGTGTTGGATGGTTGTGGTTAATCCTAGAGTTAGTTGTCAACCAATCATGGTGAGTTTTTCACTATATAAGGCACTACATGTTGCAACCATTCTTCACACTTGCATCTGATCATTGGAGCATTTCTGGAGCTAAGGAACTCTCCCATCTGATCATAATTCGTGCATTGGACCCTTGTAAGTCTGCTAGTTCTTATTTAGTTGAGTTTAGCTTAGTTAATTAGCTAAAAGTCAAACGGTCGTAATTACGGTTTGACTTCGAGATTAGTCACTAATGACTCAGTCATATCTCGAATTAAAAGTAGTTATAGGATGGTATTTATGTGGGTAATAAAACCCCAAAAGGGTTTCCCCTGATCACCATCCTAACCAGGTCAAATGTCGGGTCAAACATTTACTTAAAAAGTCAACATAATGCTTAAAATGTCATTTATGCATAATTAGCTATCTAGATCACATATAACCTGTTTGATCATTGTTATAACTTAGAAATAAGTGTAAGAACATGTCCAAACATGTTCAACCCGACTATTTCCTGTTTAGACCCGGTTCGGAACCGAAAGTCACATAGTTTGACTTTCACGTTGACTTTC
This sequence comes from Helianthus tuberosus, assembly GCA_030545235.1. Lineage (NCBI taxonomy): Eukaryota > Viridiplantae > Streptophyta > Magnoliopsida > Asterales > Asteraceae > Helianthus > Helianthus tuberosus. The sequence continues at coordinate 311,083 of JARYGA010060206.1, forward strand.
AGTTCTGACCCGTTTGGGCATATTTTAGAAATACCTTAGAGCTTCATTTGGACCAGGTTACATGCTAGTATAACCCTCTGTGATTATACACCTCGGTTCATTAGTTATCCGATTAATACGCATGATTCCGTTAATTGCTCATATGTTGACCATTATGCCCTTATTGCCTTAAAACGAGATTTATGAAAATGTAAAAGTGTAGAAACCTTAGTTACTGATATATAAACTTGTATGCAAAGTTTGACATCAGTTTGACTTATAGATTAAGAGTTATGCTCAATATCGCAAAATTAATGCTTTACGTTAATAAAACGGCGTAATTAGCGTATAGCCTAGTTAAGCCGACTTTTTGGTATCAAACTTAATACCCCCTGATGTAATATATTATTTTGGTATTTTTAAAGATTTTTAATTAATTTTAGGCTGAGCATAACTAGTAGTCGTAGGCTTAATCCGGTAATTGTCGGTTTTGCCCTTACGGGCCATAAAATGAGTTTTACTTATCTAAACAACTCCAAACCTTTTGCTACTGATCACATAGGATTAATAAATTATTTTAAGCCTTCTGGAAATATAAAAATATCAGATTTAAGTATCGAACCCGGAAATGGCCTCTAATCGCCATAATTAGCGTTTTTAACGCATAGTATGTCTTAAAATCATATTGGACATACCCGGGTTGATACCTACTGATATATGAGACAAATTATGATATTTTAACAGTAAGCAAAGGTTGATTAACTCAGACTTCGTTTTTGAGCTTTTCGGCTTATGTGAAATTACCAAAATACCCCTACGGGGCATAGTTTGGTTAAAGATGATAAATTTCACATATATGCTTTAGCCTACTGTTATGACTCATCAAATTGAGTATGTTTGCTGTTTACATCAGACCTGTAACTCAGTTAAACATTTAAACTCTTTTACAACCTTTAAAATGACCAAACTACCCCTACGGGGCATAGTTTGTGTTTAAATTCATTTCGGGCATAACGAAAGACATCCTACTGATGTTACAACATATTTGAAGCATATTAACTTAGGAAACCTGTATATGGCTCTTACGGATACCCGTTACGCATATTACGCGTTCGGCTCGGTTTATGTAACAAGTTTACATAAATTAGCCGAAACGGGTCAAACCTTATCGGTTTTATCTCAAAATCCAGAATGTGTTTAGTTTACCCATATTATACAAGTCTCCAAACTTGTCGGGTCTGAATCACATTCTATTCCGGTCTTCGCTTAATCGTGCGTACGAACCGTATCTTCCTGTAAGACTAACCGGTCTAAGCTTAAGCTTAATTAAAGACCCGTTAGGATTCTAATAGGTTATTATAAACCTTCGTTCCAGATTAGGAGCCCAGTAAAAGTACTTGCTATTACTGTATTGGATTTATACTTTGCTCAGGTAAATACTCTTAACTTATTTTCCCTATACGGGCTTGGGGTACGGTACTATAAAAGTACCGCTTGGTCGGGTATGTAGACATGTAAATCGGATTGTGATTAATGTATTACATAACTCGCTTTATTCTGTATTATTTGATGTATGGCCCTTGGGGGTTAAATGACCATGTCCCGGATATCCTTGGCATCATTTTACGAAATGGCCATGACCTAAGCACGGGGTGTAGGCGTACACCTGACAGATGCATTATGTAAAAACTGGTAATCCACTTAGGGGTATCATCCTTGTGGGCATTATACCGGAACTGGTAATCCACTTAGAGGATGATAGCCTGTGGGCATTATACCTATGGCGTGTCAGTTAATCTGTCCCGATGGACGGCAAATGAGTAAAACTGTAAACAAGATTATTTATAAATAATTGTCCCAAGTTATAAAGATATGTTTTGCCGAAGTGCATTCAAATCAATTTTATTAAACTCTTTTCTAAATGAGTCAGTTGAGTTGTATTTACCAGTGTAAACTGACGTATTTTCCAAAAAGGCTAAGTGCAGGTGCTAGACGAAATAGGCTGGCTACTCCAGGCATCATTACTCAAGTTTCGCAAGCTCTAGATGTCAAAGTCTGTTGAACAGTTTTTGCTTTATTTCGATCCGCCTGTGGATCCTTTACTTCCGTTGTAATACTGAATATTACTTCATATTCGGAATGTAATAATAAATATTTTTTGCTTCCGCTGTGCATTCATATATATTGTGTTGTTTGACTATTATGTTGCCAACCACGTCACGATACTCCCCCACCGGGCCCACCGGTGACACGTGGAAAGTCGGGGTGTGACAGGTTGGTATCAGAGCCAACACTGAGTGAATTAAACACTAGCCTTTTGTGTTTAATCTCAGTTACACAATTGCACATATCTAAACTTCTGAGTCTAGACTTAACTTAGGAATATTCTCAATCCTAATCTAGAAATTTTTACTTCCAAATTTTTATTGGATACGTCGCCAAGCGAAGAAGCCGTAACAGGAGTTCTCCACACCCGGAGCCCTGAGATGCTGAGCTTCGTACCGCGGCTAGAATGAAACGAGCATCCAAGGAGAAAGCATTCAGAAATAAAATGAAGAAGAACCTCCTTTTACTGAAGATCGTTTCCTTATTAGTCCTTATAAGGACATAATTATCTTTCAGTCCCTACGAGGACAACATTATTCTTTTCAAGTCCCGCTTAGGGCAACTTTATACTTTTATTTTTATATAATGGAATGATTAAGTTTAAACTTTCATTCTAAATAAGAAATATTAAATAAATGGAACAATAATATTTCCTTTTTGCAAGATCTACCATTATAATAAAATGGCAAAATCTAAAAGGGCAAGACCTAGCTTCGAGTCATATTAAGACCGGCCAAGATGGCAGTTCCGCAATTTAGATTCAGATCCATATTTACACCTCAATTTAAAAAAAATTGTTCTGCGTTAATTATAAATTAAGAATCTTCAGTGTGAAACCTAGCCTTGGGTCAATTATAAGACCGGGCCAAGATGGTAAGACCTGTTTAAAAGATTTAAATTCCCTGTTAACATCTTAAAACATGTTAACACTCCTGGCAGATGTGATTCATTTAAAATCACACACGTCATTTTTATATAGGATTCTTCAAAAGATTCCTCACCCAGTTTAATGATCCCTGAATCCTGGGTATATGTCATCAATTAAGATGATCATATTTTAACCATACGTGGTAATATAGTGCCTACGGGCCTTGCTCATTTCTACATGAGCCAAAATACAGTGGTAGCTATGACTCCCTGTCAGATAAAGGTAATGAACTAGGTTCAAACCTCAAATGCTTTGATTCTCTGAAATCCTAGCATATAATTTATAATTGTCTACGTGACTAGGCCTATTGTGCCAATATACTTTCATGCTTTGATTCTCTGAAATCATAGCTTATAATTTAAAAGTGTCCATGTGACTAGGCCCATTGTGCCAGAATACATTCATGCTTTGATTCTCCGAAATCATAGCTTATAATTTAGAAGTGTCCCTGTGACTAGGCCTTTGTGCCACCTTAATATCCGTAATGTTTTATAACTAGGATAAATTATAATGCCTCGATTCTCTGAAATCATGGCTTAATTAAACTCGTCTACGCGACTAGGCCATTTGTGCTATTGCTGACTTATAAATTGGGGTTATGATAAAAAAAAAATCTTGAATAAAATAAACATCCGTGAGTGATGAAGTGCCTATGGGCTAAATTTGTTGTCCGATAAGACAACGACAGTGGTGGTCCTTGACCCTGTCTAAAGATATTGGAATACGTCCAAACATAATAGTCGGTAGAGACCATACGATCTCGACTAATATCATCTGAAAAGACGATCATACCATAAATATCCCTTAGGAGGGAAATGCCTATGGGCTATAATTAACGTCCTCCGAGACTAAAGACAGTGGTAGCCTACAACTCCCTGTCAAGAAAAGATGTTTTGCCTACGGGCTATAATAAATTGTCCATCTGAGACATTGACATTGTGATCTTTATGATTCCTTGTCTAAGGTGGTGAGCTATGCTCAAGCCAAATAGTCAATATGATTAATGCAATCCTGACTTATATCATCTAAATTGATGAATCCATTATAAACATCCATTAGTAATGTTTCGCCTACGGGCCATATTATATTGTCCATTGTGACACAAGCATTACGATCTTTATGATCCCCTATTCAAAATGGTGGGATTATACCCAAGCCTAATAGTCAATATGATCGATGTGATCATGACTAATATCATTAGATACGAAAATTATAGATAGACGTCCATTAGTGATGTTAATTGGTTTACCATTCTGTCAAAAGAATCGCCTTTCAAGACGATGACAGTTGTAGTCTATGACTCCCTGTCCAAAGATGAAGGACTATGTTCAAGCCTTAAAACTCTTGATCTAATAAGAATGCAGTCTATCACGGCCGTGGTGAGTAAGGCCGCATCAGGACTAGATTTCATAAAGCTGCCAAGGAAGGTGCAGCTAAGCCTGGAAAGGCTAAAAGAAGAAATGCCTGAACTCACCTGATGAATGCCGAAAGGCAATTCACGATGTCATCGAGTACATCCCTTATCATTTACCAATGATAATTTCTGCTAAGTGTCCTGATTTAATACAGGCAATAATAAATCTTCATAAACCATAAGCTTAGCAAACTTTTATATTATCCACAAGGTATAACTACCAAGGAAACCATAGTAATCGATTCTTATAGATCGGCAAGGAATCCTTCCGAAAATCTTAGAGCACTCTTCCTTCGTATAGAGTACGATAACATATGTTATTTTAATTATTATTTCTCATTGTTTTTATCGCCTACGAATGCCAAACTACGTTTGATAAAAGTGTCATATGAGGATTGGCGTATCCTAGTGTGTCCCATAGATTATTTCCATGTCTGATCAGCATGGAGGTTTAATACATGGAACCCCTGAGATATCCCAATGGTCATATTGTGCTAAAGTCGACTAGTAGTATTCAAAGAAGATATCCATAATAGAATTGTCCAAATAAATATTCCAGATTAAGGAATCCGTGGACTCATATCATATATGTCATTTTTGACACAAGCAAAGATGGATGAACTGGAGCTTGAGATATGGAAAATCTCTGTAATTTCCTTGTATCTTGGTTATCTTCTCCTAAGTTTACCCTGTTTACCTCCCTAGAGGCAAGTAGAGTTAAGATTAACATCCCGCCTTGGGTTAGAGTGTTGTAAGAACTCCATGTTGATTATGGAACAACCAAAAACTTGATTAAGTAAATTCCAAGATATAGATTCATATACCCTAACTCGATATTCTAAGAGTTTGATATGGTTGGGTAAGAAAGACGGTTCATTTTTGCTTATGCATTGTTACCGCAACCCTACTTAGGCAACGATTAAGAATTTGCCATCAGCTGCCCAGAATAGTCGAATTGTTCGACTAACGGCAAGGATTAGCTATTCCCTAAGATTTGTTAAGCAAAGGTTGAAATAACCATCTCACCTTAAGATAAGCTTTTCTATAAAAGTTGATAAATAAGTATCAAGGCTGCCCCTTTGGAGACCTTGTATAAATGAAATATTAAACAATCTATTGATTAGGACAATAGATTGGTAAGTCCAATTATCCGGATCTGAAAGTTGCATTGGAAACAACGAACAAGATCAATATAAATTCCTAATCGTCTGTAAGTTGCCATTATTAGGCAGAGGATACTTCTTTTGTTTCAGTAAATCTCGGGTCGAGATTTATTTTAAGGGGGTGAGGATGTAACACCTCAAAATTTCGTGTTTAATAAGATGACGACACGTGTCATGTATGACAAAAACACGTTGTGAAACCGGATTAAATAAAGATGTTTTGGCAGGATTTAAAAGTGACGTCATGTTAATCTTTACCTCTGAACACCTCATTAATAAATCCCAAGACCCAAGTTATTATATATTAAACATCTACTGAGTCTTAAATCCATATATGGGTTGACAAGAATGGAATTGATAATGCGTGATTTGATCCCACGAATAAATTGAATGGTAAACCGATGTTTTCGGGTCTAGAAAATGCATTCAAATGGGACAAGTTCAAATGATAGGGTATTATACAGGATCATACACTTTGTGAGGATCCTAAGTTGATAATTGAGGCCCAAATTCGTGCAAGTTGTTTACCTTTTCGAATCTTTAACAAACAACAACAAATTTGCCTCAGAAGGGGGCTAGCGCACCGCTACATGTGTAGCGTAACGGTGCGCTACCCGGTTAAGTCAAATGGCCCATTGTAGCGGGCTAGCGCACCACTACAAGTGTAGCGTAACGGTGCGCTAGCTGATGCCCAGCATCAGAAAACGGGCTGCAACCTGTTTCTCGCGATTATGACCGATTTAACTGGTTTTTATCATTATTTAAAGACCCCTAAACTATCCTAGAGCACTAGGACAAGTGTTGGATGGTTGTGGTTAATCCTAGAGTTAGTTGTCAACCAATCATGGTGAGTTTTTCACTATATAAGGCACTACATGTTGCAACCATTCTTCACACTTGCATCTGATCATTAGAGCATTTCTGGAGCTAAGGAACTCTCCCATCTGATCATAATTCGTGCATTGGACCCTTGTAAGTCTGCTAGTTCTTATTTAGTTGAGTTTAGCTTAGTTAATTAGCTAAAAGTCAAACCGTCGTAATTACGGTTTGACTTCGAGATTAGTCACTAATGACTCAGTCATATCTCGAATTAAAAGTAGTTATAGGATGGTATTTATGTGGGTAATAAAACCCCAAAAGGGTTTCCCCTGATCACCATCCTAACCAGGTCAAATGTCGGGTCAAACATTTACTTAAAAAGTCAACATAATGCTTAAAATGTCATTTATGCATAATTAGCTATCTAGATCACATATAACCTGTTTGATCATTGTTATAACTTAGAAATAAGTGTAAGAACATGTCCAAACATGTTCAACCCGACTATTTCCTGTTTAGACCCGGTTCGGAACCGAAAGTCACATAGTTTGACTTTCACGTTGACTTTCAGTTCTGACCCGTTTGGGCATATTTTAGAAATACCTTAGAGCTTCATTTGGACCAGGTTACATGCTAGTATAACCCTCTGTGATTATACACCTCGGTTCATTAGTTATCCGATTAATACGCATGATTCCGTTAATTGCTCATATGTTGACCATTATGCCCTTATTGCCTTAAAATGAGATTTATGAAAATGTAAAAGTGTAGAAACCTTAGTTACTGATATATAAACTTGTATGCAAAGTTTGACATCAGTTTGACTTATAGATTAAGAGTTATGCTCAATATCGCAAAATTAATGCTTTACGTTAATAAAACGGCGTAATTAGCGTATAGCCTAGTTAAGCCGACTTTTTGGTATCAAACTTAATACCCCCTGATGTAATATATTATTTTGGGATTTTTAAAGATTTTTAATTAATTTTAGGCTGAGCATAACTAGTAGTCGTAGGCTTAATCCGGTAATTGTCGGTTTTGCCCTTACGGGCCATAAAATGAGTTTTACTTATCTAAACAACTCCAAACCTTTTGCTACTGATCACATAGGATTAATAAATTATTTTAAGCCTTCTGGAAATATAAAAATATCAGATTTAAGTATCGAATCCGGAAATGGCCTCTAATCGCCATAATTAGCGTTTTTAACGCATAGTATGTCTTAAAATCATATTGGACATACCCGGGTTGATACCTACTGATATATGAGGCAAATTATGATATTTTAACAGTAAGCAAAGGTTGATTAACTCAGACTTCGTTTTTGAGCTTTTCGGCTTATGTGAAATTACCAAAATACCCCTACGGGGCATAGTTTGGTTAAAGATGATAAATTTCACATATATGCTTTAGCCTACTGTTATGACTCATCAAATTGAGTATGTTTGCTGTTTACATCAGACCTGTAACTCAGTTAAACATTTAAACTCTTTTACAACCTTTAAAATGACCAAACTACCCCTACGGGGCATAGTTTGTGTTTAAATTCATTTCGGGCATAACGAAAGACATCCTACTGATGTTACAACATATTTGAAGCATATTAACTTAGGAAACCTGTATACGGCTCTTACGGATACCCGTTACGCATATTACGCGTTCGGCTCGGTTTATGTAACAAGTTTACATAAATTAGCCGAAACGGGTCAAACCTTATCGGTTTTATCTCAAAATCCAGAATGTGTTTAGTTTACCCATATTATACAAGTCTCCAAACTTGTCGGGTCTGAATCACATTCTTTTCTAAATGAGTCAGTTGAGTTGTATTTACCAGTGTAAACTGACGTATTTTCCAAAAAGGCTAAGTGCAGGTGCTAGACGAAATAGGCTGGCTACTCCAGGCATCATTACTCAAGTTTCGCAAGCTCTAGATGTCAAAGTCTGTTGAACAGTTTTTGCTTTATTTCGATCCGCCTGTGGATCCTTTACTTCCGTTGTAATACTGAATATTACTTCATATTCGGAATGTAATAATAAATATCTTTTGCTTCCGCTGTGCATTCATATATATTGTGTTGTTTTACTATTATGTTGCCAACCACGTCACGATACTCCCCCACCGGTGACACGTGGAAAGTCGAGGTGTGACAAAAAATTTTCATTTATACAACTCTATCTGCGACAACAAATGAATATCGATCCAGTATTGTGACAATCTGACCCGATCGATATCGCTCGAAGAACATCCATGTCGGTACGATTTTTTTATTGTTTTCAGTCGATGTAAAATACATGTTAATTTCTTCATCGAATGCATATATCGTACCAGTACCAATCTAATGCCCACGATAACATACCTTTACAACACGCGAGTAAATAACTTGGAATGGTAAAGGATAAATGTCACGGCCCACGACCCGGTTTGACCCGTTTCAGGAGCCGCGGCAGAAAATACTGCGGTATTTATTTAATTGAATTTTACAGCGGAAACAGGATCGCTTAAAGCTAAAATTTTTCCCCGATTATTTTATTTCACAATTCGGGATAAAACCCCGATAATTTACAATAGTAGGTTTTTACTATAAAAGAGTGATATTACAAAATCATTTCTTTATTTTATATTGAGCCACTATCTTAAGCTTGAAATGCTCCCCAACACTTTTCCTGAATTACAACAGATTACCTGAAACATGTTTGAAAAAGGTTTTGTCAGCGGGAAATACTGAGTGAATCATTCTATTTTGCATAATGATGCATAGTTATCAATTACAGCATAAGAGCGATTACAATGGCTTCTATCTTATTTTTATCTGGCATTCTGTCACAATGGTGACGATGGTCATACCACTATTTAGATCAATGAACCTAAATAGTGACGATTATCCCTGTAGGTCAATGAACCCAACAGTGATTATCCCGAGTAGGTCAATGAACCCAACAGTGATTATCCCGAGGAGGTCAATGAACCTAAATGGGAGAAATTAGTAATGTGCACAATACCCCACTAACCAGTAATTCAAGATATCCACGACTTAGTCCCTGTAATTATAATCTTGAAATAATTTGGAGTATTGTAAAATATTTAATAAAAATAACTCACAAACGGTGAGAATAGTTGTATAAAGCAATTTGATAAAAAGAGAGAATAACTCACAAACTGTGAGAAAAGAAGAATGACTCACATTGCAGATTTATACGGGCAGAACCTAGCCTATTGATTAGGCTTTTATCCTAATTTCAATAACAAGCACACAATTTGGAATTAGTAATCAATCCAGCATTTACGATAACTCATAAGATCAAATTCTCACAATGAATGTCAAAATGCAATACTTTGTCCATCGAATTAACGATGATCCATTGAATTAACAATGAACGACAAGGTATAATACTTTACCCATCGAATTAACGATGATCCGTTGAATTAACAACGAACGATAAAGTATAATACTTTACCTATCGAATTAACGACAATCCGTCAAATTAATGACGAACGATAAAGTATAACCCTAATGTGGGCGGCACTTAAACATTCATTGGATACATTGATCGTCGGATGAATGAATCGTAGCAGCGATTGTGTTAATACCCTGTTCTGCAGCACCCCGCTATACTTAATTAGGGTTTAGGGTGTTTTATTTGAAGTAAATAGGACAGAACTCGGTGTATTTTGTGAATTTCTTCGTCGAACGAACGTACAGAAGCAAGTGCCAATGTCTGCTATTTATACACAAAACTTGACTAGCTTACGGACCGTAAGCTTGCTGATGTTGAGGTCCGTAAGGCAGCATACGGACCGTAAGCTTGGTGACCTTACGGTCCGTAAGGTACACTTCATGCTTAAATTGTTGCCACGTGTGGGACTAGCTCAGATGAGTCGACACTTTATCAAATTTCAACTTGGACAGCACGTAAATTGGGATAATCGTTAACTAGGTTTTTCCCCCCTTGAGTTTTAGGGGCCCTAATCCTGATTCTGAAAAATTATGAAACTTTTAGGGTTTGCTCAGAATCACTTGGGTGTCTCAATTAGGGTTTCCTATTGGTCAAATTAATTTAATAATTATGACTTTTGATGAGAGTCGTTACATTCTCCCCAACTTAATAAAAATCTCGTCCTCGAGATTTACTGGAATAATTGAGAATATTTTCTCTTTCTTTTTTGATTCCAGTTCCTAAGTAAATTAGGATCCTGTCTTTGAATCCTACATTACTTAACACTATTTGTTTACCTTTATATCTTGGAAAGGTATTACCAAAGATTCATCTGATAGACATTTCTTGAGATTGGATATATAAAATATATCAGGTATTTCAACTAACCTTCCTGGTAGTTGTAAGTAACTGGTCCAATATGTTGAATTACTGGAAATGATCCTACATACTTTAGTTTTAGCTTTCCTTTCTAACAATTCCTTTCCAAGGAGATACTTTTAATAGTATTTTGTCTCTAACTCGAACTCCAACGGCTTTTATCTATTATCTGCATAATTCTTGTGACTATCTCTTGCCGTTTTCAGCTTTTCCTTTCGTGATACCGAATATCACAGTCGTAGTCACTTAGGATTTTCATTCATCTTCTTTGCCTCAAATTCTTTTTGCATAATTATATATATCTTAACTTCTTATAATCCATATAGATAGTATCCTTACTTCCATACATATAATTTCTCCAAATCTTAAGGCAAAAAATTTATGGCTCCTAATTTCTAAGTGATGAGTATCGATTCTTAGTTATAACCTTATTCAATTTCCTATAATCAATATTCATTCTCATCGAATGTCTTTCTTTTTCTTAACAACCAATATTGTGCTAACCGATAAGGTTCCTTGGCTTATCGGTAAAATTCCTGGAATTTAGATAAATTTTAAATTCTATCTTCATGTAATCCAGGTAATTCTTCTGGAAATATATCTGGGTATTCTAAAACTACAGAAATTTCCTTAAATTCTGTATCTTTAGTATTAATGATTACTGAAATCATATATACTATTTATGGCTTTCGTTCATAATTAGCAATATCCATTACTGATATGAACTTCATAAGCTTACATGATTTATCTCCTGTAATCATAATTACTTCTCTGATGGTTGATTGAATTTCTAAGAAATTCTGATTACAGATAATGATCACAACCTCAAATTCAACTAATTTTATAGATAATAGGGTTGTAGAAAACTTATAACTTATTTCTATGTTCTGCATAACCTTATTTATTTTAACTGAATTCCCATCTGCCGTTTCTAATATATAGAAATTTATCTAATGCTGTTTAACGGTAAGTTAAGAGTTTGGCAGAGTAGAGTATTTATAAAACTTTGGTTTGCACCAGAGTCGAATAATACTTTCATGTAAACATTGTAAGCTAAGAACATACCGGCTATCACATCTGGAATCATCTCGGCTTCATGAGTAGTCAGCTGAAAGGCTCTCGCATTCCTTTTTGCTCCTTCTGCTGGTTTGACTTGATTGTCAAATGGTTTATTCAGTTTTGGACAATCTGGCCTAAGATGTCCAGTTTCTCTACAGTTGTAGCAAACTGAAAATTTCTTCCTCCTACAGTCTTCTTCTTGATGCCCTGGAATCTTGCAAAAATTGCAATATCCTTTGCATCTTCCAAAATGCTTCCTTTTGCAAAAATTGCAAAATGGACTAATAGAAGATTGCCCATTCCCTCCTTTCTTGAAATTGTTATGGTTACCCGAACGAAATTCTTGGGTAATCTTTTGGGCTACTTCCTTCCTTCTATTTTCTTCTCTTGTCCGTACTAGCTCGTCAGTCATAGTATTGGCTAATTCTACTGCATCATCAATCGTGCGAGGTTTCGCAGCTTTGACGATATTACGGATCTCGGAAATTAATCCCCAAATATAACGAGAAATAAGTACCGGCTCTGGCGAAGCCAGGGTTGGTACTACTCTAGCATACTCGAAGAATATCGTAGTATACCCTCGACAATCTACATCCACCATCCGGTGGGTTAGAAACTTATTTGCCATTTGATCTTTTTCATACTCAGGACAGAATTTTCTTTCTATAAGACTCTTAAATTCTTCCCAGTTCATAGCATACGCCATCCTTCTTCCTTTTGCTTGTAACATCGTATTCCACCATTCTAGCGCCACTTCTTTGAAAAGGTTTGATGCGTACATAACCTGATCATTCTGAGCACATTTACTTATGGCAATTACTGCCTCGGTTTTCTCTAACCAACGCAGTGCTGCAGTCGCTCCTTCATTGCCTGCAAACTCAGTGGGTTTACAAGCAAGAAATTCTTTGTAAGTGCAACCAGGCGTTGCAACTTTCCTTTTCTTAGGGAGCGGAGCTTGCCGTGGTTCATTATCATGGTTAACATGATTATTACCTCCATTTACGCTATTACTGAAATTATCTTCAGAAATGCGTTTACTAGGAACAACTTGTTGCGGTTCGATTGGATTTTTAACAGCAGCAATGATTGCTGGAATAGCATTGGCTATCCCTTGAGCAACTATTCCTGGAATAGTGTTGGCTATCCCTTGAGCAATGATATTTTCTATATCTTGCCTAGTCACATATTGGTTCCCCGATTGTTGCTCAGATTGATTACCCTCATTAACTGGTTCATTATTAGCGTTTTCCATCTGATATCTATTTTATAGATACATAATTAGTATAAAGGAAATAATTCAATGTCACAATTTAGTTGCACATAATCACATAAACGAATATACAAACAAAATTGTAACTTTTCTAATATTTCCTTATATCATGTTTCTATATACACCCGTTTTATTATTTATTTTACACATACTGATTTTACTATTACTATTACACAAACACAGTTTCATAATCCCCTATCCTTTGTCAGATGATGTTCTAGTAGCGGCGTTTCTTCTCGTCGTATTTCCAGGAGATTTGTCCCAAAGTCTCTTGGATCCTATTCCCAGCATCCATGTTGTCAAAATGATGAAGTTCAGTCCTATTCTGGTTACTTATTGGTAAATTTGGTAAAGGTTCTAGATGGTACTTAGGAAAAAGCCTATAAGGATGGTTTTGTAACAGTATTTCATTATCCAACCATTCTTCTATATTCCAGTTATTTGAAGAATTTGGAATAGATGGTTCTAAGTTCATAAAATTATTTTCATTAACAGGTTCAATAGTATCATCGTTTGCTATTATAAAATCTAGTTCTTCTTGAGATAGTAACTCTTCAATTTGCCTAGAGCTTTCCCCCAATTTCCATTTTCTTAGGCTTAGGTTTCTCGAGAGGTAAAGCATTAAATTCTATAGGTCCTTCTATGTCTGGAATATACTTATTAAAATCTCTGGAAACTTCTATTCTTACTGGATAGAGATTTAAATTTTGAAGGGCTTCCGACAAATCACTCATGCTATTTAACAAAATACACATAATTATTAAATCATACTAAAATTTTATAGAACCACTTTTTAAATAGTATTTCATATTACCAAAACAACTAAAAAAATTTAAAACATACTAGGTTTTTATTTGTAATTTATTTATAAATTTTCTAGACTGTAGATAATAAAAATACTAAACTTTAAATCAGAATATTTAAAGATTTATATTTACTAACATATCAAAATCTATATACTAAATAAGTATGATGACTTAATTTATATATATTAACTAGTCATTATCATGGTGGATATTGGTTAGTGCTGCCTTGTTTAAGCATAGGTGATCAGTCCATGCATAACTAAGGCTAGGTTATCCAATATCTGCCTTTGATAATAACCCTAATATTTTAAAAATAATCTTAATACCACTACTATTAATATATTAAAATTATTAACAAAAATTTTAAATAAGAGTATACTTCAAATATAAAATATTATTTCTTTACCATAATATAGTAATACTATATTAGGTAATTCCATATATTAATCAAATAAATTTATATAATGTTCAAATATTACAATAAAAATATGCCCATATTAAAATTAACAAATAGCCAGTTAATAAAACACATAATTATATAATTGTAATCAGGAAAAATTAAGTATTTCTAAATACTTAATTAGCTTAACCCAGTGGCTCTGATACCACCTTTTTCTGTCACGGCCCACGACCCGGTTTGACCCGTTTCAGGAGCCGCGGCAGAAAATACTGCGGTATTTATTTAATTGAATTTTACAGCGGAAACAGGATCGCTTAAAGCTAAAATTTTTCCCCCATTTTTTTATTTCACAATTCGGGATAAAACCCCGATAATTTACAATAGTAGGTTTTTACTATAAAAGAGTGATATTACAAAATCATTTCTTTATTTTATATTGAGCCACTATCTTAAGCTTGAAATGCTCCCCAGCACTTTTCCTGAATTACAACAGATTACCTGAAACATGTTTGAAAAAGGTTTTGTCAGCGGGAAATACTGAGTGAATCATTCTATTTTGCATAATGATGCATAGTTATCAATTACAGCATAAGAGCGATTACAATGGCTTCTATCTTATTTTTATCTGGCATTCGGTCACAATGGTGACAAGTCACAATGGTGACGATGGTCATACCACTATTTAGATCAATGAACCTAAATAGTGACGATTATCCCTGTAGGTCAATGAACCCAACAGTGATTATCCCGAGTAGGTCAATGAACCCAACAGTGATTATCCCGAGTAGGTCAATGAACCTAAATGGGAGAAATTAGTAATGTGCACAATACCCCACTAACCAGTAATTCAAGATATCCACGACTTAGTCCCTGTAATTATAATCTTGAAATAATTTGGAGTATTGTAAAATATTTAATAAAAATAACTCACAAACGGTGAGAATAGTTGTATAAAGCAATTTGATAAAAAGAGAGAATAACTCACAAACTGTGAGAAAAGAAGAATGACTCACATTGCAGATTTATACGGGCAGAACCTAGCCTATTGATTAGGCTTTTATCCTAATTTCAATAACAAGCACACAAT
Organism: Helianthus tuberosus; assembly: GCA_030545235.1. NCBI lineage: Eukaryota > Viridiplantae > Streptophyta > Magnoliopsida > Asterales > Asteraceae > Helianthus > Helianthus tuberosus. The sequence goes on from JARYGA010060206.1 coordinate 326,428, forward strand.
TTGGAATTAGTAATCAATCCAGCATTTACGATAACTCATAAGATCAAATTCTCACAATGAATGTCAAAATGCAATACTTTGTCCATCGAATTAACGATGATCCATTGAATTAACAATGAACGACAAGGTATAATACTTTACCCATCGAATTAACGATGATCCGTTGAATTAACAACGAACGATAAAGTATAATACTTTACCTATCGAATTAACGACAATCCGTCAAATTAATGACGAACGATAAAGTATAACCCTAATGTGGGCGGCACTTAAACATTCATTGGATACATTGATCGTCGGATGAATGAATCGTAGCAGCGATTGTGTTAATACCCTGTTCTGCAGCACCCCGCTATACTTAATTAGGGTTTAGGGTGTTTTATTTGAAGTAAATAGGACAGAACTCGGTGTATTTTGTGAATTTCTTCGTCGAACGAACGTACAGAAGCAAGTGCCAATGTCTGCTATTTATACACAAAACTTGACTAGCTTACGGACCGTAAGCTTGCTGATGTTGAGGTCCGTAAGGCAGCATACGGACCGTAAGCTTGGTGACCTTACGGTCCGTAAGGTACACTTCATGCTTAAATTGTTGCCACGTGTGGGACTAGCTCAGATGAGTCGACACTTTATCAAATTTCAACTTGGACAGCACGTAAATTGGGATAATCGTTAACTAGGTTTTTCCCCCCTTGAGTTTTAGGGGCCCTAATCCTGATTCTGAAAAATTATGAAACTTTTAGGGTTTGCTCAGAATCACTTGGGTGTCTCAATTAGGGTTTCCTATTGGTCAAATTAATTTAATAATTATGACTTTTGATGAGAGTCGTTACAATAAATAAACATAGATGCGTGTTTAGAATTTATTTTAAAATTACAAAAGTTCAATGATGTATTAGATTAACAATACGAAAACAAAGAGGGAATGGCACAATAACATACCTAAGGACGATGAATATCTGAAAAACGAAGAAGCAGATTTAGGAAATGGTATGTAGGGTTTGTGAAAAGTGAGGTTATGAGATATCGTGGTCTGGTAAAGATGATATACAGGATCCGTTTTTTAATATTGGGTGACCCGAATCACAGCCGGATCCCGCGTCCAAATAAGTGTAGGTTATGTAGAATTGTTTCCCTCCCAAAATCATCCTCTAGCTCCACTATAACATGATACATGGTCCAAATCCATCTGATTTATATTATTATATAGAATATAGATGTGGGTTGTATCTTATATGTATTAAGTCTTTTTTTTAACACAAGTCGATCGTCGTACATCATATTGTTAGAAACATCACGCTGGTATAGCCCACTCATTATATACTATAATTTGGTAACATAGTTAGCCATCTTGTGTTGTACATCATGCTTTGTGGCTTTTATATGCTTTAGGGTGAAGGGTATAACCCTCGGGGAGTTGTGCGGTGACTTGAGTCAGCGATTCGGTGACTATACCCTCGCTTCCAAGTATTCGGTGACCAAGAGAGAGAGTCTCAAAATCGGTAACCTTTCACCGATTTGTTTGAGAGGAGAGGAGAGAGAGAGGAGGGACCAATCATGTTTTTTTTTAATTGAGGGGTGTTTGACTATACCTAGTGATTGGGTGTAGAATGGGGAGTTGACATGTCATAATACTATTGGGTAGGATTTCACTCAAACACCCTAAGTTGTTTGACTATACCCTCCACCCTTACACGGTTGTATAGTGATGTACAAGTGCACATCCCATCTGCCTTTACCCTAATTTTTATCTAGGCTTCACAATAACCCTCTCCTCTTCAATCCATCCTCCTCTGTCAACCTACCGTTGCCGCCAACCACCCTCTGTGTTTTGCTTTTTTTCTAGCGAGGCTGATTATAGTGGTCTGGAGACCTAGCCGCCACCTCCGGCGACGGTGGATTGGATTCTGATGATGATTCCGGTGACGACAGAAGGCTCCTCCGGCGAAGCTTGATTTCTGACTCGGCAACTACGAGCCGGTTCGAGGTAAGATCTTTTTATTTCGTTTTCGGGTGAATACGAGAACATTCAGATTGAGAAATTTGGTAAGGAAAATTTGAACGATATAACTTTTGGTGATTTTAGAGATTTGTGACTGATGCCAATTTCTCGAAGCTACTGTATGGAGCAAATCGCTTCTTCCTTCAACAGGTACGTTGTAACACAAAACCGTCACCCGTTATTGCAACATTAATGTCCATGAAAGGGTTAGTGAAAAACCTATTCTATCATTGTTGCATTTATTCTTAGAAAGTTTATAAGTGGCCTTATTATAACTGTCAAACTAATTGGTACTTCATGTACGAATAAAAGGTTAAAAGAGAGACTCATGCTGTGGAAGTGTAATTATTATATACACAATTAGGTTTTTTGTTATCCGCAAATATGTAAGCCATGTGTGTAAACCCGCAAATACGTAAGCCATGTGTGTAAACCCATTTTTATGAATTTATTAGCTAACATTAGTGTTATACTTAAATAAGTTAATCAAGAATGTGGAACAGTGGCTGGAAAACACATGGCAACAGACATGGTGATTTATTTATATGATAAAGTTGTTGTTAATCTTCCTATACTAATAAATGAAAATCTTTTTGTACACGTGTCACTCTCTGGTGCCTCATCCCTTTTAATAATAGTATTACATATTAACTTTATACACAAAATATAATATAATATTAATTAATATAGTTAGAGATAAACATCTAAATTCAAATTTAATTAATAATTATCTACAACAAATATAAATATATCAAATAATATAATAAGTATAATATTATTTAATATAGTTAGAGATCAAGCGTATAATTTCAAATTTAATTAATAGTAAATTACTTTTTGAGTCCCTATGTTTTAACGGTTTTAATCACTTGAATCTAAAATCAAAAAGTTTAACACCTTGAGTCTCTAACCGCTCATTCACACCCTCTGTAAAAAATTCAAAAAACCTTTTGTAAGGTTGAGTTCTCTAAGTTCTCACAACTCGTAAAAGTTTTCATTTTACCCTAATCATATATATTTGTTAAGATAAAATATATTATTTAGATATAAACAATACTAATAAAGTATCAAATCACATGTACAAGTAACGAAAATATAATTGTTCTTTTGTTTTACTAATTTTTCTAAATAAGTCATTTCATTAATAAGGATTATATACAAGTTTATAATTTACATTTTTCGTCATTCAACCCGTGTAATACACGGGGTTGTAAGCTAGTATATATTAACCATAAAATTTACCTTCTTTACCTGTTTAGTCTATTTTCACATTCAATTCCCTTATGTTTCTAAATTTCTTTTAATAACAGGTGTGCTTCAACTAGGGTTCACATCAGCAACATACATTAATCCAACTCTATTGCTACCAAGTACAAAATGTCCATTTGGTGATCATATGCAGGACAATAGGAGAAGGTATTTTGAGTTTTATGACCACATTCTCACTATACCATTTTAGTATATCACTACATAATGCATGATTAACCATCCACCTCTTTTGACGTTATTTTCACAAAATATGTAAAATAATGTTAAAATTAGGGCACTTTTGTCTATCAACGACACCACCCCAAAACCAAGGTCCCTATTTTCACCGAAAAACATGTGAGGACTCACCGCGGGGGTTTGGGATGCATAAATGTTTGTTTTTTATTTAACTCACCAAGAAAACACATAAATTCCTTCATTGCTCATTACCCGGTCAGATGTTACCGAGGAGTCAAAAGGTTGAAGAAAACCTTTTTTTTCTCTCCTATAAGCTATTTTTTCATGTTTTTATATGTCTATGTTGCATATGTTCATGTTTTTCTTATAGGCTCGTTCTATACGCACCCCCTATTACTAATTACACCCCCTCCCCTATAAGACATCACATCAATTAATAATTTTGTTTTGTTTTTAGTCTATTTTGTCTTTTAGTTAATAATAACTTTTGTTAAGTTTTTAGTTTTTTTGTCTTTTAGTTGTCTTTTTTAATCTTTTATTTATTTAGTGATTAGTTATATATTATTATTATTATTATTATTATTATTATTATTATTATAACTATTATTATAACTAATCTTACAAAATTATATTATTAAACATTTTACATACCGAACTTTAATCTACAACATAATATGTAGCAGGTTGTGCTATCCAAGAACTATACATATTTTGACGTGATTCAAATATATTCTCCCAGCCAGCTGCATCATTTTCTCTCATTAATTTCCATAGGTTGTTTGTGCTGGCAATTGGATACTCTCCTTGCAATTCTACCATTATAAAATGGTTACCATTCACGTGTGCAATTGTAATTATTTTTTTTTTCTGGGAACTCGTGAGGGCCTCTCCAAAGCGAAAAACAAGTAGAACTGTTTCTTTTTTCTTGAGATAAAAAATGAACGATCACATTAAACTTGTTCGCAATCAAGAATCCTGCCTCTGGCATAATCATCCAGTGTTTTTCAGGTGCAACCCCCGATCCTGACCAAGCCAAGGACGTGAACACATCAAAGATTTCCCTTTATGATCCGTTGCTCGAATTTTATCACGTGCGTTATATATGTTTTTAATTGTAGAGACATTATTTTCATCACGCTCCTTCATAACACCTAAAATATCTTTTGGGAACACACCCTTCCCCGTCAACTCTGCCACCAATTGGTGTTCATTAGGTGTCAATCGTTTGAGGATTGAGTGTCCCTCCATATATTCTCCGGGTGGATGATTATGTTCACCAGGTTTTACTTTTAACGTCCAAGAACCATTCTTTTTTGAAAATTTCCCTACCATTTCAAACGGGCAATTTATCTTTCTAGTGCCGGTCTCTCTACTTGAATCTTTAACTGATTTATACACACCACCACGATCACACATAAGTACAACTTTTGACACGTAGCCATTTTTAGCTTTCGATCTTTTAGTCACAATAGCGTAACCAAGACTACGTCCGGTGTTTCTAACCCATTCCATCAACTCTTCACGAGACTTGAACACCTAAAAGTGAACTAATATTAGTTACAAAATATTAGGTGAACAAGCTTGAGTAGTTACAAAATATATATTATCCAAACAAACTCATTTAAACAAAAACAAGACCCTTAACCTAGCTAGATTATATAACTAAGTTGAAACTTGAAACATGGGAATTAAAAACTATACCTGATCTGTTGAAAATCCAGACATCTCTTTAACTTTTCTGAATCATATGATGAAGCATAAATAGATCACTCTTTGAACAAGTAAATTTATGCAGCTCTTTGAATAGCACCGATAGTATGAGAATTACTTGCAGCAATAATATCACCTAAAGAAAACAAATTATGAAGCGAATGCACTGAAGTGAAAACACTAATATCACCGATAGTATGAGAATTACTTGCAGCAATAATAGCACCAATAATATGAACCTTCATCTTCATTATTATACTTGCTACGAAACATAGCACCAATAATATGAGCCATCATATTATTTTTTATTATAGTTGCAGCACCAATAATATGAGCCATATTCTTTTTACCTAAAAAGGTAACAAATCTTTCAAGAGCTCTTAGAATTACACTTGCTACAAAACATAGATAAAAATAAAATAAAATTGTGGGACATGAAACATGGTACACGAAACATAGATAAAAAAAATTACACTTGGACCACTCCCATTGGCCAGGCAAACATGTCATACTCAAACCTTTGTAACCTTCAGCGTTTTATTTAAAACATCAACAACATTTTTTTTCAAAAAAAAAACGCCTAAACACGCCAAGTGTAATGGGATGGGGGGCGTTTTACGACGTTTTTTTTTTCAATTTTAATAATAATAATAATAATAATAATTCATTACTAATAGTAAATAATAATAATAATAACAAAAAGACAAAAAAGACAATAAAATATAATAAAAAAGACTAAAAACAAAAAGCAAATGATTTATGGATGTGATGTTTTTATAGGGGGTGTAATTAGTAAATAGGGGGTGCGTATAGTATCACCCAAAAATTGTGGGACATGTTTTTTATACCCATTTTTTTTGTGGTGTTTTTCTCTAAAACTAGAAAAAATAAGTAAATGATGGGACCCATGTACTTTTAATATATATAATATATATATAGAGAGAGAGAATAAGTGGTGTAAATGTGTGGTTAAAAATTAAAAAAGTGGTGATGATGTGACAATGTTTTTATGTGTTTTTGTGTTTTCTTATTGGGTGTGTTGTTGATGTTTTTGAAGGGTGAGTGTTTTTCTGATGTGACAGCTGACTGGACATGTTTTTAGGTGTTTTTAGTGGGTCTTAGACCATGTGTAGTGGTGGAACAAAATAATGCCCCCACCATGGGGCATTATTCGACACGTGTCGGTCCAGTCAGCATGAGGCATTATTGGGCGTTATTCCAAAAGTGGCGTAGTGGGAATAATGCCCAATAACGCCCCTTCCAATCAATAAATAATTATTATTTTTTATAGAGAAAAGAATTAAAAAAATGAAAGTAAACTATGTCAGAGCATTTATTTTAGTCAAACTTACTTGGAACTATCCCATTGGCCACATGCATTTGCATGTCAGAGTATTCAGCGTTTTCTTAAAAACGCCGGGATGCATTTTTTTCAAATATAACGCCGGAAAACGCCCGGTGTAATGGGTGAGGGGCGTTTTTGGGCGTTATTTTTGAATTTTTTTTTTTAAACGCCCCACTACGGATGGTCTTATTGTGGATGCTCTTAGGCCCTTACGTAAATAGGTAAAATTTACGTAAATAGGTAAAATACAGATAAACCATTTTCACTTGGACTTTTATACTAAAAGGTAAAATACAAATGAAATCCTCTTAACTTGTTTTAAAATAAATTCCACCCTAAAGTTGGTAGATGAAGATGAAACTTATAATCTATATATAATAAAATTATTTATTTTTTAAATTAAAATTAGAATAGAATAGTAACATCATTAAGAGATGAGCAAATGGTATCGGGTATAGGTACTGGTCTCAAATTTACCAAACCGGTGTATTTTCGTTACCGGTTATGCACAGGTATTCACCGGTTTTTACCCTCAAATACCGGTGTCGTACCAGTACCGACCGGTACCGAACCGTACCATACTAGGTATATTCGGTACCGGTACCCACTTTTGGGGATTTCGGTAACGGTATTTTTGGTACCGGTTGGTGGTACCGAGCTCATCAAATCCTGTAGCAATGCAGCAATGCAATCAATTGCACCGTTTAAATTACTTTTCATACACACAGTAAGTAAACTGTATTTCGTTTGAATGAGGTTTTATATATACAACAACTTATTTTGCTTTCTTTTTTGTCTTTTTATGTAATGAATGACTTGTAGCATGTAAAATTAATTTGGATATTTAGAATATTGATGAGCAAATCGTATAAAATCCTGTAAACGAACTGGTATCGTATCGGTACCAAATTTACTATACCAAATCATTTTCGTTACCAATTTGGTACCGACCTTTTGGCGTTTTCAGAATCGTTACTTTCGGTTCGCCACCGGTCTAGCACCATACCTGTATTTATTGTTTTTTACCTTCAAATACCATACCGTATTGTACCGAGCATTTTCGGTGCCGGTACCTAATTTCGATGATTTTCCGGATCGGTACTTTCGTTGTCGTTACCGGTACCGAGCTCATCCATATTTTAACGTGTTAGCACCGTAATAACTGAACTGAAAACAACCGAATTTCCAACGTGTAGGACGTGTGGGTCCTATTATTATATATTAGGTTATTTAAAATCGTTTTTTTTACGGAGTGATTATCCTTACCACGTCATTTTTTTATGTTTTGATATTCGGTATCTGTTTGCCGTTGCCTTTTGTAGTCATTGGGTCCCGCCGCAACGCGCGGGCGAAAAATAACTAGTTATAAGAGTAAATTAGTTTTTGATTCCTTGTGTTTTAGTGGTTTTAACCACTTGACTCTAAAATTAAAAAGTTTAACGCCTTGAGTCCCCAACCGTTCATATTATAACATTTTGAGTCCTTGTGTTTTAGTAGTTTTAACCAATTGAGTCCAAAATCAAAGTACAAGTGTTAAAAAGTTGGACTCAAAATATTATAAAATGAGTTGTTAGACCATGTGTAGTGGTGAAACAAAATAATGCCCCACCAAGGGGCATTATTCGACACGTGGCAGTCCAGTCAGCATGGGGTATTATTCCAAAAGTGGCGTAGTGGGGCATTATTCCAATAACGCCCATGCAATCATTTCACAATTATTATTTTTTTAACTTTAAATACTTCAATAAATTAAAAAAAAATACAATACTAGAAATAAAAAAATTAAAATCCGATTAAATTAAAAAAAAAACACTAGTTTTCGTCTTCGCTTTCTTCACCCTTGCCAACTTCGTCTTCCTCGTCCTCCGTTTCTTCCTCTCCCTCAGGTGGTACATACCGAACCGACCATGCGTGGTGTACCAAATCAACCATTAACTGGGAATGGTACGGTTCGTAACGCAACTCTCGCACATTATTCACTCTTTCTTCCATTGACGCCTGTGGATGGTCCTCTTGAACGGCTTCTGGCACATACTCTTTGTAGTAAAAATTTACCATGGATGAAGAACTAGGAGAATCCATCAAGTTTTTTATAAAATGGTTGTGTTTTTTAGAGAGTTTTTGAGATAGTTTTGGTTGAAAATGAATGAGTTTATATATATATATATATATATAGTTAAAAGGTTAAAAAAAAAATCAACTAGCCGTTGGGGACTTTTCATTGGCGGTCAAAATGGTGCAAAGCGTTTTAAATAAAACGCCAAACTGATTTTTTTTTTCAAAAAAGCGTCCGAAAACGCCTACCGTAATGGGGGGGGGGGGGTTATACGGCGTTTTTTTTCAATTTTTTTTACAAATACCGCCCCACTACGGGTGGTCTTAGGGACTTGGAGCGTTAAACGTTTTGATTTGGACTCAACTGGTTAAAACCACTAAAACACAGGGACTCAAAAAGTAATTTACTCTAATTATAATTATTATTTATTGATTTATTTCTTAAAATACCATATTTCACCACCTAAATTATTCATTTTTAAGCATTTTTATTTATGCTTTTTGTAATTTTTATTGTTAGTTATTTTTAAAACTTTTTAAATATGTTTAAAGTTTAAATTAAATTAAATTGAACTAATTAAGTTTTGAGGAAATTCAGAGAAAACGGGATGACTCTCTTAAACGTAACGCTATATTCTAACAACAACTAATACCATTAGCTGAACACACCCAAACTAAAATCTTTCCATCAGACCATCCCTTACCCAAAACCCATCTAAAATCATGTGTTTAAGTTTATGTGAGAGATAAATAAGAGAATACCTATATAAAAATATTAGAAACGTGTGCAAGCAAACGAACAACACATGTGTAGATTCCCCTTAAACCAACATCTAAAACAAAAAGTTAACCCTGAATCGACGCCTAACCGCAAGTATACCAAAATCTTAACTTCAAAAGGGAACAAGACGACAACAAGTGATGGTAACACGGTGCAGAAGCTAAAAAGTGAGAAAGGATAGCAATGGAAAAGTAGAGTTCGATGGCATAGGGCGGTAGTAAGGGGTTGATGGTGATCGTTTGTAGCGGAAATTTTTATGATATGGATACTTGAATTTCTCAGAAATTTTTATTTGTATTAACTATTTAAGAGTTAAGAATTATACATTTGTCATAGGGAAAAAAGGTGTAATTAACTAACACATTTGTGATAAATGAAAACTCAAAAACTTTTTTAGAAAACTCCCAATCCCTAGAGTACAACTCCATTAAACACAAACATGTTTGTAATTTATAACATGGTAATGTGAATGATGTTAAGTCATTGTTTTTACGTGTTCAATCAGTGGCCCACTAACAATATGAGTAACCAATATAATGTATAATTATTAGATATGAAGAATACACCTATTAAAATATGGAAGGAAAAAAATAGAAAATTAGCACTATCATATGATGAGTTGTGAAATACAAATAATAGAAGAGGTGGCTGTACTCATCATGTTTGTATTTCCTTGGATTTTTAGTACCTTATAATGCCATTATGTTCTATCATTTCCCAATAATTGCACTTTACATCTTTTGCGATTTTAAAGATTGGGATAATATTCATTTTCAACATCATCAGAAATTTTCACCGAATCTAGTTTATTTAATAAATTAGGATCTTTCAAGAGTCATCGGAACACAACAAACAACTTTTGTGTAAGCTTGTTATTGTATTTATAAATTTATCGAGTTTTCTATGTAAGCTTGTTATTGTATCTATAAACTCATCGAGTTTTCTAAACCATGTTTTAGTTTTAACTTATTGTTGGAAATTTTGTGAAAATAGCATTTTTCACAAATATAGGAAAATGATTTTTTCCTATTTTGGACTAGAAATAAATATAATAAAATGAGCGGGTTTTATATATTTAATTGTGGGTTTGTGTCAGAAGGGCTTCGCAACGAACTAAACCACGTCCAAAACGGAGCTAAGATGAATGAGATATCGATGCTCAAAGTTTGGTGTTTGAAACTTAAATGCTGAAATAAGTGGGAAAGTGGCACCTTGTCCCACATCGGATGAGAGATGGAACTTAAAGGGGTATTTAAGTGGGAACTCTCCATCCTTATTGTTTCATGGAAGCACTCACTAGTGTACTCGCGAAGGGTGCGGAGCACCCTAACTCGCACTCGCACACGCGCGCGTGGCGTGGGCGATGAGGCGCAATGTGGCGCTTTGATGGCGCACTTTGCACTTCGCATCGCCGCTTGAGAGCTGCCTTTGTATTTTTGACCACGTGCGCATGGTGGAAGCACACGGGTTGCAAGGACCAAGTGGTTGGTGATGTGGCATGCATGCGCATGACCCTGGTGGGTCCGCGCGCAATGGCGCATGACGTGGCAATCATGCGCGCGGGGTACACATGGCGCGCACTAGCGCATGGTGCATGGGCCTGATGTGACGTGCGCGGCGCACCAAAGTGAGCCAAAACGGCGTGGTGGAAGCACAAGGGTTGCAAGGACCAAGTGGTTGGTGATGTGGCATGCATGCGCATGACCCTGGTGGGTCCGCGCGCAATGGCGCATGACGTGGCAATCATGCGCGCGGGGTACACATGGCGCGCACTAGCGCATGGTGCATGGGCCTGATGTGACGTGCGCGGCGCACCAAAGTGAGCCAAAACGGCGCGTGTGACAACTCGAAATTTAGAACCTTTCGCTGTATACTTGAACGTGTGATTAGTTAACGTATGTGATTAATGATTTGATGAATGATATGTGCGAACTTATATGATTATGTGTTATGCTATGTGTATGCTTGTGTGTATGTATGCGGGTATGTATATGAACCGAGTGAACAACGACTTATGGGCCGGTTGGGCCACACATACACACTTAGCCTATTTCGAAAGCCCATTAGGGTGCACAAGGTGAAACAAGTATATAAATCTTAGTGTTAGCCATGTTGCCATTTTCTTTGGATAACACACACTCTCCTACTCCCTCTCACTAAACCCTAGACACCAAACATCATATTTCTCCTCCTTCTTCTCGGATCCAAACCGGTGACACTAGGACTAGTGGATCGGCTCACACACACACACTCGGAAGTTTCATACTCGCCTTTGAAACTCATCAACCGGTTAGTGATTTTATGATGTTTGTTGTTGTTTAATAATGGTATGAATGATATGATTAACTTGTGTAGTTGTATGCTTGATAATGTTTCGTGAATCGGATGTATATGTTGTTGATAATCGGCTAACATGTTTCGGATATATTGCACAATGAGCTCATGATATCTTGTATTGAAATGTGATTCAAATCATTAAATGTGAATGTTCATAAAACCGGCTTGCACATGTGAATAGAAAGCATCATGTTATTCGGATTAGGATAGATTTTGGAGATGTTATGTGATGACTTGAAACCGTTAAACGAGTATGATCGAATGTTTGAATTGTTGTTCATGATTATATTTGTGATTAATGTTAGAAACCGAAAATATGATGAACAAGCTTGAATGATCATGATGAACTATTTGAATATATGAAGAACTTGTTGAACATGATATGAATGTGGCTGAATATTTGAAATCTGTTGTGTTTGATCCATTTTTGGTTAGGACTAGACAAATAGACATGTTTAAGTGGATAGTACATCATGTTGCATGAAATCAGAATGTTATTGGGTAGTACACTGTACCGAATCAGCAGTTGTCCAACCGAAACCTCCAGTTGCGACTCGAAACCAGTGCACGATGAGTCGAAATCTCCCGGTTGCGACATCGGTTGCGAGTCGCAAACACCTGATTGCGACTCGAAACCACACGAGATCAGCACATAAACCGTTTGACTCGAAACCACAGTTGCGAGTCCGATTGCGACTCGAGACCAAAACAGCATGAACCGAAACCGTGTTTGCGAGTCCGGTTGCGACTCGAGACCAGAACCTGCATCGGTTGCGACTCGAGACCAGGTGCATGTGCACACTGTTTGGACTTGCACTCCATTACGGGCTTAATTGATTGGGCCGGACTCTTGGGCCTGATGCACAAACCTTATATGTTACTTGAACGTGAATATTGTTGATCTGCCATGATTAAACGTGTATGCCATGAACGATACTTGAATGCACTATACTAAAAACATCCGTGTGCTACTTGGTTACGAACCTGACTTGTATGATACAACTATGATAGGACGTGAGTAGCCACAACATTGCTTGTTTGACTTTTCTGTGTTTCTACCGAGCAAACCAAGGTGAGTTCACACCCTCTACAAAGCATGGGATTCCCAGGGGTCGGGAATTGGGGTTAAGGAACATGGGTTCCTCGTCCTCCTTGGGTAGGACAGCAAAGGTTCAGGAATGTAATTCCTCGTCCTCACGGACAGATAACTCGTACTAGACCAAAACTCTATCACGAAGTCCCTCATTTTTTTATATCGACTTAATCGCCGGGCCAATGGCGAGCGGGTCATTAGTTAGATAGCGCTATTTAGGTCTGACAAACCTCACACCGTGCCGCAGAGGACGGGCGTGAACTAATGGATCTGGGGCACGTCAATGATGATAGACATTGACAGTTTCAGGGCACATAAACATGACTACAGTCAGCAGTCGATATGGTAACGAGTCTAGTGTATACATGGGGTAGCCCCCACGGCCGAAATGCCAGATAACTACACGGGGTAGCCCCCACGGCAGGATTGCCAGAGTAACCGGGAATAAACAAGTCACGTTTTTTACTATGGGGTAACCCCCACGGCAGGATGCCAGATAAAGGAAACTGTTTTCGAAACAACTTAAAACGAACACCCAACCGTGAACTCACTCAACTTGTTGTTGACTCGTTACTACATGCTTTGCAGGTCCTTAGGTTCTTAGCTGGAGCTTGCATGGAGGAGGATCGTTGTGGGACATGGACGACTGGGTGCCATGTTAAACTTTGGAACAATTAAACTTATGTTTTGATTTAAGACTTATGCTTCCGCTTGCAACTGATCTATGTTTTGTTTGGACACCAATTGTATTGGTTGGATTTTTATAACTACTTATATGCTTGTTCAATATGATTGGTGGCTGGATCCTGGTCAGTCACGCCTCCAAGCGGTAGTACTCCGCAGGTGGATTTTGGGGGTGTGACAGATTGGTATCAGAGCCATTGGTTATAGAGAACTTGGTTTTAATAAAGGGAAAAACGTTTTTGTTAAAACCAGACTATAACCTGTACAGTGCTCAACGGTCCACAACGATGCTTCACTCCACATGCAAGGCTCGACATTCTAGGTGATATGATCTGTGTATATATTGCCTACTTGTTAGTTACATAGTACATTGCTTATGGTATGCTTGGTTAGTATAACTACTGTTGCTTGAACACGTGCATGCTCACTCTATCCTATCATCGCACTTTCGCGAACCCCTCTCACCCACGTTCTTCTTGATATGAAGATCATGTCTGGACGCGTTAACCTGACACAAGCCAGTTGACGGCTCTGATCAACGAACGAGTTGCCGCAGCACTTGCAGCTGCACACGCAGGAGGTATATCCTGCAGTCCGAACTCATTCTAGGATCTTTAGGATCCTACTCTCGTGAACCAACCTTTGTGTTAAACTCTGTCTTTTCTTTCACCTACGATAGGTCAGCACGTTCAGCCACCCGTGTGCACTTTTAAGACTTTCATGGACTGCCGACCAACTACTTTTAGCGGCACTGAAGGAGCAGTAGGTCTCCTACATTGGTTTGAGAAGCTAGAATCTGTGTTCGAAATGTGCGAATGCCCTGAGGCGCGCAGGGTGAAGTACGCTACTGGTACTCTCGAGGGTTTAGCCCTCACATGGTGGAACGCTCAAGTTCAGATGCTAGGGTTGGTTGCTGCCAACGCCACCCCATGGGAAACTTTTAAGGAGATGATCAAAGAAGAATACTGCAGTCGTGATGAGATTCACAAACTCGAGGTGGAGTTCTTCAACCTCAAGATGACGGGGTCCGAAATTGAAGCTTATGTGAAAAGGTCGAACGAACTGGCAATTCTGTGCCCTACTATGGTGGATCCTCCCATCAAACGCATCGAACTATTTCTTCAAGGCTTAGTGCCGGAAATCCAAAGTCATGTGACTTCAGCGAACCTCGCCACCTACCAGTAGACTGTTCAGTTGGCTCACCGTCTCACGGATCAGGCGGTGGAGCAGAACAAGTTACCAAAACGCATAGGTGCTGCAACTACTTCTGGTACCTCTAGTGACAACAAACGGAAATGGGATGGAACTTCAAGTAAGGGTTCGACTTCTGTTCAGTCCCAGTCTCAGCAGAGAAAGACTGATGACTACAAGAGCCCTAATCAGCAATCGTCTGGTGGTCAAGGTCGTGGTGGGTACAAAGGAAATCACCCCAAATGCAATCGCTGCAGCCTGCACCACAGCGGGCCATGCACCAGGGGCAACTGTCACCGGTGCAACAAGCCTGGTCACGCTGCAAAGGATTGCAGGAGCTTATACCCCGCTAGTCAGAATCGTCAGCAAGCTCAACAGAACCAGCGCCAGCAACAGCAGCAAGGCGATAACAAGGGGTGCTTTCAGTGTGGAGCTGAGGGCCACTTCAAGAGAGATTGTCCCCAACTGAACAGGAACCAGAACAACAACAACAACAATAACAACAATCAAGGGAATGGTAACAATGGGAACAACAACAACAATGGCGCCAGGGGGCGGATGTTTGTGATTGGCCAAGGTGAAGCAAGGAATGACCCCAATGTTGTGGCGGGTAAGTTCCTTCTCGACGACTTTTATGTTTCAGTTTTATTTGATTCGGGTGCCGATACTAGCTACGTGTCACTAGAAGTTAGTCGAATGCTTAAGCGTATTCCAACCCCTTTGAACAACAAGCACACCGTAGAGCTAGCAAATGGTAAGAGTTTAGAAGCCACACACGTAGTCAAGGGTTGTAAACTTATTCTCGCTGACCAGACCTTCTCTATCGACCTCATTCCTATTGTCTTGGGTAGTTTCGACGTTGTCATTGGAATGGATTGGTTATCCCAACACCGAGCAGAGATTCTTTGCAACGAGAAGGTTGTCCGTATTCCAGGTCCCGATGGTGAACCTCTCATGATTCATGGCGACAAGAGGAGTGCTGTTGAGAACGTCATTTCTCTCCTTAAGGCCCAAAAGTGCTTGCGAAAGGGCCACACTGCTATTTTGGCTCTCGTTACTGACACCTCAGAAAAAGAGAAGAAGATTGAAGATTTCCCAGTTGTACGCGATTATCCAGAGGTATTTCCTGAGGAATTACCTGGTCTTCCGCCTCATCGCCAAGTCGAGTTTCAGATCGAACTAGCTCCTGGAGCTGCGCCTATAGCCCGCGCACCTTATCGTTTAGCCCCATCAGAGTTGAAGGAACTCTCTACGCAACTACAAGAACTCTTGGATAAAGGTTTTATTTGTCCTAGCTCATCACCCTGGGGAGCTCCAGTACTATTTGTAAAGAAGAAGGACGGTACCTTCAGAATGTGCATCGATTACCGGGAACTCAACAAGGTGACGGTGAAGAATCGTTATCCTCTACCGCGTATCGACGACTTGTTCGACCAGCTGCAAGGGTCGAGCTACTATTCGAAGATCGATTTGAGATCGGGTTATCACCAGCTGAGAGTCCGGGAAGAGGACGTCTCCAAAACAGCTTTCAGAACTCGATACGGGCACTATGAGTTTTTGGTCATGCCTTTTGGGATGACAAACGCACCTGCGGTTTTCATGGATTTGATGAACCGAGTGTGCAAGCCTTACCTGGACAAGTTCGTTATAGTCTTCATCGACGACATCCTGATCTATTCCAAGAGTCAGGAGGAACACGAGCAGCATCTGCGACTTATTCTGGAACTCCTTCGAACAGAACAGCTTTATGCAAAGTTCTCGAAATGCGACTTCTGGCTTCGAGAAGTCCATTTCCTAGGCCACGTGGTAAACAAGGATGGGATTCACGTTGATCCATCCAAGATAGACTCAATTAAGAACTGGCCTGCACCCCGTACACCAAAGGAAATTCGCCAATTCTTGGGTTTGGCGGGATACTACCGGAGATTCATAAAGGATTTTTCTAAGATTGCACAGCCTCTCACCTCATTAACGCAGAAGGGCGTTGTTTATCGCTGGGGAAACGCACAGGAGTTGGCATTTCAGCACCTAAAGGATCGACTTTGTAGCGCACCTATCCTTTCCTTGCCAGAAGGCACAGACGATTTTGTGGTTTACTGCGACGCATCAATTCAAGGTCTTGGTTGCGTGTTGATGCAACGAGACAAAGTTATAGCCTACGCCTCACGCCAACTTAAGGTTCATGAGAAGAACTACACTACACACGATTTAGAGCTGGGAGCTGTTATTTTTGCACTTAAGTTATGGCGGCATTACCTGTATGGTACCAAGTGCGCCATCTACACTGACCACAGGAGCCTCGAGCATATCTTCAAACAGAAGGAACTGAATATGCGACAACGACGATGGGTCGAGCTGCTGAATGACTACGAGTGCTCAATCAGGTATCACCCGGGCAAGGCCAATGTTGTGGCTGACGCCCTCAGTCGGAAGGACACTGCGCCTAAGCGCGTGCGAGCTTTACAACTCACGATCCATTCTAGTCTGCCTTCCCAAATACGAGCTGCTCAGGTAGAAGCACTGAAACCAGAAAACGTCAGGGCTGAAGCCCTACGCGGATCAAGGCAACGATTAGAACAAAAGGAAGACAGTGCTTACTACGTAACGGGACGCATTTGGGTCCCACTCTATGGCAACCTACGAGAACTTGTGATGGATGAAGCACACAAGTCTCGCTACTCGGTACATCCTGGATCGGATAAAATGTACCACGACATCAAAACTACGTATTGGTGGCCTAGCATGAAGGCCCACATAGCAACCTACGTCAGCAAGTGTTTGACTTGTGCGAGAGTCAAGTCGGAATACCAGAAACCATCAGGCCTACTCCAACAACCAGAGATACCTCAATGGAAATGGGAGCAAATCTCCATGGATTTTGTCACTGGCCTGCCTAGATCCCAGCGCGGGAACGATACTATTTGGGTGATCGTGGATCGACTCACAAAGTCTGCACACTTCCTAGCCATCAAGGAAACGGATAAATTCTCCACTCTTGCGGAAATATACCTCAAGGAAGTTGTTTCGAGGCACGGGGTGCCCACCTCCATCATCTCGGACCGAGATGCACGCTTCACGTCAGAGCTGTGGCAAGCAATGCACAAATCCTTTGGCTCACGACTAGACATGAGCACAGCATATCACCCTCAGACGGACGGGCAGTCTGAGCGCACTATTCAAACCTTAGAAGACATGCTTCGTGCATGCGTGATCGACTTTGGCAACCGCTGGGAAAAGCACCTGCCACTTGTGGAATTCTCGTACAATAACAGCTACCACACCAGCATTAAAGCTGCTCCGTTTGAGGCATTGTACGGACGTAAATTCCGGTCTCCTCTTTGCTGGGCAGAGGTGGGAGATAGTCAGATCACTGGTCCAGAATATGTGGTAGATACAACCGAGCAGATCGCTCAGATACGAAAACGCATGACGGCAGCCCGTGAACGTCAGAAAGTTTACGCCGACATGGGCAGGAAACCACTTGAGCTCCAAGTTGGGGAGCGGGTACTACTCAAAGTTTCACCCTGGAAGGGTGTGGTTCGTTTTGGTAAACGCGGTAAACTTAACCCACGATACGTTGGACCTTTCGAAGTCATTGAGAAAATAGGCAGGGTGGCCTACAGACTAAACTTACCAGCGGAACTCGGAGCAGTTCACAACGTTTTTCACGTGTCGAATCTGAAGAAGTGTCCGTCAGATGAGACCCACGTAGTTCCTCTGAAGGAACTCACTATCGACGAACAGTTACGATTCGTCGAGGAACCAGTCGAAATCACGGACCGGGATGTTAAGGTCCTCAAGAGCACCAGAATACCTCTCGTTCGAGTTCGTTGGAACTCACGTCGCGGCCCAGAGTTCACCTGGGAGCGCGAAGATCAGATGAAACAAAAGTATCCCCAACTGTTCGCAAACAGTACACCCACTACTGAGGCCGAAGCTACGGAATTTCGGGACGAAATTCCAGATCAACGGGGGGTGGATGTGACACCCCAGGAAAACCAGGAAAACCATACAACTTAACTAGCTTCCTCAGTGAGTGCCTACCAAATTTCGGGACGAAATTTCTTTCAACTTGGGGATGATGTGACAACTCGAAATTTAGAACCTTTCGTTGTATACTTGAACGTGTGATTAGTTAACGTATGTGATTAATGATTTGATGAATGATATGTGCGAACTTATATGATTATGTGTTATGCTATGTGTATGCTTGTGTGTATGTATGCGGGTATGTATATGAACCGAGTGAACAACGACTTATGGGCCGGTTGGGCCACACATACACACTTAGCCTATTTCGAAAGCCCATTAGGGTGCACAAGGTGAAACAAGTATATAAATCTTAGTGTTAGCCATGTTGCCATTTTCTTTGGATAACACACACTCTCCTACTCCCTCTCACTAAACCCTAGACACCAAACATCATATTTCTCCTCCTTCTTCTCGGATCCAAACTGGTGACACTAGGACTAGCGGATCGGCTCACACACACACACTCGGAAGTTTCATACTCGCCTTTGAAACTCATCAACCGGTTAGTGATTTTATGATGTTTGTTGTTGTTTAATAATGGTATGAATGATATGATTAACTTGTGTAGTTGTATGCTTGATAATGTTTCGTGAATCGGATGTATATGTTGTTGATAATCGGCTAACATGTTTCGGATATATTGCACAATGAGCTCATGATATCTTGTATTGAAATGTGATTCAAATCATTAAATGTGAATGTTCATAAAACCGGCTTGCACATGTGAATAGAAAGCATCATGTTATTCGGATTAGGATAGATTTTGGAGATGTTATGTGATGACTTGAAACCGTTAAACGAGTATGATCGAATGTTTGAATTGTTGTTCATGATTATATTTGTGATTAATGTTAGAAACCGAAAATATGATGAACAAGCTTGAATGATCATGATGAACTATTTGAATATATGAAGAACTTGTTGAACATGATATGAATGTGGCTGAATATTTGAAATCTGTTGTGTTTGATCCATTTTTGGTTAGGACTAGACAAATAGACATGTTTAAGTGGATAGTACATCATGTTGCATGAAATCAGAATGTTATTGGGTAGTACACTGTACCGAATCAGCAGTTGTCCAACCGAAACCTCCAGTTGCGACTCGAAACCAGTGCACGATGAGTCGAAATCTCCCGGTTGCGACATCGGTTGCGAGTCGCAAACACCTGATTGCGACTCGAAACCACACGAGATCAGCACATAAACCGTTTGACTCGAAACCACAGTTGCGAGTCCGATTGCGACTCGAGACCAAAACAGCATGAACCGAAACCGTGTTTGCGAGTCCGGTTGCGACTCGAGACCAGAACCTGCATCGGTTGCGACTCGAGACCAGGTGCATGTGCACACTGTTTGGACTTGCACTCCATTACGGGCTTAATTGATTGGGCCGGACTCTTGGGCCTGATGCACAGACCTTATATGTTACTTGAACGTGAATATTGTTGATCTGCCATGATTAAACGTGTATGCCATGAACGATACTTGAATGCACTATACTAAAAACATCCGTGTGCTACTTGGTTACGAACCTGACTTGTATGATACAACTATGATAGGACGTGAGTAGCCACAACATTGCTTGTTTGACTTTTCTGTGTTTCTACCGAGCAAACCAAGGTGAGTTCACACCCTCTACAAAGCATGGGATTCCCAGGGGTCGGGAATTGGGGTTAAGGAACATGGGTTCCTCGTCCTCCTTGGGTAGGACAGCAAAGGTTCAGGAATGTAATTCCTCGTCCTCACGGACAGATAACTCGTACTAGACCAAAACTCTATCACGAAGTCCCTCATTTTTTTATATCGACTTAATCGCCGGGCCAATGGCGAGCGGGTCATTAGTTAGATAGCGCTATTTAGGTCTGACAAACCTCACACCGTGCCGCAGAGGACGGGCGTGAACTAATGGATCTGGGGCACGTCAATGATGATAGACATTGACAGTTTCAGGGCACATAAACATGACTACAGTCAGCAGTCGATATGGTAACGAGTCTAGTGTATACATGGGGTAGCCCCCACGGCCGAAATGCCAGATAACTACACGGGGTAGCCCCACGGCAGGATTGCCAGAGTAACCGGGAATAAACAAGTCACGTTTTTTACTATGGGGTAACCCCCACGGCAGGATGCCAGATAAAGGAAACTGTTTTCGAAACAACTTAAAACGAACACCCAACCGTGAACTCACTCAACTTGTTGTTGACTCGTTACTACATGCTTTGCAGGTCCTTAGGTTCTTAGCTGGAGCTTGCATGGAGGAGGATCGTTGTGGGACATGGACGACTGGGTGCCATGTTAAACTTTGGAACAATTAAACTTATGTTTTGATTTAAGACTTATGCTTCCGCTTGCAACTGATCTATGTTTTGTTTGGACACCAATTGTATTGGTTGGATTTTTATAACTACTTATATGCTTGTTCAATATGATTGGTGGCTGGATCCTGGTCAGTCACGCCTCCAAGCGGTAGTACTCCGCAGGTGGATTTTGGGGGTGTGACAGATACTGTGTGGCGTGCTCGTAGAGGCTCACAGGTGACGTGGCACACGCGCGCAGGTGCGCATGGACCTGAGTGAGTATGGCGCACGCGCGCATGGCAGTGAGCCAAGTGGACGCACCGCGCGTGAGGGTGCAGACCTGCGCGCGCATCAGTGTGTCTTGCGCGCGCTGAGAAGCTTCCAGCTGCAGTTAATGATGTGCAGTTACGTTTTTCAGCATACGGAACTGACAAAGTTAATGCGTTTGACTGAGAATTAAGTGACGAATTAAAGTGCATTAAAGACGTCTAATGCAGTTTAATTCTCCCATTTAATTTATTTTCAGTTTCGAGTTCAACCTGGTGTATAAATAGGAGGCTCCTTTCACCAGATTAGACACCGAAAAACACAGCAAAACAATCTTCTCTACTGCAGATTTCTTAGTCTTTTCAAACTATCAAGGTACACCTTCGGGTTAGAGTGAAGACCGGCAGTGCAACTGCTTGCGGCTGTTGTATCCTGGAAACAAACGTGTTCTCCTGGGAGACACGAAATTTGTTTTAAGGGACCCGTGTCTAACACGATCCTCAGCCAAAGAACAATGTTTCTGTTCGGATTTCTGTTCTTGTATTTCCCTTTTCAGTTGTATCTGTATTTTTATTTCAGTTGTAATTCTGTATAGTATTTATATTTCAAGTTAATAAAAGTTTTATTTTATTTTACACGAACGGATTCCTACACTTATATCTAATGTTTTTGGTTTGTAACTCATGAGGAGGTTTTAAAACTACCACTTTCTTTTTTAACGCATAATTCTATATATAGTTTTTATTATAAAACATGTATTAAACAAACTGGACAGATGAAAACTTTAAACATAAATTTCAATCTAAAAATATACATATATATACTTTTAAACTCCATCAACAATAAAGTATTTCATTCAGCATTGTCGAATATAAAGAAGGGTTGTTACATTATAACTAAAAATTTTATAACAAAACTTCAAATTTAATTTCACTTTAGGTATCAAAATTGATAGGCATCTCTAACGTTATGAACTAAAATTTGATAATGATGCTCTTGTTAAAAAGTATTATTTATTGTTAAGCTTATCGCAAAGGGCATTTAACTTGTTAAATATTGTTGTAGTTTGTGTTGAAGATGATATATACATCTCTTTGAAAAGCCTTAACGAGAGAGAGGCTATGCTTGTATTAGAGAAAATGAAAGACCACTTTTGCCTTAAATAAAATAAAGACCACCTACCTTTATTGTGAGAAAACCATGACTTCTAATGTTAGGTTTAAGCCTTTAAATTCAACGTTTGACTTTTCATCTCATAAAACCTTCCTTAAGCTCAAACATCAAATGATCTCAATCTTGATTTATATATCAAGACAAATAATTATTTCAGAACTGTTATTTTTTAAATCATTATTCGAAAGCATATTGTAAAGTCTCAAAACCCATATCTTTTGAATTAATTATCAACTTGATTCTTCAAAAGTTGATAACATATCTAAATTCTAAAATTCAAAATACCCGAATAACAAACGTGTACATATCCTTACTTCACCAGTAACCGCTCCTAGGATGACACAATCACATGTGAAGAAGAAAGTTAATGACATTCTTCATACAAAATTACTCAGTAGATTGCACCAGTGCAGAGTTACATTTTGGTTGCTTAAAATAGACATCATTTTTACAAAGGGTCAGGATTCAAATCGCCATTTTACCTAACGGGGTCTAATTTCTTGTGGATGCAGTTGACGAACATCAAAATGATTGTTGGGCTAATGCCAATCGAGTCCACCAATTGTGGCGGATCCCACCCCTTCCCAGACTTCATTGAAACCCACTTCATCATTGTCAATTCCTTCCATATCACTGTCCCACCATCCACTGCCACTTGCATCTGTTCATAAACATGTAATTAGTAGGTGACGTTTCGTTTGCACTCAGGGATCACTAAGGAATGGGTCTGATAGATCTTGTAATAGAAATGCAAATGATTTTCTAAAGTCTAAACCCGGCCCATTAGGTGGGTATGAACTATGAAGGATACAAAATAATATGGTATTACTCACAGTCCTTTGAGCTCATACCCTAAAACCAAACATTACCTCATTCACATGCCATTTAACCAAATACAGTTATACCACATATGAAAATGTCACATACCCGTTTTCAATGTTTGAAAGATGTGGTACTTACAGTGATTATAAACAGGAAGCGGTTTCTCTTTTCTGATAAATGACTTTTGATATTTTGCTTGTTTTGGCACTGGATCACCTCCCAGAATTACCAAGCCCTTTGGAGCAGGTGGTTTAGCATACAAACCTGGTAATCATACAAAACACTCAAATGCGAATCAAAAGTTTATTTGCAAAAAAAAAAAAAAAAAAAACCAACATACCATCATTTTTGTCCAATTTTGGTCTTTGTACTCTTTATTTTGTACGTTTAACTTTAAATCATTAAAGATGTGTTTTTGTCATGTTTTGGGTCCTCGTAAGGTATTTTTTTAAAATAACCCATAGGGAGGCAAAAGCTTTTATAGTTAGTCCACATAATGACCCAAACGGTACAAAGAAACTGCATAATGACCCAGGACAATAGGACTTCTTTAACAACTCAAAGTAAAAGAAATAAAAATAAAACAGTACAATGACTAAGAAGGGACAAAAGTAAATTTACGTTGAAATTTTATCATACACAAGAAGCGTAGACCATCTAAGAATATTGCAGAAAAATTTAGGAACCGGTATACAAATTCAAATATAGTGCCTTATTAAAAGTATTTACAAATAATAATAAAATAAAAAAAAGTTTGAAACTGAAATAAAAGTCATCCATTGCCCATAAAACATTTACAAATAGAAACAACTTAACAAATTTGACAATGAGCCACATGTTGCCTAAATGAACTCATATGTCTAACATAATTGACAAAAGTAAACCAATACTTACCTAAGTAGCACTGGAACGGGTACAGGATCGGGGTACGGGGACGATACGGGAACGAGGAACGGCAAAACTCAAAATTCCAAGATACGGGTACGGCAATAAAAAATATAAAAAAATAAAAATACATTAAACAAATTCCAAAAATACTACATCTTCCAAAGGTAATTAATTATCAATAATCAAATCATTTTCAAATTCCGGTTCATCTAGTGAGAGATCGGCAATCGATAGAGAATTAGAGATGATGAGACTTGAGAGTTTAGAGATTAGAGAAGCCAAATATGATAGGTCTATTTATTCAATGGCCGGTTGTGGAACTTGAAAAGGTAAAAACCCTAAAAATAAATGGAAACGGGCTGGATACTTCTACCAGATACGTCCCCGACATTGGAAACGTTTAGGAAACGTCCCCGACGAGTACCCATGGTGTTTCCATCCCCGACAAGTACCCGAGACGGGTACGGCCACATAAATGGAGTCCCCGTGCTACATAGATACTTACCAATAGAAGATGGTGTTATGTACTGATATAAATACATAGCGCAAAAAGTAATAAAATTCAAGCAAGGGGATGAGAAAAAACAATATACATGAAGCTGATGACAGACCTTCAAATTGATTTGTTTGTTTCCTCAGACCCTCACTCTGAGATTCTTTCGTTACATGTGTGCCAGTACTACTTTGAACTGAATCTTCTACATTGAAACAAGCATTATCTTCATTTTCTTTGTTGTGCTTGAACTGTTCAAGAACAATATCAAGAGTTCCATCTAAATCTGGTCCCTTAGCTTTCTGCTCAGCATTCGCTCCATTATAAAGACGACTAGCACCAACACTAGTTCCCGGGGAGAGAAATGGCTTCTCTTTACCCTGACAAAAGTTAATACCGATTCTTTTTATCCAGCACATTGGAAAAAAAAAAATCACAAGTTTAATACCTGTGTCCTATCTTAAATGTAGCATTGTTAATCACTAAAAAGGCTACTTTCTTAATTCAAACAAAGTTCCAACTAATCAACACACAAACCACTTTGATGAGTTGCATTCCTCATTTCCTTGATTAGATTCATTTGAGACAGTAATCTAAATTAAAGATGTACTCAGTACTTAAGTTTACTATGAATATATAGCTTTGGTGAAGTCTATCAATGTTCATGGCAACAGTTAGTACCATCCATCCATCCATCAAACATTTCTGGTAGTTATAAAGAAGAGTTTGAATGTATCTCTAGAATCATGTATCAATGAGAACTGCATACTGACATAAATAAACTAGTGTGTGTAACTTTTAGAATAAAGATGATATGCTTTTGATTACAAATCGCAAGACTCGACGCTTAGGGGGGGTGTTTGGGAATGTGTTTACAATCCTTTTATAGTCTCATTATCCAAAGAATTCCCATTCGAGTACCCTAATTATTTAGACATGGACTAACACATAAACTCATGAAAATCACATCTTTTAAACTATATAATTATCTATAGATGATCGTACTACTCATGTTGTATCTCATTTGAAAATAGAATGAAGAGAACCTGGAGTAACTTGGAGGAATCAGAAGTTTTCTGCAGCTTCCGGTGGAGAAAATCCGATAGTGAAATCTTCTGACGCTTCTTCTTTTGCAAATTTTCTCTACAGTCGCTGATAGTGATAAGATCAATTGCTACTGAAAGAAAGGAGAAATTAGGGTTTATGGAAGACTTACTGCTCATCATCGTTATTATTGGCGGAGGGTAGATGGGCGAACGTCGACAGAATCGATCGTTGTCCACGAACCCTAATTCTTGAACTCATTTCTTCTCTTCTGTTCTCTTCTCTCCAATCGATCTTTTCGTGGAATTCGAAACCAGTGTTTTGGCGCTATTAAAATACTTTCATCGATTTAAGACCAGTGGTATGTATGGGGCGTTGGATTTAGGCCCCGGGTTGGTGTTGGGCATAGCGTTGCTCCTTCGGTTTGGGGATTGAGCCTGACGTGGGGCGGGGGCTGGGTGACATGACGGGCGTTGGTTGGTTGGGTGAAATTTTAAATAGTTTACACAAAACAAAACAAAAAAATCCACATGGCTAGCCATGCCACACCACACCCCTAGTTTTTGAGTATTGTCTTGTGAATCCCACACTCGCCACGTGTCGAGCAATGCACCCAATCCAAGCCCCTCCACACCCCATAGTCTAAGGGTATGGGGAGTGGGCGGCAAACCACATCGGCAAATGGGTTTAAAATTATTGTTCAACTTGACATCATGCGATAAGTTTATGATTATATTGTGCTCATTATCGTATGTTCCGATACTTATATATCTGATTATGTTAGTGTTATATTTATTTCTGATCATCTGAGATCTGCTACCCTAAGCTCTCCGGCTCCTCCCGTGACGGAGTTATCAGTTCACGGCGTCCCTAGGTACAAGTGTGGTACATAGTGACTAGGTGGCGTATGGATATATCCTAGGTATGTTTCTGGAGATGGATGTCAGGTAGGCCAACCCACTCCGTCTCATGTGACAGACTTTGTGGCTGTCACCTCTGTTTAGCTTTTGGGTACATCCGTATGATATGATTCAGTTCAGTTATATGTTATGTTTTGCTGTGTTGTGCTTCTTGTCAGTGATATCATTCAGTCGTTTATTTGTTTGTTATTTAAGCCTATTATTCCGTACTGGGCATTTGGCTCATTCCGTATATTTCATTTCCCTACATGTTCATAGGTTACTGGGTGAAAAGTGAAGAATAAACCCTAGGATGCTAACCGAAGATGTTTATCACTTTTATAAAATAAATATGTATTTTGGGCCTTAGGGCTATGAACCATATTTTGAAATGTAAGCCTAACTTTAATTAATGGAATTATGACTTCTGTTCTGATCCACTTTTATAGTGACACGTCAACCCATCCGGGTTGAGGTGTTACAACTATGGTATCAGAGCAAAGGCTCTTTCCTGTAGAAAATTTAAACATTAGTAATAAGGCCTGTGAGGTTGGGTAGACGTCTAGGACAAAATTCTGGTAAATGTTCCCAGTTACGCGTCACCGCTTTCATATTCTAACTCATGCATATACTTTTGATAGATGCCTCCTCGACGCCAAACTCGTAGGAATGCCCACACGACTAACCGTCAGCCTAACGACACTGCCTCAAATGAAACTCCACCTGACCCAAACATGGTTTCTGCTATCAACCAACCGTTTTCCGGAATACTTCCGAACCTCGTTGCTCAGACCGTAGAGGCTGTTATGCAACAAACTCAAAGGACGCGCTAACCCTAATCCTGGAGTCTTCGTTGGTGAGAATACCGCCAACAACACTTCTGAAGGCATCCATGTGTGGCTCCGTTATTTCCAAAGGCAACACCCAAAATCTTTCAGCCACGCTGCCACTCCGATCGATGCACAGAACTGGATAGCCCATATAGAGAAGATCTTTGAGGTACTGGGAGTTGTAGATCAGTATAAGGTCAAGTTGGCCACCTTCAAGCTGGAAGACGATGCACAGACTTGGTGGGAATGATACAAACAAGTCAAAGGAGGAGATGCTTACGTTGCCACTCTTTCGTGGGCTGAATTTCGTACCATCTTCCATGAGAGGTATTTTTCGACTGCTGACAGAGAAGCTCACATCAGGGAGTATGCTGTTATCCGACAAGGGATCGACGAGCCTGCTTCAGAGTTTATTACCCGATTCTCAAGGTTGGCCAATATTGTGGGAGAAGCAGCAGGATCTGCCGCAGTTCAAGCTGAGAAATGCAAATGGGCAGTTAATGATCGAATTCGGAAAACGGTCATGTTTGGGTTAGCTTATTTAAGATGGTTTTGTGTGTTGAGAAGTCATTTTTGAGAAGTTAGTATTTGTAACTTCTCACTAATGACTTATATAAGTTAATAAGTCGTTTTTGATAAGGAATCCCAAACACCTCCTAATGTTGATATTAGCATGATGACGACTAAAGGTGCTCAAATCGTTTTTTTTTCATAACCGGAACCAGTTAACCGGTTGGAGCAGTTATTGGGCCAAAAAAGAAAACCGATTTCGGTTGTTAACCAACCGGTTAATAACCGGTTTTTCGAGATGAATATCACTTACCGATAATAACCAACCGGTTATTATAAACCGGTTAACCTACGGATCGGTTAAAAAAACCGGTTTTTTCAGTTATTTTCTTTTAAAATTAAAAAAACCTGGAAAAAAAATAAACACACTAATAAACCAAATAAAATACGTTTTTTTTTTAATTTTAACAGTTTTTCAACTAACATTACATTAAAAGACATAAAAATATCCAATACAATTTTCTTAACTACTCTAGAATCAAGTTGTCGTCGTGACGTTTCATCATTTCTTCGTTTCTTTGTTTAGTCGCTTCGGGGGTTAGTAGAGCATACAGATTCATCGTACATGAGTTCGTCATTGGAAAGAGGTTGCGCCCGTCCTTGATATACTTCAACATCATGTAATCGCCTTCAAGATTTGAAATATGTTGTAAATGTTCCACGCCATCCAAGTAATCTTTCAAACAAATACACATTTCCATTGCCTCCGGTGTGAGTTTTGTTCGTCGAATGGATAGTACCCTTCCACTAAGAGAAAAGGTCGAATCCGAAGCTACCGTAGAAGCTTGGGAGCTTAGTAGATCACGTTGTAACATCCGTCAAAATGAGTTTCCAAAATCCGACCCGCTTTGAATTTTGGATCCAAATCCTTAAAAAAAAAATTCCCGCGAAATAAATAACCGTTGAAAGGATTTTATCGTTAATTTAATTTGTTATAAAAATGGTTATTTATTTATTGTTTAATTAATTAAATTAATTAATTTTACAAATTAAAAGTTTTATTTTTATAAATAATTTAGTTAGTTCGTTAAGTTTCAAAGTTAGTTTAAGTCAACCTGGTTAGTAACCAAGTTAGTGTCAGTTATTATAAACATGTAAGTCAAGGGGCTTTATTGTAACATTTTTAAACTAATAAGAAAAAAAATGCAATCAAAATGCCAGCCGAGGGTTTCGAACCCGGATTCACCCGCTAACCAAAAAACACCACAACCACTCCGCCATGTCTTCATATCGTTCGAATAATTTACCTTTTAATATTTAACTAAGCGATAATCTCGTTCCATTTTTCAAGTTTGCGGCCAAAAACGTAAGGCAGCAAAGTTACAACTTTGTTTCCTTTCTTTTTATCTGATTTTTCGGGACAGAATCCTTGACGCGTGTTTCCATTTTGAAAATCAATCAAAGCACCCAGACATGATTCTCAACCTTATTTCATTTCCTTTTCTCATGAATCCTGATTTCTCGATGAATGGAAGTGATAGAAGTTTTCCATTTATAACACAATCATGAACTTTGACTTGTTCACAACTCGCATACAGGTCATGTGAAGGCTATAAAAACCAGACCTTTCTCCACTGTTTTTGCATCGACACCCTCTAATGAAACACTGGTTAACACTGTGGTTAACTAGCTGGGTCGTCTCTTATATGGGTTCAATCTCCTTCTTCACTCGACTTAGACTGAGATCCTGCAAAACAGCAACACCGTTAGCTCGTTAAGAGGGGAATATGGGGGTTTCCCTCTTAACCGGACTCCGGCGTGAGAATAAGTACTGTTTTGAGGAGAAAATAATGTGTGTTGTAGGTGAAAGTGAGGAGAACCGAATGTTTAACCTGAATGATGAAGGGTCCTATTTATAGCCGGAGGGTGAAGGAGGGATGATCGACCTTCCAGCTGCTATTGGGCGCCAGCTGTCCGACCAAGGGGAATATCCTCTTGGTCTCCTCTGCTGTGGTCAGGATAGTGGTCCACGTGGCGTGTCGTCATTTGTCCATGTAGGAGAAATCGTACCGCAACTGTCGGTCTGCCCCCAGTTTGTATCGCAAGTCTACATGGCGTCCGATTAGTGGTGACACGTGTTGTCCTTTTTGTCTGGAGGAGCATCTTCGGTGCCACCTTGACGTCTTCCAGAAGCTTCTGGATTTTCTTGCTGAAGTAGGCGCCATGTAGGTTGAAGAAAGTGGTGTGGTCCCTGTCTTGTGTGCATGGAATTGGGACCATACCTCTTCAAGTCCCCCCAGTCCAGTGTGCCTTCTAGTTGAGTTGATCGTCTAGGAGGGATTCTTGACTTATAAGGGTATTGGTCTTTCTCAGGCGTATGATGGTTAATTCTTCAAGTCCCCCCAGTCCAGCTTGCACTTTTTCGACACAAGTATCTCGCACATTTCTCCCAACAGCGCAGGCACACTAGAGACTCAGCAGATTGTCTGAACATCTGGAGGAAAGACCATGAAAGCGTTGAAGACTTCATCACCAGATATAACAAAGAGTGCTTAGAAATCGGGGATGTAGGGGAGAATATGATGCGCGCACACTTTATGAGGGCTGATAAATGCGATGACCTGATCAAAAGAGTAAAAGGAAGAGATGGAGGTCCCAAAGACTGGGATACTTTTATCGAAGCAGCGAAAACAATTGCAAGAACCGACAAACAACTGACCGGCGATGATAGCCGTCAGTACAACTCTAACCAGCATGATAGACGAAACAAGAAGGGCAGAGGTCAACCCTGGAAAGCATCTGGTTATAGAGAACGAAGTCCGCCAGTTGAGGACGCGCGTGCCACGATCAATCAGATCAGTCATCGCAGAGGATTTTGATAAATGGGAAAGATTTTGCTGCGTGATTGGCGAGGAAGCGGTTGAGTGCTACTAACCGTCCGGCCAACTTCTGCATTTCTTTTATCGTTGATGGTGAAGGCATCCGCTCTATCGCTTGCACTTTTTCAGGATTGACCTTGAACCCATCCTTGGTAACGATGAAACCCAGGAACTTTCCTTCTTCCATCCCGAAAGAGCACTTCGCTGGATTCAGTTTAATGTTTACCCCACGCAACGTATCGAACGTTTTTTGGATGTTCACCAACATCATACTTTCTTCCTTACTCATGATGACCAGGTCATCCATGTATACTTCGATGTATTACCGATGGCGTCGCTGAACGTTTCGTTCATCAATCTCTGGTAAGTTGCGTCTGCATTCTTTAGACCAAAGGGCATTTTTGTATAACAATACAACCTTGTTGGTGTGCGAAATGCCGTTTTGTCTTCATCTTGGATAGCCATCTGCACCTGATGGTATCCTTTATAACAATCGAGGAAACATTTCCACCTGAAAGACGCCAGTGAATCGATTTTCTCGTCAATCTCTGGTAGAGCATAACAATCGCGTGGACATGCTTTGTTCAAATCTTTATAATCTATGCACATTCACCACCCGCCGTTTGCTTTTGGGACCATCACTGGGCTGGCTACCCAGGTTTGATAACGAACCTCTCTAATGATGCCCGCGTTTAGCAATTCTGTGATCTGTTCTTGCATGGCATCGTGCTTTATGTTTCCCAGGTGACGTTTCGTATGTACCACTGGTTTGGCATTTTCAGAGACATTCAGTCTATGTTCTGCTATGTGCCGTGGAACGCCAACCATATCGGCCGGTGTCCAGGCAAACACATCCATGTTCTCGAAGAGCAACTTCTTTAGCGTCGCGCGCGTGAGATCGGACATTGCTGGTCAAAAAGTGACAGTTTGCTCTGGATACTTGTTGTTTAGTATCTATTTTTCAGGTTCTGCGCGAGGTGTGGGCTTGCTTGTTTTTGCTGGTCTGATTTCATCGGTCGCGAGGACCTCTTTGCTTGCATAAATTATGGCTATCCCTGTTTCTGTTGGAAAACCAACAGCTGAATGTGGCCTGAACAAATAATGCTAAAATCTCCTTGGGACTCCCTTCCCAGAAGGATATCATGTCTTGAATTTGCCGGTAACACCATGAACGTTACTTCTTTTGTTCTTGAATTTTTTCCGTTTAAGAGCAGCACCGGGAATGATATCTGACCAAGAGGGAAAACGGCCTCGTTGCAGAAACCAGTGAGTGGGTAACCCACTGGCTCTAGACGTGTTTTGTCTTCTTGGTCGAGTTGATTAAAACATTGCTCATAAATGATATCCGTCGTGCTCCCTGGATCTATAAAAATGTAGTCAGTCTGGTAATGGCCGAACACGCCAGGAATGACTATAGGTCTTTGCTCTCTTGGACCTCCTCGTACCACTGGGAAGACGACTTGCCTTTCTCGCCAAGAATCATCTTGGGTGCGCTTGTTGTAGTTGTTCCGTGGCCTTCTTTGACCACCTTGGATCATGTGAGTTTCCAGCTTTCGAAGCTTTTTGTTATCTGGACCTTCCTCCCTTCTCTGGATCCAACGATTATCTCTTTTCCCCCCTTTACTAGATGTGTGAGCTTGCCATTTTTCAGAGAGCGTTCTATTTCTTGCCTGAGGCTGATGCAGTCATCTGTGAGGTGGCCTGTGTCTTTATGGAACTCGCAGAAGAGGTTTGGGTCTTGCCCCCTCTTATTTCTCATTTGCAAAGGGGGTTTGCACTGCTGTTGACAGGACCTCAGAAGGGGTTTTCGTCAAGGGTGTCCATTGTTTTTCTCTATTCTTTTTTTAACTTCTTCGCGATGACTGATCTGATTGATCATGGCGCGCGCGTCCTCAGCTGGCGGACTTCATTCTCTATAACCAGATGTTTTCCAGGGTTGACCTCTGCCCTTCTTATTTCGTCTATCATGCTGGTTATAGCTGTACTGACGGCTATCGTCGCCGGTCAGTTGTTTGTCGGTTCTTGCAATTGTTTTCGCTGCTTCGATAAAAGTATCCCAGTCTTTGGGACCTCCATCTCTTCCTTTGACTCTTTTGATCAGGTCATCGCATTTAACAACCCTCATAAAGTGTGCGCGCATCATATTCTCCCCTACATCCTCGATTTCTAAGCACTCTTTGTTGTATCTGGTGATGAAGTCTTCAACGCTTTCATGGTCTTTCCTCAAGATGTTCAGACAATCTGTTGGGTCTCTAGTGTGCCTACGCTGTTGGGAGAAATGTGCGAGAAACTTGTGTCGAAAATCCATCCAGGATTTGATTCTTCCTTCAGGTAGACTGTCAAACCAGATGCGCGCTGTGCCGACAAAGGTTTGCGCGAAAAGATGACACCAAGTAGGTAATATCCAACCACCTGTTAACCCCGCGCCGTTGAAGATTTGGAGGTGGTCATCAGGGTCTGTTAGGCCATTGTACTTGCCCACATTGTGTGGCAGTTTTGTCTTGTCGGTATCAGCTGTTGCGATCTCTCTGATGAACTTCGACTTTTCAACTATGTCTTCTGGGTGGTAGCTTAACGAATAATCATGTTCTGCATTTGGATTGTATCCCGCGCGCTTGTCCGGTTTATACGCCTCATGGTTTGGTGGTAATATGCTAAATACCGTGCTTTCTCTCTTATACGTCGTGTCATCATCTTCATTGTAGCTATCCCATTCATCGTTTATGTTGCGCGGGCCTAGGCGGTTGTGTACTGATTTCTTCTGCTGGTGAGTGTGTTGTACATGGTTGCTTTCAGTTTCACCATAAGTTTCGCGCGTGTCGTGCATACTTTGCCTTCTCATGTTGGGTGTTTTCTCGGGTTGCTAGTTCCACGCATGTGTCTGTTGAGGGATATGGGTG
Organism: Helianthus tuberosus; assembly: GCA_030545235.1. Taxonomy (NCBI): domain Eukaryota; kingdom Viridiplantae; phylum Streptophyta; class Magnoliopsida; order Asterales; family Asteraceae; genus Helianthus; species Helianthus tuberosus. Next base: position 360,111 of record JARYGA010060206.1, read on the forward strand.
CTTGGAGGCTTTTGTGGTGGAGTAACAAAAGCGGACTGATTAACTTATGCTTGGAGCAAAGCTTGTTGTGCGCTAAGTTGCGCATAGACAAGGTTCAGAGACGCTGTTTGCTTGGCATACCAGGAGGCCAGAGTTTTTCCTTCAGGTAGCCCTAAGAGTGTCGAGAAGTTCAACTGTGCCTGACCCGATGGTGCTGAAGGACCAGCCCCATGGTGTGGTGTTGGAACTTCTGGAGGTGTTTGGTTAACTACTCCGGGTGGAGTTTGGAAAGCGGCTCCGTTTGTAGTTTGATTGATAACTCTGGAGGTGCTCCCAAAGATATCGGGTAATTCATTGTTTACTTGCCCCTCTCTGACGGTCCCATTCCCTTGATACCTTTGGACGTGAGCGGTGTCCGTAATCAGCTCAAAGGAAGAGCTTTCTCCGTCCACGTGAGGGGAAGGGTTTGGTTCAGTCATTCAGAGAGTTTTTCGAAGAAAAAGGAGATGAAAATGGTTTGCAAAAAATGCGGTGGGCGCCAATCATGAAACACTGGTTAACACTGAGGTTAACTAGCTGGGTCGTCTCTTATATGGGTTCAATCTCCTTCTTCACTCGCCTTAGACTGATATCCTGCAAAACAGCAACACCGTTAGCTCGTTAAGAGGGGAATATGGGGGTTTCCTTCTTAACCGGGCTCCGGCGTGAGAATAAGTACTGTTCTGAGGAGAAAATAGTGTGTGTTGTAGGTGAAAGTGAGGAGAACCGAATGTTTAACCTGAATGATGAAGGGTCCTATTTATAGCCGGAGGGTGAAGGAGGGAGGAACGACCTTGCCAGCTGCTATTGGGCGCTAGCTGTCCGACCAAGGGGAATATCCTCTTGGTCTCCTCTGCTGTGGTCAGGATAGTGGTCCACGTGGCGCGCTGTCATTTGTCCATGTAGGAGAAATCGTACCGCAGCTGTCGGTCTGCCCCCAGGTTGTGTCCCAGGTCTACATGGCGTCCGATTAGTGGTGACACATGTTGTCCTTTTTGTCTGGAGGAGCATCTTCGGTGCCACCTTGACGTCTTCTAGAAGCTTCTTGATTTGCTTGCTGATGTAGGCGCCATGTAGGATGAAGAAAGTGGTGTGGTCCCTGCCATGTGTGCATGGAATTGGGACCATACCTCTACAAGTCCCCCCAATCCAGTCTGCCTTCTAGTTGAGTTGATCATCTAGGAGGGATTCTGGACTCATAAGGCTATTGGTCTTTGTCAGGCGTATGATGGTTAACTCTTCAAGTCCCCCCAGTCCAGCTTGCACTTTTTCGACACAAGTATCTCGCACATTTCTCCCAACAGCGCAGGCACACTAGAGACCCAGCAGATTGTCTGAACATCTGGAGGAAAGACCATGAAAGCGTTGAAGACTTCATCACGAGATACAACAAAGAGTGCTTAGAAATCGGGGATGTTGGGGAGAATATGATGCGCGTACGCTTTATGAGGGCTGTTAAATGCGATGAAATTAAAAGAGTCAAAGGAAGAGATAGATGTCCCAAAGACTGGGATACTTTTAACGAAGCAGTAAAAACAATTGTAAGAACCGACAAACAACTGACCGACGATGATAGCCGTCAGTACAGCTATAACCAGCATGATAGATGAAACAAGAAGGGCAGAGGTCAACCCTGGAAAGCATCTGGTTATAGAGAACGAAGTCCGCCAACTGAGGAAGCGCGCGCCACGATCAATCAGATTAGTCATCGCTGAGGGTTTTGATAAATGGGAAAGATTTTGCTGCGTGATTGGCGAGGAAGCGGTTGAGTGCTGCTAACCGTCTGGCCAACTTCTGCATTTCTTTTATTGTTAATGGTGAAGGCATCTGCTCTATCGCTTGCACTTTTTTAGGATTGACCTTGAACCCATCCTTGGTAACGATGAAACCCAGGAACTTTCCTTCTTCCATCCTGAAGGAGTACTTCGATGGATTCGGTTCAATGTTTACCCCACGCAACGTATCGAACGTTTTCTGGATGTTCACCAACATCATACTTTCTTCCTTACTCATGATGACCATGTCATCCATGTATACTTCGGTGTATTTACCGATGGCGTCGCTGAACATTTCGTTCATCAATCTCTGGTAAGTTGCGCCTGCATTCTTTAGACCAAAGGGCATTTTTGTATAACAATACAACCCTGTTGGTGTGCGAAATTCCGTTTTGTCTTCATCTTGGATAGCCATCTGCACCTGATGGTATCCTTTATAACAATCGAGGAAACATTTCCACCTGAAAGACGCCAGTGAATCCGATTTTCTCGTCAATCTCTGATAGAGCATAAAAATCGCGCGGACATGCTTTGTTCAAATCTTTATAATCTATGCACATTCGCCACCCGCCGTTTCCTTTCGGAACCATCACTGGGCTGGCTACCCAGGTTTGATAATGAACCTCTCTAATGATGCCCGCGTTTAGCAATTCTGTGATCTGTTCTTGCATGTCATCGTGCTTTATGTCTCCCAGGTGACGTTTCATATGTACCACTGGTTTGGCATTTTCAGAGACATTCAGTCTATGTTCTGCTATGTGTCGTGGAACGCCAACCATATCGGCCGTCTGAGAGCAACACCGGGAATTGTGACACCTGTGTCACTTCAACCATCATATAAATACCAAACCAATGAAATATTATGTTTCATACTTGGGATTTGTATAAATATGTGTATCGTTTGCACATATCAATTCTTGTTCGATTTCGAGCTTTAAATCGCTTTCTGAAAGGTTATACGTGAACTGATGCGTAAATATAACCAGTTTAATGCAACAAACACTCCGGAACAGTGACATAGGCTTAACATACCTTAAATAATCTTTACATAACTTAGAAATAAGTTTTGGATGGTTTGGTGTGTTGAAATCAAGTTTATTCAATCGCAGGGACTATTTTTGTCAAACTGCGAAAGTATGCCGATTCGTGTGGTAACGAACATTCTGAAACTTGATCATAAGTCAAACATACCATAAATATCCTTTACATATCTTAGAAATAGGCTTTGAGGTGTTCGGTATGCTAAAATAAACTTTTTGGTCATTCAGGGACTAAAAGCGTCAAAAAGTGCATAACTTTGCATTTTCGCTCATATCTTACGTCCTGAATACATCTGGACATCCAAAAATTTATGTAATCATTAAAATATTTTATTTTAGTGATTGGCATGATAAAATTCCATTCGTCGCTTAATTTGGATCGTTTTTGCGTTCGTTAAGACTTCCGTCGTAATTAACCGAACAACGCAACCGTACGACCAAACGAACCGACATCCGAGATATTTTTGAGCATATTTTAAGTTCCCTATACTTTAAATCTATTTTAGAGCCTTGAAATGAGGTTAACGGGGCTTAAAAGTGCCAAAAATCAAGTTTTACAAGTGCATGGACCATTTTTGAAATTTCTGGCAGATACATTGAACTTGGTCCATTTTCGAGGTTTTGATGGTTTTAACCCAAGGTTTTGCACTCTATGGGCTTGAAATTGATGTTTTTAAGTATTCCCATGGTTTTGAAAACCATGTGCCCACTTGTAAGGTCAAGATCAAAGCACGATTTGCGAGAAACAATCCTAACGGTTCTCCGAAATCTATATATACCCCTTCCATTTCATTTGCAAACTTACCTTTGATCTGATTTTGTTCTCTAAGTTGAAGTTATACACTTCATACCTGAGAATAATTAGATCAAACCTCCATTTCTTGGACCCGTTGTAAGCATTCTTTCATTCTTTTACGCGTTTTTAAGCGTGAAAGTCAAACAGTGTTTGACTTTCTGCTTTGACCAGTCTTTGGTCAACACGAAGTGCGTTTGAACTTTGTAACGTGAACGTAATCACGATGGTTATAGTCTCTTGTGACTATACCTACTGATTACCACGTTATTTAGGTGTAGTGACGAGTCATAGTTTCGGTCAAAATGTGTATTCTTGCGTATTTTGCAACCAAACTATTTTTGGGTATCAAGACCCTTTGTCTTGATATCAAACTTGTTTTCAAACTTCGTTAAACATGTTTTAACATGTTTAGCTCGTCACTTTTAAATTAGTGCTTATATAGGGTCGTAAGATAAGCGGTCTAAACAACCGCTTAGACTTTCGAACCCGACCCGTTTGGTCAATCAGTAGGATTCGACCAAACATATTTTGTGACCATAGTTGTATAGGGAATAACCTTCCGAGGTTATACCTTATGGTCACTTCGTTTAAGTAGTTGTATGATAGGTAGTTTATATGCCTTAGGTAAATGACCAAAATGCCCTTTTTACGCATAAATTCATTTTAAGCATGTGTAACATAAATTTTGACATCTAAACTGATTAGGCAACATTATTAGACATGTTAAGGCATATATTACTTGTCATAGGACTAGTTAGGCGGTCCGAACGCGTTTACGCGAATGACGCGTTAAAGTAGCGTAAGCTACCTAAACGGGTCGTAATGGGTCGTAAGCACTTAGGTTAGGTTTCGATTTAGTATGTAGGCTTTGTTAAACCATATTACATGAGTTCCCATACTCATTTGGTTTACGAAACCTCATTCTATCCGATCTTCCGATTTAGGTCCGGTTTATTTACTTAGTTACCTATATTAGGTGCCGTTTGATTCTGTGATCCCTCTAGCGTTGCTTGGTTGTTATTCAAGACTTCTAAGCATTCTCAAGTGAGTACATATCCCCTCTTTTACTGTTTTCAATGTTTTGGGGTGAAGCATGTGTGCCTATTTGTTATGTTCATGATTTCAAAGTATAATTGATTATACATATTAGTACTTATCTTTTGACAAACTGAATGATTATTTATGGTTTAAACACTGATTTTTCAAAGATTATAAAATTAATTGTTGAATTGTACTTCTTTTATGTTCACCAGACCGATTGGTAGTATAATATAGCGTTATAGGATTTGACACCCCATTCCTGTTGTTTATGGAATGTCAGAAACCGATATTTTATCCAAATAGGGATTGCCTTCGTGGTATTTCTATTGTCTCCTAGGTGTATTTTGATGCACTAAGGTTTGGTTGAATTCTTAAATCACATTTTTATTGTATATTTTGTTATACTCCCAAAAGTATAGTTTGATATACTCTCATGTGTGATATTGTACAAAACAACATATATTTTGTTAATTACTAAAACATAGTTTGATATGTTATTTATAAAACCAAAGCATAGTTTAATATGTTATTTATAAAACCAAAGTATACTTTTGATATACTACCGAAAACGATTATTTTGACGACTAAAGTATATTTAATATACTATCTATTTAACCATTTTGGAACCAAAATATATCTTGATATATTATGTGACAACTCGTATTTTAGAACCTTCTTTGTACTTTGATGTAACTTGCTTGAACAATATGTGATTACGTTACATGAGGTCTTAATGGAATGTTATGTTTGTATGACGTGTGTTATATATGTATGTATTATGTAGTTGCACAACACAACCCCACCGCACAACAACCCGATCGCACAAGCCCGTTCGGGCTACACCCTTTGAATCTGAAACCAATAGGCAGCCCATGATGGGTTCGGCCCACTTCTCTTATACGCATACATTGATCCTTTAGGGAGTTTTGTTTCTCATAACTTGCAAACACAAGGAAACACACAAAACCCTACTCTCTTCCTCTCCTCTCAAACTCGACGGCAACACACCCTCTCTCAATCGAAGATCTTATTGTTTGGATCATCCTAGTTATACTTTCTTAACCGGTTAGTGTAATATTTTTGATTTGCATGATTGAGTGATATTCGGCTTATGTTTTACATGATGATTTAGGGATATTTTGTGAATGAATATGATGAAAGTCGTTGAGTTTTAGTTATGTAAATCGACTCACATGTATAGCATCTTAGATCAATATGGAATTGTTAATCATATGATGTTGTTGATAATCTAGAATCGGAAAGCATGATTATTCGGCTGGGATGTATTTATGTTCGGATGATTGTTTGTTGGATTGATTATGTTTGTAGGCATGCTAGAGATCGAAATCATAAAGTATGTTAATATTCTTAGATGTTTGGATTGTTGCTTGTGTCTTGGTTCATGCTTAAACGGATTAGGGTTCATGAGAAATCGGTTAGAATATGCTTGTTTGATCGATGATTTGCATGATCTAAAACTGTTAATTGTGTTGATTGATTTTGGTAAAGAAGGAAACTGTTGAATGATATAACTAAATAGCATAAGTTTCAGATATTTAAACCAGTCGCACAAGTCCTCCCTCGGTCTCACAAGATCAGATCACATCTGGTCGCACAAGACCAATCGCACAAGTTATCCTAATCGCACAAGAGTCAAACACACAAGCTAGGTATAACCACCTATGCTCAGGGTACTGTTTAATTATGCATGATCGCACAAGACTTGGGCCACACATGAATCACTTGGACTTTTATACAGTTGGGCCTCAAAGCCCAAGTCCAGTCGCACAAGAGGTCCCGAGTCGCACAAGCTCAAATGGATCGCACAAGATAGATTATCTGTTTATTAACTTGGGCCGTGAATATGCATTTAGATGTGTTTGGGCTTTCTAGTTATTGGGCCGGGTACTATTGGGCTCCAAAGGGTGAATCGCACAAGGTTGTTGAACTTGTGCCAGCCCAATCTTTTGATCGCACAAGTTCGGATATGTTATGACTATTAAACGTGATGATATGTGTTTGCCATGATCTATATGTGTTCGTAACTTGCTATCTCTGTGTAAACATACGTGCACTATTTGAACCTAGACCTGACTTGTATGGTAACCATGTTAGGATGTGGTTGACCTCTAGCAGCTCGATCGACCTTTACTTTTCTGCCAAGCTAACCTAAGGTGAGTTCACACTTTCTACAAAGCATGGGATTCCCAGGGGTTGGGAATGGTTTAAGGAATATGGATTCCTCGTCCTTCTTGGGTAGGACAGTACGGGTTAAGGAATATAATTCCTCGTCCTCATGGACAGTTAAATTTCACTAGACCAAAACTCTATCACGAAGTCCCTCCTTTTTATATCGACTTAATCGCCGGGCCAATGGCGAGCGGGTCATTAGTTAGATAGCGCTATTTAGGTCTGACAAGCCTCACACCGTGCCGCAGAGGACGGGCATGAACTAATGGATCTGGGCACATCAATGATGATAGACATTGACGCTAAGGGCACATAAACATGACTAAAGTCAGTGGTCGATATGGTAACGAGTCTAGTAGTATAAACATGGGGTAGCCCCCAAAGCTGGATTGCCGGAGTAAATGGGATAAACAAATCACGTTTTCAACTATGGGGTAACCCCCACGACAGGGATGCCAGTTAAAGGAAACTATTTTTGGAACAACTTAAAACAAACATCCAACTGTGAACTTGCTCAACTTTATTGTTGACTCGTTACTACATGCTTTGCAGGTCACTAGGGTTAGCAGGAGCTTGCATGGGGAAGAGTCGTTGTGGAGCATGGACATTGAGTGTTCATGATAAACTTAAATACTCTGAATTTACTATTTGGGTTTTGAACTATTTGCTTCCGCTGATAACTTAAACTATGTTTTGTTTGGACACCAATTGTATTGTGTTGGATTTTATTATTACTTACATGCTTGTTCAATATGATTGGTGGCTTGATCCTGGTCATGTCACGCCTCCAAGCGGTGATACTCCGCGTGTGGAATTTGGGGGTGTGACAGATTGGTATCAGAGCCATTGGTTATAGTGAACTTGGTTTTAATAAGGGAAAAAGTTTTTGTTAAAACCAGACTATAACCTGTACAGTGCTCAACGATCCACAACGACGCTTCGCTCCACGTGCAAGACTCGACATTCTAGGTGATATGGTTTATGTTTTATTGCCTACTTGCTAGATGACATAGAACTTTGCTTATGGTATGCTTAGATAAATGTAGCAACTATAGTTTGAAAACACATGTGTGCTTACTCTCTTCTGTCACCGCACTTCCACGAACCTCTTTCACTCACGTTTTCCTTTGATATGAAGATCATGAGTGGACGCGTTAACATGATACAAGCCCAGTTGACGGCTCTGATTAACCAACAAGTTGCTACGGCACTTGCAGCCGCCCAGGCAGGAGGTATACCCTGCAGACTTAACTCACTCTAGGATCTTTAGGTCCTACTCTCGTAAACCAACACTTGTGCTTAACCTTGTCCTTTCTTACACCCACAACAGGTCAACATGCTCAGCCACCTGTGTGCACCTTCAAAACTTTTATGGACTGTCATCCCAGTACTTTCAGTGGCACTGAAGGGGCCGTTGGACTCCTCCACTGGTTCGAGAAACTCGAATCTATCTTCGAGATGTGTGAATGCCCTGAGGCTCGCAGGGTAAAATATGCTACTGGTACTCTTGAGAGCATAGCGCTCACGTGGTGGAACGCTCAGGTCCAAATGCTGGGGTTGGTTGCTGCTAACGCCACCCCATGGAACGATTTCAAGGAATTGATCAAAGAAGAATACTGTAGCTGTGATGACATTCATAAGCTGGAGGTAGAGTTTTACAACTTGAAGATGACGGGGTCAGAAATTGAAGCGTACACGAAAAGATCAAACGAGCTGGCTATTCTATGTCCCACTATGGTAGACCCTCCCATTAAACGTATCAAACTGTATCTTAAGTGTTTAGTGCCAGAGATTCAAAGTCACGTGACCTCAGCAAATCTAGGCACCATTCAACAGATCATCAAGTTGGCTCATCGTCTCACGGATCAGGCGGTGGAGCAGAACTGGCTACCAAAGCGCATTAGTGCTACTACTTCTGATACACCCAGCGACAACAAGCGTAAGTGGGATGGAACTTCAAGCAAAGGTTCAACTTCTGTTCAGTCTCAGTCTCAGCAGAGAAGGACTGACGACTACAAGAGCCCTAGTCAGCAATCAACTGGTAACCAAAGTCAAGGTGGGTACAGGGGAATTCACCCCAAATGCAATCGCTGTAACCTACACCACAGCGGGCCATGCACTAGGAGTAACTGTCATCGGTGCAACAAGCTAGGCCACGCCGCAAAGGATTGCAGAAGTTTACACCCCGCAAATTAGAATCGTCAGCAACAAGCCCCACAAAATCAACGCCAGCAGCAGCAGCAAGGCATCAACAAAGGGTGCTTTCAGTGTGGAGCTGAAGGCCACTTCAAGAGAGATTGTCCCCAACTGAACCAGAACCAGAACAACAATAACAATAATAACAACCAGGGGAATGGAAACAACGGGGGTAACAACGACAATGGTGCAAGGGGTCGTGTGTTCGTTATTGGCCAGGGTGAAGCAAGGAATGATCCCAATGTTGTGACGGGTAAGTTCCTACTGGACGACTTTTATGTTACTGTTTTATTTGATTCGGGTGCTGATACTAGCTACATGTCCTTAAAAGTTGGTCAAATGCTTAAACGTACCCCAACACTATTGAACACCAAGCACACTGTAGAGTTAGCTAATGGTAAGAGTTTAGAGGCCACACACATAGTCAAGGGTTGTAATCTTGTTCTTGTTGGTCACACCTTCCTTATCGACCTCATTCCGATCGTTCTGGGTAGTTTCGACGTTGTCATTGGGATGGATTGGTTATCCCAACACCGAGAAGAGATTCTTTGCAACGAGAAGGTTGTCCGTATTCCTCGTTCAGGTGATGAACCTCTCATGATTCGTGGCGACAAGAGGGGTGCTGTTGAGAGCATCATCTCTTTCCTTAAGGCCCAGAAGTGTTTGCGAAAGGGCCACACTGCTATTTTGGCTCTCGTTGCTGACACCTCGAAGAAAGAGAAGAAGATAGAAGATTTTCCGATCGTTCGCGACTATCCTGAGGTTTTTCCTGAGGAACTACCTGGTCTTCCGCCCCACCGTCAGGTTGAATTCCAAATCGAGCTAGCTCCTGGAGCAGCGCCCATAGCTCGAGCGCCCTATCGACTAGCTCCATCGGAATTGGAAGAACTATCTGCGCAGTTACAAGAACTCTTGGATAAGGGTTTTATTCGTCCTAGCTCTTCGCCATGGGGAGCTCCAGTGCTATTTGTGAAGAAGAAAGACGGTACCTTCAGAATATGCATCGACTACCGTGAACTTAACAAGGTGACGGTGAAGAATCGTTATCCTCTTCCACGCATTGATGGCCTATTCGACCAGCTGCAAGGGTCGAGCTTCTATTCAAAGATTGATTTGAGATCGGGATATCACCAGCTGAGAGTCCGAGAAGAGGACGTCTCCAAAACAGCCTTTAGAACTCGTTATGGACACTACGAGTTTTTGGTCATGCCTTTTGGGCTGACAAACGCACCTGCGGTTTTCATGGATCTTATGAATCGAGTGTGCAAGCCTTACCTAGATAAGTTCGTTATAGTTTTCATCAACGACATCCTGATCTATTCTAAGAGTCAGGAGGAACACGAGCAGCATCTACGACTTATTTTGGAACTCCTCCGAACAGAACAGCTTTATGCAAAGTTCTCGAAATGCGACTTCTGGCTTCGTGAAGTCCATTTCCTAGGCCACGCGGTAAACAGGGATGGGATTCACGTTGATCCATCCAAGGTATACTCGATTAAAAACTGGCCTGCACCCCGTACACCAATAGAAATCTGCCAGTTCTTGGGTTTGGCGGGTTACTACAGAAGGTTTATCAAGGATTTCTCCAAGATTGCGCAACCTCTCACCTCACTAACACAGAAAGGTGTCACCTATCGATGGGGTGATGCACAGGAAACTGCGTTTCAACACTTAAAGGATAGACTTTGTAGCGCCCCTATCCTTTCATTGCTTGAAGGCACAGATGATTTCGTGGTTTATTGCGACGCATCCATTCAAGGACTTGGATGTGTGCTGATGCAACGTGACAAGGTTATTACTTATGCGTCACGTCAACTTAAGATACACAAAAAGAACTATACTACACATGATTTAGAGCTGGGAGCTGTTGTTTTCGCACTCAAGATATGGAGACATTACCTGTATGGTACCAGGTGCACCATTTACACCGATCACAGGAGTCTCGAACATATCTTCAAACAGAAGGAGTTGAATATGCGTCAACGTCGATGGGTCGAGCTATTGAATGATTACGAATGCGCGATCAAGTACCATCTAGGCAAAGCCAATGTTGTGGCTGACGCCCTCAGTCGAAAGGACACTACGCCTAAGCGCGTGCGAGCATTACGACTTACCATCCAGTCTAGTCTTCCTGCTCAGATACGAGATGCTCAGGTTGAAGCATTGAAACCAAAAAACGTCAGGGCTGAAGCCCTAAGTGGCTCAAGGCAACGGTTAGAACAAAAGGAAGACGATGCTTACTACGTAACAGGACGCATTTGGGTCCCACACTATGGAAACTTACGAGAGCTTGTGATGGATGAAGCACATAAGTCTCGTTACTCAGTACATCCTGGTTCAGATAAGATGTACCACGATCTCAGAACCACATACTGGTGGCCTAGCATGAAAGCCCACATAGCAACCTACGTTAGCAAATGTTTGACTTGTGCGAGAGTCAAGACGGAATATCAGAAACCATCGGGCCTACTCCATCAACCAAAGATACCACGATGGAAATGGGAAGAAATTTCCATGGATTTTGTTACTGGCCTGCCTAGATCTCAACGTGGAAACGATACTATTTGGGTAATCGTGGATCAACTCACAAAGTCTGCAGACTTCTTGGCTATCAAGGAAATGGATAAGTTCTCCACTCTAGCAGACGTTTATCTTAAAGAAGTTGTTTCGAGGCATGGGGTGCCAACCTCTATTATCTTTGATCGTGATGCACGTTTTACTTCAGAACTGTGGCAAGCAATGCACAAATATTTTGGTTCTCGTTTAGATATGAGCACCGCTTATCACCCATAGACGGATGGGCAGTCTGAACGCACCATCCAGACCCTTGAAGACTTGCTTAGGGCATGTGTGATTGACGACTGGGAAAAGCATCTGCCACTAGTTGAATTTTCGTATAACAACAGCTACCACACCAGCATCCAAGCTGCTCCGTTCGAGGCATTGTATGGGCGTAAGTGCCGGTCACCTCTTTGTTGGGCAGATGTGAGTGACAGTCAGATCACTGGCCCAGAACTCGTAGTTGATACTACAGAAAGGATTGGTCAGATACGACAACGCATGGCGGCAGCTCGCGATCGTCAGAAAGCTTACGTGGACAAGCGCAGGAAACCACTCGAGTTCCAAGTTGGGGATCGAGTGCTACTCAAAGTCTCACCTTGGAAAGGTGTGGTTCGTTTTGGCAAACGAGGCAAACTTAACCCACGATACGTTGGACCATTCGACATCATAGAGAAAATAGGCTAGGTGGCCTACAGACTGAACCTACCAGCAGAACTCGGTGGAGAAAATATGTAACACCTCGAAAATTCATGTTCAATGAAATAACGACACGTGTCATGTAAGACAAAAAGCGTTATAAACCCGGATTTAATAAAGATGTATGGCAGGATTTAAAAGTGTCGTCATGTTGATTTATACCTCTGAACGACCTCATATAAATCCCAAGACCCTAATATTTATTATAAACATCTGATATAATCCGGTAAATACCCACAATAATTGACTCAAGTTGCAAGAATGGAAATCCTACGAAGAAAAAGCATGACAACCCTTCGTTTACGACTTTTTGATAATGTCCAAGACAAATTGTACATCAAATAAGTGATCAAAACTGTTCCATGCACGTTCTTGAGGTCCCATACTGTAAATTAGAAGCCCACAATTCGTTTTACATGTATTACCCATTCAAAGCTTGAAAGGCCAACGATTTTCACCTTCTGCCACAGGCTTACGGACCGTAAGGGGTTGCCAGCGACAGAAAAACCCACAGCTGCCTGTTTTGAACATTTTAACCGACTTTGATTGATTTTTCTTCAATCATGCGCGCCCCCTACATGTACTTAGACCCTAGGGACACATGTGAGTGAGTTATGGTCAGTTGTAGACTTGCATGTCAACAATCTAAGGAGTTTAAATCACTATATAAAGCTTCTAAGTTGCAAACATTCTTGCACTCATCACCTGATCATCTCTGGAGCTCCAAAGCAGACCTCAAGCCTTCCTAATCATTCATTAGACACTTGTAAGTATGCTTAACCTTCTTTATTTGAGTTTAGCTTAGTTATTTAGCTAAAAGTCAAACCGTCGTAATTACGGTTTGACTTCGAGATTAATTATAATTGGCTCAGTCAAAACTCAAATTAAAAGTACCTTTAAGTAGGTAATTATATGGGTATTAAACCCTTAAAAGGGTACTCGCTGATTCCCATCCTAACTAGGTTAGTTGTCGAGTCAATGACGATTAGAAAAAAGTCAACAGAACTGTAATCTTTCGTTTAACGCATAAATAACATTATAAAAGGTGTGTAACTTATTTTATCATTCATATAACTTGGTAATAAGTATAAAAACTTGTCTAAGCTTGTTTGATTCGACAATTTTCTGTTTAGAACCGATTCGGAACCGAAAGTCACAAAGCTTTGACTTTTGCTTTGACTTCAGTTCTGACCCGGTTTAGATAGATTTAGACATGCCTTAAAGTTCCATTAGGACCTAGTTACATGATTTTATAACCCTCTGCGTTTATACCACTTGAATCCTTAATTGTCCGACGTTTCCGTTAATTGCTTAAAATATGGACCATAATGCCCTTATGACCATAAAATGAGAATTTTGGAAATGTGAAAGAACAATAATCTTTGCTACTGATTAATATGCTTGTCCGTAAATTTTCACGTCAATTGGAGGTCTAGATTAGGAGTTATGCTCAATGACGTAATTAGAAAGCTTTTTATTAATTAAAAGGCGTCATTAGCGTAAAGCCTATCTAAACCCAATTTTTGACACCAAACCTTTTACCCACTGATGTAATATAATATTTGGGATTTTTGAAGATTTTTAATTATTTTTAAACTGATCATAAGCTAGGATTAGTGCCTTGATTCGGTAAATACTGATTATACCCTTTTCGGCCAAAAATGAGTTTTTCAAGTCCTTTTGCTACCAATCCAATTTCTACTGATTTTAAATAATAAATGAAGTGTTTTGAACCTTATGAACTGACCTAGAAACTCAGATTCCTATTTTAACCCGTAAATCGCTTAAAACGACTTTATAAGCGTATTAAACGCATAGTATGGGTTTAAAACCATTTTGTCACAAAGGACTTAACACCAACTGATATGACCTGTTAAAATAAGTCATTTTACTGATTTATTCAGACCCGAATCATAGAAGCTTAATTGATCCCTTTTATAATCTTTAAAATAACCAAAATACCCCTACGGGGCTTAATATGAGATTAAACTCGTTTTGGGCATAATGGAAGGTATCCTACTGATATCACCACATATTTGAAGCATATTAACTTAGGAAACCTGGTTAGGACCCTTATAATTACCCGTTACGCCTCTTGCGCGTACGGTTCGGTTTATGTAACTAGTTTACATAAATTAGCCGAAACGGGTCAAACCTTATCGGTTTTATCTCAAAATCCAGAATGTGTATGAAATACCCATATTAAGCAAGTCTTAAAACTTGTCGGGTCTAAATCACATCCTGTCCGGTCTTCGCTTAATCATGCGTACGAGCCATATCTTTGAAACTAACCGGTCTAAGCTTAAGCTTAAATAAAGACCCGTTAGGATTCTAATAGGTTATTATAAACCTTCGTTCTAGATTAGGAGCACCAGTAAAAGCTACTTGCATTTGCTTATTGTGATTATTACTTTGCTCAGGTAAATACTTTTAACTTATTTTCCCTATACGGGCTTGGGTTACGGTATATAAAATACCGCTTGGTCGGGCATCAAATCTTCCATCGTTTGGTGGTTAATTGAATAATTTGATCGGCCCGTGTAAATTGTTTTGTTTACTTAAAGCCTTTGGGGGGTTAATGACCATGTCCCGGATATCCTTGGCATCATTTTACAAAATGGCCACGACCTAAGCGCGGAGTGTAGGCGTACACTCGTCAGTGCATAAATAGAATATGTGGTGTGTCTATTGATCTTTAACCCGGCACGATCCGGGCTACTGAACGCATAAGGAACATGTAATTCATTTACAAGATTATATATTTAAATGATTATCCCAAGTTATAAAATGTTTATGCCACGTGCATCCAAATCAATTTTTAATCATTTTTAAAATGAGTCAGTTGATTGTATTTACCAGTGTAAACTGACGTATTTTTCCAAAAAAGATTAAATGCAGGTACTAAGCGTAATAGGCTGGATTCTCTCCTTAGCATCAGTAAAGAGTCTCGCAAGCTTAAGATGCCTATCGTCTGTTGAACTACTGTTTCCTATTTATTTCGATCCTTCTGTGGATTATTTTCAACTGTTTGTGATACACGATATTACAATATTTTATTCGGTTGAAATATATCTTTCAATTGGTGAATCGCACAAGGTTGTTGAACTTGTGCCAGCCCAATCTTTTGATCGCACAAGTTCGGATATGTTATGACTATTAAACGTGATGATATGTGTTTGCCATGATCTATATGTGTTCGTAACTTGCTATCTCTGTGTAAACATACGTGCACTATTTGAACCTAGACCTGACTTGTATGGTAACCATGTTAGGACGTGGTTGACCTCTAGCAGCTCGATCGACCTTTACTTTTCTGCCGAGCTAACCTAAGGTGAGTTCACACTTTCTACAAAGCATGGGATTCCCAGGGGTTGGGAATGGGTTAAGGAATATGGATTCCTCGTCCTTCTTGGGTAGGACAGTACGGGTTAAGGAATATAATTCTTCGTCCTCATGGACAGTTAAATTTCACTAGACCAAAACTCTATCATGAAGTCCCTCCTTTTTATATCGACTTAATCGCCGGGCCAATGGCGAGCGGGTCATTGGTTAGATAGCGCTATTTAGGTCTGATAAGCCTCACACCGTGCCGCAGAGGACGGGCGTGAACTAATGGATCTGGGCACGTCAATGATGATAGACATTGACGCTAAGGGCACATAAACATGACTAAAGTCAGTGGTCGATATGGTAACGAGTCTAGTAGTATAAACATGGGGTAGCCCCCACGGCTGGATTGCCAGAGTAAATGGGATAAACAAATCACGTTTTCAACTATGGGGTAACCCCCACGGCAGGGATGCCAGTTAAAGGAAACTGTTTTTGGAACAACTTAAAACAAACACCCAACTGTGAACTCGCTCAACTTTATTGTTGACTCGTTAGTACATGCTTTGCAGGTCACTAGGGTTAGCAGGAGCTTGCATGGGGAAGAGTCGTTGTGGAGCATGGACATTGAGTGTTCATGATAAACTTAAATACTCTGAATTTACTATTTGGGTTTTGAACTATTTGCTTCCGCTGATAACTTAAACTATGTTTTGTTTGGACACCAATTGTATTGTGTTGGATTTTATTATTACTTACATGCTTGTTCAATATGATTGGTGGCTTGATCCTGGTCATTTCACGCCTCCAAGCGGTGATACTCCGCGTGTGGAATTTGGGGGTGTGACATATTACTTATTCAACTTTCTTAAAACCAAAGTATATTTTTATGTATACTACAAACTTTTTTTTGTAAAATATTGTTATACAAACTCATTTTACTTAATTATTTATTTATACATCTTTATTTTATATCATCTGTTTTCTTATCACTTGTTATATGATTTATAAAAGAAAACATTTTTAAAGTTCATGACTATTTTGTTAAAACATTCTTTTAAACTTACAAGTCATGAATCCTATTTTCAATAAAACCTATGTAACTCACAGGCATTTTTATGCTGACGTACCTATTTTTACACATGTTTCAGGTGTTGCTATGTGATGATTGTTGATACATGCTATACATAGGATGGACTCGTGCCTTAGCGACTTTAAATTTTGAAAGACAATATTTGTATTCATTTAATTTGTAATAAAACAATGAGTTCAATAATTCAATAAAACGAAATTATTTAATCCATGGTTGTAAAACAATGATTCTGTTACAATACTCCCCGACGTTTCCGCCACGTTTTGTTGTTTTACGTGGTCGGGGTGTGACAGGAATGATATCTGACCAAGAGGGAAAACGGCCTCGTTGCAGAAACCAGTGAGTGGGTAATCCACTGGCTCTAGACGTGCTTTGTCTTGTTGGTCGAGTTGATTAAAACATTGCTCATAAATGATATCCGTCGTGCTCCCTGGATCTATAAAAATGTAGTCAGTCTGGTAATGGCCGAACACACCAAGAATGACTATAGGTCTTCGCTCTCTTGGACCTCCTCGTACCACTGGGAAGACGACTTGCCTTTCACGCCAAGAATCATCTTGGGTGCGCTTGTTATAGTTCTTCCGTGGCCTTCTTTGACCACCTTGGATCATGTGAGCTTCCAGCTTTCGAAGCCTTTTGTTATATGGACCTTCCTCCCTTCTCTGGATCCGACGATTATCTCTTTTCCCCCCTTTACTAGATATGTGAGCTTGCCATTTTTCAGAGAGCGTTCTATTTCTTGCCTGAGGCTGATGCAGTCATCTATGAGGTGGCCTGTGTCTTTATGGAACTCGCAGAAGAGGTTTGGGTCTTGCCCCCTCTTATTTCTCATTTGCAAAGGGGGTTTGAACTGATTATTTTCTGTTAACAGGACCTCAGAAGGGGTTTTCGTCAAGGGTGTCCATTGTTTTTCTCTATTCTTTTTTTAACTTCTTTGCAATGACTGATCCGATTGATCGTGGCGCTCGCGTCCTTAGCTGGCGGACTTCGTTCTCTATAACCAGATGCTTTCCAGGGTTGACCTCTGCCCTTCTTGTTTCGTCTATCATGCTGGTTATAGCTGTACTGACGGCTATCGTCGCCGGTCAGTTGTTTGTCGGTTCTTGCAATTGTTTTCGCTGCTTCGATAAAAGTATCCCAGTCTTTGGGACCTCCATCTCTTCCTTTGACTCTTTTGATCAGGTCATCGCATTTAACAGCCCTCATGAAGTGTGTGCGCATCATAATCTCCCCTACATCCCCGATTTCTAAGCACTCTGTGTTGTATCTGGTGATGAAGTCTTCAACGCTTTCATGGTCTTTCCTCAAGATGTTCAGACAATCTGTTGGGTCTCTAGTGTGCCTACGCTATTGGGAGAAATGTGCGAGAAACTTGTGTCGAAAATCCATCCAGGATTTGATTCTTCCTTCAGGTAGACTGTCAAACCAGACGCGCGCTGCACCGACAAAGGTTTGCGCGAAAAGATGACACCAAGTTGGTAATATCCAACCACCTGTTAACCTCGCGCCGTTGAAGATTTGGAGGTGGTCATCAGGGTCTGTTAGGCCATTGTACTTGCCCACATTGTGTGGCAGTTTTGTCTTGTCGGTATCAGCTGTTGCGATCTCTCTGATGAACTTCGACTTTTCAACTATGCCTTCTGGGCGGTAGCTTAACGAATAATCATGTTCTGCATTTGGATTGTATCCCGCGCGCTTGTCCGGTTTATACGCCTCATGGTTTGGTGGTAATATGCTAAATACCGTGCTTTCTCTCTTATACGTCGTGTCATCATCTTCATTGTAGCTATCCCATTCATCGTTTATGTTGCGCGGGCCTAGGCGGTTGTGTACTGATTTCTTCTGCTGGTGAGTGTGTTGCATATGGTTGCTTTCAGTTTCACCATAAGTTTCGCGCGTGTCGTGCACACTTTGCCTTCTCATGTTAGGTGTTTTCTCGGGTTGCTGGTTCCACGCATGTGTCTGTTGAGGGATATGGGTGCTTGGAGGCTTTTGTGGTGGAGTAACATAAGCGGACTGATTAACTTACGCTTGGAGCAAAGCTTGCTGTGCGCTAAGTTGCGCATAGACAAGGTTCAGAGACGCTGTTTGCTTGGCATACCAGGAGGCCAGAGTTTTTCCTTCAGGTAGCCCTAAGAGTGTCGAGAAGTTCAACTGTGCCTGACCCGATGGTGCTGAAGGACCAGCCCCATGGTGTGGTGTTGGAACTTCTGGAGGTGTTTGGTTAACTACTCCGGGTGGAGTTTGGAAAGCGGCTCCGTTTGTAGTTTGATTGATAACTCTGGAGGTGCTCCCAAAGATATCGGGTAATTCATTGTTTACTTGCCCCTCTCTGACGGTCCCATTCCCTTGATACCTTTGGACGTGAGCGGTGTCCGTAATCAGCTCAAAGGAAGAGCTTTCTCCGTCCACGTGAGGGGAAGGGTTTGGTTTAGTCATTCAGAGAGTTTTTCGAAGAAAAAGGAGATGAAAATGGTTTGCAAAAAATGCGGTGGGCGCCAATCATGAAACACTGGTTAACACTGAGGTTAACTAGCTGGGTCGTCTCTATATAAAATGAAAGATTTTCACCATTCATATCTCCACGGTCTATATGGAGGTATGTTGGCTACTTGGTCGGGGGTTAAGGGAATGGTTTGGTAAGAGTCTTGCCTTGTTCAGTGTATAGATCCTGCAAGGACCTGGGTCAAATTTAGTAGGACCTCCTTCAATACCCACCGGTATTGGATGACGGGGGTCCAAACTCTTTGATCCCCTCATATGTAAGCTACTATTAAAACTTTAACCCGACTACTTAGGACTGTATCCCTGCTGACTCAGACTACTTAGCCGAGGGTAACGTCACCTTGAAAAGAGGGGCCTACCACATTATGCATTAATAACTTAATTAATTATCTTTCAATAATCCAACCCTTTAGGATTGTATCCTTGCTGACTCAAACTACTGGGTTGAGGGTAACGTCACCTTCAAAAGAGGGGCCTACTACTATAACTAAGATAATCTCTTAAAAAGTGTAAAAGTGCGGAAATAATCAAAGGTTACACTAAACACGAGTCGGATCCAAGTGATTCATCTTGTCTATCTGTTTTTACTTTTATTTTTATTTTTCAGCATTTTTAGTTTTTATTTTCTAGTTTAACATTTTTTTTTAACTTTTGATTTGATTAGACGTTGAGGATAAACCGGTATTAAAAGCTCTTGTGTCCTTGGACGACCTCGGTATCTTACCAACACTATATTACGCTCACGATGGGTGCACTTACCCATATGTGTGTTTAGTGTTAGTAAATATCGTGTTTTATAAATTTAAAACTTGGCTAAAAAGTGTTAAAGGGCTTAAAATATACATTAAAAACTATACGACACTTCACACGCATCAAGTTTTTGGCGCCGCTGCCGGGGACACAAGGATTTTAAGAAGGTTAGGAATCAACGGCCTAATCGTTTTTTTCTAATTTTTCTGTTTTTTTAGGATTTTCTTAGATTTTTCAGCTTCTACAAAACTCAGCACGGGCCGTGCCCGCTGAACACGCCCCGTGCCCAATCTTTGGTACTGGCAATCCTGTTTTAAGTCAGATAGTAAGCTGAACACGGGGCCGTGCCCACTCAACACGCCCCGTGCCCACTCAACACGCCCCGTGCCCAAGTTTCAGTTACTGAAAACAGAACTGTAAGATCCCGACGGTTGGTATTTTCTGACACAAACATGAGTGATACTGGTATTTTTTACTTTCGGCACTCTTATGGTACGTGGTGTGAAATATGTGGAGGCCCCCATAAAGATTTAGAATGTTATTTTCTAAATTATAAGCCCCATTATATAGACCCATTATTTTCCTGTAGCCTTAAGAGGGGCGAAAGTAAAAATAATCCCTATCTCTCCCTCGAATGCTCTCAACCGGACCTTCTAGGAGAAATGCTTCTTGATGAACTATTTCAAATGGAAGATCTAATTCTTAATTGGTTAAAAGAACTTAAGATGGATATCATTAATTCATCTCAAGACGATACCCAAGAAGAATTGTTGGGATCGCATTCGAATAAAAACAACTTCGTTGTTCCCGATATTACCTCTAACTCTAGCGAGGACTTGAGCGATAGTCGTCCCTGTGTTGATTGTGCCGTGAAGGACTCTCCATCGACTTCACCTTCTTTAACGAGAACCCGGGAAAGGGTTGGACTTGTCCACCTACATTTAGCTTAGGAATCACCCTCACCGACAACCTCTTGCGTTCTCGTCTTAATCTAGAACAATTAAGGTATCTCAGGAACTTTGGGGTTGTTCCATCCAGTAAGGAACCGCCCGATCCGGATAAGTTCCTTAGAAATAGACAAAACTTCATAAACAGCCTCTAGACACGGGGCCGTGTCCAGGTCAGCACGCCCCCGTGTCCACCAAAAGATTCCTTTCTGACTTTTTGTCAGAATACGGACAAAATGTGTTAGGATCCTGTCTGCACACGGGGCCGTGTCCAGCCGACACGGGGCCGTGTGCAGCGTGCTGTCGTTTTCTATAAATGCAGCCATGAATCCTGCACATTTGGACCATTCCAGGGACACAGATTTGGTGGGATCTTCACACATACCATCCTAGGTATTTTCTAAAAGAAGGTTCTCAACAACCATCTTGTCCTTTCCTCTCTTGTCCATTACCTTCTTCTCCATTTCTTTTACCTCAACACCTCCATTAGAGCTTGAGATCACCATGATTCCAAGCTTTATTGTGATGTTTGTTAGGTTTTTGTTCAAGGAATCTTGTTAAAAATAAGGTTTGCAACATTGTTTTAAGTTATTTCTGCTCAAAAATGCTTTAAAAGTTGGAAAAATAATTTAAAACTCCAAGATTCCTTGTTCAAAAAATCTGCAGAAAGGTGAACACGGGGCCGTGCTCATTAAGCACAGGGCTGTGTCCGAGGTTACTGTTTCATTAAAATGAACTCTTTTCCGTTTATTTTCGTAGAATGTCAAGCCAAAACAGTGGAACCTCTTCTGCGCACTCCAGAAACAGTCGAAAGGAAAGAAGGTCTTCAATTGAAGCAACTCTCGTACGCTATGTGATGGCATTACGTGAGGCTCTTGATGAGATGACATCGGTAGAGGAGGTCCTCATAGACCGTATAAATTATCTTACGGTGGGGTTGGAAAACAGTTTTCAAGAATCAACCTCTTGCACTAGAGGTTGAACATTCTTGTGACACCTCCCATGGAACCAATCCTCCCTCAAGAGGATTGGAACCTAGCACTTGGAGTCAACAATCCTACCGGATGGGATGACATTCCAGCGGAGCCTCCTCTTGAAGATCTACAAGAAGTCCCGGTGGAGGTTGCACCCCCTCAAACCGATGCCAATGAGCCCGCCTTTCTTCTCCCAAGGGAGATAGAGGAATGGCTTGCCGACGTGTGAGGGACCCATGTCCGGATGAAGAAGTTCTTCTAGCCGCATCCAACCGAGAGAATTATCTGTTCGGAAATTTTGCTAATAGAATAAACTTTAGGCTAGAACTTCTTGGTTTAGACTTCTTGTGCTTCTTTTGACCTATTTATCTAGGATTTTAACTTATTAGGAGTATTATGTAATTTTCTCTATTTGAATGAATGATGGTTTTAGTTAATTTGGTGTTTGGATGATGTTGTAATGGTTAAAACTCACTCGGGATGGTGAAGGATACCAAGGGAAACTTGAAGCAGCACCCCATGCACAAAAACAGGGCCACCCGATAATTTTTCTTCATTACAGCAAGTTCAGCACGGGGCCGTGCTCATCCAACACGCCCCGTGCCCAACCATCTGCAGAAAATGCCCAGTTCAGGTAACTGGACACGGGGCGTGCTCGCTGAACACGCCCCCGTGCCCAGGCTTCTGTTTCTTTTTTACTAATTTCTATTACTGGCAATCTGAACACGGGGCCGTGTCCGGACACCACGGGGCCGTGTCCAGACGCCCAATAACATAAATTTTTGTTTTTTCACACCTTTTTACACATTCAATCAACCTAAAAACTTATTTTTGAGACACATTAAGGACAATGTGTAATTTAAGTGGGGGGGGGGGGGATGCTAAAACCATGAATCTTGCAAGTCCTAATTACAAGCCTTACACAAAACTCTATTGGAACCGCTAATCACCCCAATTTTTTTTTCAAAAAAATTTCATTTTTTACTTGTCTAGGTTTAACTTGGGAATTTCCAGTTCTAAAAAGGTTATATTTTTACAAATTTACAACCGATAGCGTCGTGATAAAAAGAACCAATATAAGAAAATTATGAAACGGTATGACAATTTTAGTTAAAATTTGATTATATATACTTGATCACATAAAAACCCATTCCCACAAAAAGTGAGTTTTGAACCTTTATTGAGCATACAAATACATATCTTTAAACTAAATGCTCATTTTTCGTTTCTTGTGTGAATAGCCGCTTGGTTCTTACGACTCTAGAACTTGCCACGCCAATACATTCCCGGTCCTTACCAACTTAAACCCGAGTAAGTAAATGATGGAGGCATTAGGACCAACCCTTTTATTTCTACATCATTATTTTTTTTTTACCACCTACCCAAAAATCCCCCTAGTTAACCCCTTTGAGCCTAAACCCTTTCATTTCTTAACCCAAAACAAACATCCTTTTACCCACCAAAACCCTTTTTCATTTTAAACCCTTTATTTTAGTAACAAAGCTCGGTTTTTCTTATGACTTCTTAAAAAAAATGATGACGATGATGAAGCCAAAAGAAATAAACAAACAAGTTTATCAAAAAAGAACTTTGTTTGAAAAAAAAAATGCTTCATCAAAATAAAAAAGTTACAAAAAAATAAAAAGTCTGACGAAAACCGACGCTTTTTACGCCTTTCGCCCTTTTACTAACCACTAACCCAACCACCTACCTTTAACCCAAGCCTAACCCTTCCCCCAAAAAGTCCTCTTGATATTTACAAAGGTGTACAGTTAAAAAGGAGGAGGATTGATTGCTTGGCAAGCTTATGGTAAGAGTAAGTTCCATGCCGCTCTCGAGTGATTCACTAAAATACATCTTCGGCCGAGTGTTGAGTGATCCCCCGAGAGGTATGTGAACTTGTATATAAATGAAATTTTAAAAAGGCATGTTATGCCCTAATAAGTAATTTATCTTATGTAATGTTTTAAATAAATCATGACGAATAGGATTGTAAATAAATAAAAATAAAACTTAATAAAGAATCTTGGAAATCCCGACACTCTATGACAAGCCCAAAAACCTTCTCTTCTACCCATTCCATTTGGGAGTGTAAAGCCACAATATAAAGAGTTTTGCTTGAAGACAAGAAAAGATTCAAGTCTGGGGTATTTGATGTGTGCAAAATGCAACATATAAATTACATCAAATATGACATAAAACTAACCCTTTTTTAGTATTAATGTTGGAAAAAGTGTGTTTTTGTCTTCCTTTTGTATTTTCAGGATTAAATGAGCTCAAATGAACAAAAGAAGCAAAAAGGCAGCTAAATCTAACATAAATACAAGAAAAGGAATAAACGTGGCATGCCCGACCCCCCGACAGCATCTTCCCAAGCAAAAACAAGAGAACATAAGGCTGAACACGCCCCGTGCTCAATGAGCACGGGGGCGTGCCCAAGTGTCTGCAGAAAAGACAAACTTGTAGAAGCTTCTATCACCCACCACGGGGGCATGCCCAGCAGACACGGGGCCGTGGTCAACTCTAAGATTCACAGAATCTAGGGAAATCTTAATAGTACAGATTCGCTTCTGCACACGGGGTCATGCCCAACGGACATGGGGGCGTGGTCAACTAATGCAGACAAACTGCAATTAATGAAGGAAGAGAAGATGGGTGGACACGGGGCCGTGCCTAATGGATATGGGGCTGTGTCCGTGCTTTTGTGCAAGCTATAAATAGGGGTGCTTGCTCATTTGCAAACCATCCCTTGGCACACCACCTCTCTCACACTTCACCCACACTCTACCACCACCACAACACCATCATCCACCACCATCATCCATCATAGAGTGTGTGAGTAGTCTCGGGATCTAAGATTGATCGTAAGAGTTCTTGACAATCAAAGGCCATGTTTGCCTAAGTCTCTTACATCACTTGGTGAAGACAAGTGTCTAATGTAATACTTTTTATTTTTAATCTTTTCGCACTTTTTATTTGGTTATGTATTAATGACTTTAATAAATAGTTTCTTATGTTGAAGGTGAATCTTCCTTATCATTTGTCCGTGGTGTCTTGGCATTATTTTACTGTCTATATAAAATGAAAGATTTTCACCATTCATATCTCCACGGTCTATATGGAGGTATGTTGGCTACCTGGTCGTGGGTTAAGGGAATGGTTTGGTAAGAGTCTTGCCTTGTTCAGTGTATAGATCCTGCAAGGACCTGGGTCAAATTTAGTAGGACCTCCTTCAATACCCACCGGTATTGGATGGCGGGGGTCCAAACTCTTTGATCCCCTCATATGTAAGCTACTATTAAAACTTTAACCCGACTACTTAGGACTGTATCCATGCTGACTCAGACTACTTAGCCGAGGGTAACGTCACCTTCAAAAGAGGGGCCTACCACATTATGCATTAATAACTTAATTAATTATCTTTCAATAATCTGACCCTTTAGGATTGTATCATTGCTGACTCAAACTACTGGGTTGAGGGTAACGTCACCTTCAAAAGAGGGGCCTACTACTATAACTAAGATAATCTCTTAAAAAGTGCAAAAATGCGGAAATAATCAAAGGTTACACTAAACACGGGTCGGATCCAAGTGATTTATCTTGTCTATCTGTTTTTACTTTTATTTTTCAGCATTTTTAGTTTTTATTTTCTAGTTTAACATTTTTTTTAAACTTTTGATTTGATTAGACGTTGAGGATAAACCGGTAAAAGCTCTTGTGTCCTTGGACGACCTCTGTGACACCTGTGTCACTTCAAACATCAAACAAATACCAAACCAATAAAATATTATGTTTTATACTTGGGATTTGTATAAATATGTGTATCATTTGCACATATCAATTCTTGTTCAATTTCGGGCTCTAAATCGCTTTCTGGAAGGTTATACGCGCACCGATGTGTAAATATAACCAGTTTAATGCAACGAACACTCCAGAATAGTGAAATAGGTTTAACATACCTTAAACAACCTTTACATAACTTAGAAATAAGTTTTGAAGGCTTTGGTATGGCAAAAACAAGTTAATTCGCTTACAAGGACTAAACTTGACAAACTGTGAAAGTATGCCAATTTGAACTGTAACGAACATTCCGGAACATGACCATAAGTTAAACATACCATAAATATCCCTTACATAGCTTAGAAATAGGCTTTGAGGGGTTCGGTGTGCTAAAATAAACTTTTGGGTCATTCAGGGACTAAAAGCGTCAAAAAGTGCACAAGTTTGCACTTTCGCGCATAACTTACGTTCTGAATACATCCGGACATCCAAAAATTTATGTAAGCACTAAAATATTATATTTTAGTGTTTGGCATGAGAAAAATCTATTCGTCGCGTCATTTGGATCGTTTTTCGCGCTTATGCGCATTCCGTCGTAATTAAGCGAACATCACGATCGTACGGCCAAACGAACCGACATACGAGATATTTTTGAGCACATTTTAAGTTCCCTTTACTTTAACTTCATTTTAGAGCTTTGAAATGGGGTTAACGGGCCTTAAACGTGTCGGAAATGGCTTAAATACATGACAGGGACCAAAACTACCATTCTGCCAAACTTACTGGCTTACGGACCGTAATCCCTACCCTTACGGTCCGTAAGGGATCTCCAGCACATCAGAAGCTTTCGAACAGCCTGTTTCCAGCTGTCGTGCACTCCCAAACCCCTTTCCACCTGTTGATTCCTTATGGTGGGTGGCCAATTAACCTACCACAACTTTCCAACAAGTGTACGCCTTAGATTCGATCACGGTTTCCAAGAAATGATCCTAACGGTGGTCCTAATCCTATAAATACCCAACCCATTCAACCCCAAAAAACCCACAAATCTGATCTTAGAAGCTCTAAGTTGAAACCATTGTTTCATACCTGAGCTACTTGGATCGAGATTAGCTTTCGGGGACCCTGGGTAAGTATTCCTTCGTTCTTTTATTGCTTTTCGAGTCCGAAAGTCAAACTTTGTTTGACTTTCTGCGTTGACCAGTTTATGGTCAATGCAAAGTTCGTTTGAACTTCGCAACGTGATTGTAATCACGATGGTTATAGTCCTTTGAGACTATGCCTACTGATTACCACGTTGTCTAGGGTCGTAAGGGTAAGCGATCTAATAAATCGCTTATACCTTCGAACCCGACCCATTTGGTCGATCATTAGGATCCGACCAAATACCTTAGGTGGCCATAGTGTATAGGGAATAACCTTCCGAGGTTATACCTTATGGTCGCTTCGCTTAAGTAGTTGTATGATAGGTAGTTTATATGCCTTAGGTGAATTACCAAAATACCCCTTTAATACCAAAATTCATTTTAAACATATGTAACATAACCAATGACCTCTAAACTGATTTATCAACAATATTAAACATGTTAAGGCATATTCTACTTGTCATAGGACTAGTTAGGCAGTCCGAACGCGTTTCACGCGAACGACGCGTTAAAGTAGCATAAGCTACCTAAACGAGTCGTGATGGGTCGTAAGCACTTAGGTTAGGTTTCATTTAGTATGTAGGTTTTGTTAAACCATATGACACGAGTCTCTATACTCGTTTGGTTTACGAACCCTCATTCTATCTAATCCTCCGATTTAGGTCCGGTTATTTAACATAGTTACCTATACTAGGTACCGTTTGATATCCGTGATCTCTAGCATTGTTGGTTGTTACTCAAGGACTACTGAGCAATCTCATGTGAGTACATAGTCCCCTCTTTTACTGTTTTCAACTGTTTTGGGGTGAAACATGTGTACCTATTTGTTATTTTCATGATTTCAAAGTATAATTGATTATACGTGTTAATACTTATCTTTTTACAAACTAAATGATTATTTATGGTTTAAACTCTAATTTTTCTTAAAGATTATAAAATTAATGTTTGGAATAGTACTTATTTTTGTTCACCAGACCGGTTGGTAGTATGATATAGCGCTATAGGATTTGACACCCCATTCCTGTTGTCATGGAATGTCTGAAACCAATTTGTTTCTCCATCCAAATAGGGATTTCCTTTGTGGTATCCCTATAGTCTCAAAGGTGTATTTTGATGCACTAGGTCTGAATGAATTCTTAAATCACATTATTTTTGTATATTTAGTGATACTCCCAAAAGTATACTTTGATATGCTCCCATATGCGATATAGTACAAAACCAACATGTATTTTATTTTATTTATCACATCCAAAGCATATTATGATATGTTATTTACAAAACCAAAACATAGTTTAATATGTTATTTATAAATCCGAAGTATACTTGTAATATACTACTGAAAACTATTATTTTAAACAACTAAAGTATATTGTATGTACTATCTATCTAACGATTGGGTTTTGGTTAGTGTTTAGATAACGGGACGGGTGTAATGTGATGAAAACATGGTAGATACGCCGCTGGTACTTCTTATATATAAGTGTTTTCATTGCGTTACATACCGTGGCATTATTTAGTACACTTGGGTTAACGATATTGGACCTGAAATATATTTTAATATATTACTCATTCGATTCTCTTAAAATCCAAAGTATATTTTCACATATACTATAAGCCTTTTTATCAAAATATTGTTGTTCAAACAATACATTCAATACAAACTCATTTTACATGGTTATTCATTTAACCATACATTATTTTCTTATTTATACATATCATCTGAACTTATGGTTTTTCAAATGATTTACACAACAAAACAATTTACAAGGATCATGACTACTTTTCTTAAAACATTCTTTTCCTTTAAACTTAAGTCATGAATCCTATTTTCACAAAACCTATGTATCTCACAGGCATTTTTATGCTGACGTACCTATTTTTACACATGTTTCAGGTACTGCTTTGTGATGATTGATGATATATACTACACTTAGGATGGACTCGTGCCTTAGCAACTTTAAAACTTGGAAGATCATAGTTGTACTTATTTGATTGTATTAAAACAATGAGTTCATTTATTCAATAAAACAAAATTTATTTATTCCATGGTTATGAAACAATGATACTGTTACAACACTCCCCGACGTTTCCGCCACGTCTTGTTGCTTTACGTGGTCGGGGTGTGACAACCTCGGTATCTTACCAACACTATACTACGCTCACGATGGGTGCACTTGCCCATATGTGTGTTTAGTGTTAGTAAATATCGTGTTTTATAAATTTAAAACTTGGCTAAAAAGTGTTAAAGGGCTTAAAATATACATTAAAAACTATACGACACTTCACACGCATCAAGTTTTTGGCGCCGCTGCCGGGGACACAAGGATTTTAAGAAGGTTAGGAATCAACGGCCTAATCATTTTTTTCTAATTTTTCTGTTTTTTTAGGATTTTTTTAGATTTTTCAGCTTCTGCAGAACTCAGCACGGGCTGTGCCCGCTGAACACGCCCTGTGCTCAATCTTTGGTACTCGCCAACATTTTTGTTGATTTTATTTTAATACATGTTGTAGGTTGATAGACGAAGTGACGAAGAATCAAGTTAGGATGGATGTAGAAACCCACCTTAATAATAAACAATAAGTTAATCTTGGTTTATGTTTGTTACAATTTGTCTTATTTGGAGCAATGTATTTGAATTTTGGCTATTTATTAAATTCGATTTAACTTATATTGTCACAATAGTGTTATGATGCTTTTGAGCGATTTGTTCGTCTCATCCCGATGTTTCCGCCAAGCCAAAATAGTTAATTTGGGTCAAAATACATTATGGTTCTTTTGTGCAGTTGAGATAATAGTTAAGGGAGAAAGGACATGTAAAACCTCATGTGTTTTCGGTCTCACATTAAAAACTCATGTCTCTATCTCTTTCTCTCTCTCTCTCTCTCTATATATATATATATATATATGGATGGGCTAAAATGAGAACCACCTTGAGTTGTGAGAACCGTGAGAACTACGCCATCCAAAAGGTTTTTCCAAAAAAAAAAATCTCAAAAATCATAAAAAATTGTTTCAACAAAAAAAAAAAAAATTAAAATGCCGCATACACACATTTACATGAGGTGTAAAAAAATATTTATCTTCGTACAAAATTTACATCAGCACGTAAAAAAAACTTGCATCAGTCAAAACTACCTGACTCGAGATTTTTTTTTGCTTTTTTTTACAGACGTATATATAATATTTTCATCTACGTTTGTGCACAAAAATTGTGGCTCAACTCGCACGAAGAGTAGGAGTTCTCATCGTTCTCACAACTCGTGGTGATTCTCATTTGAACCGAGCCCTATATATATATATATATAGTGTAAGTTTCTATACATCCTTCCCCTATATATATATATATATAGGGTGGGGTTCTAGAGTGAACACTAGTGTATTTGCGAACTGAATGAACAAATCCTGACCATTGATCTACACACGTGTGTGGCTAGGATTAGCTCACTCAGTTCGCAAGCTACACTAGTGTTCACTCTTGAACCTAATCCTTATATATATATATAGGGGGCCACTAAAATGAAAACTAGCTCAGTTGTGAGAACCGAGAGAACCACTTTCTAACCATTAGATCTTCAAGATGGATGGATGAGATTAAAAGGAATTAAAACTATTAAAAAGTTATTTTTATTGTCTTATTATGTTTTTAATATGGGGAATTCTATTCCCACACCTATTTATTAATCCGCACAGCCTGGATTTTCAATATGCATCGTATAGGTCTATACGATGTGTACTGAAAAAGTAAAAAAACATTGCATACTGACAGGTGCAGGTGTTGTCTGGCGGCTGGCATAATACGCATCGTATAGGCCTATACGATGCGTATTAAGACCCTGAATTTTTGAAGTTTATTTTTTTGTGTGTTGTGTTGGGATTTTGGTGTTTTGGGTTTGTTGTTGGTGTTTAGTATAGGTTATTTTTGTTTTAGTAAGTTTTAAAATCTTTATTATTTTTATATCGTTAAGTATCGTATTATAGCGTATAGTGTCGTGTCGTATCGTATCACATATTTATCAATTTTGTATCGTTAATTATTGTATTAACTTAACATCGTATTATAGATCAAGCATACCAATCTAAACAGTTAAAATAAACAATCATAAATACAAATAAACTGAAACTGCAAATTTAACTACATAATAAGTTTGTACATACACATGCCATTGTTCAAAATACATAAACCGTCAAAATACAAGAAAAGCACAACGATCCTAAACCTATGGATCCTGAGTGGTGCCTGAGGGCCCCTCCCCCGCAGTGCCTGAGGTCCCCGCCCCCTGATCCGGACCGGGCTGTTCACCACGCCAGAGTTCCTAGATCACCTCCATGAGAAGACGCTCCATACGACCATGAGCGGCGTCCATCCGCGCCTCCAACTGATGTAACACACGTGCCACAGCTGGATCGAGCTCGTCGTCGACTACATGCTGGGGGTACTGAGGCACTCCATATGGCTGCGGCTGCAGTGGCGGAGCAGCTATCGGAAATGGAGGCGGCAGCGTAGGTGGTGGGTCAGCGTAGTCACCATCGTCGTCATCGGAGTCGTCGTCGTCGTCGCCCTCTGCGACATCACCATCTGCCGGCTGACCCTCACCCTGTGTCAGCTCTTGACGCAACACTGGTAGCTCGTCTGGGAGAGTGGCGGGGGCGAACACCTCCCCGTCGGCACCTATAAGTCGCAGCCCGAGCCCAGGGAAGTCACGTGTCACGTGCATGACGATCAAGGTAGTATGGGTCAACCTGACCGGCTCCACCACGCCCCCCTGCGAGAATAATGGGTCCTGCTGGGGAACACGGCCCAAAGAGACGATGATACGTGTGATGTACACCCCCCGTACAACACATACATGTCCTACCTGTGGTACGCCGCCGTAAACCACTGGCCTAGGCAGCGATGGAGGGCGCACCTCTCCCCCCATATAAGGCAGTACAGGTAAAAGAGATCCCCCGTGATTGCACCACTCGCGACTCTTCTCACGTGGTGCTTTGGATGTGCCAATAAGCTTGTGCAGGTAAGGGTAGAGGGGATCAGTGATATAGGAAGACCTCGACTTCGACGTCGGGCCGAAAGGATGATGGCTGATTGTCACACCCTGATATTTACAACTCAGCCTGGTGGGCCCGGTGGGGAGTATCATGACGTAAGATTGGTATCGTCATGGTCAAACATACACAGAATAGCACAGCGGAAGTCTTGGAATATAAAATATTATTACAAACACAAATGTCTGAAAATATCAAAGTATTACGTACAAACAAGCTTGTAATAATCCACAGGCAGATCATTTAAAACAAAAGAAGTTTATCAGACTAATGACTTATGCGAAGGAGTTGCAAGTTCCTCGTCTAACAATCCCGAGCAGCTTCCAGCCTATTTACGTATTTGTACCTGTCACTTAGACTTTTGAAAATACGTCAGTTTTCACTGGTAAATACAATCAACCGACACATTTGAAAAATGTTTCATAAATTGGTTTAGGTGCACAAGGCACGAAAGTATTTTATACTTGGGACAAACTATATCTCATGTTATCAGTTTTACATAACTTGCTCTACATACGGGGCCCGGTACTATGCCGGTTCATGATTAACCGACACACCACTTATTCCCTTATTGGGAAACCCATATTGGGTATAAAATTAATTAAATAACTATATTGCATCTGTCGGGTGTATGCCTACACCCCGTGCTTAGGTCCTGGCCATTTGCAATTAATGAGTCAAGGATATCCAGGACACGGTCGCATTATGAGTTAAGGATATCCAGGACACGGTCGCATTAACCCCCAATGTTTTAGTCAAGCAATACGAATTAAAACAGGTTATTTGAATTTCCCGACTTATTGGTCTTCGAATCCCATACCTGACCATGCGGTAATTATATTACCGTATCCCAAGCCCGTATAAGGGAAAATAGGTTAAGAGTATTTACCTGAGCTAGCTCCTGTCTTAAATTGCAAGATTTATAATAGCTCAGCCGTATTTAATTAAGTAAGCATAGATACAATTTACCGGAAGGCTCTAGTCTGGAATGATGGTATAAACAACCAATTTAGAATGCTAATGGGTCTTATTTAGGTCATAGACCTAGACCGGCTAACTTAAAGTATTAGAAACGGTACGATACGCTAGATTAAGCGATAACCGGAATAAAATGTAATTTAGACCCAACAAGTATGAGGGCTTGTATAATATGGGTAAACTAAATACATTCTGGATTTTGAAGTAAAAATGATAAGGTTTAACCCGTTTCGGTAAACTTACGTAAACTAGTTACCTAAGTCTAACCGTATGCGTATAGCGATAACGAGTAACCGGGTAAGTCATGAACAAGTTCCATATGCCAATATACTTTAAACAAGTTATAATATCCGTAGGATATCAACTTGTATGCCCGTTAATGTTTTAAAATCAAACTATGCCTCATAAGGGCGTTACGGTCATTTTACGATATATAAAAGAAACTTGAGTACAATCTGATGTTATGATCATAAACATTCTTTAAAAACACTTTATTTATGATATAATATTAGTATGATATCAAACATATGTGTGTTTTTGATGTGTGCAAAATGCAACATATAAATTACATCAAATGTGGCATAAAACTAACCCTTTTTTTAGTACTGAATGTTGGAAAAAGTGTGTTTTTGTCTTCCTTTTGTATTTTCAGGATTAAATGAGCTCAAATGAACAAAAGAAACAAAAAGGAAGCTAAATCTAACATAAATACAAGAAAAGGAATAAACATGGCATGCCCGACCCCCCGACAGCATCTTCCCAAGCAAAAACAAGAGAACAGAAGGCTGAACACGCCCCGTGCTCAATGAGCACGGGGGCGTGCCCAAGTGTCTGCAGAAAAGAAAAAGTTGTAGAAGCTTCTATCACCCACCACGGGGGCGTGCCCAGCGGACACGGGGCCGTGGTCAACTCTAAGATTCGCAGAATCTAGGGAAATCTTGATAGTACAAATACGCTTCTGCACACGGGGTCGTGCCCAGCGGACACGGGGGCGTGGTCAACTAATGCAGACAAACTGCAATTAATGAATGAAGAGAAGATGGGTGGACACGGGGCCGTGCCCAATGGACACGGGGCCGTGCCCAATGGTCACGGGGCCGTGTCCGTGCTTCTGTGCAGGCTATAAATAGGGGTGCTTGGCTCATTTGCAAACCATCCCTTGGCACACCACCTCTCTCACACTTCACCCACACTCCACCACCACCACAACACCATCATCCATCATAGAGTGTGTGAGTAGTCTCGGGATCCAAGATTGATCGTAAGAGTTCCTGACAATCAAAGGCCATGTTTGCCCAAGTCTCTTACATCACTTATTTAAGACAAGTGTCTAGTGTAATACTTTTTATTTTTAATCTTTTCGCACTTTTTATTTGGTTATGTATTAATGACTTTAATAACTAGTTTCTTATGTTGAAGGTGAATCTTCCTTATCATTTGTCCGTGGTGTCTTGGCATTATTTTACTGTCTATATAAAATAAAAGATTTTCATCATTCATATCTCCACGGTCTATATGGAGGTATGTTGGCTACCTGGTCGGGGGTTAAGGGAATGGTTTGGTAAGAGTCTTGCCTTGTTTAGTGTATAGATCCTGCAAGGACCTGGGTCAAATTTAGTAGGACCTCCTTCAATACCCACTGTTATTGGATGGCGGGGGTCCAAACTCTTTAATCCCCTCATATGTAAGCTACTATTAAAACTTTAACCCGGCTACTTAGGACTGTATCCCTGTTGACTCAGACTACTTAGCCGAGGGTAACGTCACCTTCCAATGGCGGACCAACGTACCCTCATGGAATACCTACGACCCACCGTAGGTAATCTCGGCGCCGCTATCAATGCACCGAATGTCGAAACCAACAACTTCGAACTTTGGCCACATTTGATACAAATGCTTCAAAACTCCGCAACCTTCCATGGGCTTGCGGACGAGGATCCCCATCTACATATTACTAATTTCTTAGAAATATGTGATACCTTTCGGATCAATGGAGCATCAAACGACGCCATCCGCCTTCGAATGTTTCCATTTTCACTAAAAGACCGAGCTAAGGCTTGGCTTAATACCCTCCCAGTTGGCTCGGTAAACACCTGGGATGAACTAGCCCAAAAGTTTCTATATAAGTATTTCCCTCCTGCTAAAACGGCTAAATTAATGACTGAAATTAATACATATTCACAAGAGGATGGGGAATCCTTATATGACACTTTGGAAAGGTTCAAGGAGCTACTAAGAAAGTGTCCTCATCACGGTCTTGCGGTGTGGCAACAAGTATCCACTTTCTACAATGGGTTGTTGCCACACACAAGACAAACACTTGACTCTAGCTCCGGGGGACTTTTAGGTAATCGTCGCCCAAATGAAATATATAACTGAATTGAGGAAATTGCTCAAACCAATTTTCAGTGGCACACTCCCCGAGGCAATAAAGCTATTGCCCCGGGCGCCCATAAGGTTGATGAAAGCACTTCTTTACAAGCCCAAATCGAGGCCCTTTCTTCAAAAATCAAATAGCTAGAGATGGCAAAAACGGCCTCGGTCATGGCTTGTGAGGGGTGTGGTGGGCCACATGAAAATTGGAGTTGTATGAAAGAAGTAGATAACCAAACATAATCGGTAAACTACATTGATAATAGACCTAGGCCGTCGGGTCCTCCAACGGGTACCTACAACCAAGGATGGCGTAACCACCCTAACCTTGGTTGGAGAGAACTCGACAATGGTAGTAACCAACAAAATCTAAACCAGCAAACAAACTTTCAACAACCAAGAAACGAGTCACAAAATTTCTCTTAACAACAAGGTGGACGAGAAAGGCTTGAAGATACTGTATCTCGCCTCATCTCCGACACCGAAAAGAAAAACTCGGATCGATTTCAACAATTGGAATCGAATTTTAGAAATCAACAAGCTAGTATTCAAAACATTGAAAAACAATTAAATCAAATAGCTCAGAATTTCTCTGAGAGACCACAAGGCGCGTTACCAAGTAATACCGAGACCAACCCAAAGGCGCAAGTACATCTCATCATATTGAGAAGCCGTACCGTGGGTCCCGAGGTGGCTCCATTACCGCCAACCGAAAGAAACCAATCTAGCCAAACCACTACTCCACCCACGCCCCAACAAGAGAAGGCTTCTCCACCAATTCAAGAGCCCACTAAGACTCCTCCGGTTCCATACCCCAGTCGATTAATTCGTCAAAAGACTGATGAGCAATTCGCAAAGTTCAAAAATTTACTAAAACAATTGCATGTTAATATTCCATTTATCGAAGTCCTAACCCAAATGCCTAAATATTCAAAATTTATGAGGGACTTCCTCACTCATAAAAGGAAAATTGAATCATTACAATTAGTTAATTTAGGCGAAGAATGCTCCGCCTTACTACTCAACAAACTCCCGCAAAAGAAGATTGACCCTGGAAGCTTCACAATTCCTTGCTCGATTGGGGAATCCCCCATTCGCAATGCACTAGCCGATCTCGGGGCTAGCATCAACCTCATGCCCGCATCAATGTTCAACCGACTCGGCCTAGGGAAAACAAGCCCTACAAAAATGAGCATACAACTCGCCGATAGGTCCGTCAAATATCCACAAGGTGTCGCTGAAAATCTATTGGTCAAAGTCGGCGAATTTGTCTTCCCGGCCGACTTTGTCATACTAGATATGGAGGAAGATACCGAAGTACCACTCATCTTAGGGAGGCCATTCCTAGCTACGGCCCAAGCAGTGGTAGACATGAATGATGGAACACTAACATTGAGGATTGGGGACAAGGAAATGAAGTTTGGAGTTGGAAAAAGAGTAGAAGACGACGACCCAGTAAACTACATGAAGGTCATAGACTCAAGTTTGGATGATGCTCTTCGACGGTGTAGCATGGGATGCAAAACATCCCACTTGGGTAACATATGACCAGGCTTTGGGTCTAGCCAAGGACCCTTATAAACGTGGCGCACCACGGAGGCATTCCGCGGAACTATCCTTAGTTTAGTTTAGATTAATTTTTGTGTTTTCTAGTTTAGTTTTAATTGTCAGGAATAAAACACACTCGGGATGGTGAAGGATACCAAGGGAAACTTGAACCAGCACCCCATGCACAAAAACAGGGCCACCCGACAATTTTTCTTCATTACAGCAAGTTCAGCATGAGGCCGTGCTCATCCAACACAACCTGTGCCCAACCATCTGCAGAAAATGCCCAGTTCAGGTAACTGGACACGGGGCGTGCTCGCTGAACACGCCCCCGTGCCCAGGCTTCTGTTTCTTTTTACTAATTTCTGTTACTGGCAATCTGAACACGGGGCCGTGCCCGGACACCACGGGGCCGTGTCCAGACGCCCAGTAACATAAATTTATGCTTTTTCACACCTTTTTACACATTCAATCAACCTAAAAACTTATTTTTGGGACACATTGAGGACAATGTGTGATTTAAGTGTGGGGGGGGGGGGGGATGCTAAAACCTTGAATCTTGCAAGTCCTAATTACAAGCCTTACACAAAACTCTATTGGAACCGCTAATCACCCCAATTTTTTTTTTCAAATTTTTTTCATTTTTTTACTTGCCTAGGTTTAACTTGGGAATTTCAAGTTCTAAAAATGTTATATTTTTACAAATTTACAACCGATAGCGTCGTGATAAAAAGAACCAATATAAGAAAATTATGAAATGGCATGACAAGTTTAATTAAAATTTGATTATATATACTTGATCACATAAAAACCCATTCCCACAAAAAGTGAGTTTTGAGTCTTTATTGAGCATACAAATACATATCTTTAAACTAAATGCTCATTTTTCGTTTCTTGTGTGAATAGCCGCTTGGTTCTTACGACTTTAGAACTTGCCACGACAATTTATTCTCGGTCCTTACCAACTTAAACCCGAGTAAGTAAATGATGGAGGCATTAGGACTAACCCTTTTTATTTCTACACCATTATTTTTCTTTTTTTTACCACCTACCCAAAAATCCCCCTAGTTAACCCCTTTGAGCCTAAACCCTTTCATTTCTTAACCCAAAACAAACACCCTTTTACCCACCAAAACCCTTTTTCATTTTAAACCCTTTATTTTAGTAACAAAGCTCGGTTTTTCTTATGAGTTCTTAAAAAAAATGATGATGATGATGAAGCCAAAAGAAATAAACAAACAAGTTTATCAAAAAAGAACTTTGTTTGAAAAAAAAATGCTTCATCAAAATAAAAAAGTTACAAAAAAATAAAAAGTCTTACGAAAACCGACGCTTTTTACGCCTTTTGCCCTTTTACTAACCACTAACCCAACCACCTACCTTTAACCCAAGCCTAACCCTTCACCCAAAAAGTCCTGTTGATATTTACAAAGGTGTACAGTTAAAAATGAGGAGGATTGATTGCTTGGCAAGCTTATGGTAAGAGTAAGTTCCATGCCGCTCTCGAGTGATTCACTAAAATACATCTTCGGCCGAGTGTTGAGTGATCCCCCGTGAGGTATGTGAACTTGTATATAAATGAATTTTTAAAAAGGCATGTTATGCCCTAATAAGTAATTTATCTTATGTAATGTTTTAAATAAATCATGACGAATAGGATTGTAAATAAATAAAAATAAAACTTAATAAAGAATCTTGGAAATCCCGACACTCTATGACAAGCCCAAAAACCTTCTCTTCTACCCATTCCATTTGGGAGTGTAAAGCCACATTATAAAGAGTTTTGCTTGAGGATAAGCAAAGATTCAAGTGTTGGGGTATTTGATGTGTGCAAAAT
The DNA here is from genome assembly GCA_030545235.1 of Helianthus tuberosus. Lineage (NCBI taxonomy): Eukaryota > Viridiplantae > Streptophyta > Magnoliopsida > Asterales > Asteraceae > Helianthus > Helianthus tuberosus. Next base: position 398,726 of record JARYGA010060206.1, read on the forward strand.
GCAACATATAAGTTACATCAAATGTGGCATAAAACTTACCCTTCTTTTAGTACTAATGTTGGAAAAAGTGTGTTTTTGTCTTCCTTTTGTATTTTCAGGATTAAATGAGCTCAAATGAACAAAAGAAGCAAAAAGGCAGCTAAATCTAACATAAATACAAGAAAAGGAATAAACGTGGCATGCCCGACCCCCGACAGCATCTTCCCAAGCAAAAACAAGAGAACAGAAGGCTGAACACGCCCCGTGCTCAATGAGCATGGGGGTGTGCCCAAGTGTCTGGAGAAAAGTCAAAGTTGTTGAAGCTTCAATCACGCACCACGGGGGCCTGCCCAGCGGACACGGGGTCGTGGTAAACTCTAAGATGCGCAGAATCTAGGGAAATCTTGATAGTACATATACGCTTTTGCACACGGGGTCGTGCCCAGCGGACACGAGGGCGTTGTCACACCCCGATATTTCCACGTATTACCGGTGGGCCCGGTGGGGAGTATCGTGACGTAGTCGATATCATCATAGTCAAACAACACAATATATAAATGCACAGCGGAAGCAAAAGATAAATATATTACATTCCGAATATAAAGTAATGTCAAAGTATTACAACGGAAAGTAAAGGATCCACATGCGGATCAAATAAAAGAAAACTGTTCAACAGACTTTAGGCATCTAGAACTTGCAAGATTCCCTATTGACGCCCTGAGCTCCCAGCCAATTACGTACAGTACCTGCCACTTAACCTTTTTGGAAAATACGTCAGTTTACACTGGTAAATACAATTAACTGTCTCATTTTGAAAATGTTTAAGAAAATTGGTTTGAATGCACAAGGCACAAACATTCTTTTATAACCCGGGACAATTTTATTAATAAAAATCTTGTATCCGATTTACATGGTTGTCCAACATTTAGGGCCGGTGATTATACAATACAAGCCGGTCAAGATTAATCGACACACCATAAATATAACTCACAAGAAGACATCCTTACGAGTGAGTATATCTTTTACATACGCAACAGGAGGTGTTATGCCTACACCTTGTGCTTAAGTTATGGCCATTCACTTTTTAAATGAGCCAAGGATATCCAGGACATGGTCATTAACCCCTAATGTTATTTGTTATCAATCAATACATATTAAAACGGGATTATGCAATTTAATCATCTCCGATTAAAAGGTTTCTACACCCAACCAAGCGGTATTTTTTATAATATCGTATCCCAAGCCCGTATAAGGGAAAAATAAGTTAAAAGTATTTACCTGAGCTAGCAAATGCAATTTATACTCAGCCGTATATTCTAATCAGCAAGCACAAGTACTTCTACTGGGGCTCTCAATCTGGAACGAAGGTTTTATTAACCTATTAGATTCCTAACGGGTCTTATTTAGGTCGTAACTTAGACCGGTTAGTTTTTAAGGAACGGTTCACGGTTCTTACGCACGATTAAGCGAAGACCGGAATAGAATGTGATTTAGACCTGACAAGTTTGAAGACTTGTATAATATGGGTAAACTAAACACATTCTGGATTTTGAGATAAAAATGATAAGGTTTGACCCGTTTCGGCTAATTTATGCAAACTAGTTACATAAACCGAACCGAACGCGCAAGAAGCGTAACGGGTAACCATAAGGGTCCTAAACAGGTTTCCTAAGTTAATATGCCTTAAATATGTTGTGATATCAGTAGGATACCTTCCATTATGCCCAAAACGAGTTTAATCTCAATTTAAGCCCCGTAGGGGTATTTTGGTCATTTTAAATATTATAAAAGAGATTAAACATGATTTTGAGGTTCGGGTCCGAATACATCAGTAACATAACTTATTTTAACAGGTTACATCAGTTGATGATAAGTCTTATGTGACAAAATGGTTTTAAACCCAAACTATGCGTTTAATACGCGTAAAAAGTCATTTTAAGCGATTTCCGGGTTATACCGGAATTCTGAGTTCTCTGATCAGGTTATAAAGTTCAAAATAATTTATTTATTAAATAAAATCAGTAGCAATTGGATTGGTGTCAAAATACTCTGTAAAACTCAATTTATACACAAAAAGGGTATAATCAGTACTTACCGTATTAAGGCGATAGCCTTAGGTTATGATCAGTTTAAAAATAATTACAAATCTTTAAAAATTTCAAAATATTATATTACATCAGTAGGTAAAAGGTTTGGTGTCAAAAATTTGGGTTTAGATAGGCTTTATGCTAATTGCGCCGTTTAATTACTAAAAGGCGTTATAATTACGCTAATGAGCATAACTCCTAATCTAGACCTCCAACTGATGTGAAAATTTAGGGACAACTTTATAAATCAATAATAAGGATTATTGTCCTTTCACATTTCCAAAATTCTTGTTTTATGGTCATAAGGGCATATTGGTCAACATTAGGCAATTAACGGAAACGCGTAAACGAAAGGGGCAATCAACGAACCAATCACAGAGGGTTATACCAACATGTAACCTGGTCCTAAGGAAGCCCTAAGGTATTTCTAAACCCATCTAAATCGGGTCAGAACTGAAGTCAAAGCAAAAGTCAAAGTTTTGCGACTTTCGGTTCCGAACCGGGTCTAAACAGAAAATTGTCGGATCAAACAAGCTTAGATCAGTTCTTATACTTATTACCAAGTTATATGAGTGATAAAATAGGTTACATGCCTTCTACATTGCTAATTACATGTTAATTTGCAAATTAAGCTTCTGTTGACTTTTTCTAAACAACTTTGACCCGACATTTGATCTAGTTAGAGTGGGAATCTGAGGGTGCCCTTTTAAGGGTTTATTGCCCACATAAATACCAACTTATAACTACCTTAAGTTTGGCTAATCACTGGACTATTAGTGATTAATCGATAAGTCAAACCTTAATTATGACGGTTTGACTTTTAAGCTAAAACTAAGTAAAAACTCAACTAAGAAAGGTTAACCATACTTACCAAGGTCTAATGCACGACCAGGGATGCTTAAAGAAGGCTCTTGAGCTCCAGAATTGACCAGGAGAAGAGTTGGGAATGAATGATCAAGAATGGCAAACAATCGGCTTTATATAGTGTTCTTGAATGCTTAAGATCATGACAAATCATGCTATACATGATCCCTGATGATTAACAAGTGTCCCTAAGGCCTAAGAATTAGTTTAGGCAACTCTTGGAAGTGTTAAAGGGCAATACATGTCGCTTACAGGGGCTGAACATCCATTTTAAACGAGTTTCCGCATCTGGGCATGTTTACACGGGCCGCGTAGACTCTTAAGGAGTCTTACGCGGGCTGCCTAGCCCGGCTGATCTGAAATCAACTTTCAATAATTGTTAATTTTGGTCCCTGTTGATGTTTAAGGCCATTCCCGACATGTTTAAGGCCCGTAAAGCCATCATTAAGGCCCTAAAGTGATGCCTAAACATTGTAGACATGAAAAATGCACAAAAATATGCCGGATGTTGGTTCGTTTGGTCGTATGATCGCGATGTTCGCTTAATTACGACGGAATGCGCATAAGCGCGAAAAACGATCCAAATGACGCGACGAATGGATTTTTCTTATGCCAAACACTAAAATAAAATATTTTAGTGCTTACATAAATTTTTGGATGTCCGGGGATATTCAGAATGTAAGATATGCGCGTAAATGCAAACTTGTGCGCTTTTTGACACTTTTAGTCCCTGCATGACTTAAAGGTTTATTTTTGCGCACAAAACACCTCTAAGCCTATATCTAAGCTACGAAAAGGATAATTAGGGTATGTATAACTCAAGGTCATATTCCGGAAGGTCCGATAATATACGAATCGACATACTTTTGCATTTTGACGCTTTAGGTCCCTCTATCGCGCAAACTTGCATATCTCATCATTTAATAGCATTGAAGCCTTATATAAACCATATTAGGCATTCCTGAAAGTATTATTAAACATGATAATGCTTCGGGCTCGATAAAAGGTCATTCAAAGGTATATTTAAACATATTGACACTTTTAGTCCCTTATACTTGGAAAGTTGCGCGTAACTTCACTTTTGGGCATAAAAGCCTTGGGTGGCCAATGATTGGCAATCCCGAGAGTATAGTCAAATATCATGAGGCTCTTGGTTTGTTAAAAGGTCACTCAGAGGTAAGAATTAACATGTTGACGCCTTTAACCCTTTATTGCGCAAACTTTCAATTAATTACACAAACGGCTACACTTGATTAACAAATGGCTCATTTGTGAATATAAAACCGTAAAAGGTTATTTAGAACTTATTTTAGGTATGATAATACTTCCAGTTCTTTCTTAATTAATTTTTTTCGATTTTTCGAAATATTAGTCCCTTATATTCAAGGTTTGACTTTACTAGGGTTTATTACACGTGTCAATACTTCATTGAACGTGATTTTACGAGGTGTTACATCCTCACCCCCTTAAAAGAAATCTCGACCTCAAGATTTGCTTAAAGTAAAGGAAGTACTTTCTGTCGTATCATGGATTTAACTTCCATAGTATATTTGGGCCTCCAAGGGTATCCTAGTTGACCTATACAATAGGTGCATACTTTCTTTTGGAGCTCCTTAACCTGTCGATTCTCAATCAACATAGGTTGCTCATACTATCATAGATATGCATATCATTATGTGATAGTGATTTTCGACTTATTGGTGACACGTCGTTAAATCATTAGTGTGGGTCACATTGCGCGTTCCACCAAGCTCCTAAATTAGGTCTTAGCTCGTAAACTATTTAGTCTTGATACATTCGAATCCTTCGAATGACTTTATATATTCCGAGCTTAACTAACCTGAAAATTACAACTCGGCACACCCTTTTAGGGTGTTATCTTTTGTTGAACCTTATCTTTTAACCAGAACTTAGGAGGGTTGCTATTTTCATAAATCCTTGATTTTCTACCGAATACTGGCATCTTACATATGATTACTAATTCGAATGACCTTACTTGTTGTTTTCCAATGCAACTTTCAGATCCTGATAATTGGACTTACCAATCTATTGTCCTATCAATAGATGTTTAGTATGCCATCTATACAAGGTCTCTAAAGGAGCAGCCTTAATACTTACATATCAATTATTATAGAAAAGCTTATCTTAGGGTGGGATGGTTATCCCAACCATTGCTTAAAACTAATCTTAAGGAGTAGCTAATCCTTATAGTTAGTCGAACAAATCAACGATCCTGGGCAGCTGATGGAATTTCTTAATCGTTGTCTAATTAGGGTTGCGGTAATAATGCATAAGCAAAATGAACCGTCTTTCTTATTTAACAATATCAAACTCTCGAAATATTGAGTTAGGCTATATGAATCTCCTATCTTAAAATTTACTTAATCAGGGTTTCGATTATTCCATTAATGGTACTAGCTGTCTTGGAGATTTCATAATGATGCAGCCCTAAATGGGATATAAATGTTAACTCTACTTGCCTCTCGGGAGGTAAACATGGTAGTCTTAGGAGAAGATAATCAAGATACAAGGAGGTTACAGAGATTTTTCCAAATCTCAGGCTCCAGTTCATCCATCCTTGCTTGTGCCAAATGAGTGACACATTTATGCTATGAGTCCACAGATTCCTTTACCAGGAAACATTTATTTGGAAAATTTTATTTTCTAGACATCTTCTTTGAATACCATTAGCTGACTTTAATACCGTATGACCATTGGAATATCTTTATGGTTCCATGCATTAAACCTCCATACTGATCAGGCATGGAAGCAATCTATGGAACTTATTGAGATACATCAATTCTCATACGGCGGTTTTGTCATACCATTTGGTATCCGTAATCGATAGGGATCAAGAGATATCAATTACATATGATGGTGTACTTTATCTGCAGAGAGGGTACATTAGGACTTCATGACCGAAGATTTTTGACAGGAATAGAAGAAACGGTTCCTATGATTTTCTATTTGTAAGCTTTACCTTACACTTATTTTCTAGGGTTCTTATGGTAGATTTTTTTTAAGAGTTTGTTATACTTACCATCTATGAAGGGTTGATTGGTATCCGAATCAAAGCAGAACCCTTAGAGTTTATTCTACTTCATATTTTTATGCTTAAGGTTCTAACAGGCAGACTTTACAAAATTTATTCCACCAATGACTTATCTGCACCTGAATCAAACAATACCCTTGCATATACATTATGGATAAGGACGTACCGATTATAAGATTGTCATCTTGTATGACCCCTTCTGCATCCATCTGAGAGACCTTAGCGTTGGTCTTCTTATCTCCTTTAGGTTTCTTAGTATATTTTGGGCAATTTGATTTGATATGCCCTTTCTCGTTACAGTTGTAACAAGTCGCATCTCCTATCTTTTGGCATTCCAATGTTTTATGCTCACTAGATTTGCAGATCCCACAAGCCCTAGGCTGTGATTGGGATTTTGATTCGTACCTGCATATCCCATAATGGCGCTTCTTGCAGGTCTTGCATACTGGTTTCTGGTTGGATTTTTCTTTGTTCTTCTTCTTAGAGCCCTGGGAGTTATCTTCCTCCCTTTTCCTTTTTAGCTCGTCTTTTGCATTTGAGGCATGAACAAGGTCCTCCTTATGAGTAAGGAAGTGTGGTCCTAGATAAAATTTGGAGTGAGTAGCATAGGGCTCCTTGAACTTTTTCACAGCCTTCTTCACAGCTTTTCCAACAGCTGCGTCTATCATAGTTTGAAGAACATCACTGGAAATTCTAAGGTTCACAATTGTAGCATCATTGGCATGTGTCGCATCATCCATAACATGACCAACGGCTGTCTTATCTGAGTTTGCCATACTCGATATTGGCTCCTAACACCAATAAAACAATTCCTTAGTTGCAATCCAACAACTGCTATTCCTCATCCTGATGGCCTTAATATATACTAATTATGGTATCAATAAACCATACAGGCTAATATAGCACTAACATTCTTAATGAACGTTATTTAAAATATATATTAATATTACTTAGCCTAGGTCGCAAAAGACCTTCAATGGCATTTAAGGTTTGGACCTAGTCCATCACTTTTCTGACAGAGGATCAAGACGTCACATCTGTCTTTATTATATTGAAGAGTTTAGGCAGCTTGAAAGCTTGCCATAGGGATATCAGAAAAGAGTGATTCCTAATAGATATAAAATATCCATCTAAGGTTTGTTGGAGTATTCTCTAAAGTATCATCGGCCAATTTCTATCTCGCGTTAAATGACCGGAGTCCTAGTCAGGCGGAGACAACAGTTCTCAACAGTTATCGTTCATTATAGAATCATATGTGCCAGCATCAAATAAATTTCTGCATAAATTGCTTGATAAGGAAAGGTACCTGCTATATAGTTATAATTCTGCACCATCTCCTGGGCGTTCATCCGGAAGACTCATGCGTTTGTTTTCCTGGCCTCTCCAGGCTTCTTTATAAGCTTTGGGCAGTTGGTTTTGATGTGCCCTTCCTCGTTACAATTGTAACATGTGGCATTCTTTAACTCCTTGCAATATAAAGTTTTGTGACCCTTGGTCTTGCAAATTCCACACCATTTAGCACGTGGGTCGATTGTACATTTCCCAGAGTGTTGCTTTCTGCAGTTACTGCATTTGGGTCTGTTATTAGACTGACTTGAGTTTTTCCTAAACTCAGAATCTTTCCCGTGCTCAAAGCTTCCTTTCTTCTTCTTGTTATATTGATGAGAGTTTTCCTCCTCTCTTTCTCTTCTTCCCTCGCCAGAAGCCTTAACAGACTTATTTCTGATTGCATCTAAGGTGAGAGATAAGGATAAGTCCACCGCGAACCTATATGTGGTTGGCCTAGATGCTTTAACATTTCCTTTTATCTCTGGTGCTAGGCCTCCAATGAAACGTGCTATGCGTTTAGGTTTAGGGGTGACTAAGTAAGGAACTAGGCGGGACATAGTGTTGAAACTTGTCACATATGAATGACAATCCAAATTCTCCATGACCAGAGTCAAGAAGTCTGATTCTATCTTTTCTACCTCATGCTGAGGGCAATAATTTTCCTTGACTAATGCAACAAATTGATCCCAAGATAAGTTGTAGAGTAGAACCTTTCCCGTGGCTTGGAGCAATGATCTCCACCATGCCAACGCTTCTCCTTTGAATGATTGTGAAACAAATTTCACAACATCTTGCTCCGCACAACCGCTGATGTCAAGAACAGCGTCCATCTCATCGAGCCATGTCATGCAATCGATGGCCCCTTTTTCTCCTGTAAAGTCTCTGCGCTTGCAGGAGACAAAATATTTATATGAGCAGGTCTTAATTGGTGCCTCTTGATGAAGCACAACCTGCCTAGACAGAACACTCCTCTAATTTGATGAGTGATGAACATCGTCCTCCCTTGACTCATGTGTTTTGGAAGGGGGCTTACTACGAGCCACAGATAGAGTCTTAGAGTGGGTATCATTTGATTCATCATACTGTCTGTCAAGAGCTCGAGTAACTGCATAATCTATTATTGCCTGCAATTCCGCTCCAGTTACATTAATTATGGTAGTATCATTGTTCTCCTTCAAGTGGCTGTTAACTTCATCTAATCCAGCCATGTAGCTTGATTGCTTCATAAACATTGACAATGATTTATTCAGAGGTTATTATGAAATTATCATTTTTTGATAATTTATTAACCATGGTAATATAAACCATATGGGTTAATTTGTTAATTTTATGTTTTATCCTAGTATATAAAAACACTAAGGATATTAAAGTGGCACAGCAGCCTTGTCACGAGGACAATTTTGAATTTATAAGCCATGATCGTTTGGGATCGAGGCATTTAAGGTCTGAGCATAGTCGGTTACTTTTCTTGACAGAGAGTCGAAGACTACAACTGCCTTTTGTCTTTTAGAACAATAGTTATAGCCCGTGGGCATTTCCCTTCTGAGGGATGTTTATGATATGATCATCTTTTCAGATGCTATTAGTCAAGATCGTTTGGATCATACCGACTATTATGCTTGGACATGGTCCAACATTTTTAGACAGGAGGTCAAAGACCACCACTGTCGTTGTCTTATCGGACAACAAGTTTGGCCCGTAGGCACTTCATCACTAACGGATGGTTATAACATGATCATCTTATAGGATGATATAAGCCATGATGTCTAGATCATTAGGCCAAATCAGGAATTTGAAAAATTCCAATATAGGGATGACTATTGTGATTTTCTCAGATCACTTTTGTCAAGAGTGCTAACACGTTCTTGGGTGTTAACAATATGATTATCTTTATTTGATGATTTAAGCATGATTTCTAAATCACTAGGCTAGACAAGAAAATTGGAAGAATCCAATATAAGGATGACTGTTGTGATTTTCTCGAATCACATTTGTCAGGAGTGCTAACACGTTCTTAGGTGTTAACAAGGATCTGAATCTCTTGAATAGGTCTTACCATCTTGGCCATGTCTTAAATAACACATGGCTAGGTCTTGTCCTTTTTAGATTTTGCCATTTTATTATAATGGTTGATCTTGTAAAAGTAATGTTATTTTCATTTATTTCATATTTCATGTTTAGAATGAAAATCTAAATTTAATCATTCCATTATAAAATTTAAAAAGTTCTGGTTTGCCCTAAACGGGACTTGAAAGGAATAATTTTGTCCTCGAAGGGACTGAAAGATAAATATGTCCTTGTAAGGACTATTAAAGAAACGATCTTTAGCAAAAGGAGTTTTCTTCTTCACTTTACTTTCGAATGTTCCCTCCCTGGATGCTAGTTTCATTCTAGCCGCGGCACGAAGCTCAGTAATTCTAGGCTCCGGATGTGGAGAATTTCTAATACGGCTACTTCGCTTGGCGACATATGTCACGACCCCCGACCCGGTTTGACCCGTTTCAGGAGTCGCAGGACAGAAATCCCGTGGTAATTATTTAATTGAGTTTAACAGCGGAAGTTTTTTTTCATCAGGATCTTTATAAAGCTAAAATTTTCCCGATTATTTTATTTCACAATTCGGGATAACACCCCGGTAATTTACAATCATATGATTTCACTAAGAAATCTTTATTTTACAAAACATATTTCTTTATTTTATAATGAGCCACTTTCTTAAGCTTGAAATGTTCCACAGCAATTTTCCTGAATTACAACAGATCACCTGAAACATGTTTGAAAAAGGTTTTGTCAGCGGGAAATACTGAGTGAATCATTCTATTTACTAAAACGACACATTTATAATTTACAGTATTAAGAGAGATTACAATGTTTCAGATATCAACCAACTACCCACAGTATTTGTCATCGACTCGTTTCGGTGACTGTGGTCATATTACTATTGAGTCTGTTCACCCAATAGTAACGAGTATCATTAATTAGGTTCGCCCCCTAAAGTGATAAAAACAGTAATGTGCACAATACCCCACATACCGGCTGTAATATGGTGATTACATAAACTTAATCACTGTAATTATAACTTTGAAATAAATAGGGTTTTGTAAAGTAATTTGATAAAAAGAGAATGACTCACCTTGCAATTTAATACGGACAGAATCTAGTCTATGTATTAGCCTTGTTAACCTAATTTAAATAACAATGCACACAAAACCGGGTTAGTAATCAATACAGCATTTACGATAACTCACGAAATCAAATTCTCACAACGAACGACAAAGTGCGATACTTAAACATCCATCGAATTAACGACGAACGACAAAGTATAACCCTAATGTGGGCAGCACTTAAACATCCATTGGATATATTGATTGATCGGACAATGAATCGTAATAGCGATCGAGTTATTACCCCGTTTTGCGGCAACACTTCGTGATCGTGTGTGTTTATGGAACTGTTTTGATTATAACTCAGCGTACAATTTGAAATTGAACGTCGAACGAACACTCAATTGCATGAAATAGACTGATCTATTTATACATGAAAAATCGTCCCCTCGCGCCACGCGAGGGGTTCTCTTGTTCCTGTCGCGTGGCGCGACAGGCCCTAGTCTACTATAGAGTTGCTTCGTGTCTGCATAGCTCAGCTGAGTTGGTTTTACGTGCTATCTCATTTTTGACAACAAACTGTCAAGATATTACCGAATAGGGTTTACCCCCCCTGAGTTTTAGGGGCCCTGATCCTGATTCTGATTATTCTGAAAATTTTAGGGTTTGTTCAGAATCACTTGGGTTTCTCAATTAGGGTTTCCTATTGGTCAAATTAGTTTAATAAATATGACTTTTGATGAGAGTTGTTACATTCTCCCTACCTTAATAAAAATCTCGTCCTCGAGATTTACTTGAATAAGTGTGGATACTTTCGCTTCATTTCTGATTCCAGCTCCCAAGTGTATTCAGCTCCTCTCTTTGAATCCCACTTTACTTTAACTAGCACTAATCGTTTGTGCCTGAGAAACTTCACTTTTCTGTCTTCTATCTGAAGAGGTTTCTCAACAAATTTTAACTTTTCGTTTACCTTTATTTCTTAAAGAGGTACTACCAGAGATTCGTCTGCTAGACATTTCTTGAGATTGGATACATGAAATACATCATGTACTCCAGCCAACTCTTCTGGTAGTTGTAAACGATAAGCTACTGGTCCTATACGTTGGATCACTGGAAATGGTCCTACATACCTTGGACTTAGCTTTCCTTTCTTACCGAATCTAACAACTCCTTTCCAAGGGGAAGCTTTCAATAGTACTCTGTCTCCAACTTGGAATTCTAACGGCTTGCATCTATTGTCTGCATAACTCTTCTGGCGATCTCGAGCTGTCTTCAGTCTTTCCTTGATTTGAGTAATCTTATCAGTCGTCTCTTGCACAATCTCAGGACCTGACAATTGATTTTCTCCTATTTCTGCCCAACAAACTGGAGTTCTGAACTTTCTTCCATACAGTGCCTCAAATGGAGCAGTTTCAATGCTTGAATGATAACTATTGTTATAGGAGAATTCGATCAGAGGTAAATGATCATCCCAATTTCCACCAAAATCTATCACACATGCTCGGAGCATGTCTTCTAGAGTTTGGATTGTCCTTTCACTTTGACCGTCTGTTTGAGGATGATATGCAGTGCTTAAGTTTAGTCGAGTTCCCATTGCTTTCTGGAAACTTGTCCAAAAATGAGAAGTGAATCGACTATCTCTATCTGATACAATGGAGAGTGGAACTCCATGTAAGGATACTACTTCATCTACATACAACTTGGCCTGCTAAAGGTTTCTTTCATAGGTAGAAAGTGAGCTGATTTGGTTAATCGATCTATAATTACCCAAATCGCATCATTACCTTTTCTGGTTTTGGGCAACTTGGTAACAAAATCCATTGTTATGAGTTCCTATTTCCATACTGGCATCTCTAATTGTTGCAGTAGACCTGAAGGTTTCTGATGTTCTGCTTTAACTTGTGAACAAGTAAGACACTTAGAAACATATCTAGCTATATCCTTTTTCATGCCTATCCACCAGAAATTCTTTCTTAAATCTTGGTACATCTTATTGTTTCCTGGATGTATGGTATACCTAGATTTATGAGCTTCCTCTAAGATCTTATTTCTTAATTCTCCTTGTTTTGGTACCCAGATCCTTTTCTTATGGAATCTCCAAATTCCATCAACTCCTCGTTCTAAATCTTTTATTCATCCCTTCATTCCTTCAACATTATCCTGAATTGTGGTTTCCTAAGCATTCTTTATTTGTTCCATTAAATCTAATTGTAAATTTAATCTGAGAGCACGAACTCGTCGTTGTTTCTCATAATACTTACGACTTAAGGCATCTGCAACTACATTTGCCTTTCCTTCGTGATACTGAATATCACAGTCGTAGTCACTTAGGATTTCCATCCATCTCCTTTGCCTCATGTTTAACTCTTTTTGCCCAAATATATATCTTAAACTTTTATGATCTGTATAAACAGTAAATTTACTTCCATATAGATAATGTCTCCAAATCTTAAGGGCAAAAATTACGGCTCCTAATTCTAAATCATGAGTCGTATAATTTTCTTCGTGCTTTTTCAATTGCCTTGAAGCATATGCAATCACCTTTTTGCGTTGCATAAGCACACATCCATATCCTAGTTTTGAAGCATCACAATATACTTCAAAATCTCCAGTTCCTTCTGGTAAGGCTAAGATTGGAGCATTTGTTAATTTCTGTTTCAAAATCCTAAAGGCTTCTTCTTGTTTAGGTCCCCATTCAAACTTAATTGCTTTACAGGTTAGCTTAGTTAATGGTACGGCTATCTTGGAAAAATCCTTAATAAACCGTCTATAGTATCCGGCTAAACCTATAAAACTTCTAATTTCTATTGCAGTTTGTGGAACCTTCCAATTAGTAATCGCCTCTATCTTAGCAGGATCTACATGAATACCTTCGTGATTCACCATGTGTCCTAAGAATTGCACTTCTTGCAACCAAAATTCACATTTCGAGAATTTGGCATACAACTTTTCTTTTCTTAACAAAGTTAAGAGTGCATGCAAGTGCTGACAATGTTCGTCCTGACTTTTTGAATAAATAAGTATATCATCTATGAAGACAATTACAAATTTATCCAAATACGGTTTACAAATCCTATTCATCATGTCCATGAATGCTGCAGGTGCATTCGTTAACCCGAAGGGCATGACTGTAAACTCATAATGACCATACCTAGTTCTAAAAGCAGTTTTAGGTATGTCTTCTTCTTGTACCTTCAATTGATGGTATCCGGAGCGTAAGTCTATCTTAGAAAAATATCTAGCTCCTTGAAGTTGATCAAACAGATCATCAATCCTAGGTAATGGGTATCGATTCTTAATTGTAATCTTATTTAATTCTCTATAATCAATACACATTCTCATCGAACCATCCTTTTTCTTAACAAATAATACTGGCGCTCCCCAAGGGGATGAACTAGGTTGTATAAAACCTTTACTTAGTAATTCATCTAATTGCTTTTTCAGTTCTAACATTTCGGTAGGAGCTAACCGATAAGGTTCCTTGGCCATCGGTGTAGTTCCTGGAATTAGATGAATCCTGAATTCTACTTCCCTATCTAGTGGTAACCCTGGTTTCTCTTCTGGGAATACATCTGAGTATTTTGAGACTACATGAATTTCCTTAAGTTCTTTACCCTTAGTGCTAATGATTACCGAAATCATATACACTATTCCTTGTTTCCGTTCATAACTAACAACTTGCATTACTGATATGAACTTCATGGGCTTACGTGGTTTATTTCCTGTAATCGTGATTATTTCACCAGTAGATGCTTGAATTTCTATGGAATTCTTATCACAAAGAATTCGAGCATGGTTGGTTACTAACCAATCCATTCCTAACACAACATCAAATTCAGCTAATTTCATAGGTAATAGGTTTGCAGAGAATTTATGACCTAAAAGTGCTATTTCTACATTTTGCAAAACCTTATCTATTTTAACTGAATTCCCATCAGCCGTTTCGACTGTAAATATCTGCCTAATGTTGGTTAAGGGTAACTTAAGAGCTTGGCAGAATGAATTATTTATAAAACTTTGGTTTGCACCAGAGTCAAATAATACTTTTGCGTAAATGTTGTGAACTAAGAACGTACCAGCTATCATATCTGGAATGAGTTCTGCTTCTTGAGTGGTTAGCTGGAATGCTCTGACATTCTTCTTAGTAGCTCCGTCGGTCGCCTTGGCTTTGTTGTCTGCTGGTTTGACCAATTTAGGACATTCTGTTTTAAAATGCCCCTTTTCTCCACAGTTGAAGCAAACTATGGTTTTCCTTCTGCAGTTTTCTTCATGATGTCCTATGGCTTTGCAAAAATTGCAGGTTACATTACATCTTCCATAATGTTTCTTTTTGCAATTTCTACAGAAAGGTGGATTTGAAGATTGCCCTACTCCTCTTCTCTTGAAGTTATTATTATTACCCACCCGAAATCCTTGGGTAATTTTCTGAGCCAATTCTTTCTTCCTGTTTTCATCTTGTGTGCGTACTAGTTCATCAGTTAGGGTGTTGGCTAATTCCACTGCATCGTCAATAGTGCGAGGTCTCGCAGCTTTAACGATATTGCGGATTTCTCTAATTAATCCCCAAATATAGCGAGAAATGAGTATCGGTTCTGGCGAAGCCAGTGTTGGTACCACTCTAGCATATTCAAAGAATGTCGAAGTATAACCGCGACAATCCACATTCACCATCCGATGGTTTAGGAATTTATTTGCCATTTGTTCCTTTTCATACTCAGGACATAATTTTCTTTCTACAAGATTCTTAAATTCTTCCCAAATCATAGCATAAGCCCTATTTCTTCCTTTAGCTTGTAACACAGTGTTCCACCATTCGAGTGCTCCTTCCTTAAAAAGATTTGACGCGTACATGACCTGGTCATCTTTGGCACATTTACTTATTGCAATTACTGCTTTGGTTTTCTCTAACCAACGCAGTGATGCAGTTGCTCCTTCATTGCCTGCAAATTCAGTGGGTTTACAAGCAAGGAATTCTTTGAAACTGCAACCAGGTGTTGCGGCTTTCATTTTCTTAGGGAGCGGAGCTTGCCATGGTTCATTATCATGATTAATATGATCATTGCCTCCGTTTACACTATTACTGAAGTTATCTTCAGAATTACGTTTACTAGGAACTATTTGTTGAGGTTCGGCAGGTTTTTTAACAACAGCAACGATTGCTGGAATAGCATTGGCTATTCCTTGTGCAATGATATCCTCGATATCTTGCCTAGTTAATAATTGCTCTTCCTGAATTTGCTCGGATTCATTTACTTCATTTACAGGTTCATTACCAATGTTTGCCATCTGATAATTAATATATAAATAATTAGTATGTTTTAAGAAATAATCTAATGTCACAATTAGTTGCATATATTCACGTAAACAAATATACAAACAACATTGTAAGTTCTCCAAAGATTTCCATTTATATATTATGCTTCTATCTACAATCGTTTTATTGTTCATTCTTACACATACTGATTTTACTATTACTATTACACAACTACAGTTTCAAAAACCTCCTATCTTTCATCATTTGTTTTTCTAAAAACGAAACTCCCTTTCATCATATTTCCAGGCAATTTGTCCCCCTATCTCCCGGATTCTATTTCCCGCATCCACCAGCTCTTCACCGAAATGGCGGAGTTCAGCCATATTCTCGTTACTCATTGGTGGATTGGGTAGAGGTTCTAGATCAAACTGGGGAAGAAAGGAATAAGGATCGTTGACAATGTTTTGGAATTGCCAATCATTCGTCCACCATTCGTCCATTCCTACAGGTTGGGAGTGGGCTATTGGTTCTGGGATTGCTGGATCAAGATTTATAGGGAGTTGATTTTCAATAGGATGAGTAAAAATATTTGTATTGACAGGCTGAATAGTATCACAGCTTGCCAATAGAAAATCTATTTCCTCCTGAAAAGTCATTCCCTGGTTTTGTTTGGAACTTTCTCCAATTTTCATCTGAGTTGGTCTAGAATCTTTTCTAACCTCCATTTCTATATCCTTAGAATATTCCTCAAACTGCATTTCTATTTGCCTAGAATCTTCCTTGACTTCAGTTTCCATCTCCTGCTTAGAACTTTCCCTGGTTACAATTTCTTTTCCTTTTTCTAAAGGATTGTTTATTTTAGGAAGTTTTGTAGCTGGCTTTTTCTTACGTATACGACTTCCCCATACGTAATTCTTTCTTTTCTTTCGTTTTGGCTTTTTCAGAGGTGGAGCATTGAATTCTACAGGTTGTTCCACATCAGGAAAATACCCAGTAAATTCTTTAGATACTTCTAGGTCTACAGGGTATAGGTTGAGATTCTCTAAGGCTTTTGATAACTCATTCATGCTGTTTAACATAAAAAAATGCTAAGTTAATCTTTATAACACATTTTTAAAAATAACCTTTAAATTTTATTGCATACACTGTGACTTAAAGGAAAATGGACAATTTAAACATACTAGATTTTATTTATTTACTAGATAATATTTCGGCTTTGTAATTGATAAGGTTGCTAGACTGGAGTCATAGTATTTTAGAGATTAACATTTATTGCTACTGTGGCTAGCATATAAAGATCTGCCCATTTTTCCTCTAATTGATCTTCCTAAGGTGTTTTACTGATTAATTCCTTGGTTTCCTGTTTAACTTTCTTCTCTCGGGCTTTCTTTAATTTCTCCTGACTCTTCTTTAAAATTAAACTTCTTTTATTAGGAGAAAGTGGTTCCTCATAATGCGCCTTTCGCACAAATATTCCTTCTTCAGGAATTGCAGGGAGTTTTGAGGATTTAGTTTGGGATGAACTTCCCTTCTCGTTGGATGACCTATCTAATTTAAGATAGATGCTTGAAAGCGTTTTCTTACCCATACTGTAACTAACAAATAATCAGTTAAAAACACATAATCACATAATAGTAATCAGGAAAAATTAAGTATTTCTAAATACTTAATTAGCTTAATTTAGTGGCTCTGATACCACCTTTTTCTGTCACGACCCCCGACCCGGTTTGACCCGTTTCAGGAGCCGCAGGACAGAAATCCCGTGGTAATTATTTAATTGAGTTTAACAGCGGAAGTTTTTTTTCATCAGGATCTTTTTAAAGCTAAAATTTTCCTGATTATTTTATTTCACAATTCGGGATAACACCCCGGTAATTTACAATCATATGATTTCACTAAGAAATCTTTATTTTACAAAACATATTTCTTTATTTTATAATGAGCCACTTTCTTAAGCTTGAAATGTTCCACAACAATTTTCCTGAATTACAACAGATCACCTGAAACATGTTTGAAAAAGGTTTTGTCAGCGGGAAATACTGAGTGAATCATTCTATTTACTAAAACGACACATTTATAATTTACAGTATTAAGAGAGATTACAATGTTTCAGATATCAACCAACTACCCACAGTATTTGTCATCGACTCGTTTCGGTGACTGTGGTCATATTACTATTGAGTCCGTTCACCCAATAGTAACGAGTATCATTAATTAGGTTCGCCCACCTAAAGTGATAAAAACAGTAATGTGCACAATACCCCACATACCGGCTGTAATATGGTGATTACATAAACTTAATCACTGTAATTATAACTTTGAAATAAATAGGGTTTTGTAAAGTAATTTGATAAAAAGAGAATGACTCACCTTGCAATTTAATACGGACAGAATCTAGTCTATGTATTAGCCTTGTTAACCTAATTTAAATAACAATGCACACAAAACCGGGTTAGTAATCAATACAGCATTTACGATAACTCACGAAATCAAATTCTCACAACGAACGACAAAGTGCGATACTTAAACATCCATCGAATTAACGACGAACGACAAAGTATAACCCTAATGTGGGCAGCACTTAAACATCCATTGGATATATTGATTGATCGGACAATGAATCGTAATAGCGATCGAGTTATTACCCCATTTTGCGGCAACACTTCGTGATCGTGTGTGTTTATGGAACTGTTTTGATTATAACTCAGCGTACAATTTGAAATTGAACGTCGAACGAACACTCAATTGCATGAAACAGACTGATCTATTTATACATGAAAAACCGTCCCCTCGCTCCACGCGAGGGGTTCTCTTGTTCCTGTCGCGTGGCGCGACAGGCCCTAGTCTACTATAGAGTTGCTTCGTGTCTGCATAGCTCAGCTGAGTTGGTTTTACGTGCTATCTCATTTTTGACAACAAACTGTCAAGATATTACCGAATAGGGTTTACCCCCCCTGAGTTTTAGGGGCCCTGATCCTGATTCTGATTATTCTGAAAATTTTAGGGTTTGTTCAGAATCACTTGGGTTTCTCAATTAGGGTTTCCTATTGGTCAAATTAGTTTAATAAATATGACTTTTGATGAGAGTTATTACAACATATCCAATGAAGTATTGACACGTGTAATAAACCCTAGTAAAGTCAAACCTTGAATATAAGGGACTAATATTTCGAAAAATCAAAAAACATTAATTAAGAAAGAACTGGAAGTATTATCATACCTAAAATAAGTTCTAAATAACCTTTTACGGTTTTATATTCACAAATGAGCCATTTGTTAATCAAGTGTAGCCGTTTGTGTAATTAATTGAAAGTTTTCGCAATAAAGGGTTAAAGGCGTCAACATGTTAATTCTTACCTCTGAGTGACCTTTTAACAAATTGAGAGCCTCATGATATTTGACTATACTC
Source organism: Helianthus tuberosus (assembly GCA_030545235.1). NCBI lineage: Eukaryota > Viridiplantae > Streptophyta > Magnoliopsida > Asterales > Asteraceae > Helianthus > Helianthus tuberosus. The sequence continues at coordinate 417,804 of JARYGA010060206.1, forward strand.
TCGGGATTTCCAATCATTGGCCACCCAAGGCTTTTATGCCCAAAAGTGAAGTTACGCGCAACTTTGCAAGTATAAGGGACTAAAAGTGTCAATATGTTTAAATATACCTCTGAATGACCTTTTATCGAGCCTGAAGCATTATCATGTTTAATAATACTTTCAGGAATGCCTAATATGGTTTATATAAGGCTTCAATGCTATTAAATGATGAGATATGCAAGTTTGCGCGATAGAGGGACCTAAAGCGTCAAACTGCAAAAGTATGTCGATTCGTATATTATCGGACCTTCCGGAATATGACCTTGAGTTATACATACCTAATTATCCTTTTCGTAGCTTAGATATAGGCTTAGAGGTGTTTTGTGCGCAAAAATAAACCTTTAAGTCATGCAGGGACTAAAAGTGTCAAAAAGCGCACAAGTTTGCGTTTACGCGCATATCTTACATTCTGAATATCCCCGGACATCCAAAAATTTATGTAAGCACTAAAATATTTTATTTTAGTGTTTGGCATAAGAAAAATCCATTCGTCGCGTCATTTGGATCGTTTTTCGCGCTTATGCGCATTCCGTCGTAATTAAGCGAACATCGCGATCATACGACCAAACGAACCAAGATCTGGCATATTTTTGAGCATGTTTCATGTCTACAATGTTTAGGCATCACTTTAGGGCCTTAATTATGGCTTTACGGGCCTTAAACATGTCAGGAATGGCCTTAAACATCAACAGGGACCAAAATTGACAATTATTGAAAGTTGATTTCAGATCAGCCGGGCTAGGCGGCCCGCGTAAGACTCCTTAAGAGTCTACACGGCCCGTGTAAACATGCCCAGATGCGGAAACTCGTTTAAAATGGATGTTCAGCCCCTGTAAGCGACATGTATTGCCCTTTAACACTTCCAAGAGTTGCCTAAACTAATTCTTAGGCCTTAGGGACACTTGTTAATCATCAGGGATCATGTATAGCATGCTTTGTCATGATCTTAAGCATTCAAGAACACTATATAAAGCCCATTGTTTGCCATTCTTGATCATTCATTCCCAACTCTTCTCCTGATCAATTCTGGAGCTCAAGAGCCTTCTCTAAGCATCCCTGGTCGTGCATTAGACCTTGGTAAGTATGCTTAACCTTTCTTAGTTGAGTTTTTACTTAGTTTTAGCTTAAAAGTCAAACCGTCGTAATTAAGGTTTGACTTATCAATTAATCACTAATAGTCCAGTGATTAGCCAAACTTAAGGTAGTTATAAGTTGGTATTTATGTGGGCAATAAACCCTTAAAAGGGCACCCTCAGATTCCCACTCTAACTAGATCAAATGTCGGGTCAAAGTTGTTTAGAAAAAGTCAACAGAAGCTTAATTTGCAAATTAACATGTAATTAGCAATGTAGAAGGAATGTAACCTATTTTATCACTCATATAACTTGGTAATAAGTATAAGAACTGATCTAAGCTTGTTTGATCCGACAATTTTCTGTTTAGACCCGGTTCGGAACCGAAAGTTGCAAAACTTTGACTTTTGCTTTGACTTCATTTCTGACCCGATTTAGATGGGTTTAGAAATACCTTAGGGCTTCCTTAGGACCAGGTTACATGTTGGTATAACCCTCTGTGATTGGTTCGTTGATTGCCCCTTTCGTTTACGCGTTTCCGTTAATTGCCTAATGTTGACCAATATGCCCTTATGACCATAAAACGAGAATTTTGGAAATGTGAAAGGACAATAATCCTTATTATTGATTTATAAAGTTGTCCCTAAATTTTCACATCAGTTGGAGGTCTAGATTAGGAGTTATGCTCATTAGCGTAATTATTACGCCTTTTAGTAATTAAACGGCGCAATTAGCATAAAGCCTATCTAAACCCAAATTTTTGACACCAAACCTTTTACCTACTGATGTAATATAATATTTTGATATTTTTAACGATTTTTAACTATTTTTAAACTAATCATAACCTAAGGCTATCGCCTTAATTCGGTAAATACCAATTATACCCTTTTTGTGTATAAAATGAGTTTTACAGAGTATTTTGACACCAATCCAATTGCTACTGATTTTATATAATAAATAAAGTATTTTGAACTTTATAACCTGATCAGAGAACTCAGAATTCCGGTATAACCCGGAAATCGCTTAAAATGACTTTTTACGCGTATTAAACGCATAGTTTGGGTTTAAAACCATTTTATCACATAAGAGTTATCATCAACTGATGTAACCTGTTAAAATAAGTTATGTTACTGATGTATTCGGACCCGAACCTCAGAATCATGTTTAATCTCTTTTATAATATTTAAAATGACCAAAATACCCCTACGGGGCTTAAATTGAGATTAAACTCGTTTTGGGCATAATGGAAGGTATCCTACTGATATCACAACATATTTAAGGCATATTAACTTAGGAAACCTGTTTCGGACCCTTATGGTTACCCGTTACGCTTCTTGCGCGTTCGGTTCGGTTTATGTAACAAGTTTGCATAAATTAGCCGAAACGGGTCAAACCTTATCATTTTTATCTCAAAATCCATAATGTGTTTAGTTTACCCATATTATACAAGTCTTTAAACTTGTCAGGTCTAAATCACATTCTATTCCGGTCTTCGCTTAATCATGCGTAAGAACCGTGAACCGTTCCTTAAAAACTAACCGGTCTAAGTTACGACTTAAATAAGACCCCTTAGGAATCTAATAGGTTAATAAAACCTTCATTCTAGATTGAGAGCCCCAGTAGAAGTACTTATGCTTGCTGATTAGAATATACGGCTGAGTATAAATTGCATTTGCTAGCTTAGGTAAATACTTTTAACTTATTTTTCCCTTATACGGGCTTGGGATACGGTATTATAAAAAATACCGCTTGGTCGGGTGTAGAAACCTTTTAATCGGAGATGATTAAATTGCATAATCCCGTTTTAATCTGTATTGATTGATAACAAATAACATTAGGGGTTCATGACCGTGTCCTGGATATCCTTGGCTCATTTAAAAAGTGAATGGCCATAACTTAAGCACAAGGTGTAGGCATAACACCTCCTGTTGCGTATGTAAAAGATATACTCACTCGTAAGGATGTCTTCTTGTGAGTTATATTTATGGTGTGTCGATTAATCTTGACCGGCTTGTATTGTATAATCACCGGCCCTAAATGTTGGACAACCATGTAAATCGGATACAAGATTTTTATTAATAAATTTGTCCCAGGTTATAAAAGAATGTTTGTGCCTTGTGCATTCAAACCAATTTTCTTAAACATTTTCAAAATGAGTCAGTTAATTGTATTTACCAGTGTAAACTGACGTATTTTCCAAAAAGGTTAAGTGGCAGGTACTGTACGTAATTGGCTGGGAGCTCAGGGCGTCAATAGGGAATCTTGCAAGTTCTAGATGCCTAAAGTCTGTTGAACAGTTTTCTTTTATTTGATCCGCCTGTGGATCCTTTACTTTTCGTTGTAATACTTTGACATTACTTTATATTCAGAATGTGATATATTTATCTTTTGCTTCCGCTGTGCATTTATATATTGTGTTGTTTGACTATGATGATATCGACTACATCACGATACTCCCCACCGGGCCCACCGGTAATACGTGGAAATATCGGGGTGTGACAGGCGTGGTCAACTAATGCAGACAAACTGCAATTAATGAAGGAATAGAAGATGGGTGGACACGGGGCCGTGCCCAATGGACACGGGGCCGTGTCCGTGCTTCTGTGCAGGCTATAAATAGGGGTGCTTGGCTCATTTGCAAACCATCCCTTGGCACACCACCTATCTCACACTTCACCCACACTCCACCACCACCACAACACCATCATCTACCACCATCATCCATCATCCATCATCCATCATCCATCATAGAGTGTGTGAGTAGTCTCGGGATCTAAGATTGATCGTAAGAGTTCTTGACAATCAAAGGCCATGTTTGCCTAAGTCTCTTACATCACTTGGTGAAGACAAGTGTCTAGTGTAATACTTTTTATTTTTAATCTTTTCGCACTTTTTATTTGGTTATGTATTAATGACTATAATAACTAGTTTCTTATGTTGAAGGTGAATCTTCCTTATCATTTATCTGTGGTGTCTTGGCATTATTTTACTGTCTATATAAAATAAAAGATTTTCACCATTCATATCTCCACGATCTATATGGAGGTATGTTGGCTACCTGGTCGGGGGTTAAGGGAATGGTTTGGTAAGAGTCTCGCCTTGTTCAGTGTATAGATCCTGCAAGGAGCTGGGTCAAATTTAGTTGGACCTCCTTCAATACCCACCGGTATTGGCTGGCGGGGGTCCAAACTCTTTGATCCCCTCATATGTAAGCTACTATTAAAACATTAACCCGACTACTTAGGACTGTATCCCTGCTGACTCAGACTACTTAGCCAAGGGTAACGTCACCTTGTAGGTCCCTTTATCCCGTATGGATCGTAACAAGACTGTTAATCTATCAAGGGTGCGGAATCCCCTTGATAAACCTTCGAACCAGAAACAAGAATATAAGACGAAGAACACGAACACAATTCAATCAATCTGGTCTTCTATTGATTATCCAACGCAAACGTTTACAATCAATTCAAGACCACTCGAAATCTCCTAGCCACTCTCTATAGATTTCGAACTCCTCTCCAACTTTTCTCTAAGTGTCTCTCCACTGGCTAACCCAAACCCTTATGCCAAGCCTTGTTTATATAGGACAAGGTTTGCATATGGGCTTTGGTTTGGGCTAGGCCGTTCTCCAAGCCCATTACACTAATTAACTCCCTAACCAATAATGCAAGGCCCAATACAAAATATCCAAAGACTAAATAAACAAACTATTAAGCTGTTGTCAGAGAACATGCACCAACAAACTCCCCCTTTACAATAGCTTCATAGTGTAACTTTGTCTTCAAACATCTTGCAGTCTTTTGGTCTTTGGATAGCGTCAGCTACACAGTTTCTGACATCAACAAACTCCCCCTTAGCTGATGCTTCCAATCTCCAAAACTGTCATTCGTTGTAGATCAGCGAACTAGCAATCTTTGGTTAAGCAAGTATCTTCAAAACTTCCATATCTCTTTCTCTTTCTGCAATGTAGTAGAAGGATCCTACCATGCATCTTCACACGTTCTTCACTTCACTCTCAATCTGCACTTTACTTGTATTCTGCACTTCATTTTGATAACCGCATCAATCTGTTTAGCAACACAAGAAAGTATCTCGAAAAACCATTAGCCTTTTTCACATTTAAAGATAAACCAATATTTTATCTTAGTTTGCAAAAACAACTACCTGTCAGTTCAAAATGGGAGATCTTTTAAAAGGAAATATTTTTGGAATTTTTTTTTTTATATTTCTCAAAACAACTAAACAAACTAAACTAAACTCAAAAATATTTACAATACTTCTTTTTGTGAGAATCATGTGCAAGAAGATCATATCAACAAAATCAAACTGTTTTCACACTATTAGATAATTATTTATGTAATTTTTCGTGAAAAGCAGTTCAAAACGATTACCAGTATGTTTGTCCACCTAAACAAAATGCATGAACATTTCAAGTACCATTACCGTATGATACGTTAAGGTAATTTTATTTCTGATATACTAGTGTGTACCACTTCAGGATATACCCCCGCGATCAAGGTATGCACAAAGATTCATCGTAGTAGGTGAGTATACTGAATTCATCTGTTTTGTTTTTCAACGTTTAGATAATTGGTGAACAGGTCAGTACTTCCGTACAGCAGAGAGACCAAAATATCTAACGAGGGCTATGACAAATACCATTTTTGGTACAATTTGTGCATTTTGCACTTATTTGAATGACTCTCTATGAGAGCTTCTTCATTTTCAGGGTTTTGGCATTTTTAGCTCTTTTAAGATATCCTGGGTGTGTCTAGGTCAGCATATATCTGGATGCAGCAGAAGGACACCCCTGATATCCCCAGATGAAATAACAGTATAAAGACCCAAAACTTCAGATTTTGGCAATCTATCAACACAAGATTTAAGGTCATTAAACCTTACACCACTGATGTGTTCCCCACTCATACTCAGTGCATTTATGTTTATATCACTTTGGTAAGTTGATTATTTCATGCTTTTGCCTACTGGTACATCATATGATGAAGCTGCTATCACACTTAAGCAATTTAATTCATTTTCAGTGTGACAATCTAACTTGCTGATGTACTATCATTTCTTCCTTTTCACACAGTGATAACTCATTTTTGATTTTCTAATTTTTATGTTTTTGATTTTTCAATGTTTTTGTATTTTTAAATTTTATAACTTACTCCCCCTAAACACACGCACTATCTAAACTCTTTTTGGCTTAGAAGAATTTCTCCCCCTAAATTTTTGTTTTTATGGAGTAAGTTTTAAAAACACAATTTTAAACACAAACAGACTCCCACTTTAAATCTGACATAAGTTTTTCACGTTTAAAGTATAGAATAATCAAAACAATCACAAAAGTAAATAGTTCGTTACCCATGTTAACCTACTATTCACCTCAGATGCTTTACAGGAATAACCACTGTTGAACACATCAACAGTCCTTCTTGGTCATCCTGCACATTCTCAACCACTTAGTTAGTCTTGAGAACCCAAGCCCTGATAGTCTTGGGTTTTCCAAATTCATCCATTACTGGAACATCCATCCAATATCCATCACACTTCAGTGGATCCTTGGGTAACTTTTTATCTTGATACCTTCTTCTCTCATAATCATACCATGAATTTTGAAAAAAATTTGGATGTTGTTGAACATTCGAGTTACTAAAACCCCTATGTCCATTTCTTTGTTGAAAATTTCGATTTCCAGCAGTTTGGTATCGATTTTGATATCCAAAATTTTTATTTTGACTTTGAAAACGATTTGATTTACCACTATATTGACTAAATTGTGGAGAAATACTTCTTGGTCTATCAAATCTTTTCGAAGTTGAGGGATTTGATGGAGATTCAGGTTTCTTTGTCTAACAACTTGGTTTTACACTATTGCTTGACCCAACCTGATTCCCATCCTTAACCTCATCAACTTTTTGCCTGCCTTTCTTCAAAGGACAACAACTCGCCACATGCCCTTTGTTGTGACATTTAAAACATGATCTTTTTTTATAAGTTTTCTTTTTGTTTGATCCCTTTTTAAATGTGTTGGTCTTTTTGTCTTTGGTATCCTCATCCACTTTATGAGGTGTACCGTTAGACCCAACAGAGACAGATTCTTTCAAAGAAACTGGACTATTTGGCAAGTCCACAGCTATCGGATCCACTACTACTTGTGCAGTGGTTACAAAATCAGTTAGCTCATCTTCAGTTGGTAAAAATGAGTAGTCTTGATTTCCAGAAGATGAAGCTTTAGAAAACCCCACCCCTGTTTTATCATTACTTCTCTTTAAACCTTTTTGAATTTGAGTCCTGACCAACGAAGAATTTTCAAAATTGTTTAACTTCCCTTGAAGTTCTACAATTTTGGCTTGTGCATCAGCCAATTCTGTGCACTTTTCTGAAAGCTCGTTAGTCTTTTCTTTCAGAGTTTCACGAGCCAAATCAATGATCTGTAATTGTTCATTGACTTTGCTTGTTAAACTACTGATTTCTTGTTCATTTGATTTGAGTTTTTCTAAACAATCTGACTCTCGTTTAATCAAAAGAACATTTGACTCTTTTAACTTTTCTAATTCAGCTGACTGAATTTTGTTTTGCTCCGATAGTCTGTCAACTTTAACCTGTAGTTCAGCGCAATTAAGACATGTATGACTTACAGATTCTGATGATACCTTTACCTCTGCTATAAGTCCGTTCACATCCTTCAAGCCCTTTGAAACATCTCCCTCAACCTTTTCAGCATTCTCCTCATCTGCTTCCTTCTTCTCTTCTACCTCAGCAGCTTCCTCTCCATTCTTCACAGCTGCAAGCTCAGCTACCAATACTTGATCACAAGTAGTTGCTTTTGAAGAGATCTGATAACGTTTTTCTAAAGCTTCCCACAGATCTCTAGAATTCCCATAGTTCTTGAAGGTATGCTTAATGCCCTCAGGTAAGGATTTCTTGATCACTGCTAAAGTTCTCTTCTCAGCATCAACCAACTGTTTCTCAGATTCATCCATCTTCTCATAAGAAATTACTTTTACCCTTCCGTCAACACGACGTGTGGGAGCAAAGTATCCATCTATCATACACGTCCACATTTCAGTATCTTCACTTTTCCTAAACAACTCAAACTTTTCTTTCCAATCAGCATATTCTTTGGCGTTCGTAAGCTTTGGCCAATTCTTAACAGTCGCACTGACCTTATCCATTTTAGCCATCACGCAGCGTAAATTTTAAATGGACTTTGGTAACCTGTGTCAAAATCCAAATCTAACTCGATTGCTGTTCCTTGTCTAGCTTTGACCGTAACAGTACTGATAAAACTGTACACAAAAAAGATTTCCGCTGACTCAAGCACCTAGTAACACGCACGAACCAGCTTCCGAACCGCACCTCAAATCCTGTCAAACCTTTTCAACAAACCAACAAATCTTTTTTTTTTTTTTTATAAAAAGAATATAAATATATGTTTTTTTTTAAGCAAAACTTATTATTATTATTATTATTATTATTAAATCTAATGATTATGTAATGATTATCAATATTGTAAATATTATATTAATAAAATTGTAAAGTCAATTTCAATGTCACGTCTGCTTTGTCTTCTTCGTTCACCACATCCCACTCAACCCTAATTTCAAAATAACAGCCGCCAATGACCGGTGATTATGGTGAGGGAGGCCGGAGATGAATGACGGTGGAAGAGGTGATCGCCGGAGATGATAGACGATGATGATGGTGGTGTTCGACGGTAAGCGGCGATGGAGAAGATGGTGAAGGTGGTTGTCGTCGGAAGTAGAAGATCGGTCTATGGTGTGTTGGGACGATGATGTTGGTGAAGTACGGTGAAGAGGTGATCGGAGAACTCAAACTGTGAGTTGCAGGTTTACTGGTGGTGGTCGCCGGAAGTGATAAACAATGATGATGAAGATCGCTGCTGTTATGAAGACTAAAATGAAAGTGACGGTGATTGGAGCGTGACGATGATCAACTGATTATTGAATGAGGATGAGGACAGATGTTGATCGGAAAACAAGCAACTCGAAACCGATAACTTTACTCGGAACCTTTATGATTCGAGACAGTGAAGATGGTTACTCGGAATTGTTGTTGCAGGTAATATGGTTGTTTTGACGAAACCACAGATTCGCAACCTCAACTCGAAATCGATGACTGAGATAACTCGAGACCTCGATCGCACAAGATCACTTCGATCACACAAGGTTACGATCGCACAAGATTACGATCGCACAAGATTAATTCTGGATCGCACAAGATGCCTTCTTGTCGCACAAGATTAATTCAAACGCACAAGATTGCTTTCTGGTCGCACAAGAATCTTGTGGTGCTCAAAACTACACACACGACATTTTTTTGAATTTTTTTACAAATGTGTTTATAATACACGCATCTACGTTTACGAAAATTTTTTTTGGTCCAACTCGCCCTGGATCAAAAAGTTCTCATGGTTCTTACAACTGGAGGTGGTTTTCATTTTAGCGGTCCCCTATATATATTGGATTTCTTTGACTATTTCTACCCCCGCCACTCTTACAGGTTATGGTGCGATTTTTGTGGGGAAGATCATGAAGAAGTGGAATGTGGCGTTCTAAACTTCACTCCTCACTATTTAGCTCCATCGTTTTCCTGTAACGAAACCCCTGAAACAAGCGGTAGTGGAGATAACGAAGAAATCCCTCCGCCTGAACCCCATCGATCCTCTTTTCTAAACAACCTAGAACCCATAGGTGAAATAGAAAAAAAGGATCATCCAAAAAATCCAAGAGATAGAATCTTATTTGAAGGCAAGAGATTCATCAAAGATTCCATCCGATGGAGAACCGATGGAGGAAAAAATAGGCATACATGACAACACCGAGGTCAACTAAACCTCTACCATAGACGACCGCGAAAACGAAAGTGATAGTCATCCTTGTATCGATTCAGCCATGACGGTCCCCTTACCGTGTGTGAATCTCACACAACAACATGGACAAGAGCGAATCGACTCACACCTTCTTTAACAAGAGCCCGGAAAAGGTAAATAAGGAAATATCTCATTTTTTCATTTTTAAAGCACTCTTCTACCAATTGGGCTAGCTCAAGTGGCCACCGACATCCTTGCTAAAGTCTCTCGGGGACCCTCATTTGGAGAGGTCTCGGGTTCGATCCCACTCGAGTACGACCAGAGGATATTTTCTGCCAGGGATCTTTGTCGGGTAGTGAACTGGGAGGGGAGATCCCCTCCGCGGTCAGGGTTACCGTGCAAATTAACCTTTTTTTCTACCTTTCCGACAACCTCTTACGTTTTTGTATCCCTCGCCAAAGTCTACGGTATATCCGAAAGTACGGTGTTGTTCCAACTAGTAAGGAGCCGCCCGACATCGGATAATTCCTTAAATATTTAGATAAAAATTAAATAAAAACTCTGACACGGGGCCGTGTTCCTTGAACACGGGGCCGTGCCCACTCTCTTCCAGTAACATGGGGCGTGTCGAACTAACACGAGGCCGTGCCAGTCGTATTTTTTCAACACGGGGACGTGTCGACAGTGACGTAGGCCGTGTTCAACTAGCGGACAACATTCTCTGACACATGAATCCGGCACGGGGTCGTGCTGCCCAGGCACAGGGCCATGCCCGCGTGCTGTCACTGTCTATAAAGTCAGCCTTTGGGAGAATGTTTGGAACCATTCTTAAAAGGCAAGATCTCTAAGATTCTTCACACATACCAGAAGAGGTATGTTCTTAAAAAGTTCTCAATTTGGCTTCTTGTCTTTCCTCTTTTGTGCATTTCCTCATCTTCATCCTCCATGAACTCCAGTGAAGTTTGTAGCTTCAAGATTCAAAAGCTTCAATAGGAGGCTCATACTCTTGATGTTTAGCTCAAGGTTTTGCAAATTCACATCAGTAAAACATTATCTTAAGTTATTTACGTTCATAAAATCAAAAATCAGTCAAAAATAACTTAAAATAAAATTTTTAGAGCTAAAAATCTGGAGCAGATGGAGCAGCACGGGGCCGTGCCAGGCTGGCACGGGACCGTGCTGAATGGTCTGATCTTTCATATCTTTCTAACGGTTAGTCATTTTCTCTCAAGATGGCGAGCCAACGAAGTGGAACATCATCGACGAGCTCCAGAAGTCAAAGGAGAGGAAGAAGGCTCTCAATCGAGGCCACTCTCGTAAGATACGTGAGTGCCTTAAGAGAGAGCCTTGATGAGATGACATTGGTGGAGGAGGTTCTCATAGATCGAGTGAACTACCTTACCATGGGGCTGGAGGATTGTTTCAGAGAAATCAACCTTTTGCATCAAAGGTTGAATATATTGGCTTTACCTCCCATGGAGCCAATATTCCCACAAGAAAATTGGAACCTAGCCAACGAGATCGTACAACCTACGGATTAGGATGTTGAGATTCTGGATCCCCATCCTATTGACGCCACTTTTGAGGTCCCGATTAATCCTGCACCCGCTCAAGACGAGGCGGAAGAAGTGCCCTTTATCTTCCTACCAAGGGAGATTGAAGAAATGCTCAACGACCTCTAGCTTGAGTATTTCCGATAAAAGCTATTAGTCCTCCATCTTCCAACATTCATAAATCTAGGAATGTAGCTTTTAGGTTGTTAAAAATCGATCTCAGAAAGGTATTTCCAAGATTTTATCTATCTAGCTTTATGAAGAACACTAGATAATTGACAGGAATCGAATTATCTAGGGGGTTTGGATCTGCATAAAAAGGTTAGTTTTCTCTCGTTCGATCTGATGGAGCAGTTCTTCTTCTCCAGGAAACTCTGCAAAAGAAAGCACCGTTAGCCTTGTCAAGGGGAGAAGAGGGGTTCTCTCCTTGACCCGACTCTGGCGTGAGAATAAGTAGGTGTTTACGAAGAAGAAGTATTGACGAAGTGTGTGTAACTTGAATTTTATACCTGAATTATTCTCATATTTATAGCCGAGAGTTCTGGGCGGGAAAACTCGTTGGTGAAATATTGACGGAAAATGCTAACCCCGTAAGTGGTTACATTTCCTTCCATTAAGCTTCTCGATCCGACGTGAGTGCACACGGATCGCTGTTTAGATCCACGGCTAGGGGTTTGCCACGTGGAAAGTGATTAAGTGGAGATTTCTCTCCAGTTACATGCTATCATTGTGATATCAGGGATGCCTGAGGTAATGACACGTGTCCAGACGGTTATAACCATCCTAGTGGTGCACGATTGAATTCTTCTAGAAGATTACTGCTGTAATCTGCTGTGACTCTTTATCATGTGGTATCAGTTAAGTAAATAATATCCAAGTCTGGATATTTTAGGCGGAAGTGTTTACTTTAGGATTTTCATCCTTTGTTTATGAAGGAAAGCGCAAGGACTTATGATTTCCTTTTGGCGCGCAAGTGTTGTCTGCTATCTGTTTCTTAAGCCTTCTTTGTAGGACCAGTGCGCGGCCGCGCAAGGTCAGAAGGGCTGATCGACCAGGTTGTGGTATGGTCCTACGTACTTATTACAAGGTTTTTAGGACCTTACCCCTTCAAGTCCCCCCAGTCTAGTGTTGCTTTTATGCAAATGAGTGAAGCACTGGACTTACGAGAGAGTAATGTTTTTTGGCGCGAAAGTAGTGAATCCTCTATGAGAAGATTTACTTTACTTTTAAGGATTTCTGAAAAATCTTTGACTTTGGATGAGGCTGGTACAGTGAGGACTGAGTGACAGGCTGTCACTGTCAGTTGTCCCTTACTATCCGTGTCTTGCACGCGCGCGTGAACTCGCGTTTGTGTTGATTCTCACTCGCTCTGTTGCTTGGATAACTGTGATATCCGGAAAAAGTGCTGTGGTAGTTACCGATGCTATTTATTGCGGTGAGTATATAAGTTTGTCTGGGTTGCCCCTTTCTGTTAATCATTGCTTTGTTGAAAGCTTTTCTTCTTCCTTTCTTCATTATCTGTTAAGAAAAGGTTTGCCATTTCATCCTCTTATGTCAACCGGAGAACACCAAGAATACCTATCTGAAGAAATGTCTGCTGAACTTCCACCGCTAAAGTGGCCTAGAGCAACTTTCGATGGTTTGGTTCGGAATCTCAGATTCCCGGAGAACTGGGGTGCCTTATACCCTGAGGAGGGGCAGACGGCAGCAGATGCTCCGGCTGGGTATATCACTCTTTTTTGGGATTTTTTCTGTGACGGCAACTTTCGCTTGCTTGTAACAAAATTTTTCCTTGAAATCCTTGCGTTTTACAAGTTGCATATCTCCCAATTGCACCCTATCGGCATGGTTAGGGTTCGACATTTCGAGTTTGTGTGTCGAACGATGCATATTGAGCCGACAGTCCCTCGATTTAGGGTTTTCAACCAAATGCATTGTACCCAAGGTTTTTACTCTTTTGTTCAGAGAGCGCCTGCAAAGAAGATTTTGCAACATCCTCCGAAATCCTTCCATGATTGGAAGCAAAAAAATTTCTTTATCAAGGCTAGAGTGATTCCGGTGAGGATGGTTCTAAGGGGAAAAGAAGATGTTCCTATTGAAACAATTCAGACCCCTGTCGACGAGAACTGGTATCAAGATCTGAAGGATGTTCCCAATATCGCTTTACTGGAGAAAGCTCTTGTCGGAGCCAGTATGAGTTTGAATTGGAAAATGGACCGTGATGACAAGCCGGTGTATACGGAGGATGGTCACGGTAAGATTGGGGTTTTTCCTTCTTCCCTTTCTCTCTCTCTTTTTTTTTTTTTTGAATTTGCCTTTTCTTTCCTTGTAGTTGTTTCGCTGTATGTTGTGGCGTTCAAGAGAGAAGGCGGAAAGATGGGTACCATTAAGAAGAAACCTGATGAAGAGCTCTGGTACCATAGAATTGTGAAAAATTTTGTTCTTCCGCAGGATGCGGATCTATCTGTTCAGCCTGCTGCTGGCGCTGGTAAGCAATGTGTTTATTAGTTTACTGTTTGCTTTTTCTTGTTGTGCTTCTGAGTAAATTGCTCTTTGCGCTTCCGTAGGTGAGTTGTCAAATTTGGGCATAGGCCCTGAAAAGAAGAAACGCGCGACGGCTGGTAATGTTGCGCCTAAAAAGAGTGATGCTGAAAGGATTCAACCCTCCAAAGTTAAAAATACTGGAGGAGAGAAGAAAGGTACACGTCAACATGTTTAATTATACCTCTGAATGACCTTTTAACGAACCCAAAGCATTATGACGTGCAATCATACTCTCAAGAATTCTTAATATAGATTGCATAGGGCTTTGATGCCATTAAATAATAATACACGCAACTTTGTGCGTTATAGGGGCCAAAAGCGTCAACATCTAAAAACTACACCTTTGATTGACCATTTAAGTGAACTGGAGTGTCGTAATATGTGGTCATACTCTCGGGAATGCTTAATTGGGCCATGAAAGGCTTTAATATCATTAAACGATATTACGCACAACTTTGTGCGTTAAAAGGACTAAAAGTGTCAATATGTGAAACTACGCCTTTGAGAGGCCTTTTGAACAAACCAGAAACTCCACAATGTTCGATCATACCCCCGGGAGTGTTTAATACTGGCCATGTGAGACTTTTATGCCGTTTCGCGATAATGCACGCGAGTTCGTAAATTAAGGGGTTAAAAGCGGCAACGCATGAAACTACACTTTAGGGTGATCTTTTAAACAAACCGGGAACTCCGCAACGCTCGGCCGCACCCCTAAGTATGCCTAAGAATTTCCGTTAGAGGTTCTTGTACTTTATATTAATATTACACATGAATATATAAAGCATGCGCCAAAAATGTCAAAATACGGAAGTGTAATTATGTATAATAAAGACAGGGACCTAAACTGTCAACCGGCACATTTTTTGCCTGGACTAGGCTGTTTCAAGCCCACAGGACCTGCCCTTCATGGGAAAACAAACAGTAACAACAATAGTATTGTCAAAACTGTTGTTTGGTTTGTTTATTGAACAAACATAAATGAATCAAGACAACAGGGACCAAAAGCGACTAACTGCCAAACTTTTGTAGCTGGGCCGGACCTAGTCGCGGGTCGCGACCCAAGGGGTTGTTGTTCCGCGGGCCGCCAGCTCTTAAACAACAGCAGCAGCAAGTTTTAAACTTGCTGTTTTTGTGACAACCCTCACCAAACCAGGTATCCGTACGAACTAATTAATATTTAATTAATGCTTAATTACTGTGCTTGCTTACAGATGTGATTAAACTGCTACTTGAATGCTGAAACATACACATACATGCATCATACTTTATTACTGTCACTCTATTATCTACACACAAACCTTAGTGACAACCTTGATGCACAAAAGCACAGTGAGCACACTATACGGGATACCTAGTAAACATGCTGACATAGCAGAATCAGACAGTTACTGTCTCTGAGGCCAGTATGAGCCGGGAATAGATTACTACACTAGTAGGGAGTGTAGGGAGGTGAGGATTATAGAATTGTGTCACTAGGTGATAATTATAGTGACCGGATGTGCCTAAAACGTACTTTGAGTACAAATTTCTGCACTTTAAAATAAAAATTCAGCATTAAGCTAACTAGTAAAGTGCCAAAACATGAGAAAAATATTACTAGACACTTTCCAAAGTGTCAGGAATAAATTGTGTCACTAAAAATAATATTAACGACACTTTAAATAATTATTTGGCACTTTAACGGACTAGTATCCAACCGAACAACCGGACTTAACCCGGAACATAAAATTACTGACAACAATATTGTTTTTCTTTTTCTGAGTCAGTTAGGGTCCCCGAGTACCCTAACACCCGTTACAATTTACAACACACATAACAACTAAATCTCTAACTAACTTAACTAATATTTAATCTTTTAGTTAGAATCCAACCCCAAACCCCCCCATGTAACCGATCGGTTACCACAAAAGGGGACACCATCTTACAACCTTATTTATTTTAATCCCCATGTCATAGATCTTGTGGACACAATTTCCTTTGGTTAATTTGGAAGGTTTGGCCTATAAGTAAAAGCATAAATACCTTGTAACCTTCACATTTCATTCACCCACTTAACGAAAAAAAAAAAGAAAACTTTCCTTCTTTCCCTCTTATAAGCTTCGGCCGAACACAACCATCTTCACCACACCATTTTCAATTTCATTCAAGTTATTCCAAGTGCACCCAAGTGTGAAGGATCGCGTACGAGGAAGCCCGGTGCTTGCGGATTGCCAAGGACCTCTCTAAGTTGCTTTTAACCACCCGTTTCTCGACTAGTTTCTTCCCTAGCCTTAAGCTAGTAGTAAGTGACTCTAAACGCCTTCTTGATCTTGTCTAGAGTGGCTAATAAGAATTTTGACGGTTGAAATTTATGAACATGTATGAACAAAATTAAAAGTCTACTAAAGGTGATGAACTTGGTGGTTAATAAGTAAATATTGGTGTAAAACTTATAAAACTAGTTTTGTTATGATTATTTAGTGTTGTTTTATGCTAGGAATAGTTCGGATCGTCGCCTAACCCGGTAAGTCATGTTCATGGAACATGACCTAGTGTATCTTAAAGTGTGAAAAGTGGTTAGATGAAGAACACTATTACTTAACCATGAACTTGTGTAAAAGTGATTATTTTTTTGTAAAAAGGAGTTCTAAACTAGTAGATCTACGGATCTACAAGTGGTATTTTCAAAGGACCAAGTGTCAAAAGAAATCATATTTTTTTTTAAAGCCGGATCTTTCCTAAACAAAGGTGATTTTTGTAAACACACAAGTGTGTAGACACTTGTGCGACAAAAAGTTTTAACAAAGAATTGTTTTTGTAATATTTGACAAGAAGATGTACAAATGCATTTTCTGAAAGAACAAGATTCGTGAGAAACCGATTTTTTTTATATAGAAAGATCTACTAAAATAATGGGAAGTTACTACACACTTTTACACAACCCACAAGTTCATGCGTTTGTGATATTTTTGAACTAGTATGATGTTGGAATATTGTTTGGTATTGATGTTGGGAACATTGTTGATTTGAAATTTTAAAAGAAAATGATACGCTTGTAAGCGTGGCCACCTCCAGTTACAGAGGAAACTCTGGCGAAATTTTTCCAAAAATCTAACACTTGTAAATATTTTTATCACAAGTGTTATGGATATATTTTTAACTTGTTTTCCCAAATAACTTTCACCATGATTTTTATTACGAAACTTCCAAGTGTCGGAGGTGGGATTTTCACAAAATAAAACTTGCTAAAATATATATTTAGAATATATATTTTCATAACAACACTTGTGTAAATTTTTGTGATTATTTTGCGAACTACGTAAATATTATTTTTAGGGTAAAAATAATATTACTAAATATTAACGGCTCCAAAAATAATACGAACGCCTTCACAATAAATATTTAAGTTACACCGGTATTTTTATTACCACGCAAACTGTAAAATGTAACTTACGTATTTTTTTTGGAAAATACTCATAAGTGTGCATTTCGACAAGGATATTATTTTGGAAAATTATATGGAATAAAATATAATATTTTTGGGAAAAATATTTATATTTTGGAAGTAAAGTATTTTGGACAAATGAAATAAAATATATTTTATTGAGACTTAATAATATGTTTCGAAGATATATAAACGCACATGTATTAAAACCCCCATCCTTGGGAAGGAATATACTGATTAAATATATAAGAAGTGTGAACACAGAATAGTTACCTAACTATTTCTCCAACAAAACGTTAAACCTTAAGCCAAGGCACGGCCGTCCGTCTAATAAGAATTAGTACGTGTAGGTCGTCACGCGGCAGATAGAGTTGGAGATTGGCGTTGCTGGATACGCACTTCAGTGAGTTCATGTTCCCCTTTTCTCTTAACTGTTTTCAGTTTTTATACTTCGGGGGTGAAATACATGTTACATTTACTACAAACGTTTTATACACGGTATGATTAGCTAAGGAACTTACTGCTAGATCACGTGAATGGATAGGCTATTATCGTAAGACCATTAATCCATGTATAAGGACCGAGAGGCATGAGTGATAGATCTATTGGGTGTTGCGAGCCCCACACATGGGCCAGCGTGCGGCTGCATGTGGTGACTATGTCGTTCCGCCTGAAGGACCGGTATAAAATACGCGTTACAGGTTTGAGTGCTTCCTAGTCCATGTCACTTATTAATGTATTAGCTACACATTAATCGATCTCTTTTTCCTTAATTGCTACATACCAGGGATTTTCATACATACAGACTTGTCTACAGAGGTTTATACATACTCACTTAAACATGAACTCGCTCAACTTTATGTTGATTTTTCAAACTACATGTATTTCAGGGAACTAATGGATCTGGCACGGTATGCACGTATTTTCAAGCTGCGTTTGAATAAAGGAGTCATTCAGGGTTTAGAAGGTGTAACCCCTTCCTGGACGGGTTACATATCTCTAAGCCTAGTATTGTTTAAAGTCTTTTACTAAATCTTTATAAACTCAATTAAATCAAGTTAAGGTTTGTAACTTATTTTGTGATTGTTGAAAAATGGGATTTTTCTAAACTTTATTAATGGATGAATATCTCATGTTTTTATCATATAGCATTGTTATGATTGTTGCTATGGTATTAAGAAGTCACACCAGATAAACCCACGCTTTCGCAAAGCCAGGGTGTGACAGCTTGGTATCAGAGCCTCGATCATAGCGAACTAGGATTCTTTCTCGAGACTAGACTATGATCACTAGGGCTCTCACGAAAACATTTTTACACTGCATACCACTTAAGTCCAGATCCAGGTCACAAAACGTGTTTACAAACAAATGTTGAGCTCATTTTTTTGATTAGTTATGGCTCAGTCCGGAAGGCTGGGAGAATTATCTAGTGGGACTAGGGAGTCAGTCTGGGAGGCTGAGAGAATAATCTAGTGGGACTAGGGAGTCAGTCTGGAAGGCTGAGAGAATTATCTAGTGGGACTAGGGAGTCAGTCTGGGAGGCTGAGAGAAGTATATAGTGGGACTAGGGAGTCAGTCTGGGAGGCTGAGAGAGTTGTCTAGTGGGACTAGGAGATTCAGTCTGAGAGGGTGGGAGATTAATCTAGTGGGACTAGGAGATTCAGTCTGAGAGGCTGGGAGGTTAATCTAGTGGGACTAGGAGATTCAATCTGAGAGATTGGGAGATTATAGTATGAGAAACTGAGAAATTCAATCTGAGAGATTGGGAGATTATAATCGGAGAGACTGGGTAGGATAGTCTGGGGAAGACTAGGATGATTACATGCTTACATTGTGGTTACTTACACGCTTAATTGCTGATTTTTGATATACGTGCATCTGAATATTTGCATACACTAATCGTTAATGATTACTATGGGTATACATGTTACGCACCGGCACACATGTCACTCCAAGTAGAAAGCGAGTTATCAGACATCGATAACCCTACGGCCACCGCCACGGATAAGGAGACTGCATCTGCGCCAGAGATATTTACGGCAGACACTGAGAGTGATCCTGATATGCCGATCAAGGACGAGGCCGACTTCTAACAGTCCGTGCTACCAAATTCTGGTAATACTTTACCCTTGCTGATGGCTTCTCTGACAAGAATCCTTCTGTCACTCCTGTTTCGATCCATGACCACTTCATCACTGGCCATCCCGATGGTGAGCACACTATGGATCCGATCCTAGACAATGCGCCTCTTGTGGACATCCCTTCCGAAGGACGGTTACTCGACGAACAATTGGTAACGATATTGACGCAATACTGATGGTCCTTCCAATAACGCCCATAATGATGGAAAGTTAGACGAGAACGTTATTACCAATTTCACGTATTTAAGACCCCTGTTAACAAGCTATCCTCTGATTCTAGCATGCATTCAGACTCCTTTGAGTCTGTGGCATCTGCAGCCCTACAAACAGCTGGGTTACAACATTCTGCTACTGACACAAGACGACGATGACATGGCTGCTGCTCTGTCACCTGCTTGAGGCACCACACCGTTACACGACCCAGGGCCTGCTGCTGAGCTAGCCTCGGCACCTTTTGAGTCAGCCTGATGTTGCAACTGCTGGTTCTACACCCTTGCTTGATTGTGACCCTGTTTCCTTTGGTCTGCCAGACATTGCGCCCCTTATATTTACCAGCATCGGGCAATCTCCTCATTTGTTGAGATGTTTGTTTTTACACCCGCAACCGCTGACGTTGCTCCTTTTCCCTATGAAGACCGACTTCCATTGCGACAAGGTGCCTATAGCAATCTTTTAGAATATAACCGCACCCTGGGAAGGTACTTCAGGTCAGCACTCGCATAACGATTCATCTGCTACAACATCATTTTCCCAACTACACAGGTCGCACCATTTACTACTTTCACCTCTACATCGCTGGTCGAACCGATTTGACGGTTCCTTTAATACACTACGATAATTTTAGACCCTTACCATCCCTCACATTATGAAGGCCACGCGCAAGATGAGTTGCTCCTATAACGTCAACTACAGTTTGAGGATATGAGTCGCAGAACATTGGAGCTTGAGCTGACACCACAATTGGCAAGTTCAAATGCAGAACATTACATAACCAAAAACATGATTTAAGTGACTACATCACAAGACAACATATTGTCTGAAAAGTTTATGTAAGACACCCCGTCCTCCACCCTGTCTATTGCCAGCATATTTTGATTCGTCACATACGTCAAAGTTCCTTTTGCGCTCTCGACCGTTGCTATTACACAGCTCCCAGGATTCTGATACTTATTTCTTTACTATCGAGCGGCAGAGCAGATAATTACTTCGACGTATATACAAGCTCGAGGAGGGACTCACACACGTTAACAGTTTACTTTTCTTTCCTTCTCCTCCTCAGCCACCAGTATAGTTGGTTTCTGGATTATGCGGATTGCATTACACTTGGGTAAAGACACCAATGATAAGCCGGGATTGCGGAGACTTTTGAAGGCCACTTCTGATTACGAAATTTTGATGCACTAATATACTTATTGGACAAGGGTAGGGTGACCCTGTGTCCCTTTTGATGTGATACACTTTGTTAGACACAGTGATTGTGGCCGAAGGATAATGAAAGCCCAATCATCTTTGTAAGTCCAGAATCACTATCAACCGGATATCAAAATCACAATCAATAGTGCGGAATACTGTTGAAAGTGATAAGAACACGAACTTGAATGATTGAATAACCAAAGTGCACACGGTTTCTAGGAACCGTCTGGTACACCGAATTCGAAATATGACAAGAAGAACAGAAAACAAAACAAACTCTCTAAAAATGTCTAACCTAATAATGAACTAGGTTCACCCTATTTATAGTTACATAGGGTGACCTAGTTACAGACTGGGCCAGGCCCACATGCACAATATTACTAACCAAACAAGCCCAAACCACCTAATTAGCCCACATGGCTTATTCCATTACTATCTAACCCACTACAAGGCTAAGCCCAATAGCCTATATTTGTGTTTGATAAAGATAGGCGTAAACCTACACCGTTATAGGGCCTTACAATATCCCCCTAGGTTTATGCTGTCTTTATCAAACTGCAGTCTTCATTATGTGGGAAGATACTTCATCTTTTCATCTTCAAACTTGGGCTCTTGGTTCTTCTTACTCGTGATCAGCTTTGCTTGAAAATCTTGTTGAAAAGAATGCAAGCGGAGGATTCTCAACAACTCTTTTCTTTGTCAATGTCTTCAATTTCAAGCAGGTTCACAGGTACTTCTTCAAATGCACTATCACTGTCAGATGATGACTTGTATTTGGTTCTTCTGACTCAGGCACATCTTCTTGTTGTGATGCTTCATGCTTTATCAGTAGCCAACAGCATCTCAATCTTCAACAACCCCTGTTTCTTGACTTGAACACTTGGTACATCCAAGTATTTGTACTTGGATTTTACAATTCAAATTTCTTTCAAATTATGATGATCAATCAAATCTTCAAGAACGGCTAAAATTTTTTTAATAAAACAAAGAAGCACTCTATTTTTGGATTTTTGATTTTATAAAAACTAACAATTTAAACTAAAACACAAATAAACAAAGAAACTAATATACAATTACAATTTGCAATGGGATCAAATCATAGTGTTTCAGGCCAAACTACACTTATCAACACTAATTTACTTTGGGTGATCCGAGCGATTGCCAGTATGTTTGTCCTCTTAAACTTATCTCCTTAGGCCTTTTTCATATAACGGTCTGTAACTGATTTATCATGTTTTTCAATTTAATTGATATGAACACTCAATTCAATCACGATCAAATCCCGGAATTTTTAATCAGAACACGCTATCATACATGCAGTTTCCCTACCACATATTTCACAAGCCCGTTCTAGGATTCTGAAATCTTGACTGGGACTGGATTGAGAAGAGAAAAGAATAGATCATTTGCAGAGATGGATATAATATACAGATCAAATGAGTTTTCTCAGTTTGATATAGGTTTTTTTTTTCGGGTTTCTTTTGGGCACTAGAGGGCCTCTTTCGGGTGTATTTGATCTATAGCGCGACAACGTACAACTAGGTCAGCATGTATCTGGATGCAGCAGAAGCTGACGTTGCCTAGCACCTCCAGGTCTTTGCTCACGCAAAACAGAGGAAATACACGAGTTGGACAGAAAAGATTTCAGAACTAGAACGAAATTGTGTGTATCGGGACATCACACACGCATTCAAATAGCCATGTCCTAATTCCAAGTGACGTTCTTTCCTGAGGTCATAGAATAATATTAGCGTTCTGCACAGAACCAGTCAAAGAATCCAGCCATCAGGATAAAGCCTACCAACATATCGCTCTAGAGTCAGACCATTTCAATATTGGTCTTACATGAGTCAGCCTTAATCCACATACTGAAATTATTTCATTTCCCATTTATGCAACAAAATATTTTTGATTTTTCTGTTTTTCGAATATTTTTGTATTTTTTTTTCATTTTCTCTGTTTACAGATGGATATGTTTAGATATCCCCCTAAATTTGTGCGTAAATCTTACGCGCAAATTTACCTAAACAACGAAAACGTATGTACAAAGAGAAACACCAAAGAAAATGAAAATATTTTTGTTGTTTTTGCCTAACCGTTCCATCACAAGATTTAAGACTAATCAATATTGAAATTAGAATACGAAATTCAAATTTTGTATCTTTTCGCTGATCTAGTCTTACTTCTCTTTTATCTCCTTCAAACGAAACATGTCAACTGTAAAAGAATATACCTTTTTCCAACAGTGAGAAGTTACCCGTTATGTATATGGAACAACCGCTATCAACATCCAAGGATTGTCAACAGCTCCTCCTTGGTTGTCCCTGAAAAGTAAGGAGATTAGTAAGACATTGGTACCCAGGCCATAGTGGTCCTGGGTATTCCTGAAGCATCAATATAAGATACTTCTCGAAAACACATGCCCCCTTTTGATTCAAGGACTGGTGATGTCGCTGCTTTGTGTTTTGCCTGCCAAATTTGTTTAGGCTTCTCTAATTTCTTAGGAGCCTTGGGCAAAACATTATGCTTTTCAACCTTTTTGTTTTTCAAAACTTGTTTTGGTTTCAAAGCTTGTTTTCGTTTTGTTTTAGCATCATTCCAGTCCCCATCAGATGGTTTAACCTGAGGATGCTTATTCATCATTGCCTTTGGTTTTTCAACCTTCATTGGCTTAGAATAAGATCTGTCCCTTGGTGTAACCTTCTGATGTTGTGCATAGTATGGCACATAAGGTCGATGTGTGCAGTTTCTTGCTATGTGACCGGGTATGCCGCAGTTGTAGCAAGTCTGCTTCTTTACATAAGAAGCATATCCCGATCCATTCCATCCAACTGATGCTGAGTATGAGTTGTAAAATTTGTTGGATGATTTGTTTGCAGCCTGCTCAGACTTTCTCCCTGCTTCTTATGTCCCTGTTTACAACAGTTAGCACATTCATTGGATTTAACATTTTCACTTCTAACTGTTGGCTTTGGAGGCACATATTTATTTGAAGGGCCTCTCAAAGCTGGCTCAGAAACAGCCTTTTTCACATAAGGAGGAGCATCAGCAGATAAATTTGATGTTTTTAAACAAACAACGTCAGCTTTTTGACAAACAACATCATCCCCCTCAACCCAATTCTCTACTATTACCTCATCTGCACATGAAGTAGAAGCATCAGTAACGTTCACTTGTTCACAAACGGTGTCAGGCGAAGCCATAGTAACATTTTCATTCTCGAGTGACACCGTTTGTTTAGTAGTTTCAGAATCATTGTCATTCGAAAGAGCAGCAGGGGCTTCTGTAGTCGTTTTACCATTAGACTCAACAGAAGCTCCTGAAGTCGATTCTAATTCTTCTTTGATCGAATTTGAATCAACTGTTTCAGATGATTCATTTGTTGATTCCACTGAAGCAACTGACTCTGAATTATCACAGTCAGTCTTTTCATAGGAGTCACTGGTTGAATCAGATGAAGCAGATGATTCAGTTTGAGATGCCTCTGCTTCCTCAGTTGATGCACTATTGACACTAGGTGATTCGCCCATTTCTGATTTCTCAGAAGTGGATGTCTCAGAAGTGTCGCAAGATATGTCACATGACGAAGCAGATTCACTTTGTTTGCTCCTATTGAATTCTTTCACAAACTCAGTCAAACCTCTTAACATGGCAAACTCGATGTTGTCTACATTAACTCTAGGCTTTGTTAATTCAGACTCTTTTGTTTGAGGTTGCACTTCAGATGAATTTTGAGAAAAACTTGACACGGTATTATCTAATACTTGAAAATGTTTGTCAATGTTCGCATTATTCTCAAAATTTAGAGTCTCGGTTTGCTTTGAAACTTCAGCAGGTTTCACAAAAGTTTTATTAAACGCCTGTTTTTCTAGAATAATTTCGGTTTTATCAGGCCTTGTGATTTTAACTTTCTTTTGATTAACAGGCTCAACCTTCCTATCCCTAGGCTTCCCATATTCCATTTCAGGCAAATCGGCTATCTCCTCATCAGTCATGGGAATTGAGGAATAGTTATGGTTGTATGGTGGGGGTATCGCCACAAAACCCAATCCCTTATTCCTCATTTCCTTTTTGCTATACTTTAACTGTTGATTTATCATTTTCTCGACCTTTTCGCTTGAAACATCAAATTTTTTGAAATTAAATTCAGTATTTTCGAAAGTCGATTTTAAGTTGTTTAATTCAACAGTTAATTTTTCAGATAGCTCCTTGAAGTGGAGATATCGACATTTTGCTTCGCTTAGATCACTATGCAACTGTCGAATGTCACGTTTTTGAGCCTCTACCACTTCCTTATACCCATCCAGTTTCTTTTTAACTTCGTAGCTACTAGATTTGGTACATTGAAGTTGCATAGTAAGCGATTGAGCCTGTTCTTTAAAACCTTTTACTTTCTTTCTACATTTTTCAGTACAACAAACATCATCTACACATACCTCAGCCTCAGAAGGAGTGTAGTCATTCATTTGAATATCTTGAGTAGACTGCTTGTCAGCATTGTTATATGACTTGATGAGTGAGATCAGCTCATCCGGCTTCATTTTGTAACAGTAGCAGTCGGTTGTCACAATTATCTCATTAACATTTCTAAACCAACTACAGTTTGCCTGATCTGGAATCCTTTTTAGAACATCTAGAAGCTTTATGTTGCTCGTGCGATTAGACACCTCAATCCCAGCCTTCTCCATTTCAGATAGCAGTTCAGCAAACCGGCCTGTAAGTGCTTCTATAGATTCACCATATGAGTATCTGAATCCTTGAAATTCCTGCTCAAGCACTTCTTTATTAGAAGACATTTTTAAGATTTTTAACTGTGATCCCCCGAAAGTGTGATCCCCCGAAAATGTGATCCCCCAAATATGTGATCCCCCAAAAATGTGCGTCTTTAACTGTTTCCACAACACAAGCCCAAAGCGAGAACCCGTGTACTTGCTAACTCAGACCCGTTGCCACACACACAAATCAACAATCTGTACTGCACGTCCAAACCTGTCAAAACTTATCACCAAACAATAACAAAAACCTTTTTTTTAATTTTAATAAAAACCCCCTTTATATATATATATATATATTAATTACTAAACTTTTTTTTATATATTAAAAGAAAATCTAATAATTAATTTAACTATTATTAATAAAAATATATTATTTCTAAAAATGATTAGGTAATGATTACTAAATAATTATTATAATTAAATAACCTAAAATTAAAAACAAGACCAAACGTGTGATCTTCTTCTTCGAATTAGAACTGAACCAAAACCCTACTCATAAAACTCAGCCGCCAAACGTCTTCTTCTTCTTCGATGTTTCAAGAGAGCACTAATATCATTTGTAAAACAAATGCCGCCAAGGTGATGATCTGATAAATAGCGGTGCTCGGAGATCGGTGACGGGTCGGTAATGAATGTCACCGGCGGTGGTTGAATGATATAATAAGGATGGTGAACCGGAGGTGATGATGGGCAGCTGCAGGTTGTTTGGAGATGGTGGTTGGAGGTTAGTGACGATGGGGTGTGCGATATCGGAAACCCAAACTCGAACTTTCGATGAACGGATGAGAGGTTGTACGGTGTAGCACGTCGGAGAAGATGATCGGAGTTAAGAACTATGAAGGGGTTGCAGGTGAAGGTCGGACGGAGATGATAAACTCAAGCGACCAGAGGTTGCAGGTTTGGAACGGGGAAGGTGGCGACGATCGTTGTAAGAATGATGTTGATGGTCGGAGTTGTTACTTGTCGAAACGGTGATCAGTGATGATGATGATGATGCTGAACTGCGGAGAAGATGAAGATGATTGGATCGCACAAGTTTGAATGAAACGCACAATATAATTGATCGCACAAGCCAAACACAATCACATAATATCCTGAATTGAAAGTGATAATGATGGCTGCTGTTTGTTGTTGTAGTCGCACAAGAACCCAAAAAATTCCACCCACTTGAATTTTCAATCGCACAAGATGAAGTTGATCGCACAAGAGACCGAAATTTGCACAAAATCCCGTAGTCGCACAAGGAGCCCACGTGAAGATGAAATTTGATGGTCACTTTCTGCCCACTTTAAAATAATTCCCACAGTCGCACAATTTGAACTTTGAAAAAAATATAGTCAAATCCCGAAAACAAAGGAGAAAGATTAAAATTCAAAATTTATGAAAACTTTCCACCAATAATCTCCGAAATAATTGCAAACACTTTCACTGTTTCCCCAAAACAGATCAAATATAATAATTTTGATTGTTCTTCGTATCTTCAAGTGTGTTCTTCGAATCTGCAAACGGTTTCTTCGTTCTTCGATCTTCAAATAATATCCGATTAAAACCGAGCCTTCGCAAGACTACTTAGGCTCTGATACCAATTGTAAGTCCAGAATCACTATCAACCGGATATCAAAATCACAATCAATAGTGCGGAATACTGTTGAAAGTGATAAGAACACGAACTTGAATGATTGAATAACCAAAGTGCACACGGTTTCTAGGAACCGTCTGGTACACCGAATTTGAAATATGACAAGAAGAACAGAAAACAAAACAAACTCTCTAAAAATGTCTAACCTAATAATGAACTAGGTTCACCCTATTTATAGTTACATAGGGTGACCTAGTTACAGACTGGGCCAGGCCCACATGCACAATATTACTAACCAAACAAGCCCAAACCACCTAATTAGCCCACATGGCTTATTCCATTACTATCTAACCCACTACAAGGCTAAGCCCAATAGCCTATATTTGTGTTTGATAAAGATAGGCGTACACCTACACCGTTATAGGGCCTTACAATATCCCCCTAGGTTTATGCTGTCTTTATCAAACTGCAGTCTTCATTATGTGGGAAGATACTTCATCTTTTCATCTTCAAACTTGGGCTCTTGGTTCTTCTTACTCGTGATCAGCTTTGCTTGAAAATCTTGTTGAAAAGAATGCAAGCGGAGGATTCTCAACAATTCTTTTCTTTGTCAAAGCTTGCAACGATCACTGAGGCCATCAATCTAAGTGTAGCCTTGACTGAAGAGGCAATCAGGATAAACAAATTTTCAACCTCTGAGGAGAAGAAGGAGACTCATGTAGAGTCATCTGGGGACAACAAGAGAAAGTTGGCGAATTTCAAACAGGGTACCCAGTCGAGTAGCAATAACAAGGCCAAAAAGAGAAAAGAGTACATGGGTAAGCTACCTAAATGCGACAGGTGTCGACGTCATCATACCGGACGATGTAAAAATGGGAAGTGTGACAACTGTGGCAAAGTGGGACACAACAGGGAAACATGTTGGCGTGAGACGAAGCGTGGAAAGAAAGGAAAGGGGAAAGATAAGGGATGTTATACCTGCGGGGATATGAGGCACTTTAGGAAAGATTGCCCAAGGGAGATTAAGCAAAATCATGGGAAAGATGTCTAACACCGGAGCCAGAGAAGCACGCCAGGAATCCAAGCATGGATATCGGTACGTCCCATACTACTCAATGTTATGCATCTGTATTGCCAAATATTGTTGCAAATTTTACGATCCGCACCTCTAGAGTTTGAGAGTATAATTGGTTTAAGTAGCAAGAAAGTAAATATTCCGGTACCCATTAGAACTAGCTTAGGGGAAGCCAGGGGAAGCCAGTGGAAGCCAAGGCAGTAACTGGAATCGGCACGATAGAACCCGGAGAGCGTAAGTTTACGCGAGATCTATTGCCAGTTGAGTTGGGAAGCTTCAACGTGGTAATTGGATGTATTAGTTGGCAAGCGATCGAGGGGAGGTTGATATCCGCACCTCGATGACGAATGAAGGAACGATCGTGACTCACGAAGCAGGATACGCCACCACCGATCACGAATTACTTAAGGCACGAAAGTTGTTGTGGGAAGGATGTGTTATTTCCTGGCTCATGTCGGGGACAAGGGAGCCGAAGAAACTAAAACTTAAAGAGACCCCCGTGATCGGGGAATATCCTGAAGTCTTCCTCGAAGATTTGCCAGAATCATCTCCCCAACGATTAGTCGAATCTCGCACCGATTTAATTCCAGGCACCGCACCTGTAGTCAATGCATCGTAGCAACTTACATTTTCGGAGATGCAAGGATTGACAGTGAAGTTTTAACGGTGGATAGAGAAGGAAGATAACAGACCAAAACTTTTGTTTTGGATAACCTCAATTCTGCTCGCCAAAAGAAAGGACGAATGACTTTCAAATGACCGGGAGTCGGACGAGCTAGCCAACCAGAGTCGGTGTCTCTTGCTGAGGACTAACGAACTCCTTACAAAACTGACTGTGAGGACCCAACTACTATTACACGACTGGTCGACAATCGAGCGTCATTGGCGGTGAATTCAAGAAGAAAGTTTACCGGTGAAAATTGTGGGACAATGATTAGTTCTTAGACGTGCACAAAAATCTGGAGGATATAGAAAACGTATATTTAGGACCTTTGTGAACCCAGGTCCAAACTCGTAAGGGTTTTATTTAGGAACCACATCTGTCAACTCAATCAACCATCATTAAGCTGGCGCATATGCCAATTCCATTGACCAAACGGAGAGTACTTGGATTTCTTTTACTTCTAGCGAGTAGACGTTTGCATCTCTACTCCCCTTAATGGTAGTGCATCACAATAATTTTCTCGCTGAGAGTGAACACACATTTGCTTCGATATCTGGTCATCTCTTCACTTTAGCAGATACTCGTTGTTCCTTTTCTTGGGAACTTACCTGACATACATGCATCATTTGCTACGCATGTGATTTCGTTTTGAACAAACACTTCATTAGAATTTACATATTATTTTGCTAAATCTAATTACTGATTCCTGATTCGAGTAACCTACATTATTATTATTGTTGGCTCTTTTGTTACCAAGCCAACCCACTTTCTTGAAACCGCTTTCTTTCAAGTTACATTCATGGGTTATTTTGCTACCATGTCGAGAATTCCTTGTTGATACATACATTGTCGGGTTACGTTGAAACCAACTTCAATTGCTTGAACTTACCCAGTTCACAGGTTTAACTTGAAATGCTATATGATGTATTGGAGCATCATATTCAACTATTTTTGCAGAAATTCTTTCATTTCGAGTCGTAGTAGATTTGGTTGGTCTACGACTCCACTGAAACGTTTGATTTGTTTCGATACCTTGCGGTGATATTTTCACAAAACTGAAGCTTTCGCTAATTTGGTTACCCACTTCGTACACGGACTTAATTTCCTATTTAGTTGTTAACACTCCATTTTGGATCTTCACGATCAAAGCGGTCTCAACACAACTGTGTGTTAAGGCAATGGTACATATATTCATTTCATAAGCACAATGTACCTCCTAACGATTCTTTCGTTGTCAATCAAATGCTTTGCGATACTTATTTGTAACACCCCGAAAATTTACGTCCTATAAGGTGTTGACACGTGTCATAGGTTTGAACGTGTGAAGGAATGTTCTTGAAGGACTAAAGTTGACAAACAGTGAAACTGTGTAATTATAAGGGTTCAAAGTGTCAACAATGAATAAATAGACTTTGCAATAACTCTACATGATGTTTATAACCTTAAATGAATAGATCATGGATCATACGAAGCGAATTGTGAAAGAAAGTGAGAGATTACAAACTACAGGGGTTAAATGTGCCAACATGTTTAAGTTATACCTCTGAGTGACCTTTTGACAAACCCGAAGCTTTGTAACGATTAATTATGCTCACTAGAATGTACCACAAAAATTTCATGAAGTTTCGATATCGTATGAGCAAGTGTGATAAAATTCGTGTACGAGGGTTATAAGTGTCAACGTTGAAATTTAGGGCTTTTCGGGTGATCACAAAGTTACCCGAGGACTTAACAAAGTGGGTATAAGTCTTAAAGCCCCATATGTTAAATAACAAAGCTTCATATGCAAGTTGGGTAGTGAAAGCGATGTTTCGGAGGACCAGGGACCAAAACTGAAATGAGAATTGGCATTATGATGGGCTAGCGCACCGCTACAAGGATAGTGTAACGGTGCGCTAGGACTGCACAGCGACCAGATACATGACAGTTGGCTGTTCCAGCCATTTAACTGACTTACTTGGAGCTTATCTGCATTTGTGAGCACCCCTACATGTTTTATAGCTTGTAGGACACTTGTGGATGATAATGTAACATCCCTAGACTTAGTTGTTGATCATCCATGAGGTTTGAAGTTGTTATAAGAAGTCACATTTTCCACATACATGCACATTTCATCTTCTGGACATTTTCAAGAGCTCAAGAACTGATCCAAGCTGTCCAAAACATCCATTAGACGTGTGTAAGTGCCTTTGATCTTCTCTAGTTCATTCATACTTAGTTTATGGCCTAGAAATCAAACCGTCGTAACTACGGTTTGACTTTTCGATAATAAATAATCGGTCCAGAGTTTAGTCGAATCAAAGGTTGTTATAAGTTGGTATTTATATGGTTGATAAACCCCTAAAAGGGCACTCACTAATTCGAATCCTAACTAGGTCGTTTATCGAGTCAAACCTATTCCGAAAAAGTCAACAGAATTGTTATGTTTGGTTTAATGCATGATTAGCGATGTAAATGGCGTATAGCCTATTTTATCATTCTTACCAACTGAAAATAAGTATAAAAACTTGTATACGCTTGCTTGATTCGACAACTTTATGTTTAGAACCGATTCGGAACCGAGATACGCAAAAGTTTGACTTTTGCTTTGACCTCAGTTCTGACCCGATTCTTATAGGTTTAGACATGCCTTAAAGTTCCATTAGGACCTAGTTACATGTTAGTATAATCCTCTGCGTTTATACTACCCGAATCCGTAACTATCCGACGTTTCCGTTAAATGCCTAA
Source organism: Helianthus tuberosus (assembly GCA_030545235.1). Taxonomy (NCBI): domain Eukaryota; kingdom Viridiplantae; phylum Streptophyta; class Magnoliopsida; order Asterales; family Asteraceae; genus Helianthus; species Helianthus tuberosus. The sequence goes on from JARYGA010060206.1 coordinate 449,650, forward strand.
TAATGACCATAATGCCCTTATGACTGTAGAACGAGATTTTAGAAAATGTAAAAGTGCAAAAGTCTTTAATACTGATTATTGAACATGTCTGCAAAATTTTACGTCAATCGGAAGTCTAGATTAGGAGTTATGCTTAATGGCGTATTTATAAACAAGTTTATTAATTAAACGGCGCCATTAGCGTAAAGCCTATCTAAACTCAGTTTTGACACCAAATCTTTTACCCACTGATGTTAAATAATATTTTAGGATTTTTAAAGATTTTTAATTATTTTTAGAATGATCATAAGCTTGGATTAGCGCCTTAATTCGGTAAATACCGAATATGCCCTTTTCGGCCATAAAATGAGTTTTACAAATCCTTTTGACGCCAATCCAATTGCTACTGATTTTAAATAATAAATAGAGTATTTTGAGCCTGTTTATTTGATCAGAAAACTCAGAATCGTATTTTAAACCGTACGTCGCTTAAAACGACTTTATACGCGTATTTAACGCATAGTTTGGGTTTAAAACTATTTTAACATATAAGACTTATTACCAAATGTTATAACCTGTTAAAATAGGCCATTTTCCTGATCAACTCAGACCCGGATCACAGGTGTCTAATTAAACCCTTTTATAATCTTTAAAATGACCAAAATACCCCTACGGGGCTTATAAAAAGATTAAACTCGTTTGGGGCGTCATGGGTGATATCCTACTGATATCACAACTTATTTAAGGCATGTTAACTTAGGAAACCTGTTTAGGACTCTTACGGATACCCGTTACGCTTCATGCGCGTTCGGTTCGGTTTATGTAACTAGTTTACATAAATTAGCCGAAACGGGTCAAACCTTATCGGTTTTGTCTCAAAATCCAGAATGTGTATCATATACCTATATTAAGCAAGTCTTCAAACTTGTCGGGTTTAAATCACATTCTATCCGGTCTTCGCTTAATCGTGCGTACGAACCGTATCTTTAAAACTAATCGGTCTAAGCGTAAGCTTAACTAAAGACCCGTTAGGATTCTAATAGGTTATTATAAACCTTCGTTCCAGAATAGGAGAACCAGTAAAAGATACTTGCACTTGCTGATTTTGAACTATACTTGCTCAGGTAAATACTTTTAACTTATTTCCCTATACGGGCTTGGGTACGGTATATAAAATACCGCTTGGTCGGGCGTTGAATATTTAATCTTATTATGGTTAAATGATTGAGATGTCTCCGTTTAATTTGTTTTGTTGCTTAAAGCCTTTGGGGGGTTAATGACCGTGTCCCGGATATCCCTGGCATCATTTTACGAAATGGCCACGACCTTAGCACTCAGGTGTAGGCGTACACCTGTCAGTGTCTCATAACTAAAGTGGTGTGTTAATTGATCTTTAACCCGGTTCGATCCGGGCTACTGAACGCATAAGAAACATGTAAATCCTGTACAAGTTTATATATTTAAATAAGTATCCCAAGTTATAAAATATTATTTGTGCCTTGTGCCTTAAATGCATTTTCTTAAACTCTTTTCAAAATGAGTCGGTTGATTGTATTTACCAGTGTAAACTGACGTATTTTTCTTAAAAAGGTTAAGTGCAAGTACTACGCGAAATAGGCTGGCTTGTCTCCTAGCATCCACATTAAGTCTCGCCAGCTTGGATGTCATAAACTGTTGAACATTTGTTTTCCTTTTTATTTGATCTACCTGTGGATTTATATTCGACTATTTGTGATACTTAATATTACAATATCGTTTGGTTGAATTAAATCTATACTTTGCTTCTGCTGTGCATTTAAATATTGTGTTGTTTGACTATTATGTTGCCAACCACGTCACGATACTCCCCTACCGGGCCCACCGGTGACACGTGGAAATTCGGGGTGTGACAAGTTGGTATCAGAGCCAACATTGAGTGAATTAAACACTAGCCTTTTGTGTTTAATCTCAATGACACAATTGCACATTCCTAAATCTTCGAGTCTAGACAAAGAACTTAGGAATAATCCGAAAATGTGTTATTTTAAATTTTAAATTTTGTCCTTTACTACTTTTCCTTGTTGTTACTTCATTCGTGATAACAGGTTAAGCAATGCCGCCAAGATTCAGAGGGCTAGGAAGAGGGCGAGTTAGCGCGCCTAACGATCATGAGGCAGGTCCTTCGCACCGACGAACTTCTTCGTCTACAAGGAGTCACAATCATGACGAACCTTGGAGGGTTTATGAGGAGCTTGCCAGGCGATCCACATCACATGTTTCAACGCCTTCATATCAGCACTCCTTTGGGCCTCATTCAGAGAATGAACCCCACGACCAGCAACAGCAATCTCCGGCGCACAATTCTTTCGGCGACCCTACTCCGGTATTTCAGGGTCAGTTTAACCCAGCAAAGTACCTACCAGAGCACGTGGGCTTTAACCCACTAGGGCCGGAGGATCACTTTTCTGGTGATCATGATATGGACGAGGACACAGATCCCGTCGAGGCTTCAACTGGATCCCGGAACCATCCTTTTTCGATCTCTGATGGTTCATCTTACCACGGACCACCCTACGAGGGTCCGGATAGTCACATGGCGAGGTTCGAACGATGTGAGTGGTACTATACACCATCTGAACACTCATCACCTCACCAGCAGGCACCACAGCAGCAGCAGCAAGATCCCTCTGGGGATCCCCATTTCGAGGCAGTCACGCCACCGCCTCCACTGCCACCAGTTTATGTAGAGCCTCCAGAACCGCCGAGACGTAGGAGGACTGGCCCGCGGATGTCAGTACGACCAGTGGGAGTTCATATCACCACTCCTCAACATTCTAGCAGCAACCATTACCCGCCTACTTATGAAGTCCCACAGATGGGAGGACCTTCGGTTCCAGTTTCGGAGGTGAATTCGGTACCTATTGCACCGCCACCAATGGGTTTCGGCGAACCCATCCCTGCATATACTGCGCCGATAGCTTACAATCCATATGGACCGCCAGCATACTCTTCCTATAATTATGCAGAGGATCCTTACCTCGTGGCAGCAAACTACTATGCCCAAAACCCTGATGGACCATATGGAACCCCTTGGGGAATGGGACATCCAGCTTATGGGTATCAAGTACCTACTCAGCCACCATTTCAGCATCAGCCACCACGAGTTCCTCCTCATGAGCAGGTGGAGCTCCGTCATAGATTGGATAGGGTTGAGCGAGACCTCCAGAGAGAGCGTAAGAAGAACCAAGGATTCATGAGTGGTTTAGCAGATTTGCTGAAGGGGAAGAAGAAAATGGATCGTTAAATCCCCATATGTAATATTGTATTTCCTTATTAATCAAGTCCCTGCGTGGACATTTACCTTTGTACATAGTCCCTACGTGGACTTGTCTTTATTAGTCCCTGCGTGGACACTTAGGTTTGTAAACAGTCCCTGCGAGGACATGTATTTTATGTATAGCTCCTGCGTGGGCAAATATTTGTAAAAGACCCGTTTAGGGCAAAAATGTAAAATTTGTAAATTATAATAGAATGTTAAGTTTGAAAATTTTATTTCTGTCATTTATGCATTTAAATATTATACATGAAATAAACAAAAATATAACATTATTCCTTTTGTAAATAATCTGCCTATTAAATCAATTAAGGATCTTAAAGGTAAAACCTAGCCTACATGTCATTATAAGACTTAGCCAAAATGGTAAGACCTGTATAAAAGATTCCAATCCCGGTTAACATCTGAAAACATGTTAACACTCCTGGCAGATGTGATTCGTTAAAAATCACACACGTCATTCCATATAAGGATTTTTCCTGACCCAATAAATGATATATGAATCATGGGTTAAATCATTAATAAATATGATTAGTTCTTTTTACCATCCATTGGTAATGGAATGCCTACGGGCCCTTCTCATTTTCATATGAGACAAAAGACAGTATTAGTCTGTGACCCTGTCTGATAAAGGTAATGAACTTTGTTCAAACCTTCATGCTTTGATTCTCTGAAATCATAGCTTATAATCTAAATTGTTCCAGTGACTAGGCCTTTTGTGCTAATAAAACTGTTATTGTTTTATAATTAGGATAAATTATATTAGAAATCCTAAATTTATGTGAGTAATAAATTAACCATATATGGTCTATGTTACCACGGTTAATAAAAATTGCCATAAAAGACAATTCTATAATAAACTCACCAATAAATTATTGTCGATGTGTTACAGTTCAAGATACATGGCAGACTCAAACGAGGTCAACAGTCACCCAGGGATAGGGAATGATAATGCCCAAGTTAACGTAGCGGGTGCAGAGTTGCAAGCTATGATAGATAATGCGGTTAATAGAGCTATGGATAGACAGCACCATGGGTCAAGTGGTACCCATACGAGGACCCATTCTGCATCACACACTAGAACACCCTCCAGGACCCACACTGCCCACAACAGTAATTCTCACCACTCCTCGAATCAAAGGAGTAATCCATCCCAAAGAGCAGTACAGCACCAAGAACCTCGTAATAGGGGTTGCACCTATAAATACTTTGTGTCGTGCAAACCCAGAGACTTCAATGGGGAAAAGGGAGCTGTTGATTGCATGACATGGATGGATGAAATGGATACTGTGGTGGATATTAGTGGTTGCCATAATAGAGACATTGTGAAGTTTGTCTCGCAGTCTTTCAAAGGAGAAGCCTTAGCCTGGTGGAGATCCTTGATCCAAGCCACAGGGAAAGTCCCGTTATACAACATGACCTGGGAACAGTTCATGGCACTAATCAAAGAAAATTTATGCCCTCAACATGAGGTTGAGAGAATTGAATCTGATTTCTTGGCGCTGGTCATGAAAAACCTGGACTGTCAGGCCTACCTTACCACTTTCAATACTTTGTCAAGGTTGGTCCCTTACTTGGTAACTCCGGAGCCAAAACGAATAGCTCGTTTTATCGGAGGTTTGGAACCGGAGATCAAAGCAAGTGTAAAGGCCTCCAGACCAACCACTTTTCGGTCAGTAACGGACATATCGTTGTCTCTGACCTCAGATGCTGTCAGACTGAGGTCTCAAAGGAAAAATGATACCGAAAAGAGGAAGCGTGAGGATGACAACTCACGACGTTCTGACAAGAAGCAGAAGGGAAATAATGACCAAAAGAAGGGGTCAGGATTCAAGAAGGATGGTCAGCAGTCGGGTGAAAAACCCAGATGTAAAATCTGCAAGAGGCAGCACTTCGGGAAGTGCCGGTTTGAAACGAATTCGAACTCACAATCAAAAGCTTTTGCATGTGGGCTGTGCAAGTCCAAGGAACACAAAACCTTGGATTGCAAGAAGATAAAGGATGCAACCTGCTACGGTTGCAATGAAAAGGGGCACATCAAAAGCAATTGCCCAAAATACGCCAAGAAGCCCGAAGAGACTAGGAAGACCAATGCTAGGGTCTTCAGAATGGATGCTAAGGAAGCCGTCAAGGATGATAACGTGATAACAGGTACCTTTCTCGTAAATGATGTTTATGCGAGAGTGTTATTTGATTCAGGCGCTGATAAGTCGTTTGTAGATAATAAGTTTTGTGAATTGTTGAAACTACCTGTTAGAACTTTAAGTGTGAAGTATGAGGTGGAACTAGCAGATGGCACTTTAGAAACCGCTTCAACTTTATTAGATGGATGTTTTATATCCATTAGGAATCACTCTTTTCCTTTGTCCTTACTTCCCTTTAAGTTAGCCGGCTTTGACATAGTATTGGGTATGGACTGGTTATCGCATAACCAGGCCCAGATTGTATGCAATAAGAAGCAAGTGATGATCAAGACTCCGTCTGGTGAATCACTTACTATCCAGGGAGATACCCAGTATGGGCTACCCGAGAAAATGTCTATACTCAAGGACTCTAAGTGTTTAAAGAAAGGTTGTGTCATCTACATGGCGCAAGTGATTATAGATGAGCCGAAGCCCAAGATTGGGGATATACCCGTCGTTTCTGAATACCCTGATGTTTTTCCTGAAGAACTTCCTGGTTTGCCACCAGAGAGACAAGTGGAATTCAGAATTGACATTATTCCTGGATCAGCACCGGTGGCAAGGGCGCCTTATAGGTTGGCACCAACAGAGATGAAGGAATTGAGAACGCAGCTAGATGATTTGCTAGACAAAGGTTTCATCAAACCTAGTTCGTCTCCTTGGGGAGCACCGGTTTTATTTGTTAAGAAGAAGGATGGGTCGATGCGTCTGTGCATCGACTACCGCGAGCTTAATAAGGTTACTATCAAGAATAGGTATCCTTTGCCCAGAATCGACGATCTGTTCGATCAACTTCATGGGGCGAGTTTCTTCTCAAAGATTGACTTAAGGTCAGGCTACCATCAATTGAAGGTTAGAGATGAAGACGTGCACAAAACAGCATTTAGGACTCGTTATGGCCATTACGAGTTCCTAGTGATGCCTTTCGGGCTCACTAATGCACCGGCCGCATTCATGGATCTCATGAATCGCGTTTGCAAGTCGCACCTAGATAAATTCGTCATCGTCTTCATCGACGACATTCTCATCTACTCAAAGAACCAAGCTGACCACGAGAAGCATCTTCACTGCATATTGGAACTACTTCATAAAGAAAAGCTTTATGCCAAGTTCTCGAAATGTGAATTCTGGCTTCGAGCAGTCCAATTTCTTGGGCATGTTGTTAGTGAGCATGGTATCCAAGTAGATCCTGCTAAAGTTGAAGCTGTCATGAATTGGCATGAGCCAAAGACGCCTACTGAAATTCGTAGCTTCCTAGGTTTGGCAGGATACTACAGGCGATTTATAGAAAACTTTTCAAGGATTGCTGCACCCCTGACTTCACTGACACGTAAGAAGATTAAGTTTGACTGGGGTCCTAAGCAGCAGGAATCCTTCGATATTCTGAAACAAAAGTTGAGCAATGCTCCAGTACTGACATTGCCTGATGGAATAGAGGAGTTTGTAGTTTATTGTGATGCATCACACACCGGGATGGGATGTGTGCTTATGCAGAAAGGCAAAGTCATTGCCTATGCTTCACGTCAGTTAAAGGTGCACGAAAAGAATTACACCACCCACGACTTGGAGTTGGGTGCCGTTGTATTTGCACTAAAACTGTGGAGGCACTACTTGTATGGAATCAAATGTGTGATCTATTCTGATCACAAAAGCCTTCAACATCTGTTCAACCAGAAGGACTTGAACATGAGGCAACGTCGTTGGATGGAAACTCTGAATGATTACGATTGTGAAATAAGATACCATCCCGGCAAGGCGAATGTAGTCGCTGATGCCTTGAGTCGGAAAGAAAGGGTGAAACCCATCCGAATCAATGCCAAGAGCATGGAAATAAAGAATAATTTGATGGAAAGGTTGTTAGCTGCACAGAAGGAAGCTGTGTTGGAAGCTAACTATCCTAATGAAAAGCTAGGAGTAACTGAGGAGCAGTTATCTCTTAGTAAGGATGGAATTCTTAGATTGAATGGAAGGATATGGGTTCCAATATATGGAGGACTCCGAGATGTTATCCTCCAGGAAGCCCACAGCTCTAAATATTCTGTTCATCCTGGAGCTGATAAAATGTACCAAGATCTAAGAGCAAATTATTGGTGGATAGGCTTGAAGAAGTCTGTAGCTACCTATGTAGCTAAATGCTTGACGTGTGCGCAAGTCAAGGCAGAACATCAAAAACCGTCAGGTTTGCTACAACAACCTGAACTTCCTACTTGGAAGTGGGAAATGGTAACTATGGATTTTATCACCAAGTTACCCAAGACAAGGAAAGGAAATGACACCATCTGGGTGATAGTTGACCGACTGACTAAGTCAGCACATTTCCTACCCATTAAGGAGACCTACAGCTCCGATATGTTAGCCCAACTGTACGTTGATAAGATTGTAGCCTTACATGGCATACCTGTAGCTATTATCTCTGACCGAGATACTAGATACACATCACATTTTTGGAAAAGTTTCCAACAATCTTTGGGCACACGTTTGAACTTTAGCACGGCTTACCATCCACAGACTGACGGTCAGAGTGAGCGTACTATTCAAACGTTAAAAGACATGCTGCGAGCATGTGCGATCGATTTGGGAGGTAGTTGGGATAAGAACCTACCATTGATCGAATTCTCCTACAACAATAGCTACCATACCAGCATCAAGGCTGCGCCTTTTGAGGCATTGTACGGTAGAAAGTGTAGATCGCCTGTTTGTTGGGCGGAAGTTGGAGAAGTCCAGTTATCAGGACCAGAGATCGTGTTTGAAACGACGGACAAGATTGTCCAGATTCGTAACAATCTCCAAGCTGCCCGGAATAGGCAGAAGATTTACGCCGATCCAAATCGTAAGGATTTTCACTTCGATGTAGGTGACAAAGTCCTACTTAAAGTGTCACCCTGGAAAGGAGTGATGCGATTTGGTAAGAAAGGTAAGCTAAGCCCGAGATACATAGGACCTTTCGAGGTTATCGAACGTGTCGGGTCAGTTGCCTACAAGTTAAATTTACCTGAAGAGCTCAGTAGTATACACAATGTGTTCCACATCTGCAATCTGAAGAAATGTTTCGCTCACGAATCAGTGGTTATACCCTATACAGATGTGCAGATCGATGAGAGCTTGAAATTTATGGAAAAACCTTTGTCGATCGAAGATCGACAGGTGAGGAAGCTTCGAAGGAAGCATATACCTTTTGTAAAGGTCAAATGGGATGCCCGAAGAGGTCCCGAATTCACGTGGGAGGTTGAATCCACGATGAAAGAAAAGTACCCTTACTTGTTTCAGTAAATCTCGGGTCGAGATTTCTTTTAAGGGGGTGAGGATGTAACACCCCGAAAATTTACGTCCTATAAGGTGTTGACACGTGTCATAGGTTTGAACGTGTGAAGGAATGTTCTTGAAGGACTAAAGTTGACAAACAGTGAAACTGTGTAATTATAAGGGTTCAAAGTGTCAACAATGAATAAATAGACTTTGCAATAACTCTACATGATGTTTATAACCTTAAATGAATAGATCATGGATCATACGAAGCGAATTGTGAAAGAAAGTGAGAGATTACAAACTACAGGGGTTAAATGTGCCAACATGTTTAAGTTATACCTCTGAGTGACCTTTTGACAAACCCGAAGCTTTGTAACGATTAATTATGCTCACTAGAATGTACCACAAAAATTTCATGAAGTTTCGATATCGTATGAGCAAGTTGTGATAAAATTCGTGTACGAGGGTTATAAGTGTCAACGTTGAAATTTAGGGCTTTTCGGGTGATCACAAAGTTACCCGAGGACTTAACAAAGTGGGTATAAGTCTTAAAGCCCCATATGTTAAATAACAAAGCTTCATATGCAAGTTGGGTAGTGAAAGCGATGTTTCGGAGGACCAGGGACCAAAACTGAAATGAGAATTGGCATTATGATGGGCTAGCGCACCGCTACAAGGATAGTGTAACGGTGCGCTAGGACTGCACAGCGACCAGATACATGACAGTTGGCTGTTCCAGCCATTTAACCGACTTACTTGGAGCTTATCTGCATTTGTGAGCACCCCTACATGTTTTATAGCTTGTAGGACACTTGTGGATGATAATGTAACATCCCTAGACTTAGTTGTTGATCATCCATGAGGTTTGAAGTTGTTATAAGAAGTCACATTTTCCACATACATGCACATTTCATCTTCTGGACATTTTCAAGAGCTCAAGAACTGATCCAAGCTGTCCAAAACATCCATTAGACGTGTGTAAGTGCCTTTGATCTTCTCTAGTTCATTCATACTTAGTTTATGGCCTAGAAATCAAACCGTCGTAACTACGGTTTGACTTTTCGATAATAAATAATCGGTCCAGAGTTTAGTCGAATCAAAGGTTGTTATAAGTTGGTATTTATATGGTTGATAAACCCCTAAAAGGGCACTCACTAATTCGAATCCTAACTAGGTCGTTTATCGAGTCAAACCTATTCCGAAAAAGTCAACAGAATTGTTATGTTTGGTTTAATGCATGATTAGCGATGTAAATGGCGTATAGCCTATTTTATCATTCTTACCAACTGAAAATAAGTATAAAAACTTGTATACGCTTGCTTGATTCGACAACTTTATGTTTAGAACCGATTCGGAACCGAGATACGCAAAAGTTTGACTTTTGCTTTGACCTCAGTTCTGACCCGATTCTTATAGGTTTAGACATGCCTTAAAGTTCCATTAGGACCTAGTTACATGTTAGTATAATCCTCTGCGTTTATACTACCCGAATCCGTAACTATCCGACGTTTCCGTTAAATGCCTAATAATGACCATAATGCCCTTATGACTGTAGAACGAGATTTTAGAAAATGTAAAAGTGCAAAAGTCTTTAATACTGATTATTGAACATGTCTGCAAAATTTCACGTCAATCGGAAGTCTAGATTAGGAGTTATGCTTAATGGCGTATTTATAAACAAGTTTATTAATTAAACGGCGCCATTAGCGTAAAGCCTATCTAAACTCAGTTTTGACACCAAATCTTTTACCCACTGATGTTAAATAATATTTTAGGATTTTTAAAGATTTTTAATTATTTTTAGAATGATCATAAGCTTGGATTAGCGCCTTAATTCGGTAAATACCGAATATGCCCTTTTCGGCCATAAAATGAGTTTTACAAATCCTTTTGACGCCAATCCAATTGCTACTGATTTTAAATAATAAATAGATTATTTTGAGCCTGTTTATTTGATCAGAAAACTCAGAATCGTATTTTAAACCGTACGTCGCTTAAAACGACTTTATACGCGTATTTAACGCATAGTTTGGGTTTAAAACTATTTTAACATATAAGACTTATTACCAAATGTTATAACCTGTTAAAATAGGCCATTTTCCTGATCAACTCAGACCCGGATCACAGGTGTCTAATTAAACCCTTTTATAATCTTTAAAATGACCAAAATACCCCTACGGGGCTTATAAAAAGATTAAACTCGTTTGGGGCGTCATGGGTGATATCCTACTGATATCACAACTTATTTAAGGCATGTTAACTTAGGAAACCTGTTTAGGACTCTTACGGATACCCGTTACGCTTCATGCGCGTTCGGTTCGGTTTATGTAACTAGTTTACATAAATTAGCCGAAACGGGTCAAACCTTATCGGTTTTGTCTCAAAATCCAGAATGTGTATCATATACCTATATTAAGCAAGTATTCAAACTTGTCGGGTTTAAATCACATTCTATCCGGTCTTCGCTTAATCGTGCGTACGAACCGTATCTTTAAAACTAATCGGTCTAAGCGTAAGCTTAACTAAAGACCCGTTAGGATTCTAATAGGTTATTATAAACCTTCGTTCCAGAATAGGAGAACCAGTAAAAGATACTTGCACTTGCTGATTTTGAACTATACTTGCTCAGGTAAATACTTTTAACTTATTTCCCTATACGGGCTTGGGTACGGTATATAAAATACCGCTTGGTCGGGCGTTGAATATTTAATCTTATTATGGTTAAATGATTGAGATGTCTCCGTTTAATTTGTTTTGTTGCTTAAAGCCTTTGGGGGGTTAATGACCGTGTCCCGGATATCCCTGGCATCATTTTACGAAATGGCCACGACCTTAGCACTCAGGTGTAGGCGTACACCTGTCAGTGTCTCATAACTAAAGTGGTGTGTTAATTGATCTTTAACCCGGTTCGATCCGGGCTACTGAACGCATAAGAAACATGTAAATCCTGTACAAGTTTATATATTTAAATAAGTATCCCAAGTTATAAAATATTATTTGTGCCTTGTGCCTTAAATGCATTTTCTTAAACTCTTTTCAAAATGAGTCGGTTGATTGTATTTACCAGTGTAAACTGACGTATTTTTCTTAAAAAGGTTAAGTGCAGGTACTACGCGAAATAGGCTGGCTTGTCTCCTAGCATCCACATTAAGTCTCGCCAGCTTGGATGTCATAAACTGTTGAACATTTGTTTTCCTTTTTATTTGATCTACCTGTGGATTTATATTCGACTATTTGTGATACTTAATATTACAATATCGTTTGGTTGAATTAAATCTATACTTTGCTTCCGCTGTGCATTTAAATATTGTGTTGTTTGACTATTATGTTGCCAACCACGTCACGATACTCCCCTACCGGGCCCACCGGTGACACGTGGAAATTCGGGGTGTGACATTATTACTTTTCATCTTCAATTGAAAACAGTGGTTCTTTGATGTTCAGTATTTAATTGGAAACTCTATAATATGGAATAAATCAATCCTTCGGATTGCCTCAGCACACTCTCATTTTATTTCAAACGCGGTGAACTTGTTCAGTCACCACTATTATTGGGTAATGCCGTTACGACACCTTGTGGTGTCATCATAAACTTGTAGCTTGTGCTAATCATGGTAACCGTTTTACACAAGACCACACATACTTTTGTTTGATTTACCATTTAAACATTTCTGATGCAACTACGAATCAAGACAATGATACGCCAGATTCGCTTGTATTCCATTCGGTGTATCTTCACCATTCAAAAATATCAACACACTAAACCTTACCAGATATTTATTCAGGAGTTGACAGATCGTTTTACTATTACGCTGAGTTGATGCTTTTGAGTTCATATAGCGGGTGCTATGGTTTGTGAAAACTCGGTTGCATATTACAACCGATCGTTTAAAAATCTTATTAGTCAAAACTCCACTTTTGTGGAAACCCTGGTAGCTGGATTACACTAGATTATACGTCAAATGCGTCTTGTACCTTTGACACCCAATGCTAGCAGCACACACACCTTTCAACCCTAGGATTCGGGTTGTTATATATTCTTGGACTCACCTAATGTGAGTAATGTTTGTTTCGATTTAATGATTATCAACTTCGATATTATTTATATACATACGTGTGTGACTTAACCTTAAGGAGTTAAGGTAGTACAAATTTCGAGGATGAAATTTTTCTAACGGGGGGAGAATGTGACAACCCTCACCAAACCAGGTATCCGTACGAACTAATTAATATTTAATTAATGCTTAATTACTGTGTTTGCTTACAGATGTGATTAAACTGCTACTTGAATGCTGAAACATACACATACATGCATCATACTTTATTACTGTCACTCTATTATCTACACACAAACCTTAGTGACAACCTTGATGCACAAAAGCACAGTGAGCACACTATACGGGATACCTAGTAAACATGCTGACATAGCAGCATCAGACAGTTACTGTCTCTGAGGCCAGTATGAGCCGGGAATAGATTACTACACTAGTAGGGAGTGTAGGGAGGTGAGGATTATAGAATTGTGTCACTAGGTGATAATTATAGTGACCGGATGTGCCTAAAACGTACTTTGAGTACAAAATTCTGCATTTTAAATAAAAATTCAGCATTAAGCTAACTAGTAAAGTGCCAAAACATGAGAAAAATATTACTAGACACTTTCCAAAGTGTCAGGAATAAATTGTGTCACTAAAAATAATATTAACGACACTTTAAATAATTATTTGGCACTTTAACGGACTAGTATCCAACCGAACAACCGGACATAACCCGGAACATAAAATTATTGACAACAATATAGTTTTTCTTTTTCTGAGCCAGTTAGGGTCCCCGAGTACCCTAACACCCGTTACAATTTACAACACACATAACAACTAAATCTCTAACTAACTTAACTAATACTTAATCTTTTAGTTAGAATCCAACCCCAAACCCCCCCCATGTAACCGATCGGTTACCACAAAAGGGGACACCATCTTACAACCTTATTTATTTTAATCCCCATGTCATAGATCTAGTGGACACAATTTCCTTTGGTTAATTTGGAAGGTTTGGCCTATAAGTAAAAGCATAAATCCCTTGTAACCTTCACATTTCATTCACCCACTTAACAAAAAAAAAAAAAAGAGAAAACTTTCCTTCTTTCCCTCTTATAAGCTTCGGTCGAACACAACCATCTTCACCACACCATTTTCAATTTCATTCAAGTTATTCCAAGTGCACCCAAGTGTGAAGGATCGCGTACGAGGAAGCCCGGTGCTTGCGGATTGCCAAGGACCTCTCTATGTTGCTTTTAACCACCCGTTTCTCGACTAGTTTCTTCCCTAGCCTTGAGCTAGTAGTAAGTGACTCTAAACGCCTTCTTGATCTTGTCTAGAGTGGTTAATAAGAATTTTGACGGTTGAAATTTATGAACATGTATGAACAAAATTAAAAGTCTACTAAAGGTGATGAACTTGGTGGTTAATAAGTAAATATTGGTGTAAAACTTATAAAACTAGTTTTGTTATGATTATTTAGTGTTGTTTTATGCTAGGAATAGTTCGGATCGTCGCCTAACCCGGCTAAGTCATGTTCATGGAACATGACCTAGTGTATGTTAAAGTGTGAAAAGTGGTTAGATGAAGAACACTATTACTTAACCATGAACTTGTGTAAAAGTGATTCTTTTTGTAAAAAGGAGTTCTAAACTAGTAGATCTACGGATCTACAAGTGGTATTTTCAAAGGACCAAGTGTCAGAAGAAATCATATTATTTTTAAAGCCGGATCTTTCCTAAACAAAGGTGATTTTTGTAAACACACAAGTGTGTAGACACTTGTGCGACAAAAAGTTTTAACAATGAATTGTTTTTGTAATATTTGACAAGAAGATGTACAAATGCATTTTCTGAAAGAACAAGATTCGTGAGAAACTGATTTTTTTTATATAGAAAGATCTACTAAAAATAATGGGAAGTTACTACACACTTTTACACAACCCACAAGTTCATGCGTTTGTGATATTTTTGAACTAGTATGATGTTGGAATATTGTTTGGTATTGATGTTGGGAACATTGTTGATTTGAAATTTTAAAAGAAAATGATACGCTTGTAAGCGTGGCCACCTCCAGTTACAGAGGAAACTCTGGCGAAACTTTTCCAAAAATCTAACACTTGTAAATATTTTTATCACAAGTGTTATGGATATATTTTTAACTTGTTTTCCCAAATAACTTTCGCCATGATTTTTATTACGAAACTTCCAAGTGTCGGAGGTGGGATTTTCACAAAATAAAACTTGCTAAAATATATATTTAGAATATATATTTTCATAACAACACTTGTGTAAATTTTTGTGATTATTTTGCGAACTACGTAAATATTATTTTTAGGGTAAAAAATATTACTAAATATTAACGGCTCCAAAAATAATATGAACGCCTTCACAATAAATATTTAAGTTACACCGGTATTTTTATTACCACGCAAACTGTAAAATGTAACTTACGGATTTTTTTTTGGAAAATACTCATAAGTGTGCATTTCGACAAGGATATTATTTTGGAAAATTATATGGAATAAAATATAATATTTTTGGGAAAAATATTTATATTTTGGAAGTAAAGTATTTTGGACAAATGAAATAAAATATATTTTATTAAGTGAGACTTAATAATATGTTTCGAAGATATATAAACGCACATGTATTAAAACCCCCATCCTTGGGAAGGAATATACTGATTAAATATATAAGAAGTGTGAACACAGAATAGTTACCTAACTATTTCTCCAACAAAACGTTAAACCTTAAGCCAAGGCACGGCCGTCCGTCTAATAAGAATTAGTACGTGTAGGTCGTCACGCAGCAGATAGAGTTGGAGATTGGCGTTGCTGGATACGCACTTCAGTGAGTTCATGTCCCCCTTTTCTCTTAACTGTTTTCAGTTTTTATACTTCGGGGGTGAAATACATGTTACATTTACTACAAACGTTTTATACACGGTATGATTAGCTAAGGAACTTACTGCTAGATCACGTGAATGGATAGGCTATTATCGTATGACCATTAATCCTTGTATAAGGACCGAGAGGCATGAGTGATAGATCTATCGGGTGTTGCGAGCCCCACACATGGGCCAGCGTGCGGCTGCATGTGGTGACTATGTCGTTCCGCCGGAAGGACCGGTATAAAATACGCGTTACAGGTTTGAGTGCTTCCTAGTCCATGTCACTTATTAATGTATTAGCTACACATTAATCGATCTCTTTTTCCTTAATTGCTACATACCAGGGATTTTCATACATACAGACTTGTCTACAGAGGTTTATACATACTCACTTACACATGAACTCGCTCAACTTTATGTTGATTTTTCAAACTACATGTATTTCAGGGAACTAATGGATCTGGCACGGTATGCACGTATTTTCAAGCTGCGTTTGAATAAAGGAGTCATTCAGGGTTTAGAAGGTGTAACCCCTTCCTGGACGGGTTACATATCTCTAAGCCTAGTATTGTTTAAAGTCTTTTGCTAAATCTTTATAAACTCAATTAAATCAAGTTAAGGTTTGTAACTTATTTTGTGATTGTTGAAAAATGGGATTTTTCTAAACTTTATTAATGGATGAATATCTCATGTTTTTATCATATAGCATTGTTATGATTGTTGCTATGGTATTAAGAAGTCACACCAGATAAACCCACGCTTCCGCAAAGCCAGGGTGTGACAGTTTTGGTTGTTTCTTGCTCTCCACACAAATCTAAACCATGTAATTCAAAACCTTGAGCTGTTGATTGTTTTTAGAAACCAGCAATACACATGTAATGATCCTAAGCAATCCCCTAAACACTTGTTGATCATCCAAACATCCTCCAAATACTATAAATAGAGGTGGGTTCTTGCTCAAAAACTTGCACCATTTATTCTATCTTCCTCTCCTTCTCACATTGGGAGCTCCTGTTAGTGCATTATGTCTGTAGCTCCCGTCTGTATCGAGTGTATGTATTTTGTCCTGTATGTGTCATTGTACATTTGTGTATGTATGTATGTTATTTTGTATCTAGACGAAACGGGAGACGGATATTAAGTTTGTAAAGTGATCTGGACGGATGGCCATCCGGACAGATGACCATCCGACCGGATGACACCAACTCTCCCAAGATCTCTATAAATAGGAGTGTAGGGGTCTTAGTTTAGAACCTTTTGCCATTTTATCTAGCGAAGCTCTGTCCAATTGTCATCAGGATCTTTGTACTTTCATATTTCTCAATGAGATTGGACATGTTTACAGTGGATATAGTTGTTGATGATTCTCTGACGATGCCGAGGGATTCCGCACCTCTGTATTGATCGATTTGTACCACGTTCTTCATCTTTTAGAACCATTCCTGCGTTGCACTCACAAGTGGTATCAGAGCCACCAGAGGTTGAATCGGAGATAGTTACAGCGATTTCACGAGGATTTCAGCCGATTTCAGTCGTTTTTAGTCAAATCTCACCGGAGATTTTGACAGATTCATCATCTTCTTCTACATTTCTATCTGTTTTCATATTTTCACACCTAAAACTCAGAAAAATCCAAAACTGACCTACAATTTACGGACAAAATGGACTAAAATTGACATCAAACTGTTCGGAATCTGTTATAGATCATTCCTACAAATTTTCAAATCTAAATTCGAGCTAAAGCACGTCCAAATCGATCAAAAATATAAACAGTTTTACGAGTTTTGCTGACGTCAGTCATCCGATCGGATAACCATCCGATCAGATCACACCTGTTATTGTTCTTGTTTAAGCTGCTGACGTCATACTCATCCGTTCGGATCGCCATCCGACCGGATAAGTATTGTTGTGTTTACAAAGCTTGGTTACAAACCAATGAAGGACCATCCGATCGGATCGCCATCCGACCAGAGAGCCATTCGTTACTTGACAACTTCTGTTACTTAGATCATTTGTGTCATCCGTTCGAACGGCCATTCGGACGAACGACCATCCGATTCAAATTCATGAATCCTTTCAGTGATATCTTTGCCTACAACACAGGAGACACGTCTTCCAACACGAACCCAAAGACAACTTCCAAGGTGATTTCTGATTCATTGAGTGTCGACAATGCATACGGCACGTACAACAAACCTCCAAAGCTAATGGCAATTGAGGATTATAATAGATGGGAGAAGCGGTTCGATGGGTGGTTGAAGGCATTTGCATACGATAGTTGGAAATGCATGAAACATGGTTACAAAGCTCCGAGGGCAGATCATGAAAACTTGGTAGAACAGGAACAGGATGAGTTAATAGCCGAACAAAAATGCGTTGCCTTGCTTACATTAGTCAGTCCGAGATGATATCATATCATTGATCGACTACGATAACTCAAAGGATTTGTGGTCAAAGCTTGAAAAGAAATGTACGGGGGGTGAGGAAATAGTGAAAAATAAGAAAATATTGTTAAAAAGGAATTTGATTTGTTCACATGTATGAAAAACGAGAGCGTACGTCAAATGATTGAAAGATTCGGTCATCTGAAGGCAGAATTATACAGATATGGAATCAAGATAGACAGAGATGAGATGGTTGATAAAATATTCAAGGCTTTTCCAAATGATCAAGACTGGCAAAATTTCGGTCTAGTGTTTCAAAAACACCAAACCAATGGCAGAAATGACGATAGATTGGTTGATCGAGAGACTTGAAGGTCATGAACGGGAAATAAAGAAGATGAACAAGGTGAACAGCACACAGTATCAGCCAAACGTTGATCTGTAATATCGAGGGAGTATGATTCCCAAAGTTACATCACCAAAAACTGCCTTTAGTGCTGAAAGTTCAAATGCTGTGACACCAGAGAAGCCCAGCAGCGGTTCTTCATCAAACAATGGATATCACGAAACTGGTTCGAGTACATCTTCTTCATCAAACAATCAACAGTCACAAAATGTTTCAAAGAATGTATTCCAGTGCAACATTGCTGTTAATCTGAACAACACACAGAATTTCAACGAAGAAACAACAAAGCAGCAGATGGTATTTCTAGCATCAATTCTGGAGTCGTACGAGAGCTTAGTAGCTGGAAAGATTGGAAACACCAATCTGACCAAAGAAGACTATGATCAAATCGATCCAGAGGAAATGGAGCTGATCGACATTCGCTGGTGCATGGCTAGCGTAATTCGCAAAGCTCAAAGGTTTATGGAAATTACTGGGAGAAACTCTATTGGAGGTCCTTCAACGAAGCTTGGTTTTGACAAATCAAAGGTGACTTGCTTCAAATGCAAGCAGAAGGGACACTTCAAACGAGAATGTCAAAACTCAGCAACCGATGAGACTGCAAATCCATTTCATGATCATTACTATAGAAAGGCGGTCTATCATTGATACTGTGAGGAGCCACCGAGGATGAAACAAATAGAGGAAACTCCAAAAGAAAAATCAAGAGCCTTGGCGGTGATCCAAGATGATGAGGGATTTGATTGGAGTGAGTTTTTACTTGAAGATGATGTTGTCGGTTACGCATTTATGGCAACTACTGAACCAAGCACCAGAATTAACATATAACAGAGAAAGGAGTATCGCACAAAGACAGAAGCATAAGATCTATGAGATTTACAAAAAGCCAGAAAGGCTAGAAGATGGGATCCGGATCGTGAGTGGTACTTGGATCCAAAAGGCAACATTTGCATTGATCCATCAACCATTGATTTGGAAACTCTCATAAAAGCAGTTCCACCTGTCGAAGAACAGATCAAGATTGACAATGCAAACAGAGTCGAGAAAGAAAGGCTCAAACAGGAGAGCCGTGAAAAATTTTTGAGGTCCCTGGAACCAAAGAAGGTGGACGAAGGGATCATTAATACTGGAAAAGAGATGACAGCCGAGAATCTGACAAAGATGGCACACCAAGTTCTAATGGCGAAAGCACTTGAGGTAGATTCCAAATCTGCTTCTAGTTCTGAGTCATCAGGAAAGGTCAGTAATAGTGGTTCTGAAAATGAATCAGGTAAGGCTGATAATGCTAAAACTGAATGTGTTTGCAGAGGTTGCATGAAAGAGTGCAAAGTCTACAACACACTTGCATATCTCTCAAATAAAGAATCCAGGAGCTGGTAGAAAAATTTGGTTCAATCGATAGAGAAGTTCTAGGTCGAGATAAACTGATTAAAGCTTCAAATGAAAGAATCAAAGAATTAAACGAAAAGATTGAAAATGATAAAAGTGATGTTGAACGTTTTCGAACAGAAAATGAAAAATTAACTCTTGAAAACAGAAAAATTTCAGAAAATTTCGACAAACTAAAAAGATTGGTAAAAGATTTAGATGAACGCAACTCAAAAACTTGCAAAGAAAATACTCATTTGTCAGGAGTTCTTCAAGCGAAAGAAAGACTGATAAATCAGCAACTGGATGAGATTGCAAGTTTAAAGCTTCAATTCCAAGAGGCTAAGATTGAAAATGAGAGAATCAATCTGAAGCTAAGCAGTTATAACTCCGCTAGCTTTGTTCTTCAGCATATAGTCCCCAAACCAATCGAGAAGAACAAAGCTGGTGAAGATGTCTACTCAGATGGAACAGGGGTGGGTTATCATAATGTTCCACCACCCACGTGCAACAATTTTACAAAGAAACAATCTGGGTTGGTGAACGAATCAGAAACAAGTGATAAAACCGATGTTGAAAAATTGCCAGAAAATATCGATGTCACATTTACTTAACAATCTGATGAAGATAGTATTCAATCTGAAGTTGTGAAAGATGTTGTTGATAAAGTGCTAAAATCTGACAGTGATTTCACAGCCGAGGATGAAGAATGTTTTCTAAACAACTTCATCCCGAAATCAAAATCTCAGAACAACTTAAATGATGTACCAACTCTTGTCATGTACAAAATGGAAGGTTCGGATAAGTTGTACTCGGATATTGAGTTTCCAATCGAAAACGTGAACGTGGATAAGCTAAAAATGTTCTTAAACTTGTTGAGATTGATGTATCTGAAATTGAAGGTCTAAAAAGTTCTAAGAGGATTTTAAACTTTGAACGTGATAAATCTTACTACAAAAAACCAGTTGTGCCACCACGTTTTAACAGAAACAATCAAAACAGATGGTCGGGTGGTTATCAGGGTGGTAAGACTTACCCGAAGAGGAACTTTCAGAAACAAAAGTTTGTTGAAAAGAAAGTGTTTGTCAAGAGCTCAAGCTCAATGACCGATCAAGAATCATAAATCTTTTCAAAAAAAAATGAAGATTTTTTTTGCTAAAAAGGCCTCACATCCGCAGACTGAAGGTAAAAGTCGGGATGTTGACACCCGTACTTGCTTCAAATAACCAAGTTAGTCACATTGCACGCAAGTGTACCAATTTGAAACCTAAGTCTGTGGTTGTTGAGAGTCCAAAGAAAGCAAACGATGTCAAAGGCAAAACACCAATGTTTGATGAGAAGAAAATTTCAAAATCTGAAAAGGTTAAAACAGAAGTTAAACCTGTTAAACAATCAGTCCCTTCACAATCGTTAAAGAAAAATTATCATTTTTACAAACGGGTTGCTTCTCCTCAACCCAAATGGATACCAAAGTCAAAATCACAAGCCAAGACTGTTGGTGCATGCGTCTGTCGACTTCGTCTTGTATAGAGTCTTGTATGTATTTAGATAGATCAGGGCACGAAATACGAGAAAAATGTCAAATATACGGTATGTGACATTTTCAAGCGAAATAACATTTAGTGATTCCGCTTGAAATGGTCATGTCCAGTTCAAGCGAAATCACCCAATGTTATTCCGCTTGAAGGCTGATCCCGATTGAAATGTGATCTCGCTTGAAGCTGTTTCAAGCGAAATCAGATCCCTATATATACCTTTGTGTCTTGTTCATTTGGAAGAGTTGTGTTTGATTCCGGTTGAGCCACGAAGTGCTGCCGAAGTGTCGTCTCGCTGTAAAACGTCATTATATCAATCAAATCGACAGTTAAAGTGTATATCTTGTTGAATTGATCTCAGAATGTCTGTTTCCGCCTTTCATTCTGAGTAAAACTCTTCTGATCGACTCGTTCGGGTCTGAAAACGATCCTACAAGTGGAATCAGAGCTCAGGAAGAAGAGTTCTTACCAATTCAGCTGCAATTTCTGATTTCTACGCCTTCTTTTTCAAAATTTACAAGTTTTCATGGTTAAAATCGGCTAAATTTTTCACAGAATGTGCGCATTAGTGTTTTAACAAAGCCTTGAAAGTTTCAGGCCTAAAATCGATCTAAAACTGGTAATTTTCATAATTCCGCTTGAAAACAGCTTGAGATTGATGACATCAGCAGCATTTCAAACGAAATCAGATGGTTGATTCTGCTTGAAACCGGTGATTCTGCTTGAAATTGCAACCTGATTTCGCTTGAAACTTGGTGATTTCACTTCAAAGGGTATCTCGCTTGAGTGATTCCGCCTGAATCACTAATTCTGCTTCAAAAGACCTTATTCCGTTTGAAAAAAGTGTAGTTCAAGCGAAATTAGTTATTTCGCTTGAAAAGATATTCCGCTTCAGAGGAGATTTCGCTTGAACTTACTGATTCCGTCTGAACTTTGTAATTCCGCTTCGAGGGGATTTCGTTTGAGAAGTGTAATTTCGCTTGAAAACACTGTTTGAAAATTTCTTGAAAACCGAAACATGGAAGAGGAATTCTACAACGCATTCGCTACCCCGGTTACCCCGATTACTTTGGCACAGAACACGATGTTGGAAAATGAAACGGGGATGATGCAAAAACCGCCTAAGCTCATGAACATCGAGGAGTATAAAGGTTGGGAAGGACGTTTTGAGAACTGGGTACAAGCAAACTATCTAGATGCTTGGGAATGTGTTGAGACTAAATATGTTCGACCGATGAATGATGAAGAGGAAATTATTGCAATTAAAGATCTGAGTGTTGTAGATAGAAAGAAATACAAAGATGAAAAAATGATGCTAAGTCTACTATAAGAAGCTGTGAAAGAAGATATCTTGGTTCTATTGCAACACAATGGAACTTCTTATTCAATTTGGAAAGCATTAAGATCGAAGTTTCATGGAAGCCAAGAAATGGTTAAAAACAAAAAGTCACTTCTGAAGAAAGAGTTTGATCTAATTCGTGGTTTGAAAAATGAGAGCACAAAACAGATCATAGAAAGATACTACAATCTGCTAGCAAACATGAGGAGATTGAGCATCGAGAAAGATAATGAAGAGTTGATCGAAAAATTGGCCGATGCTTTGCCATATGAGACTTGGGGCACATATCTCATGATGTTGAGGAACAAGAAAGGATTTAGCAATCTAACATTGAGCAAATTCATTGAAAAGATTGAGGCTCAGGAGATGGAACAGAGAAAGATTTCAAGAATGAAAGATTTCGATGGTGAACAAGACATTAGTCTCTATTACAAAGGTGGCGTCAGTGATAAATCCACCAATATGTCACCAAAAATCCAAATTGCTTTCAATGCAAAAGGTTCATCTGGAAGTTCATCCAAAAGATCAGATAGCAACACAAGTTTTTCATCATATCCATCTTTTGATCCAAACATTTCAACAACAAAGAATGGCAAGAAGCTACAATGCAACATTGTACTGAATCTGGAAAATGATGAGGATTATTCAGCAGAAATTGCTAAAAGTCACATGTCTTTGTTGGGAAATGTGTTGGAATCATATGGTAGTTTTGTTGCAGGTCGGATCGGGAATCCAATGTTGACAAAAGATGATTACGATCAGATTGATGCTGAAGAGATGGAATTGATGGACATAAAGTGGTGTTTGGCAAGTGTGTTGAGACGAGCTGAGAAATTTAAGCAGATCACAGGAAGAGATGATTTACGTGAAGCTAATGTTTCTACTTTAGGTTTTGATAAATCTAAAGTCACTTGTTTTTCTTGCAGGGAAAAAGGACACTTCAAGAGGGAGCGCAAAAACCGCGAAGCAAGTGGAGCTCAAAATCCGTTCAACAACAACAACAATGATTACTATCGGAAGGTCATTTATCATCAAGTTGTTCAACAGTCACAACAAGAACCACAAGTGGCACATGGAAGAAAAGTGATTGAAGAATCTTCAAAGAGAGCTTGTATGGTGAATCAGGATGACAAAAAGCCAACGAAAAGTTTCAATTGGGACAAATATATCTCAGCTGATAGTAAAACATGCCTGATTAACCAAGATGATGAAAAGTTACAGAAAGGGTTTAACTGGGAAGGTTTTAGTTGGGATGATTATGATCCAAACAAAAATACAAATCACAAAGCTTATGTCGCTCGTGTTGAAGACGATAGTGATGATGATCGTGAGTATCATGCTAGAAGATTGGCAGCTCATTTTAAAATGATGGAAGAAAGTGACAGTGAAGATGAAAAATCTAAAAAGAAAAAGAAAAAGGTCAAAACACCAGTCAGCAGTGATGACGAGGAAGTTCCAGTGATAAGGAAAAAGGTGGAAGTTCCAAAGTTTAAAGTTGATGAAGAAGTTGATGCAAAGAAGAGTCCGGTAATTTGTGAAAATTGTGAAGTTGTAAAGAAGCAGAACAGCACATTGATGAACAACATGAATAGGCTGAAAGAATCTTATGATGTTCTGAACAAGGCCATGAATCAGTACAACCAAACAAGTGAAGAACAAGCAACGGCCATGAAGACACTTCAGGGAGCTTTCATGATAAAGCAGAAAGTCGTGAACAATTACATTGAGAAGTGTGCTGTGCTAGAACAGAAAGTTGAAACTCAAAGAATTGAAACTGAAAGAGTTAATCGTTTGTTGAAAAGTTACTCATGTACTTCTTATGTCATTGACAAGATTTATCCAACTATTGAGGTCATGAAGGCATTTGAAGATGATGAAGTAACTGAAGAACAGAAAGTTTCTGAAGAAAAGACTTCTGTAAAGAAAGAAAAGAAGAAGGATACTAAAGAAAAGACATCTGGTAAGAAACAAGGTTTCAGTTACAACAAGTGTCCACCCCCGCTTAAAAATGGATATTCTCCGAGAAATCCAAATTCAGAAAGAGTCGAAAAGGCAACAAATTTACAGTGGGAGTCGGATCTACAGTTAACTTGCCAGATAATATTGATGTCACGTTTACATCGTCTGACACTGATCATGAGTCAGAATTAATTAAGAAAGTGGTCGATCAGGTGTTGGAAAAAGATGAAACCGAGGAGTCAAAGTCGGAGTCTATGACAGAGTCAAAGTCTGAGTCAAGCATTCCGAGTCAAACCGACAAACAGGGCAAAAGGGTTTATAATAAAGAATTCCTGTTATCAAAATCTAATTTGAACGACGAAACATTCAAAGTTGCTTACATGTTGAATGATTCCGACAAATTATATTCTGATGAGGAATTTCCAATAAGAGGTGTTAAACCAGAAATGATAAAAAAGGTTTTCAAACTTACAGAAATTAATATTTCTGAAATAAAAGATGTAAATCTTATTGATAAACCTAAAAAGTACACCTCAAGCGTTCAACAAAGAGAAAACAAGAAAAAGGGTTACAATTCTGGTTCTGGTTATCGAAAGAAACCAAACCATAACGGTAATTTCAAAAGAAAAGACTGGGTTTTATTCCACCAGAAAATCATAAAAATGAAAAATATGTTCGAGATTTTAAATCAAAAATGATATTTGTTTCAGGTACATCATCTGAAGAAGATAAAGAAAAGCAGTTCAGAAATCAGTCGAACAAAGATTTCCTTGCTAAGAAGCAAGAAGAGATGAAGATTGCTGATCAGATGAAAGAAACGAGAACCTGTTTCAAATGCAACACTGTTGGACATATTGCCAAAGATTGTTCCAAGGCAATACAATCAAAACAGGGAGTTTCTCGTAAACTGAAAGATAAAGAAGTTGAGTTTGAATCACAAATTAATAGAACTAAACTTTTCAAAAATTCGACTTTTGAGATTGGTGAATGTTCAAACAGATTTTACAAGAAAAGGGCAAAACTTGACAACCAAAAATGGGTTGTTAAGAAGTCTGATAGTAGTTCTAGCAATGATTCTGATTCATCAAAATCAGAGGAGCTATCTTCTGGCGATGAATCTGATTCCACAAAGTCAGAGGAGCCACAGGTTGAGATTAAAAGAGAAAAGTCAGTTCCAACTGTGGATGATGTGAATTTTCCACTACTTCGGGCTGAAAATTTTAAAAAGAAAGTTGGTAAAATTGAAATTTCAAATCAATTTTTCTCAGAAAAGAAAGAGTTTGATATTGAGAAAGCCTTCAATTCCAAAGTTCATAACATTTTTGGAAAAATGGTTGACAGGAAGGTAAAAGGAGTCAAGGAATTTTACGAGAAGAAAACAAAGAAGCAAGGTAAAGTATCATCCCTGGTTTGTGACTGGGATGGTACCTACTACGAACAGTAAAATCCTGGACTTGCCGGAGCTCCCAAGTTGGTAATGGCGGAGCATGAATCGGCATCATTTTTATATTGTTTGTTGAAAAATTGAAAATTGGTCACTAGTATGACTTGCCGGAACTCCCAGGTTGGTAAGTGAGGAGTAGGAATCGGCATCTTGAGAATTCAACCTACATGTGGTATTGGTTGGTAAGCCATGTGGTTGAAAAAGGTTTTTACTTACAAGTGGTAAATCAAGGACATTAAGTTGTACTTGCATTTTCCTACAAGTGGTATTTTGAAAGACAATGTGATGAACCCCTAACCTACAATTGGTAAAATCAATCAACAAAACTTATTTTCCGGAAAAACCATTTGATTAAAACAAACTTAAGTGTTTTGAAATCAATGGGAAAATAGTTTGTTGTGAGGGGGAGTTCTGATTGTTTATGCCAAGTGGATGGCGAATTGAAGCAATTCGATATCAGTTGTCAATTTACTTGTACTGTTTGTTTTCAAATTTCTTTAAATGTGTTTGCATTTTAGGGGGAGTAAGAAATTTCAAAAAATCCAAAACATTTGAAAATTTGAAAAAGACAAAAACATTGAAAAATGCAAAAATGAGTTTTGTTGTGAAAAAGAGGAAATGATAGTACATCAGTGGACAATCACAGCATGCTAAAGAATTGGAAAGTTAAAATGTGATAAACGGTCTCACTGCGGATGTGTCAGTAGGTTTTTACACATTTAGTAAATTGTGACGAGATATAAACCTAAATTTCAAACTTGCTTATATCGTGGGGAAACATCTCTTAGATATATGGGTAACCCCCGAAATCTTGTTTGAAAGGTCCCTCTTTCTGAGATACTAGGTCTTTATGCTCAGTGATATCTGGGGTATTATCCCGGGACTTCTGATTTTGCGGAAGCAATGGCCTAGTCCCCGGAGAATACTTTACTACTTGCTTGAAATATAGCGCCGCCCTCAGCAAAAATGATGAGACAATAAAATTGCTAATCAATGTTGTTGTAAAAAAGATCCTCTAAAGGGGACCCACCTAAAGTCGAGCAGTCATCTCTCTGCTGAACGGAAGTTCTGACCTGAGCTCTCACGGTTTCGCAATTTAACCCCTTATAGATATCATATGTGGTATACTCACCTGTAAGACTGAATATTGGGATCTGGAAACGAGAGTATATTCTGAGGTGGGACACGCGATTAAGTTTAAGTGCTTAATACATTAATCTCGTATCTCGAAACAGTTGAACTTTGTGTGAGAATTTAAGTGGATCAGTATACTGACAATCTAAGTGAATCGTTTAGAACTTAAAATGATTAAAGCTTAACGGTGTTGGTGATTTGTTTCATAAACTGATATGATCCTCTTACACAAACTCACAAAAATATTGTATGTAAATATTTCTTCTCTGCATTTCATTTCATTCAAAAATCCAAAAAGATTTTAGTGTGTTTTAGCATAAATTTTGAAAAACTCAAAAAGATTTTCAACAACTGGTGTTGGAGAGCTGATTTTCAAAATTCCAAGTGCTAAACATGATGAAAATTGGTTTGGGAGAGTGTATTTTGAAAAGAAAAATGATAAATTTTCAAGAAATTGATTGATTGATATTCCTGCAAGTGGTTCATCAGAGATTATTAATGTGAAATCATTTGTGGAAAAGATTTTACAAGTGGTCATAAAAAAAATTTATTTTTGGGTAGAGAATATGTGCAGGATAAGAGCGAGGTGATTTTGGGATAGACGATAGAGTCAGGAATCAATCTTGAACCTGTGGAAAAATGATAGAGAGCCAGGTTACGATACCTGAGGACTCTGTGAAAGCCAGATTGCGATCCAGCTTACTGAGAGGGGGAATCCGAATGTCAAAGAGCCAAGTTCCGATTTTGGAGTTCACGCAACCTGTAGATGCTGATGAACTTAAGGAATCAAGAGATCTGATCAAGAGAAGATAGAGCCAGATTGCGATTCTGAGATATGAAGAGGAGTCTGTTGATGATCAAGAGAAGAGAGAAAAGATTTGAGGATGCTTACAGCATCAGATACTTCAAAAAGTTTGAGAGGACTGATAGAGATTGAAGATGCGAAGACTCGACACTTTAAGACTCGTCAACATTCGAGGGGGAGTCTGTTGGTGCATGCGTCTGTCGACTTCGTCTTGTATCGAGTCTTGTATGTATTTAGATAGATCAGGGCACGAAATACGAGAAAAATGTCAAATATAGGGTATGTGACATTTTCAAGCGAAATAACATTTAGTGATTCCGCTTGAAATGGTCATGTCCAGTTCAAGCGAAATCACCCAATGTTATTCCACTTGAAGGCTGATCCCGCTTGAAATGTGATCTCGCTTGAAGCTATTTCAAGCGAAATCAGATCCCTATATAGTCTATTCCTACCGTAACTTACGGTGCCACCGTAAGTTACGGTGGCACCTGGGCGTTTCTGGTGTACTCAAAATTGTGATTTTAAGTGTCATTTTTTATATTTTTTCAGTTTTTTCAATTTTTTTATGTTTTTTATATTTTTTCAAACACGTGTAAAAATCACCCTACCCCCTCGAAAGTCCCGTGTTGTCCTCAACACAATGTTAGAGTAATTCGTGACCCGAATGTCCCCACACTTGTTTCAAACTATACGGATTCAAGGAAGTACGGTAATTGCACAAACTATACAAAACAAAACAAAATGAAATGCTACTATTTACACTACCAAACCTAGGCCTATCACGGTTGTTCCTCATCGACCGGGCGTAGAATGTAGCCCACTTTGTCAAGCTCCAAGTTGTTTATGTCGTGCCCCTCCAAGTATGGTTTCAACCGGTGACCGTTCACCGTTTGTTGTTTAAGTGTTTGCTCATCTTGGATGTCTACGTCACCAAACCTTCCAACTCGCCGAACAACATACGGGCCCATCCATTTACTTTTAAGCTTACCCGCAAACATCTTAAGTCTTGAGTTGTACAACCAAACTTTTTGACCCACTTCAAACGTTTTCTTTCTCAATTTTGCATCATGTAC
The DNA here is from genome assembly GCA_030545235.1 of Helianthus tuberosus. Classification (NCBI taxonomy): domain Eukaryota; kingdom Viridiplantae; phylum Streptophyta; class Magnoliopsida; order Asterales; family Asteraceae; genus Helianthus; species Helianthus tuberosus. The sequence goes on from JARYGA010060206.1 coordinate 478,747, forward strand.
CTTCTTGAGTTTATCTTTATACGCCGATGCACATTCATATGCCTCGTCTCTAAGCTCTTCAATTTCACACAATTGTAACTTCCTCATCTTTCCCGCTTCATTGTAATCCGCATTGACCGTAGTGATTGCCCAATAAGCCCGATGCGCTAACTCCATTGGCAAGTGACAACCCTTTCCATACACCATCCGGTAATGTCACACCCCGGATTTCCACGTGTCACCGGTGGGCCCGGTGGGGGAGTATCGTGACGTGGTTGGCAACATAATAGTCAAACAACACAATATATATGAATGCACAGCGGAAGCAAAAGATAAATATTATTACATTTCGAATATAACGTAATATCAAAGTATTACAACGGAAAGTAAAGGATCCACAGGCGGATCTTAAAACATATCATTTGTTCAGCAGACTTTAGACACCTAGAACTTGCAAGATTCCTTATTAGCGCCCTGAGCTTCCAACCAATTTCGTACAGTACCTGTCACTTAACCTTTTTGGAAAATACGTCAGTTTTCACTGGTAAATACACTCAACTGACTCATTTGAAAAGAGTTTAAGAAAATTGATTTGGATGCACGTGGCACAAAATATCTTTTATAATTTGATTAAAATGCACAGAGGCAAAATTAACCTTTTTAACTTGGGAAAATTATTTGTATATAATCTTGTATACAGTTTTACTTATTTGTCGTCCGTTAGGGCCGGTTTGTAGGGCCGGACTAGATTAACTGACACGCCACAGGTATAATGCCCACGGGCTATCATCCTCTAAGTGGATTACCAGTTCCGGTATAATGCCCACAAGGATGATACCTCGGAGTGGATTACCAGTTTTTACATAATGCAGCTGTCAGGTGTATGCCTACACCCCGTGCTTAGGTCGTGGCCATTTCTTAAAATGATGCCAAGGATATCCGGGACATGGTCATTAACCCCCAAGGGCCATACATCAAATAATACAGAATAAAACGAGTTATGTAATACATTAATCACAATCCGATTTAAATGTCTACATACCCGACCAAGCGGTACTTTTATAGTACCGTATCCCAAGCCCGTATAGGGAAAATAAGTTAAGAGTATTTACCTGAGCTAGCTCCTGTCTTATATAGCAAGAATCTAATAACTCAGCCGTAGTCACTTAAGTAAGCGTAGGTACAATTTACCGGAAAGCTCTAGTCTGGAATGATGGTATAAACAATTAATTAGAATGCTAACGGGTCTTTAATTAAGCCTAAGCTTAGACCGGTTAGTCTTAAGGGAATATACGGTTCTTACGCACGATTACGCGAAGACCGGAATAGAATGTGATTTAGACCCGACAAGTTTGGGGACTTGTATAACATGGGTAAACTAAACACATTCTGGATTTTGAGATAAAACCGATAAGGTTTGACCCGTTTCGGCTAGTTTATGTAAACTAGTTTCATAAACCTAACCGATCGCGTAATAAGCGTAACGGGTAACCGAATGGATCACGAACAGGTTTCCTAAGTTAATATGCCTTAAATATGTTGTGGTATCAGTAGGATACCTTCCATTATGCCCAAAACGAGTTTAATCTCAATTTAAGCCCCGTAGGGGTATTTTGGTCATTTACCTAAGGCATATATACTACCTGTCATACCACTATTCAAACGAAGCGACCATAGGGTATAACCTCGGAAGGTTATTCCCCACATACTATGGTCACCTAATGTATTTGGTCGGATCCTAATGATCGACCAAACTGGGTCGGGTTCGAAGGTATAGGCGATTTATTAGATCGCCTACCCTACGACCCTAGACAACGTGGTAATCAGTGGGCATAGTCCCAAGGGACTATGACCAACGTGATTACACTCACGTTGCGAAGTTCAAACGAACTTCGCATTGACCATTACTGGTCAACGCTGAAAGTCAAACAAAGTTTGACTTTCTGACTCGAAAAGCAATAAAATAAGGAAAAGAACGAAAGAATACTTACGAAGGGTCCCCGAATGCTAAAATCGATTCAAAAATCTCAGGTATGAAACAATGGTTTCAACTTAGAGCTCTCAAATCAGAATTCTAGTGCTTTAAAACAATGAAAGGCATGGGGTATTTATAGGAATACCCGAACCGTTAAGATCGTTTCATTGGAAAACGTGCCTTAATCCCATCCGTACATGTGTTGCAAAGTTATGGTGTTTAGGTGTTTAAATTCCATCCATACATGTGTTGCAAAGTTATGGTGTTTAGGTGTTTAAATTCCATCCATACATGTGTCGCAAAGTTATGGTGTTTAGGTGTTTAAATTCCATCCATACATGTGTCGCAAAGTTATGGTGTTTAGGTGTTTAAATTCCATCCATACATGTGTTGCAAAGTTATGGTGTTTAGGTGTTTAAATTCCATCCATACATGTGTTGCAAAGTCATGGTGCCTAAATTCCATCCTTATCCGCTGACTAAGCATGTTAGAATGTGTGGTTGTGAATTAAACAACGGCTAATACATCGAATCTGGTCCCGAAAGTGGAATAACGAACCAAATGACGCGATGAATGGATTTTTCTTAAGGCGAACACTAAAATATAATGTAGTCATGCTTACATAAATTTTTGGATGTCCGGATGTATTCAGAACGTAGGTTATGCGCGAAAATGCAAACTTATGCACTTTTTGACACTTTTAGTCCCTGATCCTTCTACACTTGATCTTAACATGCTTTCTTGCACTTCGAGTCCTCTAACTTGACTTTTATGGGCCTTAAGACATAACCATACTTTGTTAAGTCCTTGGGTAACTTTATGGTTACCCGATAAGTCTTAATTTCCAATGTTTACGCTTTAACCCCTCGCAGACGAATTTGATCACAACTTTCTCATATGATAACGAAACTTTATGAAATTTTAATCGTGCATTCTAGTGAGCATAATTTACATTTACAAAGCTTCGGGTTTGTCAAAAGGTCACTCAGAGGTATATCTTTAACATGTTGACACATTTAACCCCTGTAGTTTGTAATCTCTCACTTTTAGCTTCGTATGATCCATGATTCATTCGTTTGAAGGTATGAACATTGTGTAGGGTTAATGTTCATTATATTTATTCACAGTTGACACTTAGAATCTGTATAAACACATACTTTCCATGTTTGTCAACTTTAGTCCTTTTATAACATTCTTTCACACGTTCAAACTTTATGACACGTGTCAACACATTATAGGACGTGAATTTTTGAGGTGTTACATCCTCACCCCCTTAAAATAAATCTCGACCCGAGATTTACTGAAATAAAGGAAGTATTCTCTGCCTAATAATGGCAACTTACAATCGAGTACGGATTTATATGATCTTATTTGTTGTTTCCTGGGCAACGTTCAGATCCTTATAATTGGACTTACCAATCTATTGTCCTAACAATAAACGTTTAACATGCCATTTATACAAGGTCTCCAAGGAGCCACCTTGATACTTATATGGCAGTTATTATAGGAAAGCTTATCTTAAGGTGAGGTGATTATTCCAACCATTGCTCCAAATTAATCTTACGGAATAGCTAATCTTTACAGTTAGTCGAACAATTCGACGATTTTGGGCAGCTGATGGCGATTCTTAATCGTCGCCTAATTAGGGTTGCGGTAAACAATGCCTTAGCAAAATGAACCGTCTTTCAAAATTTCCTATACCGAATTCTCAAGATATTGAGTTAGGCTATGAATCTTCTATCTTAAAATTTACTTAATCAGGTTTTCGGTTATTCCATAATCAACATGGAGTTCTTACAACACTCTAACCCAAAGTGGGATGTTACTCTTAACTCCACCTGTCTCCAGGGGGCAAACAGGGTAAACTTAGAAGAAGATGACCAACATACAAGGAGGTTACAGAGATTTTCCATATCTCAAGCTCCAGTTCATCCATCATTGCTTGTGAAAAATGACATATTTATGTTACTAGTCCACGAATTCCTTAATCGGGAATATTTACTTGGACAATTATATTATGGATATCTTCTTTGAATGCCATTAGTTGACTTTAGTACCATATGATCATTGGGATATCTTTGTGGTTCCATGCATTAAACCTCCATACTGATCAGGCATGGAAGCAATCTATGGAATTTATTAAGATACACCAATCCTCATATAGCGCTTTTGTCATACCATTTGGTATTCGAAATCGATAGAGATTAAAGAGATATCAACTATATGTGCTTATATTTAATTAGAATGGAAATATTCACAAACTAGGCACCTAGCTCGGTTGGCTGGGCGCGCGAAAGGGTGCGGCCGGCCTAGACCCGGGTTCGATTCCGGGGACGGTCAGTTCCACCATTTTTTTTTTTTATGTTTAATATTAATTAATCGTACGGACACGTGTAATTACGAGGGTTGTCTCATAAGGAGTCTTGATAATTAATTGCTTCTTATCACTCACAATATGGACTTTATTTTTAAGGCAACCAATCGATTTTTATCACTATATTGAGTCCTTAAGTATGCAACCAAAAGTTTGCTATAAGGATATTAGAGAAGTGATTTCTAATAGATATTAATATCAATATATGATTTGTTGGAGCATTTTCGACGTAACATCGTCACTTTCTACCGGGCATTAAATGACCGGAGTCTTAATCAGGTGGAAACAACAGTTCTCAACCTTTATCATTCATAATATATTTATACGTGCCAGTATTAAATAAGTTTCTACATAAACTGCTTGATAACGAAAGGTACATATTATACTATTATTATTCTGCATCATCTCTTGGGCGTTCCTCCTGATAACTCGTGCGTTTGTTCTCTCGGCCTACTCGGGCTTCCTCGCGTACTTAGGGCAGTTGGTCTTTATGTGCCCTTTCTCGTTGCAGTTGTAGCAGGTAGCATCTTTAATCTTCCCGCAATCAACAGTCTTGTGCTCCCTAGACTTGCATATCCCACATGCAGGTGGTCCTGATTTAGAATTGGACTCCATTCTGCATTTTCCAAAGTGGCGTTTTTGGCAAGTCGAGCACCTTGGCTTATCCTCTGTCCGCTGACCATTCTTTCCAGACCCAGACCTCTCAGAGTCAGTGTTTCCCTTGTGTTTCTTCTCAGATCCTCGTGAGTTATCATCCTCACGCTTCTTCTTACTTTCTTCAGATTTCTTTAGCGACCTTAGCCTGACCGCATCTAAAGTAAGGGACAGAGAGAGGTCAGTTACTGACCTAAATGTAGTAGGTCTTGAAGCCTTAACACTGGCTTTGATTTCTGGGGGTAAACCCCCAATGAAGCGTGCAATTCGCTTGGGCTCTGGTGTTACAAGGTAAGGGACCAGTCTGGACAGGGTATTAAAACTGGTGAGGTAAGCTTGACAATCTAAGTTTGTCATCACCAAAGATAAGAAATCTGACTCAATCCCCTCAACCTCGTGTTGAGGGCAGTAATTCTCCTTAATGAGAATAACAAACTGTTCCCATGACATGCTGTAGAGCGGAATCTTCCCAGCAGCTTGAATGAGAGACTTCCACCATGCCAGTGCCTCTCCTTTGAACGATTGGGATACGTACTTCACGACATCCCTTTCAGCGCAACCGCTGATATCGACAACTGTGTCCATTTCATCCAACCAAGTCATACAATCAACCGCCCCTTTTTCCCCAGTAAAATCTCGGGGCTTGCAGGAAACAAAGTACTTATAGTTACAGGATTTGGTATGCGGTTCATTATCGAACACTATCCTCTTGGATGGAATACTGTGTTCATTAGATGAATGTCGGTCGTCATCTTTCTTTAACTCATCTTTCTTTGAGGGCGGCTTGTTATCAGGCTCTGGAGGAGTTTTAGGGATGGATTTAGGGTGGGGTACAGATGAGGCTTTACTATATGTCTCACTATACTCCTTGAATTGCTCCTTCACAGCTTTAGATACAGCTGAATCAATCAATGTACGGAGCTCTCCTCTGGTTATATTAATCCTTTCATCATCGCGGTTATCCAAGGGATGACTGTTCCCTTCCTCCGACCCAGCCATGTAGTTTTAATTGCTACATAAAAATTAAACGAGGACAAGGTTTTTACGGAAGTTTAAACAGTTTTATCTTTTTGAACGATTTATTAACCATGTTTTTAATACACATATTGGTTAATTTGATAAATATATAATTATTCAGGATATTTATTATACTCCTAAATTATAAGTTAATAATAGCACAAAAGGCCTAGTCACTTAGACAAGTTTAATTTGTAGGCCTTGATTTTATAGCATCGAGGCTTCAAGGTTTGAATCAAAGTTCATTACCTTTTCTTGACAGGGAGTTGTAGGCTACCTCTGTCTTTAGTCCCAGAGGACGTTAGTTATAGCCCGTGCGCACTTCATCCATAAGGGATGATTATATAAATAAGGAAATTTAGTATATCCCAAAATGACTTATGTGATTTTGTCATATCACATTTTGTCGAGCATGTTAATATGCTTTCATATGTTTAATAAGGATTTGAATCTCTTGAATAGGTTCTACCATCTTGGCCTTGTATGCCGTGACATTTAGGCTAGGTTTTTCCTTTAAGATTCTTTTAATAATTAACGCAGAGCAATCCTAAATTGAATTGTTAACAAGGATCTGAATCTAATTATGGAACTACCATCTTGGCCCTGTCTTAATGTGACACATGGCTAGGTTTTGTCCTTTTTAAATTTTTGCCATTTTATTATAATGGTAGATCTTATAATATAGGAATGATACTTTAAATATAATCGTTCCTTTAAAATTTAACAAGTATATGGTTGCCCTAAACGGGACTTCTATAGCAATTGACTTGCCCATGCAAGGGCTAATCAGAAAAATAACAAGGGAACCAAATAAGGTAAAATGAAACAAATTTGGATTTTTCCTATGTTCTTGTCTAGACTCAAGAATGTGCAATTGTGTAACTGAGATTAAACACAAAAGACTAGTGTTTAATTCACTCAGTGTTGGCTCTGATACCAACCTGTCACACCCCGGATTTCCACGTGTCACCGGTGGGCCCGGTGGGGGAGTATCGTGACGTGGTTGGCAACATAATAGTCAAACAACACAATATATATGAATGCACAGCGGAAGCAAAAGATAAATATTATTACATTTCGAATATAACGTAATATCAAAGTATTACAACGGAAAGTAAAGGATCCACAGGCGGATCTTAAAACATATCATTTGTTCAGCAGACTTTAGACACCTAGAACTTGCAAGATTCCTTATTAGCGCCCTGAGCTTCCAACCAATTTCGTACAGTACCTGTCACTTAACCTTTTTGGAAAATACGTCAGTTTTCACTGGTAAATACACTCAACTGACTCATTTGAAAAGAGTTTAAGAAAATTGATTTGGATGCACGTGGCACAAAATATCTTTTATAATTTGATTAAAATGCACAGAGGCAAAATTAACCTTTTTAACTTGGGAAAATTATTTGTATATAATCTTGTATACAGTTTTACTTATTTGTCGTCCGTTAGGGCCGGTTTGTAGGGCCGGACTAGATTAACTGACACGCCACAGGTATAATGCCCACGGGCTATCATCCTCTAAGTGGATTACCAGTTCCGGTATAATGCCCACAAGGATGATACCTCGGAGTGGATTACCAGTTTTTACATAATGCAGCTGTCAGGTGTATGCCTACACCCCGTGCTTAGGTCGTGGCCATTTCTTAAAATGATGCCAAGGATATCCGGGACATGGTCATTAACCCCCAAGGGCCATACATCAAATAATACAGAATAAAACGAGTTATGTAATACATTAATCACAATCCGATTTAAATGTCTACATACCCGACCAAGCGGTACTTTTATAGTACCGTATCCCAAGCCCGTATAGGGAAAATAAGTTAAGAGTATTTACCTGAGCTAGCTCCTGTCTTATATAGCAAGAATCTAATAACTCAGCCGTAGTCACTTAAGTAAGCGTAGGTACAATTTACCGGAAAGCTCTAGTCTGGAATGATGGTATAAACAATTAATTAGAATGCTAACGGGTCTTTAATTAAGCCTAAGCTTAGACCGGTTAGTCTTAAGGGAATATACGGTTCTTACGCACGATTACGCGAAGACCGGAATAGAATGTGATTTAGACCCGACAAGTTTGGGGACTTGTATAACATGGGTAAACTAAACACATTCTGGATTTTGAGATAAAACCGATAAGGTTTGACCCGTTTCGGCTAGTTTATGTAAACTAGTTTCATAAACCTAACCGATCGCGTAATAAGCGTAACGGGTAACCGAATGGATCACGAACAGGTTTCCTAAGTTAATATGCCTTAAATATGTTGTGGTATCAGTAGGATACCTTCCATTATGCCCAAAACGAGTTTAATCTCAATTTAAGCCCCGTAGGGGTATTTTGGTCATTTACCTAAGGCATATATACTACCTGTCATACCACTATTCAAACGAAGCGACCATAGGGTATAACCTCGGAAGGTTATTCCCCACATACTATGGTCACCTAATGTATTTGGTCGGATCCTAATGATCGACCAAACTGGGTCGGGTTCGAAGGTATAGGCGATTTATTAGATCGCCTACCCTACGACCCTAGACAACGTGGTAATCAGTGGGCATAGTCCCAAGGGACTATGACCAACGTGATTACACTCACGTTGCGAAGTTCAAACGAACTTCGCATTGACCATTACTGGTCAACGCTGAAAGTCAAACAAAGTTTGACTTTCTGACTCGAAAAGCAATAAAATAAGGAAAAGAACGAAAGAATACTTACGAAGGGTCCCCGAATGCTAAAATCGATTCAAAAATCTCAGGTATGAAACAATGGTTTCAACTTAGAGCTCTCAAATCAGAATTCTAGTGCTTTAAAACAATGAAAGGCATGGGGTATTTATAGGAATACCCGAACCGTTAAGATCGTTTCATTGGAAAACGTGCCTTAATCCCATCCGTACATGTGTTGCAAAGTTATGGTGTTTAGGTGTTTAAATTCCATCCATACATGTGTTGCAAAGTTATGGTGTTTAGGTGTTTAAATTCCATCCATACATGTGTCGCAAAGTTATGGTGTTTAGGTGTTTAAATTCCATCCATACATGTGTCGCAAAGTTATGGTGTTTAGGTGTTTAAATTCCATCCATACATGTGTTGCAAAGTTATGGTGTTTAGGTGTTTAAATTCCATCCATACATGTGTTGCAAAGTCATGGTGCCTAAATTCCATCCTTATCCGCTGACTAAGCATGTTAGAATGTGTGGTTGTGAATTAAACAACGGCTAATACATCGAATCTGGTCCCGAAAGTGGAATAACGAACCAAATGACGCGATGAATGGATTTTTCTTAAGGCGAACACTAAAATATAATGTAGTCATGCTTACATAAATTTTTGGATGTCCGGATGTATTCAGAACGTAGGTTATGCGCGAAAATGCAAACTTATGCACTTTTTGACACTTTTAGTCCCTGATCCTTCTACACTTGATCTTAACATGCTTTCTTGCACTTCGAGTCCTCTAACTTGACTTTTATGGGCCTTAAGACATAACCATACTTTGTTAAGTCCTTGGGTAACTTTATGGTTACCCGATAAGTCTTAATTTCCAATGTTTACGCTTTAACCCCTCGCAGACGAATTTGATCACAACTTTCTCATATGATAACGAAACTTTATGAAATTTTAATCGTGCATTCTAGTGATCATAATTTACATTTACAAAGCTTCGGGTTTGTCAAAAGGTCACTCAGAGGTATATCTTTAACATGTTGACACATTTAACCCCTGTAGTTTGTAATCTCTCACTTTTAGCTTCGTATGATCCATGATTCATTCGTTTGAAGGTATGAACATTGTGTAGGGTTAATGTTCATTATATTTATTCACAGTTGACACTTAGAATCCGTATAAACACATACTTTCCATGTTTGTCAACTTTAGTCCTTTTATAACATTCTTTCACACGTTCAAACTTTATGACACGTGTCAACACATTATAGGACGTGAATTTTCGAGGTGTTACAGGTAAGGTGTTGTGCCAATCGGAGTCTTGAAGGCCGTTCGGTATGCCCACAATGCATCATCCAATTTACTCGACCAATCCTTCCTATCCGTTCTTACCGTCTTCATGAGAATTTCTTTGATTTGACGGTTGGACACTTCGACTTGTCCACTCATTTACGGATGGTAAGGTGTGGCAATCCGGCGATTCACGCTATACCTCTTCAATAATTTCCCGAAGTTGAAGTTCTTGAAATGCGAACCACCATCACTTATAATAACACGTGGAATGCCAAAACGAGAGAAGATGTTGGATTGAAAAAATTTACAAACAACCGAATGGTCGTTTGTTCGTGTTGCAATAGCTTAAATCCACTTCAAGACGTAATCCACCGCTACCAAAATATATAGAAAACCATTTGAATTCGGGAAAGGACCCATAAAATCTATACCCCATACATCAAATATCTCTACAACCAAGATTGGTTGTAATGGCATCTCATCCCTCTTCGATATACTTCCCATCTTTTGGTAATTTACACAATTTCTAGCGAACTCACATGCATCCTTGAAAATTGTGGGCCAATAAAACCCACATGAGAGAACCCGGTAACCCGTTTTATGCCCACTAAAGTGACCTCCACATGCGGACGAATGAGCATGGGTCAGAATTTCTAACACTTCCGTCTCAGGCACACACCTCCGAATAACTTGATCCGGCCCAATCTTGAAAAGATCCGGTTCATCCCAAATGTATTGCTTCACTTGGACCATAAATTGTTGTCGTCGCTTCTTGGTCCAATGACTTGGGATGGCACCCGTGGCTAAGTAATTGACATAGTGAGCATACCACGGTGCAACAAAGGTGGAAACGGCTAAGAGTTGCTCATCGGGAAACGTTTCATTTATTTCACTATCATCGTCGATCCCTTCCACCGGAATCCGAGACAAGTGATCCGCCACTACGTTTTCACTTCCCTTTTTGTCTCGGATCTCTAAATCGAACTCTTGTAATAACAACACCTACCTAATTAAGCGGGGCTTCGCATCCTTTTTCTCCATCAAATATCGGACCGCACTATGATCTGAATAAACCACCACCTTGCTCCCCCAAATATAAGCACGAAACTTATCCAAAGCATACACCACCGCTAATAACTCCTTTTCGGTTGTGGTGTAATTGAGTTGTGCTTCAGATAAAGTTTTGCTTGCATAGTAAATCACCACCGGTTTTTTATCAACCCGTTGACCAAAAACTACACCAATAGTGGTGTCGCTTGCATCACACATTATCTCGAACCGCTTTGACCAATCCGGTGGTTGCAAGATAGGAGATTTGACCAAGTGTTCCTTCAAAACAGTGAAAGCTTGCATACACTCGTTAGTAAAATCAAATGGGACATCTTTTAATAACAAGTTGCATAAAGGTTTGGTGATAACACTAAAACCTTTTATGAAACGTCTATAGAAACCCGCATGTCCCAAAAATGACCTTACACCCTTAACATTTTTCGGAGGTGGCAAAGATGCTATTACCCGTATTTTTGCCTTATCCACCTCCATTCCCCTTTCCGAAATTACGTGACCCAACACAATACCCTCTTGCACCATGAAATGACTTTTCTCCCAACTAAGCACTAAATTTTTCTCAACACATCTTTTTAAAAATTTTTGTAATTCGTTGAGACAAGATTCGAAACTAGTGCCAAAAATGGAAAAGTCATCCATAAATACTTCAAGCGACTCTCCAACCATGTCCGAGAAAATACTCATCATACATCGTTGGAAAGTTGCCGGTGCATTACACAAGCCAAATGGCATTCGTCGAAAGGCAAAGGTACCATATGGACAAGTGAAGGTGGTCTTGTGTTGGTCATCCGGGTGTATTGCTATTTGATTGTAACCCGAATACCCGTCCAAAAAGCAGTAATATTTTTGACCCGATAATTTTTCAATAATTTGGTCAATGAAAGGTAGCGGGAAATGGTCCTTAGAAGTAGCGGCATTCAACTTTCGGTAGTCAATACATACACGCCACCCGGTGACCGGTCGGGTGGTAATTTGTTCACCACTTTCATCCTTGACTACTTGAATGCCGGCCTTCTTAGGCACAACTTGGGTGGGACTCACCCAAACACTATCCGAAATCGGATAGATGATTCCCGCGTCCAACCATTTAATTACCTCTTTTTAACTACCTCCCTTAGGTTTAGATTCAATCGCCTTTGAGCTTCTCGTGTTGGTTTGGCATCTTCGGTGGTAATAATCTTGTGCATGACGATTGATGGGCTAATTCCTTTGAGATCGGCAATCGTCCATCCAATAGCTCCTTTATTTTCTTTCAAAACTTCCAACAGTGCTTGCTCTTGCGCCAACTCTAAATTAGAGGCAATAATGACCGGTAAAGTGTCATTATCCCCTAAGAATGCATACTTCAAATGGCTCGGCAAGTCTTTAAGTTTCAACTTTGGCGGTTCCACTAACGATGGCTTAGTACCCGAATTTATTTCCGCCGGTAAACCTTCAAACTGATGAGTCCATGGTGGTTGACCTTCCTTCAAAGCCATGGCATCCTGTTTTTCCTCTTCAACCCCGAGTGCATAAGCATGTACCTGTTCAGAAAAATCACACAAGCAAACATCCAAACCATCCTCCTCATACTCATGCGGGTTGCATCCATCAACTAAATCGGCCATGAAACACTCATCAACACCATTAGCATTAGAATTGTTAGTAAAAACATTCAAACGCATTTTTCGGTTCCCAAAAGTCATGTCGACTGTACCAAATCTACAATCGATCACTGCATGTGCGGTGCTCAAAAATGGCCGACCCAAAATGACATTTTGTTGTTGTTTTGGGTCCACGGATGAGTAGTCCAAGACTAAAAAGTCAACCGGATAATAGAATTCATCAATTTTAACAATTACATTTTGAACCATCCCTCGAGGTAGCTTATGAGACAAATCGGCTAAAACAACCGTTGTCTCTACCCTAGCTAACGGACCAAAATCATATTGGTCATATAACCCCCCCGGTAAAATACTAACTCCGGCTCCAAGATCTAGCAACGCCTTAGCCATTTGAAAATTACCAACTTGTATGTTAATCAATGGCGTGCCCGGATCTTGGAGCTTAGGAGGAAGCTCCCCATTTAAAACTGCACTTACTTGCCCGGTCAAATCTACCCGCTTAGGCATTTTCTTCTTTTGTTGCCTCTTTTGTGTGCATAATTCCTTAAGGAATTTAGCATAAGCGGGTACTTGTTTTATTGCATCAAGTAGTGGAAGATTAATTTTCACTTGTTTAAACATGTCCCACAACTCTTCTTTTTGGGGACCTCTTGTTGCAATAAAATTTTTTCTACCCGGGTCAAGTAAAGCCGATGGAAACGGAACTTGACTCGGTTCACCCTCAACTTTTTCACTTTTTTCATTTTCACCCAACCCCGGTTTATTAACTTTTGATTCTTTAGGTTTAACCGGTGAAACTTCATCATCACTATCATTACCCGTGATGTCCTCAACTACCCCCTCAACCAATTCGGGTGACAAATTGGCTTTAAACTCTTTTCCACTTCTCAATACACTAACATGACTAATATTAATATTACCTCGTGACGAACCGTGTGAAGGATTTACCTTGGTGTCGCTAGGAAGTTGACCCTTGCTTTTCTTCAATTCCGCCACATCGGTTGCCAATTGACCCATTTGGGTTGTTAGTGATTGGATGCTTTTGTCACGAACCTCATCTTTTTGCATTCGAACTTCATCGAGTTGGTTCCGTTTTTGCATCTCCGCTTGCATGCTTTTTAGCATGTCCATCATCTCATTTCCACCCGAAGACCCCCCTTGTTCTTGACCCGTTTGATATTGCTTTTGATACCCTTGGTTGTTCCCACCTCGATATCCACTTTGATTGTTATAAGGTTGGCGCAAACCAAAGTTACCTTGGCTACCTTGAAAGTTTGGGTTAGCTTGATTTGAAGGGTTCCCATACCGAAAATTTGGGTGGTTCCTCAACCCGGGGTGGTAGGTATTAGAATTCATGTTGTTGTAATTTCTACCACCCCCTCCTTGACCTTGAACCGCATGAACTTCTTCATATTGCCCTTCCACCATTCCTTGGCAATTCTCAGCCGCATGACCTATTTCGTTACACAAGGCACAAACATCATAAATTTGGTTAATATTTTGAACATTACCATCATCTATTGCGTGCACTTGAGGTCGGGCAATGGCCGGTCGCGCTCTCCTCGATGCTTGAGCTTTTCTTTTTGATGTAATTGCCATGTTCTCCAAAAACTCCCAATCATCATTCTCGTAGTTTGTACCAAAAGTCCCACCGGTAATGGACATTAAATCACGAGCATCTTCGGCACTCAACCCCTCGTGGAAGGCATTCATCAACTCCCAAAGTTCAATCCCATGGTGAGGGCAATTTTTAATCATCATGTTGAAACGTTCAAATGCCTCATGGAACATTTCACCATGTTGTTGTTGAAAACTCCTCAACCCCTTCCTAGCATCGTTGGTCTTTTGAGCGGTATAAAATTCGTCTAGGAAAATTTGTTGCATCTCCGCCCAAGTATAAATAGATGCTGAAGGCAAAGTGTAGAACCACTTCTTTGCCTTGTCCTCCAAAGAAAATTGAAACAGGACTAACTTGACATCATCAGCCGAAAAACCTTGACTCCCAAGAGTATTACAAATTGAGTCATAGGCCTCTAAGTGGAAATACGGTTCCTCCGTTGCTAGCCCTTTATATTTCAGCAAACTTTGCAAAGAATTTGTTCTCACTTCAAAGGTCCTCCCTTGATCATTGTGAGGAATAACTACCGGTGAGGGATTTTGAGTGATTACCGGCCTAAAATGCGCTTCAATTCTTCTCGCATGTTCTCTAAGATGCCTTCTTGGCACCCCCAACCTAACCCTTGGCCGAATAGGACCCATTGGCCTTGGTATATGCCCTTGTGGTGCAAATGGTTGTTGAAATTGCTGTTGTGGCATCGGTTGGTGTTGAATCGGCCTTTGGAATTGTGGTTGTACATTTTGCGGTCGGACTTGTTGCAATGGTATAGGGCGTTGCATTTTTGGCCCTTGTGGTCTTGGCCGAATGTGTTGTGGTATAATTTGTTGTTGTTGTGGCATTCCACCTGCACTTGCCATCCCTTGAGATTGGCTTTGCACATAACCGAACTCTCCTTGATCACTATAACCCCCATAAGCATACCCGTCTTCATCATAGCCCTCAAAATCTTCGTATCCTTCCTCATATCCATCTCCCCCTATACCTGAAGTTTGCCCAAATGGAAGGGTCGAGTATTGAAAGCCCGATTGGTTCGATGGTCTAAATGTTGAAGTTGCATGAACAACAGTTGAACCTTGGGGTATTGAATAATGTGACGACGATTGACCCAAAACTGGGAAGAAATGAGTGAGTGGTGGAATCGTAGTGGAAGGGCTAAAGGTAAGATTGGGTTCAACTTGAGTGGTGATCGGTTGTGTGGTGTTGGTTGGTGTAGTGTCATGAGGTAGAGTAGGAATTGTAGTGGAGTTTGGTATAGTGGTGTTTGGTGATGGTTGTGTGGAAGTAGGTATAAATGATGAGGTCGTTTGACCCGTTGTGGGTGGTAATTGAGATTCTTGCATGATGTTTCTTGGTGTGATGGGTGATGTAGGTGAACCAATAATTATGTTCTCTCTTACTAAAACACGATTTTGCCTTAACGTTCTTTCGATCTCCGGATCAAATGACAATGGTGACGACTTGTTAGAGCCTCTAGTATGCATGCACCTGTAGAACCTGCACACTAAACACACCAGTGTAAACCCGAAAATAACAAAGCAAAACTAACAAACTGACACAAGTTGCGCACTACTCCCCGGCAACGACGCCAAAATTTGACGTGATTGTCGTGGTCACGCAAATTTAATCCAAATAACAACTATAGCTAGTGGTAAATGGGTATCGAACTTAGGGAGTATGTGGAAAATGTGTTGATGTTATAGCTTTGCACTTTAACTGAAATTAACCTAAATTGCAGAAATAAAATCAAGAGTTTAGTTTGTTTGTTTTTAAGAACTAAATTACTAACTATTGGCAAATTAAAATTGGTTGTTTAACAGATTAAGGAAGAATGACCATCTTAGGATTCAGTTTCTTTAAACTCTTGTGCAAAATTCCAACTAGAAAGAGTTACATAGACATAACTCGTGTATAAACAAATGTTGTGATAAAAGGGAACAAAGTACTCGGATTATATAAATGCGAGGTTGTTTCCCGATGATCAATCAATCAATATCCAACCCTAACCCTTCCCGTGATATCTCAATTGCCGACGGCACCAAGAACGTACGAATTAGACTAGAATTGCAATACCAATTAACAAGTTACAATCAATTACTCATACACCATGATAATCAAAGAAACACAATGTTATCATTCTAGAAATTCAGAAATAAACACACAAAGTTCAAGAGAAACCTTCACCTAAGATGATCACCGAAAGTTTAGCCGGACATAGCTTTGTGAATCATCATAACAACAAGTTTAGTGTTCATACCAATCGAAAACATAAACCGAATGTTAGAAATTGTTTGGAACCAAGTACAATCAGCCAAAATCGCCCCTAGAACTCCAGAGAAACGTCCAATAATGAGATAATGTGAAAAGGAACCCAAAAACCGATTTAATGATGGCAGTTACGAAGTTGTGCGCAGACTCCACCGTAACTTACGGTGACACCGTAAGTTACGGTGCACTTCAAAATGATACGGTAGGAATAGACAGAGTTACGGTAGGAATATGGCATAATTCAGGGCCACCGTAAATTACGGTGGCCAACGTAATTTACGGTGGAGCCCTGACTTGTGTGTTTTGTTCCTTTGTTCCTTCCACACACGACCCGTTCATCTCCAAACCGTCTAAAGCTGCGTTTTCTCCTCTTTTAGCTCCCAAACCACACCTGAAACATAGCAAATGTAGTTATCTAATTCAAGATAATTACGCGATTAAGTGAAGGATAAACTCGTCTTTTAACATCATTAAGGGTTGTCCTATAGACCACCCGTCAGTCTTGTTCATTTGGAAGAGTTGTGTTTGATTCCGGTTGAGCCACGAAGTGCTGCCGAAGTGTCGTCTCGCTGTAAAACGTCATTATATCAATCAAATCGACAGTTAAAGTGTATATCTTGCTGAATTAATCTCAGAATGTCTGTTTCCGCCTTTCATTCTGAGTAAAACTCTTCTGATCGACTCGTTCGGGTCTGAAAACGATCCTACAAAGACATCTGATGAAGCAAAACCAAAGGTTCAGTCAAAACAACCATCTTCAACCAAATCGGTTAAGATGGATGTACCTTTGGATTATTACTTAAAGCTTGAAAAACAAACTTCGACCCCACCAGGGAAGAAGTATGTTCCAAAGAAGGTTCAACCATCTGGTCAACCTAAAGAAGATGAATTCTTTCTATATAAAGAGGTTGAGGTTGGAACTGAAGAAAGTTTGATAATGAATGACAAAAATTTCCCACCACTGTATACAAAAACAACTCACCTTAACGTCAAGCTACCCGAGTCAAAGGAGGCTTGGGTCGCTTCAACTTCTAACTAAATTGTTTTGACATATGCAGGAGCTCGCAAGATCTATTTCGAAGTGGATTATGGATAGTGGAGCGTCCCGGCACATGACAGGGCGGAAGACCCTTATTTACGATGTTAGAAGTTTCAACGGTGGCTATGTTGGTTTCGCAGGAAACCAAGGTGGTAGAATAATCGGGGAGGGCACGTTATCAAACGGTGTCGTTACATTTGAAATAGTCAACTACATACCGGAACTGGAGAACAATTTGCTCAGCATTTCTCAGTTTTGTGACAGGATGTACACAACTTATTTAACTAACAAGGATTGTCTGATTCTGAAGCCAGGATCTGTTATTCCCGAGGAGTGAATCATCATGCGAGCACCAAGGGTAAACGATCTGTACGTGTTGGACATGAGCGTTGCTACGACTACCACGGGTCACCCTCAGTGTTTCGTATCGAAAGCTACCGAGAAGGAGTCAGTGATGTGGCATTGAAAAATGGGCCACATTCACCTACGTAAGATGAACCACCTGGTTCACAACGATCTTGTTAGAGGTGTCCATCTGAAGAATTTTCACCTGGAGGTCGAATGTATTAGTTGTCTGAAAGGAAAGCAACACAACAAATCTCATCCGAGAAAAAAGGTTTTCAGTCTCAAAACCACTTGAAAGACTTCACATGGATCTCTTCGGTCCTGTGAATGTCAAGAGCATTACTGGAGATCTTTACTGCCTAGTGGTTACCGATGACTATTCGAGATTTTCATGGGTGATATTCCTAAAGTCAAAAGATGAAACATTTGAGAGTTTGCTGAGACTATTAAGAAAGATAGAGAACCTATACCAGACCCACATATGCAGAATACGAAATGACAATGGTACGGAGTTCAAAAACAACAGAATGGAAGAATTCTGCGACAAATGAGGTATACTGCAAGAGTTCAGCACGCCATACACTCCACAGCAGAATGGAGTTGCAGAAAGGAAGAATCGGACGCTGATCGAAACGGCACGAACGATGCTAGTTGATTCAAAGTTACCTATCCACTTTTGGGGAGAAGCTGTATATGCCGCTTGCTATACTCTGTTAGTTCATACGTCTGTAGCTTCCGTCAGCATGTAGTTATATTTTGTATGTTTATGTGCTTTGTGAACAATTATGTTATGTATGTATTTTAGATAGAACGACAACTCAGGAAATGGATCTGGATTGTAAAGTGTTGACTTTTGTTGACCAGTGTCAACCGATCAGATGGGCAATCCGAATGGACAGCACTGTCAACCGTTCGGACAGCAGCCATGCCGTCCGATCGGTCAGCACTAACCATGCTCCTGAGTTGCCTATAAATACCCGGTCAGGGTATGTCATTTAGAACTTTTTGACTCTAGAGAGAACTCTGTTAAGTCTGACTTCTACAGGCGCTTTTGTACTTTCATAACAGTTGAATAGAAAGATCAGACGGTGTTTAAGCGTTGAATACTTTGTCGTACATCTGTGATTTGATCAAATGGATTCCGCACATTAGTCAAAGTCGATTCATCTAAGTTCCTGACGAACATATCCTTTACGAGGGACCAACAAGTGGTATCAGAGCATCCAGGGAGCTGAATCGAGATCTACGACAACAAATTCACCGGAATTCGAGCTTTTTCTTGCCAATCAGAGTCAAATTTCACCGGAAACTTGACATATTCTCTTACTTTCTACTCTATTCTTACTGAACTTTTCTTCTTTATACACAAAAGTCAGAAAAACATAAAATTGGACGTGAATCTACGGTTAAAATTTGATAAAACTGATATAAATCGATTCGCAATCAATCAAAGCATAATCCTTCAAGATTTCATAACAAAATTCCTTCAAAAACTAGATCAAAATCATCAAAAACTATGAAGAACTGTTCTTGCATGCTGATGTCATCTATCCGTTCGAACAACTGTACGAACTACTTGGATTAGATTGTCCTGTGAAACCGTGTTGCTGACATCATCAGTGCTACCCGATCGAACAGCAGGTCGATTGGACAGCATTGTTACTATTATCTTTGGTGCTTACGTCATCCTACCACTCGATCGGACAGTCAGCCGATCGGTGAAGGGTTGAAAAATTTTGTCTGCTACCCGTTCGGACAGCCAATCGTTCGAACAACCACTCGTTTGGACAACCATTCGTTCGAGTTACATTCTGACTTGTGTACACCACTAGATACCTGATTGTGACACTCGATCGGACAGCCATCCGATTCAAGTGCACCAGTGTAAAATTTTTGAAAATCTCAAAAATTTGTCTAAGTGTTTGTAAATTGTTTCAGGTACTCTAAAATGGGGGACAATTTTCTCAATCCCTTCAATGACATATTTGTTTACACCAGCAACACAGGAGATGCTACTTCAAGCAACACTGCTCCTAACCCGAATCCAAAGAAAGCCATTGCTGACTCATTGAGCGTGGATAACGCGTATAGCACATACAACAAACCGCCTAAGCTCATGGCCATAGAAGAATACAATAGATGGGCAAGTAGGTTCGAGGAATGGCTGAAGGCATTCGCCTACCAAAGTTGGAAGAGTTTGAGAAATGGTTTTGACCTCGGAAGAACTGACTATGAAAATTTAACCGACACTGAACAAGAACACTTCATTGCTGAACAGAAATGCATCGCATTGCTACATCAATCAGTGAGGGATGATATCATATTGTTAATCGATTACAAAGATTCCAAAGTGTAGGTCCCCTATTCGTATGGATCTTCACAGAATTGTCAATGCAATTAAGAGTGCGGAATCCTCTATATCAGAATGTCACAGAAACGAGTAGAAAGCAATTCACAATCAAACCGGGTTTCTATTGATTATCAATTACAAGAATTACAATCAGTCAAACCCCTCACACACTCAATTTCGTCCAAGCTCTAAATCCTCTCATGAAATCCTCACAAACTCTGTTTTGGCTGATTAACCTAAACCCTAAAGCAAAGCCTTGTTTATATAACACAAGGTTGCTACTTGGGCTAAGGTTTCCTACATGGGCAAAGCCCAATTTGTCCCCCTAGACCCAACTGGGTTTTGTTTAGCCCAAACTCTATTAATTCACTAATACAAAGCTAAACCCGCTAACTGTTTATCGTTTTACTAATTACAAGATATCCAAAGACCAAATCTAAGCTGTTGTCACAAATATGCACCAACAAACTCCCCCTTGACAATAGCTTCATAAAATAACTTTGTCTTCAGTCATCTTGCAATCTTCATGTAGTCTTGCAATGTCTTTGGTCTTTGGATAGCTTCAGCTTCAATAGCTTCTGTCAGCAACAGGCTCCCCCTAAGCCGATGCATCCAATCACCAAATCTTCAAAACGTTAGCACTTGAGTAAACTCCAGTTTAGCATTTGCAAAGCAATCTTCAAACTCTTCAACCTTGTTTGCAATGTAGAAAGGAGGTTCTGCCATGCATCTAATCAAACTCTCATCTTCACAGCAACTCATCACTTTAACTTCTCAGCAACACACTGCTTCAACCTGTTTACTATAAAACAAACATCTCGAGAAACCATAAGAATTTTTCAACTAAGTTAAATAAATTATTATTATTCAAGAGATTATATCACAGATTAAGCATTCTCAATTCATCACCAACACGCAAAACTTTTTGTCCAACACACAAGAACCTCATGATTTTAAAATTTTGAACTCACTTTCTAACACCGTCTCCCCCTATCAGTAACAATTCCTCCAAGAATAACAGTTTTCCGTACGTTAAGAATTTTAAACAAAAAATGACACTATTTTTGGATTTTTATATTTTCTAAAAGCAAGTAAATAACAAAAGCAATAAACACTCTGTTTTTGTGAGAATCACCGGTAAGAAGATCATATCAGCACAATCAAACTGTTTCACACCATTAGATAATTCTTTATTTAATTTTTCGTGACAAGCAGTCCAACACGATTACCAGTATGTTTGTCCACTTAAACAAAATGCATGAACTTTTCAAGTACCATTACCATATGATACGTTAAGGTAGTTTTATTACTGATATACTAGCGTGTCCCACTTCAAGATATACCCCCGCGATCAAGGTATGCACAAAGATTCATCGTAGTAGGTGAGTATACTGAATTCATCCGTTTTGTTTTTCAACGTTTAGATAATTGGTGATCAGGTCAGTACTTCCGTACAGCAAAGAGACCAAAATATCTAACGAGGGCTATGACAAATACCATTTTTGGTACGATTTATGCATTTTGCACTTTTTTTGAATGACTCTCTAGGAGAGCTTCTTCATTTATGGGATTTGGCATTTTTTGCTCTTTTAAGATATCCTGGTTGTGCCTAGGTCAGCATGTATCTGGATGCAGCAGAAGGACAACCCTGATATCCCCAGATGAAATAACAGTATAAAGACCCAAAACCTCAGATTTTGGCAATCTATCAACGCAAGATTTAAGGTCATTAAACCATACACCACTAATGTGTTCCCCACTCATACACAGTTCATTTAGGTTTATATCACATTGGTAAGTTAATTATTTCATGCTTTTTGCCTATTGTTACATCGTATAATGAAGCTGCTATCACACTTAAGCAATTTAATTTCAGTTTGAGTGTGACAGTCTAACTTGCTAATGTACTATCATTTCTTCTTTTTCACACAGTGATAACTCATTTTTGATTTTCTATTTTTTTATGTTTTTGATTTTTCAATGTTTATGATTTTTTAAGAAAGTAGTAAACTATTTACAAAATTCTTATGAAAAACCAGTTATTCAGGATTCCTCATCCCGTTGAGTTCGACTAAATGTTCAAAGCGAGCCCTGTCAAAAGCTTTAGTATAAAGATCTGCCAGGTTATCTAGTGTGTCGACTCGATGTAATTCAATTAGTCTCTTTTCAGCACTTTGAACTTCATTTTAAATCATTTAATATTCACATGTCCATTATCATAATTTTTCAAACTCTGTCAACAATCTCACATCCCCCGTCATGTGCCTGAAGCAGCCACTATCAACATAAGTTGATAATCCTCCTTAGCAGCTCCTGCACACACCAACTAAGAAATTAGTTAGATTGGGGGACCCAAGCCTTAATGGTCTTGGGTCGTCCAAATTCACCAACTACTGGAACATCCATCCAATATCCATTACTCCTAACTGGAGTCTTGGATCTCAGGCCTGTTGATGGAAATGGGTTTTGATTTCCATAAGGTCTCTGGTCCTGAGGGTTCCTACATGTGTTTAGACTATTTGACCTTTAAAAATTTTGATTTTGATATCTTGAATTTTGATTCCAAGAAGCTTGACTGTTATAATTTCTAAAGCCATTGTTATAAAAAGTTCGACCACCATTACTCTGGTATTGATTTTGATATTGACCTTGACTTCTGAAATTATTTGAATTATAATTGTTCATTCTAGGTGAACTGCTTCTAGGTCTCTCATATCTGCCTGGTGGAGATTTAGGCTGAAATCTTGGTTGATTTCTTTGAAAACGAGGAACTTGTGGAGTTCCTTTGTCAGCCTTATCTACACCAACAGCAACATTCTCTGGTTGCTTAGGAGCAGATTTCTTTGGAGAATTTTCAACTTTCTCCTCATTATCACTTTTCTTCTCAGGTGATTTCCCTTTCTGTTTCTCACTAATTTGTGCTTCACTCTTTTTGTTAGGACAGCAGCTAGCTACATGTCCCTTTGTGTGACACTTGAAGCACGATCTCTTTTTCGAAGACTTCTTATCTGAAGCCTTTAAACTAGATTCAGGTTTTGATGATGATTCCTTAGAAGGATTTGGTTCAGTTTGCTTAGTTTCAGAATTTTCTTTGTTCTTGTTTTTAGCAAACTCTACATTAGATTCATTTTCAATAACAGCTGTTTCATTTTTCATGTCACTTCCTTGAACAAAATTAACCCTTTTAACAAAAGTTGGATTTTTATTCTTAGTATGTGAAGTTTTCTTTTTCAAAACAGGTTTGCAGTTATTATCCTTCTCAGCATCAGCAATCTCAGACACATTTCCTTGACTTGATGTGGAACTACTTGGTGATGTTGACCCAAATTCCATGAGCTCATCTTCATCAGGCAAGAAAGAATAGTCATGGCTAACAGGAGGTGGAACTTCATTGAAACCATGGAATCCCACACTGGTTTTGTCATTACTTTTCTTCAGGCCACCCATCATATGTTTCATTACAAAAGTAGAGTCCCTGAATTGACCTAATTTCTTTTCAAGTTCAACAATTTTGAGTTGTGCATCTGACAACTCTTTGCATTTTTCAGAAATCTCTTTTGTTTACTCAGCCATCATTTCATGAGCTAAATCTATGACTTGAAGTTTTTCATTTAATTTGCAGGTTACAGCTTCAATTTCACTTTCATAACCTTTTATTTTCTTCAAGTATAGAGATTCATTTCTTTTAGCAAAAAAGTTTGATTCTTTAATGTTAGACATCTCACTTACCAAACTTTGGTTTTGTGTTGACAACCTGTCAACCTCACCCTGTAATTCATGACATTTTAAACACACAAAATTAGATTTTACCTCTCCTGTTTGTTTGTCAAGGTTGTCCATGAGAGCTGCAAGTTGAGCTTCCATTCTTTTGTATTTAGCATCCTTTTCTTCAGCTTCCCTTTCATGGTCAGACTTTTGCTTTTCCTCTTCAGCATCTGTTATCTGATCACCCTTCTCTTCTTCAGCTTTACTCTCTATCATCACCTCAGCCTCAGCATCCACTTTTGCTTCAGTATCTCCCACAGTAGCTTCACCATCATCAACTAGCACTATTTCTGCCATGAATGCCTGAGTAACTTTGTCATCATTTTCCAAGTGAACACTCTAGTCATATGAACCTTCTCTAGCTGTAGAGATCAGCGCTCTCGAGTTAGAGTTGTTTGATGCATTCCTATTGTTTGAACTCTGACTCGAAGTCTCCTGCTTTTGTTTTTGACATTCTCTAGCGAAATGCCCATAACTTTGACAGTTAAAGCATCTCACTTTGGTCTTATCGAAACCAACAGTCTTTCCTATAAACTTCCTTCCTGTTCGGTTCATAAATCTCTTCACTCGTCTAGTAATCATGGCCATTTGCCATTGCAAATCCATATCTTCAAGATCATTAGGGTCAATCTGATCGTAATCTTCATCTAAAGTAGCAGGATCAGATATCTTCCCTTGAATGTAGTTCTCATAAGAAGCAACGAATGAAGCAAGTAGAGCAAGATGCTCTTCTGCTGACTTAACACTTATAGGCATCGACTTAACACCACTACTCTGCTTAGAAGCTGATGTTCTCTTGGCTCGTGTTGATCCTTCTGAAGCAGCTACAAAACAAACATCACCATCCTCATTCACTGTAACCTGCTCATTCCCACACGATAGAAACACAGTAGCAGAGTCGCTAGAAGCGTTGTGAGATGAAGAAGATGTAAGCCCATTGTAAATCCCTGGATCTTGAACCTGATCATATCCAGTGTCTTTCTTCTTCATACTAAGCTCATAAGCTCTCAGCTTTCCTACCACTTCTTCAAGCTCTTTTGTCTCATAATCTGCTTATCCCTTGATCATGAGAGTGTAGATATCCCATTTAGTAGGTAAGGCATCGAGCAGCTTGTCATTCTTTTCTACATCAGTATAGCACTCTATCTCATAATTTTCCATTTCCGACATCAGATGGTAGTATCGAGTGATGTTGTCCTCAAGTGACTCATGTTTCATGTACTTGAAAACAGCAAACTGCTTCTTCAGTAGATCAACTTTGTTTTTCTTAACATCTGCATTTCCCGCATATCGTTTTTCTAATGCATCCCACATATCCTTTGAATTAGTGTACTTCTTGAAGGTATGCTTGATGTTATCAGGTAAGGACATTTTTATTGCAGCCAAGGCTCTCTTTTCAGCCTCATACATCTTTTTATCAGCCTCTTGCATGTTCACATAGTCTGTTCTATGTCGTCTGCCCTCAAAGTCGTGAGTAGGGTTTGTGTACCCATCTTCAATACATATCCAGATACGTGTGTCCTGATATTCAACGAAGGATTGAAAACGATCCTTCCATGTCAAATAATTTTCCACCTTCATCATCTTAGGCGGTTTGTTGGTAGTGCCAACCTCATGCTCCATTTTCAAAAGCTCATTCAAAGTAGACATGTTCGACATTTTAAACGTTGCAGACTGATAAAACCATACAAAATATCTCCGAAAACAGTGGTTACCAAATTACACCATTAGAATCGTCTCGAAAAGACGAATCCAATGATATCTAATGTCGAAAACCGAATTCGGGATTTTCCAGAGTTTTTTTTTTGTCCTAAAAATGCAAGGAATTTAACGGTCCAGTAGGTTTTGTCAAACGAGCTACGGATCAATTTCTATTTGCAAAACAGTGAAATATTATCGACGCTTGCCAAGAAAAATTCCACCCCTTTAATTTCTCTCTTAATTTCGCTGGTTAATCCAATTCAAATTCGCTGCACTGGTTCACTGTTCAACTAGGTTAAGTTCGCTGGTCAACAATGTTACTTAAATTCGCTGCTAATTATGCTGGTTAACTTCGCAGATTAAATTCGCTGCTTAATTTCGTGAATACAACGACTGGTAAAGTCGCCGAAACCGTGATAATTTCGCTGTGGAAAATTATACGGTTACCAAAGTCGCCTTTGGATTTAACTTTGCCGGTCACCGAGATATTAAGTCCCAAATTCACTGATCAGTTAATTATGCTAGTCCAGTCTGCGAAATTGTTAAATTCGCTGATACTCAAATTCGCTGGTCCAGTAAATTCGGAAACTTAATCTGTTCGAAATTCTAAAGGTTCTCCAACACAAATCTGCAAAATCAGACAACCTAATCAGCACAATATTTTCGAAAAATATGAAGAACTGATCGAAAAACACGAAGAACAGTCTTCGAATCTTCAAGTCTTTCAGCCAACAACTTTTCTAGAATCGACAAAAACTTTCCTGAAATCCTGCAAAACAGAAATCAAACAAAGCAGAAGATCAAAAACAGCCAAAAATTTCGAAAATTGTATCAAACCAACAAAAAAATTTCGAAACCCTAATTTTTCAGGTTTCAAAATTTTCAAAAATCTCCCTGTTTCTGCCAAGCACAATTCTGAACCGAGCCTTCAAGAGCCTAGTGCTCTGATACCAATTGTAGGTCCCCTATTCGTATGGATCTTCACAGAATTGTCAATCCAATCAAGAGTGCGGAATCCTCTTGATCAGAATGTCACAGAAACGAGTAGAAAGCAATTCATAATCAAACTGGGTTTCTATTGATTATCAATTACAAGAATTACAATTAATCAAACCCCTCACACACTCAATTTCGTCCAAGCTCTAAATGCTCTCACGAAATCCTCACAAACTCTGATTTGGTTGATTAACCTAAACCCTAAAGCAAAGCCTTGTTTCTATAACACAAGGTTGCTACTTGGGCTAAGGTTTCCTACATGGGCAAAGCCCAATTCGTCCCCCTAGACCCAACTGGGTTTTGTTTAGCCCAAACTCTATTAATTCACTAATACAAAGCTAAACCCGCTAACTGTTTATCGTTTTACTAATTACAAGATATCCAAAGACCAAATCTAAGTTGTTGTCACAAATATGCACCAACACAAAGATTTATGGGGAAAATTAGAGAAAAAGTGCGTGGGTGGAGAAGAAATTGTTAAGAACAAAAGAAAATTGTTGAAAAAGGAATTTGATTTGTTTGGATGTATGAAAAATGAATCGGTTTCAAAGATGATAGAATGATTTTGTCATTTGAAGATCGAGCTGACTAGACATGGGTTTACGTTTACAGAGGAAGAATTGGTTGATAAGCTGATGGATTCACTGCCTGATGAAAAGGATTGGATGTATTTTGCTCTGTTGTTGAAAAACACTGTGGAGAAGAAGAGTCTGACAGTTGATTTCTTATTCGAGAGACTTGAAAGTCACGAGTTAGAAATCAGGAAAACAAATAAAGTCAACAGTACTCAGTATCAGCAGAACGTTGATTTGTATTATCGAGGAAGTATGATTCCAGAACGGTATCACCAAAGACTGCGTTCTCAGGAGAAAACTCAAGTGTGCCAAATCAAGGGAATCAAAACAGCAGTCCTGCTCCAAGCAGCGGATATCATGGAGGATTGTCTTCATCGACTCCAAGTCAACAGCAACAACAATCTGTTCCGAAAAACATTTTCCAGTGCAACATTGCTGTAAATCTCAACAACGCGCAAAATTTCAGCCAAGAAGCAGCCAAACAGCAGATGGTATTTCTAGCATCCATCTTGGAATCTTACGAAAGTCTCATAGCAGGAAAAATCAGAAACACTAACCTCACCAAGGAAGACTACGATCAAATTGACCCAGAAGAAATGGAGTTGATTGACATTAGATGGTGTATGGCGAGTGCTGTTAGAAGGGCTCAGAGGTTCATGGAGATAACAGGCAGACACTCCATTGGTGGACCTTCAACGAAATTAGGATTTGATAAATCGAAGGTTACATGTTTTAAGTGCAAACAAAAGGGGCACTTTAAACGAGAATGTCAAAATGCAGCTGCTGATGAAACGGCCAATCCATTTCGTGAGGACTATTATAAGAGGTCCGTCTATCATCAAAATAAAGCAGAATCTCCAAGAATGAAGCAGATAGAAGAAGCTCCCAAAGAAAGGTCAAGAGCATTAACAGTTATCCATGATGATGAGGGCTATGACTGGCGTGATGTGCTACCAGAAGAAGATGCTGTGGGTTTTGCATTCATGGTAAAGATTGTGCCATTCAAAGACACTCGTACTGAGGAAGAAAAATATCGTTCTAGGAAGATGTTAGTACAAACCATGAAAGACATACATTATCGTGCATGGAAAGAGGCAAAAAGTGCAAAGAGATGGGACGCTGACAGAGAATGCTATTTGGATCCTAAGGGAAATATAATTGTGGAACCATCAACACTTCTTGTTGAGACTCTTATCGAACAAATTGCAGAACAGGAGGAAGAAAGACAGAGAATGTGGGCAAGAGAAGAGGAGGAGGAGACGCTAAAGTTGAAAAAGGTCGATGATGGGATTATCGACACGACGAAAGAGATGAATGCAGAAAACCTAATGAAAATGGCAGATAAAGTGCTCACAGCGAAGGAATTAGAGGTAGATTCTAAGTCCGGAACTGAGTCAAAGAGCAAGGTCAGTTCTAATGATTCAACAAATGGGTCAGGTAAGACTGATAAAGCCAAGATTGACAGTGACTGCAAAAATTGCATGAAAGACTGCAAGATTTGTAGTACAGATGCATATCTCAATGCTAAAAAGACTGAAGAACTGACTGAAAGAGTCAGAGAAGTTGAAAATCAAATCTTAAGTCGTGACAAATTGGTGAAAGCATCAAATGATCGAATTAAGGAACTAACTGAGAAACTTGAAAACGATAAAATTGAAGTAGACCGGGTAAGAAAAGAAAATGAAAAGTTAATTCATGAAAATCGACAACTTTCTGAAAATCATGAGAAGCTAAAAAGAACGATAAAAGATTCTGATGAGCGTAATGGTAAAACAACCAAAGAAAACCTTCAACTGTCAGGAGTACTTCAGTCGAAAGAAAAGCAAATCAACCAACAGTTGGATGAGATTGCTAATCTGAAGCTTCAGTTTTAGGAAGCTAAGATTGAAAATGAACACATCAATCTGAAACTCAACAGTTACAACTCCGCAAGTTTTGTTCTTCAACACATAGTTCCCAAACCCATCAGGAAGAACAAAGCTGGCGAAGATATATATTCTGATGGAACTGGGGTTGGGTATCATCAAGTTCCACCGCCAGTGTTGAATAATTTTTCAAAGAAAAAATCCGGGTTGGTTAACAATGATGAAACAAGTGAAATCAAACTTCCAGAAACAATTGACATCACATTCACTTCATCATCTGATGAAGACAGTGTTCAGTCTGAAGTTGTTAAAAATATAGTTGAAAATGTTTTAAAATCTGACAGTGATTCAACTGAGGACGAAGAATGCTTTTTGAATAATTACATTCCGAAATCAATATCCAAAAACAACTTAAGTGAAAAACCTACTCTTGTGATGTACAAGATGTCGGGTTCGGATAAGTTGTATTCGGATCTTGAGTTCCCATTAGAGAATGTGAATGTCGACAAATTGAAAAATGTTTTTAAACTGGTTGAGATTGATGTTTGTGAAATCGAAGGTTTGAAACGTTCTGAAAGACAACTGAACTTTGAAAAAGATAAATCTTACTACAAAAAACCTGTTGTACCGCCACGTTTTTCTAACAACAATCAAAACAAATGGTCGGGTGATTATCAGGGTGGTATGAACAATCAAAGAAGGAACTTTCAAAACAAGAAGTTTGTTGAGAAAAAGGTGTTTGTGAAAAGCTCGAGTTCTCATTCCGAGCAAGAATCAGAATTTTTTTTTCAAAATCAAATGAAGAATTCTTTGAGAAGAAAGCCTCGCAACCTCAGACCGAAGGCATAAGTCGGGTAGTTGACACCTGAACATGCTTCAAATGCAATCAAGTTGGACACATTGCACGAAAGTGCACCAACTCGAAGCCTAAGTCAGTGGTTGTCGAAAATCCCAAGAGAAAAGATGATGTAAAGGGAAAAGCTCCAATGTTTGTTGAGAAAAGTTTTTTAAAGAAAGAAAATGCCAAAGTTAAAGTTGAATCTGTAAAAGAGCCAGTTAAGGAAACCAAACCCGTAAAGAAGATGGTAACTAAAAATGACAAATTTTACAAGCGGGTTGCGTCATCTCAACAAGCATGGAAGCCAAAATCTGTTGAAAAGAAAGCAAGTTCTCCAAAACCAAAGGTTTCAGAGTCTGCTAAACAATCATCTTCTACCACACCGGTAAAGATGAATGTTCCTTTGGATTACTATGAGAAACTTGAGAAACAAACTTCTACCCCACCAGGGAAGAAGAATGTTCCGAAGAAAGACCAACCATCTGGTCAACCTCAAAAAGACGAATTTTTCTTATACAAAGAGGTTGAGGTTGGGACTGAAGAAAGTTTAAAGATGAATGACAAAAATTTTCCGCCATTGTACAACAAAACCACAATTCTAAACGTCAAGCTACCTGAGTCGAAAGAGGCTTGGGTTGCTTCAAAATCTCACTAAATATTTTTGAAACGTGCAGGAGCTTCCGAGATCCATCTCACATTGGATAATGGATAGTGGAGCTTCTCGGCACATGACGGGGAAGAAAACCCTACTGTATGATGTTCGAGGGTTTAATGGAGGATATGTGGGATTTGCAGGCAATCAAGGTGGTCGTATAGTTGGTGAGGGAACTTTATCGAATGGTATTGTCACGTTTGAAAGGGTGAATTACATCGCCGAGCTGGAAAACAATCTTCTGAGCATTTCCCAGATTTGTGATCGTATGTATTCGACGCACTTCACGGACAAAGAATGTTTGATATTGAAGCCGGGGTTTGTTGTTCCCGAAGAGTGGGTCATCATGAGAGCGCTAAGAGTCGATGATCTGTACATATTGGACATGAGTGTAGCAACTACTACCATGGGTCAGGCTCACTGTTTCATGTCAAGAGCCACTGAGAAGGAGTCACAATTATGGCATCGAAAGATGGGCCATATTCATCTGCGAAAAATGAACTATCTGGTACACAACGACTTAGTAAATGGTGTTCATCTGAAAGGGTTTCATATTGAGGGGGAGTGCATTAGTTGTATCAAAGGTAAACAGCGAAAGAAATCTCACCCTGGAAAGAAGATGAATTCAGTCTCGAGACCGTTAGAGAGACTTCACATGGATCTCTTTGGTCCAGTGAATGTTAAAAGCATAACTGGTGATCTCTACTGCTTAGTTGTCACAGACGACTATTCGAGATTTTCGTGGGTAACGTTTCTGAAGACAAAAGATGAAACATTTGGGAGTTTGATAACAATGTTCAGAAAGATTGAAAACTTGTACCAAAATCGTATTAGAAGAATAAGAAGTGACAATGGTACAGAGTTTAAGAACAACAAAATGGAAGTATATTGTGATGAAAGAGGTATACTGCAAGAATTCAGCGCGCCATACACTCCGCAACAAAATGGAGTAGCAGAAAGAAAGAATAGGACGCTGATTGAAACGGCCAGGACGATGCTTGCTGATTCAAAACTACCTGTCAATTTCTGGGCAGAAGCAGTATCAGCCGCTTGCTATACACTCAACCGGGTTCTTACGGTGAAGAAATTCAACAAGACATGTTTCGAGCTCATTAATCTCCGCAAACCTAACCTGAAGTATTTGGAACCGTTCGGGTCTCCCTGCACAGTTCTAGAACCTTATGGAAAATTTGGTCCAAAGAGCATTGAAGGAATATTTGTGGGATATGCTAGCCCATTGAAAAGAGTCTTTGTTCCAAGCTTGAAGTGGATCATCGAAGCACATAATGTTGAGTGTCAAGGTTACACCATGCCACCTCAGAATCCCGGCGACTCATGGCGTTTCAATTACGATACTCTGTGGGATTCATTCGACATAGAGGAAGAACCAAAGTTCTATGACGAGTTGGATATTCTAAGAGAATATGAAGCATCACAAGAAAGATTCCCAGCAGAACCTTATAATCGTCAACGACAAGCTTCGAACGATGATGAAGCAGGTCCAAGCAATGCTGGAGAGAATGATGATGTTATGCAAACTCCGACATCTTCAGAACGTGAACAAGCTCCAATCAATCAGACGGGAATCAATGATAGTTCAGGATCTGATGAAAGGCCAACATTCGATCGTGGTGATTCAGAGTCTGAGGGGGAGCAAATCCAGTCTCAAGATCAGACGTTTCCAGTCAGTGAACAAGTCGCAAACCAGAACATTACGAATTTGGAAAGTGAGGTAGATGTTCCAGGCGAGGTGATGCCAATAACTCTTTCATACCATCCAGAAGAGTTAATCATTGGAGAGTTGCAATCAGGCATCCGCACCAGACGAAAAATTGACCAAGGCCTTACTTGTTTTTATTCTACAGTTGCTCCTTTACAAACAGAGTTTTCACTTAGTTGTTTCATTTCGCAGATTGAGCCGCGAACGTACAAGGAAGCACTAACTGAAGATTCCTGGGTTAACGCTATGCAGGAGGAGCTAAGTCAGTTTGAGAAGCTGGGTGTATGGAAATTGGTGGACCTACCTGATTGTCATAGGAAGATCAACACCAAGTGGGTGTTCAAGTGTAAGAGGGATGATCGAGGGGTTATTATTCGCAACAAAGCTCGACTCGTTGTCCAAGGTTTCAGTCAGCAGGAGGGGATAGATTTCACTGAAGCGTATGCTCCGGTTGCTAGACTTGAAGCAATCAGAATCTTCCTAGCATTTGCATCTTGGAAAGAATTTAAAGTTTTTCAGCTAGATGTGAAGTCGGCATTTCTCTATGGCAAGGTGAAAGAGGAGGTTTATGTCGGACAGCCACCGGGCTTCACCCACCCAATCCACAAAGATAAAGTTTATCTCTTGGATAAAGCGTTATACGGCTTACATCAGGCCCCGAGAGCCTGGTACGAGACCCTGTCTCAACATCTGTTAGCCAACAACTTCATTCGAGGAAAGGTAGACGCCACTCTGTTCACAAAAGAAGTCGACGGTCATCTTCTGATAGTCCAAATTTATGTGGATGACATAATTTTTGGGTCAACTAATGAACAACTATGCAAAGATTTTGAAAATGTTATGAAGCAGAAGTTTGAAATGTCATCAATGGGTGAGATGAAGTTCTTCTTGGGGCTTCAGGTTGATCAACTACCCGAGGGAACGTTCATACATCAGACGAAATATGTTCATGATGTTCTGGAGAAATTCGGGATGTCAGGAATGTCACCAATGTCCACCCCGTTAGCGACGAACCATGGGATAAACCCTGATCTCACTGGAGAGAAGGTGGATGAAACGCTGTATCGCTCCATGATCGGATCACTGATGTATTTGACGGCATCAAGACCGGATATTATGTATCCAACCTGCCTCGCAGCACGGTTTCAGTCAAGCCCCAGAGCCTCGCATATGGTAATTGTGAAAAGGATATTACGCTACCTGAAAGGAACTCCATCACTGGGGTTATGGTATCCAAAAGAAGGTGATTTCACGCTCGAGGGATATTCTGATTCCGATTTCAGATGCTGCAAAGTGAACGCTAAGTCAACAACAATGGGATGCCAGTTCTTTGGACCACGATTGGTCACCTGGCAATGTAAGAAGCAGACCTCTGTCTCTTTATCCACATGTGAAGCCGAATATGTATCTGCTAGTAGCTGCTGCTCTCAGATCCTGTGGATCCAGCAACAGATGAGAGACTACGGTTTGCAATTTCTTAACTCCCCTATCTTTGATGATAATGAGGCAGCCATTAACATAACAAAAAATCCTGTTCATCACGCTAAAACCAAACACATTAAAATTCGTCATCACTTCATCCGAGACTGTTTCGAGAAGAAGTTGATACGAATAGAAAAAATCCACACCGATGAACAAAAAGCTGACTTACATACCAAAGCGTTTGACAAAACCCGTTTTCAATATCTTTTGAAACTTAATGGTATGAAGTTACTATCGGTTGCGAAGGGGATTCTTGGCGTAGATGAAGGTACCATTGTAGATGATGTTGAAAAGCAATCTGCAATGGTTTGTCGATTTTTTACTTGTTTTGGTATTTAGGGGGAGATAGGTTATATTTTCAGAAAATACAAAAACAATAAAAAAATTCAAAAATCCAAAAACATTAGAAAACCGAAAAAGAGCTTGTGTAAAAAGGGAAAATGATAGTACATCAGCTAGACAGTTGCAGTATGCTAAAGAAATGTAAAGATTAAAAGTTTTAAGCAGTCTCGTTGATGATATGCCGGTAGGTTTTTACACATTTAGTAAGTTTGTTTCGGATATAAACCTAAAATCATTACTTGCTTATTACGTGGGGAACATCTCTCGGATATATAGGTAACCCCTGAAATCCTTTTTGAAAGTCTCTATTTCTGACATACTAGATCTTTGTACGTGATGGTATCTGGGGTATTATACCAGGACTTCTGATTTTGCGGGAACAATAGCCTAGTCCTCGTATAATACTCTGCACTGCTTTATCCATAAAGCCCACCCTCAGCATAAAAAATGATGAAACATTGAAAAATGCTAATCATGTGCTGTTGAAAAGAAGATCCCCAAGGGGGACCCACCTAAAGACGAGCCATCTCTCTGATTTTGAAGAAGCAATAGCCTGAGCTCTCATGGTCTCGCATTTACCCCTTACAGATATCATTAGTGTGCACTCACCTGTAAGACTGAATATAGTAGTCTGGATAGGGGAGTATATTCTGAGGTGGTACACGCGTATAAGTTAAAATCTTAAAACACTAAATTCGTATCCTGAACAGATTGAAATTTGTGTGAAAGCTTAAGAGGATCAGTATATCGGCAATCTAAGCGAATTATTTAATTCTGAGTATGAAATCAAGCTTAACGGTACTTGTAATTTGTCGGTAGCTGATATGATTCCCTAACACGCTCACCAAAAACATGTTTGTAAATAGTTTACATTTACTGCATTTCATTTCAGTTTAACTTTCAAAACCCAAAAAGATTCCATAGCTTTCTAGTCTAGAAACTTTCTTAAATCCAAAAAGATTTTACATTTCTGTTTTGTTTTATCGACAAACCAAAGCGGAAAGCTGATCTTCAGACTCGCAGTTTGAGGCAGATGCAGGAAGTTTCTGAGCCGGACAGATGAGTTGGGAGCTTATCATGTTAAACCTGATAAAATGAAAAGTCAAAACAAGTTCATTAACTTGAAACTTCTAATTTTCAGAAAAATGTTTGAAAAAGTTTGAACAAAACGTCAGTGTGTTTTGTTTCGGGTCAACCAAGGTCATTAAGTTGGACTTGGTAGGCAAATTAAGTACCCAGGGTCATTAACTTGGACCTGGATACTTAAGTGGATTCTTGAAACTGATAAAAACATCAAAAAGACAAAAGATCAAAAGGTCAAACAAATGAGAATCAAAGAGGTGAACTTGGCTCGGGCGGCAATCCGTACGAACAGCTATTCGATCGGACAGCAATCCGATTCATGACACAACTATAAATAGAGGGTCAACTGTTTCAGTCAAGACTTTCACTCGTACGACGGCCACTCTATTCTCTCAAACACTTTCTCTCTGATCTTTGATTTCTTCTCATTGCACAAATACATTAGATCATTGGTTTGCTCATCGTTCATAATGGCAAACGTATGTTTTTCATGCTCAAATCTGTTAAAATCTTGATGATTTTTTATTGTTTGTGTGTGACGTCACTGTTCGGAGCCTTAAATGCTAGATCTAGGAAGATTCATGATGTTTTGATGAAATTTAAACACTAGGTTTTGTTCGCAATGTCTAGATCTACATGATTACCGGTTTAATTTTTATCATAACATGCTTGAATCTAGCAGATCTAAGGTTTGAATGATACAGCAGTCGGCTAGGTTTTAGAGAAATTAAACTTAGAATAGAACGAGTTAGAACACATTAAACATAGGGTTTTGATCGCGATGAGATTCTCTACATAGATCTATGTTCAATTTGATGATTTGGCTGAGAAAATTTTCATGTTCATGATTGTTCTTGAATGATTCTTTGAACGAGGTGCTGACCGAACGGACAGCAGTCAGAACGCACAACCACCAGATTCTATACATGTTATTGTTGGAAATTTTTTTAAAAGAGAGTGCCTAGGAATCCGTGCCTTAAGTGTTTAAATTGTTTGATTCTTTGACAGTTTGTTTCATTTCATTTTGTCACTATTCATCACATGACATGAATAGGATGGCAATCCGTTCGGACAACATTGCTAACCGTTCGGACAGCATTGCAATCCGTTCGGATAGTCCTGCAATCCGTTCGGACAGCCATCTTATTCACAACACTATGTTGGAATTTGTGCCTCCTTGACAAATTGGCAATCCGTGCGGACTGCATTGTCATCCGTTCGGACAGTCTCCTTATCATATGTGCAAAATGACAATCCGTTCGGACAGCTTGTGCAATCCGAACGGACAGCCACTAAAAGACAAAATTTTTAAACTGTTTCATGTATGCCAAAAGCCTTATGGCAACCCGTTCGGACAGCAATCCGATCGGGTAGTCATTCGATTGAAAAACACAATCTCATCTAGTCAATTGGTCAAAGGGAATTCTTTTGCATGTCACATGATTCGAGTGGCAACTCGAACGGATAGCAATCCGATCGAGTGGTCACCCTTTTCAATTGTTGTTGACCATAATGACTTTATTCATCACACAAGG
Source organism: Helianthus tuberosus (assembly GCA_030545235.1). Taxonomy (NCBI): domain Eukaryota; kingdom Viridiplantae; phylum Streptophyta; class Magnoliopsida; order Asterales; family Asteraceae; genus Helianthus; species Helianthus tuberosus. The sequence continues at coordinate 515,552 of JARYGA010060206.1, forward strand.
TAGGCCATCCGATCGGACAGCAATGTCATCCGATCGGACAGTCATCCGATCCGCCAGTACTATCACATAGAGAGTATCCCAAGTGTTAGAAAATTTTTTGAATTCTTCAAAAAATTTCATCATCTCTCTTTATGTCCCAAACCTTATGCATAATGATTTAAAATGAATATTTTGGTAGGGAAAAGGAAAAGACTGGGACAAGGGTCATAATGTCTATTGCTTGCTAGACACAACAAATACAGAGAATACTGTGGTTGAAGAGATAGCTAAATTTTTTAAAAGAGAGTAGGATTAGGAAAGCATTAACTGATAAAACCGTTGTGTATGAATCTCATGTGAGAACTTTCTGGAACGCAGCAAGATACGAAGAATCTGATAAGTCAATCTATTCTGCTATACGAAAGAAGGATGAGAAAGGAAAAGATATAGATTTGGAGATGAAGTTTAATGTTGTAGATTTGAGAATCAATCTATTCTGCTATACGAAAGAAGGATGAGAAAGGAAAAGATATAGATTTGGAGATGAAGTTTAATGTTGGAGATTTGAGAAGAGTCCTAGACTTAGGTGATAGTGATAATGATCCGACCATCATTCCCGAACGTCTAGCCAAAGGAATGTGGTGCAGAATGGGATTTACTGGCATTATCAATGGAAGAATGTTAAAAACAAAATTTTCCAGTGCTTACAGGTTCATGATGCACCGTGTGGTACACTCTTTATCTCACAGGAAAGGAGCATATGATGAGACATCCGATTACATCATGAACATAGTCACTAGTTTGGTGCTGAACAGGCCTTACAATGTTTCACAAGTAATTTTTGAATACATGAAAGAAAATATCAAAGCTGGAAGTGAAAAATATATCATGTATCCACGATTCATCATGATGATGATTAATGATCAGTTCAAGGATATTCCCAAAAATAGAAATGATATTATGGATCTGAGGAATATGACAACTGATACGATAACAAGAGTGACCAAAGGAGATAATGAAAGAGTTAAGGGAATGATATGTAAAATCAGCAGGCCAGCATATGTTGCTCCAGAAAATGATAAATGGAGACATGAGAATAGTGATTCAGATAACGAGGATGAGAAAATTAGTTTTTTGGTTGAAAAGAAAACCAGATGGTGGTTTGAAAGAGATGGAAAGAGAAAGAGAACGCCGAAGACATCCCCTGCAGTTTCTATTCTGAAGATTGTAGTAAAGGGTATAATGCAAGGGGGAGTCATAAGGTAGTTAGATCTTTAATGTGTTAAAAGTTTCTAATGAATTTGTCAATGTTTGTTTTGCAGGGCCTTCTGTAGAGCCACAACAAATATTGGTGGATGAAACAGTGATAGATCCTTCAAGCATTCCACAAGATGCAATTGATCTGACAAAGGTTACATTAGAACAATTCATTCAACTCAATGAAGCTGCAGGTGCTGCTCAAAAGGACCAAAGTTCTAGTGCTCAAGTTGAAAGTGCCAAAGCTTCTAAGGCTGAAGGTGTGGTATAGGATAATTCAAGTGAAGATGATTCTGAGGCTACTGAGTCAGAGTCAGAGCTCGACCCAACAACACTTGGTAGAGGTAAAGCACAATTGAAGAAAAAGCCTACAAAGAAACAGAAAGCATCGGATGAAGAAGACTCTACCTATATACCTGATGAGCCAAAGAAACAAAGGGCGAAGCGTAAAGCTGTTCAAGCCGGCGTAATTCCGAGGAGAGTACGGGCAAAGAAATCTGGTGCTGAATTGTCAAAAGACAAAGATGGAAAGAAAGAAAAGCATGTTGAAACGTCAAAGGTTCAAGAAGCAGAGAAAGCTCAGAGTGTTGAGATTCCAAAGGAACCAGAGGTGCAGAATGTTGAAGCACCTGAGGTTGTGGTTCAAAAGAAGACAGGTGATGATGATTATGTGGAAATCATTGGGTTCAAGGAAGCTACACCTCCACCACCACCTCCACAAGATCAACCTGAATCCTCTCAACCTAAGAATACAGCTTTTGAAAACCTATTTAAAGGGCTTCCACCTGCAACTGGGGTATATAGCAAAGATATTCCAGATGATGATTATGACATGTCATGTTCAACAATGAAGCTGTGAAAGAATTGTTAAAGAAAGTTGATGATCTTGAAAAAACTAAAGCTAAAACTGAAGCTGATCGTGCTATTTTAAAGAAGCAGGTTGAACAGCTGATGAAAGCTCATGATGAAGCTAGAATGGTTTTGATAGATCAAGAAGAGACGATAAAGAAAATGAAGGATGATGTTCATGATAACTCTAAAGTGTTCGAACTTCTGACGGCAGAGATTGCTACATTGAATGTGAAGATAAAGAATCTGCAAGATGTGAATCAAACTCTGAACCAGCTTCTTAGTGAAATGAGTGAAGCTTCATCGAACGAAATGAAGGTAATGAAGTTAGAAATGGAAGCAATGAAAGTCGATAAAGTGATGAAAGACAATCAGCTCAACATGTTATATGCGGTCATGGAAAGTCACCTGAAAATCGATGTTCATGCTGCTTTTAATGATCTTGAAGTCAAAAGAGTTGAGGAGAGAAGAATCGAAAGAGAAAAGCGACTGGCTGAAGAAGCTACACAGAGAAGGAAAAGTGTTATTGAGGAAACTCAAGAAGCTGGTGGTTCTTCTAGCCAAACTGATGTTGAAATGATTGAAGCTGAAGCAGATCCTCTGGGATTTGTACTAGTTGGTGAGTGTTCTGAATCACTTGATCCTGTTGATATTCTTCGTCGAGTTTTTGCTATTCAAAAGAAAAGAAAGGCGAAAGAAGTACTGTTGTTGAAGTGGAGAGAGGAGGAAGAAGTAGAGGAAGAGACTCCAAACTTTGTTCTTATTGGTAAACCATCCACAGTACATTATAGCCTTCAGGAGATCGTTCGCAGAGCAAAGATTGATGAAAGACGAAAAGAGGCTAAGAGGGCTCATGGAGAAATTGTTGATGCACCTCCCCGTTAGTCTCTGGGGTATTGTTAGGAGGAGACATTTATTTTGCTTCCCTTGAGTCTTGGGGAAGCGGTTAACGCATTAGAAACTTGGGCTATCACTTGGATTGCGTTTAATAGCATGGTGAAACTTGTTATATATGTTTATGCGGGATATGAGTTTTTGGAACGTTTTAAACTATTATGCTACTACGTATTCAAACTTGTATACTCACCAACATTTTGTTGATAGTATTTTAATACATGTTGCACGTTGATAGTAGCTGAGGAATCAAGAAACATGCTAGGATGCTGCTTAGAAACACATCTTAGTAAATTTAGAAACTTTTTGAACAATGTTTGATGATTGTATTTTGATACTTTGTGATCATGTTTGGTGTTTGATGTTTAGACAAATTTTGCATGAAATCAATTAATTACTATTGAAACTATAGTGTTATGGAAACTCATGAGCAATTTGAACGCTTAGTGCCGCGCCCCGATGTTTCCGCCATCGGTTGGGTAATTGGTTGTTTTGGATATAAATATGATCAGCTAAATAAAAAAATCAATTACAATTTTTATTTTCATTACTAGACTAATTACTTAGAATAGTAAAATGTAATGTTAAAAAGTTCTTGAAATGTAGTTTTGTAGTTCTTTTGTTTTCCGAAAACAAACTCAAAACTGTTTGTAATTTTACTAAACTCTTAGCTCACGATTCATGCATATTCAGCATGCTAAACTAATCAAATTCAACTTACTTAGCTGATTTGACTTGTACAAATTTTCGACCTATTTGGTTCAGACGAATAAATTTACATCCTTGATGGAGAGTTATATAATTTAATTATATTGTTAATTTTTTATTTGAAACTTATATATAATAATATTTGGAAATCATTAAAATCAAGGGGAAAAACAAGCTATTCACTAAATTTTGAGTTAATGTTAAGTTGTCTTAACTTGTTCACTTTCTAAATCCTAATATAAGAGTACAATTACGAAGTAGGTTTCGAAAGTAACTACTCACAAATCCTAATATAAGAGTACAATTACGAAGTTGGTTTCGAAAGTAACTACTCACATATTTGGTTAATGTTGATGCAACAAATACAAGACCAATGATAGTGATTAGTCTGGTTAGGCAAAAGGCTTGGAGGGTTTCGGTTTGCCTAATGCAGGTCATGGGGTCCCCCCACGTTTGCAAGACGTGGAGAGAGGTTCACTGGTATTGTTGTTGTTCTTCCTTGAATTCCAAGCTGATAAGGAACCAGCCCGGAATGTGATAGTAGAAGAAGATGTATTTTTTTGAAGTGAAGAAGAGAAGCAAGCATAAAGCAAGTTCTCAAGAGGGAGAAGAAGAATCAGAGAGCTGGTGTAACTTCTGCCGATCCTAGAGTGTGTTGCATGCTTGTCATGCCCTGCATTTGATAGGGAAAGGGATTTCTCAAAGGAGAAACCTTTGACTAGTGAACATGGCTTGCAGTGAGCGACTTACCTTTTTAGGGGTTGAAGGGTTCGGACCTGCGGATAAAAGAGAGCTCCCTGTGCACATCCTTTGCTTTTGCGGTTGTGGGAGAGTTGTTTAAGCAATCAGTGAAGTGACTGATTACTGTACACGTTCTTTTTGTTGTTCACCTTAGTTCCCGGGTTTTAAACCCTTTAACCTTTTAACCCTTCAAGCTGTTATGTATTCGTAGTCATTTTATTGAGATTTGAGCTACCCCCGTCATCAGCCCCCCAAGTTAGAGGTGTTTGAGGTTTATGCTCGAATGCTTCTGACTTTTTCCACATAGTTTTTATATTGCTTGAAGGCTTCAAGGCTTGAGAGCTTGAAAGGTTCACAGCAGTTGGGATTTTGGTTTTTAAATTTTGAAAAGACCGTTGATGTGACTAATGGCAGTTTTCTGTCAGGCGGCGGTTTTGATTAATCTGTTGGGTAATTATAACACTTGTTTTATCATTTATTTACCCTTATCTTCTCAGAAAAACAAAACTACTTCTACACATTTTCCTCTCAAGTTTGTTCCCCTTTCTTCCAGGTTAGTGTTGATTTTCAACTCCTTCTTCTTATTTTCTGTTAGTATGGGTGCTCGTAAGGATTTAGCAAAATCGTTCTCACGCTTAACCCAAGAAGAAGTAGAAGATTTTTGTATCGAATGGGGTATTGGGTTGAGATTTAAACAGGTTGCAGCGGGTTGCGATGTTTCTATCGATCGGTGTCCTTCTGGTTCTATTGCTTTGTATTGTCGCCATTTTGAGTTTTCTAATCTCCGCCACCCCTTTTCAAACTCTGTGTTAAATGTTTAAGAATATTATCATGTTTCGTTTGGTCAGATCCACCCTCAGGGTTTGGCTAGGGTTTTGCATTTTGAGGTTTTAAGTCGGCCTTCTGGATATGATCTGACCCTTCTGTCGTTTCGTCGTTTCTTTCGATTAGCAAAAAATGGTGATTGGTTCACATTTGAAACATCTCAAGAGGACACTTGTTTGGTTTCATCCATGGTCTCCAGTCTTGGGGTCTGGAAAGACCGGTTCTTTTGGGTTTCGGATGAGATTGTCCCTTTTAAAATGGTTTGGAGACATCCGGACGCCGTTCTTAACGAACCTGAACCCCTCTGCTCTTGAGATAAATACTTGTTTTCTTGAAACCATCAGGGAGTGTCCTTTGAAGGTTCGTCCCTTTCCTGAGCATTTACTAGTGTTGTTGGGCATTAGTAAATTGTGGGATAGACCTGATCGGGATCCAGTGCTTATGAGAGATGGTCAGGGTATGCATTTGTTCTGTTGTGTTGTTATGTTCATGTTACCTGTTTGTTTAAACCCTTTATTTGTGTTTGTTTTGTAGTTATGTTTGCACTTGACTTTGTGAAGAGCGATGATACTTCTGATGTCGTGTTTGAGGATGCTGCGACTACTCCTGGTGAAGATGCAGTTGCTAGGGGGTCTGAGCATAGGTTCGAAGGTTCTGGTTATGTGAGTGTTCCAAACGTTAAGGGTTTTACCAAAGTTCCTGCTTCCAAGGTTTATACCCGTCGGTCAAACCGCCGTTTAAAAATTGCTGATCAACCCTCTGGTTCAGAGGCTATAGATATTGGTGATGACATTGAGGTGTCTGCGGAGCAGGTTTCTGAAGGTGGTGTGGAGAAAGGAAAGGAAATAGAGTTGGTGGTTGTTGGGAAAAAGAAAAAGTTGGTTAAGAAGGGTGTTATGCCTACTATCAAGGGTTCGTCAGGCAAAAGTGTTGAAGGCTTGGAAGAGCCTAGTGCTGAAGAAGTTTACGTTACCAACTAGGGTGTGATGGTTAGGGATAGTTTCAAGGATCCTACCGTTTGTGCAGATGTGTTGACCCATTTTGCTCCCCCTGGTGTCCGAGATGCTATATCGGAGATGGAGGGTGATAATTTTATTTCAAGGTTGATGTTGAGCTCTTGCAACCTTTCTGCCCTGTTGGCTGAGGGTGTGACCCGTTTTACGAAAGGGATGCGGGAATATGAAGAAGTTATGAAGAAGAAGGATAAAATGAGGGCTTCCATGGCTGCGATGAAAAAGGAGGTTGATGGGTTTTCAAAAAAAGAGGAATCTTGGGTGAAGAAGGTTGGTGAGTTGACCAGGAGGCATGAGGTTGAGATGAACAATTTGAAGAAGAGTTTTGAAGCAGATAAGTTAAAATTGAAGGCTGATAGGTAGGCTTTAGATGTTCAAAAGAAAGCCTTTGCCGAGGAGAAGGAAGGTTTGAAGGCTTCAGTCATTCAAGCTACTGGTGATAACCAGTGGCTCATTGAGCAAGGCTTTCAACAGGTTGTCACTTATCTCCTTCATTCAAATGAATTCAACTCTGCCCTTGGAGAGGTCTACACCAAACTGCTAAACTTTAGGAAACATTTGGGCCTTATTGCTGGTTTCAAACTTCACGAGTCTGGTCAGGCCATAGAATAGTCTCCTATGTTTCGTCCTGATGCTTCTGGGGTTTTTAAGGAGTCTGTTCAACAGATGGAGAGGCTGACTTACCCATATGTAAGTGAAGTTTCAACTTGTTTTGGTAAACCTCTTTCCGTCTTATAGGAGTTGAAACCGGCTGGGCTAAACGATAAGGTTTGTGCCGAAGTGCTTGATTCCCTGTCCAAGAAGCGCTCTCGCTCAGGAGATAGTGAAAAGACTTACTCAGAAGATGCTGATGTTTCCAAGGAAGCAAGCCTCGAGGGTTCAGCGGTTGGGGGTGATGGTGGTCCAAAGGCCAAGAAAGCAAAGAAGGCCAAAAAAGGTAAAGGTGATGGCTTTGGGGTTTCTAAGCCTCTTGCTGATGTTTGAACAATATATTCGTAGCTTTCTTAGCACTTTAAAACAATTTAATGGTCTGTATGTCTTTTAAACAATCTAGGTTTTGCAGAAACCCTTAAGGTTTTTGTTGATGGTTGTTAGCCCTGGTGGCAGTTTGAACAATTTGCATGTTTACAAACCGCTAAGGTTTGGTTGTTGATCGTGACTGTTAAACATTATGTAGGTTTTGGAGGCCCTTAAGGCTTCTTATGCTATGCTATTAACTTTTTAGTATTTGCCTTGTGTTGTGATTTTTTATGTTGTATATTTCGTAAGGCAGCTTGGTTAGACAACTTGTAGCTTGAAGCCTTCGAGGCTTCCGGTTGTTGCTTGATGTTTGTGACTTGGTACTTTGCTGTGTACTTTTTGTTCCAAGCTGCATACAATCTTTTATTGTTGTGTTGTTGTTTTGCCCCCTTCAATTGTCTTTATGTTTATGGAATTGTCTTTGTTGGTTTTGAGTTGTCTTTATGTTATTTATACCTTGAAGGGTTCAGTGCTGCAATCACTTAGCCTTGGTATTTTTAACAAGAAGACATAGAACTTATCCTATCTATCATTTTCCTTGGTTTGATCTTGGTTCGTAAGCCTGTTGATTATGATTTGTTTTTTGGAAATTTTTCTAAGGCTTAAGGAACATTTGGTGAAGGCTGCTCAGACCCGTCTATGAGACAAGTTTGTGTTTGAAAATTTTATAAGTCTCATGGAGTTGTATTAATTTAGGAACTCACCCCTTATATAGGTTCATTCAACCCTTGAACCTATTGAGCGATGTGGCATGGGAGCTCATCCCCTTACATGGCCCTTGCCATGGAGTTTTTTGCTAGGTTCTCAACCTGATTTTATGATAGTAAGACAAATTTGATAAAAATTCATCATTCATTCAAGAGATATTGTAGTTTACAAAAAGGGGCATGGGACAACTCTTGAAATACAAACTAAACTTTCTTGATTAGACATGGAACCTTTTAAGGGTTTTGCCGTTCCAGTGTCTAGGAAGCTTTTTACCCTCCGCGTCGGCCAGTTTATAGGATCCACCTTTGTTAGCTTCAAGGATTGTGTATGGCCCTTCCCACATTGGGCCAAGTTTTCCTTGGTTCTCTTTTTTGCTTGCCTCATTATTTCGAAGTACAAGGTCTCCTAGCTTGAAACGTTCATGCTTGACTCTCGTGTTGTAATAAGCTTCCATTCTTTGTTTGTACTTGGCTTCTTAAATAGCAGCTTGGTCGCGTGTTTCTTCGAGGAGTTGCAAGTTCAACATGGTCTATGATGACGGGGGTAGCCCAAATCTCAATAAAATGACTAATATACATAATAGCTTAAAAGGTTAAAAGGTTGAGAGGTTCAATACGCGCAAACTTAGGAGAACAGTAAAAAGGACAAGCACAGTGTCCGGTCACATCAACACTTAACGTCTGAACCATTTCTGCACAGACAGAACATGTGCACAGAGAACACCCTTTTGTCCGCAGGTCTAAACCCTTCAACCCCTAAATGGGCAAGTCCCTCACTGTAGCCACGGATCACTGGTCAAAGGCTTCCTCTTATAGAAGATTATTTCCCTATAAATAACAGCCTCTTGCCATCCATTCCAGCCATTCCAGATCAACCCAGATCACCCTTGATCTCTGATCTTACTTCTCCTCTCTAGAACTTGCTCCATGCTTGTTCTATTCTCGGCTCACTACAATATTATCTCACTTAACATAGACATTCTGGGTTGAACCCTTCAATCCAGAATTCAAAGTGAATAATAACAAAGTGATCCGCCTCCACGTGCTACAAACGTGGGGGGACCCCACGACCTGCGTTAGGCTAATTGAAACCTTGAACCCTTTTACCCCGAAGATATCGCTACTATCTTTGGTCTATTATTTGTTGCATCAACAAGTTGGCGCCCACCGTGGGGCTACGCCGCTTACTTTATCTTAAAGACCAGTTGTGTAGCTCCATTTTCTCTTTACATCATGTCTGAAAGCGAGTCTCTCGGTCAGGTAAATCAGGTGCCTAACAACACCGATTTAACACCAAATTCGGGTCGGATCTCACCGGTCCTATCTACACCTCTTTCTACTCCCGGAAGTACTCCACCGGGATATGTTCCCGGAGTTCACTTCTTTTCAAACACCAACCCCATCTCGGTCAGGGGTTACACATACTCAAATCGATGTAATGCATACACCGGAACGCATAGATCTAACACCCGAGTGACTAGCTAGAAATTTCTTACAACTGAGATTTCTTCTCAACTAGCATGTGAGCTTAGAAAGGGAAAAAAGGGTGAGAATAAGACTAAATTATGAGGAGTCTAAACCCTCATTATCACCTGGTCGTCCATCTCTTCCTTTTAGCAGCTCACGTTCAGCCACATCTTACCTTGAAGCTGGTCATAGTATGACAGACCAACCACTCAAGCCCTTTAGCTTTTGGGGAGGCCAAGTCCAGCCGTTTTTCCCTTATTTACCTCCCAACCCGTTACAACCGGTGCACCTATGGGGCATAAAACCACTCTTGATCAATTATGGCAGTCACCAGCTTCAAGTGTTCCCCCTCCCATCGCTACTTCGTGAAAACAAGCTATGGCCACCCTGCCTTTGGCTCGAAGGTGCGGTCATGAGCACATCCATGGGAATGCCTTGTACAGTAAGCCTTTAAGGCTTTAACCTTATGACACAGATAATGGCTTCAGAAAGCCTTTAAGGATTTAACCTTATGCCCTAGCCGATGACACAGATGATGGCACAATTTCCTTTGCAGCACGTGAAAGCTGGATGATGACACAGAAAGCCTTCAAGGCTTTAACCTTAACTTCATCAACCAAGTGCCAACCACTCACCAGGGTACCTCAAACGGTAATCCAGCTTCAAGGGTAATAAAATACCCCTTAAAACCTTACAAGCCCAATATCTTGCTTCAATAAATTGTTGAGTACGAGTTTCAAACCCAGATAAAGATGCCATCACGGTACTGAAGACTACTTCCAAATCTTCGCCGGGACTACAAGAATAAAAAAATGACCCAACTCCGAATGTTGTCTCATGTTCAGGCAAACCCTTGAAGGGTCTTCGCGCATATGGTTCAATGACCTTCCTGGACGAAGCGTTCAGACCTTTAACGATCTTAGCAAAAGTTCCCTATAAAAACATAGGTATGTCAAGGACGCCATGATAATCTTCCAGATCAAACAACATGAGGATGAAAGTCTCAGAGACCTCATCGAAAGTTACAAGAAGGAAGGTTTAACTCACGCCGATGAAAAGGTTAGGGTTGCAGGGTTCATGAATGCTATAAATTCCAAATATCTCACAAGAGACTTCAATAAATGCCTGCCCAAAACCCTTGAAGAAACACTCGAAAGGGCTGAAGCCCACATTCAAGGAGAATAAGCTGAAGACATCAAAGAAAAAAGAGAGAGAACTCTTAACTGGAGCTTCCAGTATGGCTCTTATGACAAATGGTTCAAAGGTTCGGATTCCTGAAGGCCTGAAGGCCGGAACCCTCCAAGCCGAGAAAAAACCATAAACTTTACAGCCTTAACCAAGACTCCGCAAGAGATCTTGGCAACCGAAGAGGTAAAACACAGCTTCCACCCTCCTCAACCTTTGCCAAAAAAACAAAAGATTAGAAAAATCAAGCCAGTATTGTGAGTTTCACGAATAGAAAGGTCACCATACCAATAATTGCTTCCAACCCAAAAAGAGGATCGAAAAAGCCGTCAAGTCCGAACTGGCTTACTTGGTTAAAGGGGTCAAGGACAAAATGGTTGAAGAATAAAAGTAGGAAGTGAGCATGGTCGACCTTGAAAACAAAGCTTTAACCCTCTCAGCTGATGAAAAACTTGAAACGCTTTAACCCTCTCAGCGACGATGAGCGTTCAAAGCTTCAACAGTCTTAATCATCCAAAATCATGCTTAAGAAATGCTTTAACCCTCTCAGCTGATGAAAAACTTGAAACGCTTTAACCCTCTCAGCGACGATGAGCGTTCAAAGCTTCAACAGTCTTAATCCTCCAAAATCATGCTTAAGAAATGCTTTAACCCTCTCAGCTGATGAAAAGCTTGAAACGCTTTAACCCTCTCAGCGATGATGAGCGTTCAAAGCTTCAACAGTCTGAATCATCCAAAATTATGCTTGAGAAATGCTTTAACCCTCTCAGCTGATGAAAAGCTTGAAACGCTTTAATCCTCTCAGCGACGATGAGCGTTCAAAGCTTCAACAGTCTGAAGGTATCGCAGATATACCTATCAAGCCTTTAGGCCAAATAACCCATTATGTTTGTTCAACGAGAGAACAAAGTGATGAACCGAACAACTCACTTTTGCGGTGATCAATATCCCTTCCAACTATGATATCATCATAGGAAGGCCAGGGCAAGGTGTGTTCGGAATGGCAGTTTTAGTTGGTCAAGGCACTGTGAAGTTTCCCACTGAAAAAGGAATCGCAACCCTTCAACCTACCCAAGAAGCTTTTGTGGTTGAAGGGGAAAGCTCAAGAAGGGACGAAGACGATGAACAGGGTTGAACATAAACCCAAAATATCGTCAACAGGGGATAAGGGTAAACACTAACCTTTCCAATCCCTCTCATACCTTGAAAAGTTGCTCTTGCACTACGTCTTTGCTTAGTGCCCGGAAGATATGACCGGCATCCCCCGTAGCATTATTGAAATATGAATTATGGATCCCATCTGATAATAAGCCCATTATACAAAAGATAGAAAAGCTTGTTCTAACCAAAATCCTTGGAGAGGTTAAGTATCAATCATGGGTGGCCAATCCCGTAATGGTTCAAAAACTCGAAAAGTTTTGAAGAATGTATATCGATTTTAAAGACTTGAACAAAGCATGCCCAAAGGATTGCTACTCGCTGCCCCAGATAGACCTCAAGGTTAACTCGCTCACAGGCTTCCCGTCCAAGTGTCTTCTTGACACCTAAAAGGGTTACCATCAGATCCTAATAAAAATAAAAAACTACATTCCACACTGATAAAGATACATCTTGCTATCAAAAAATGCCTTTTGGTTTAAGAAATGCAGGTGCCACTTATCAACGTCTGGTTGACAAAGCGTTTGCCAGACAAATCGGCAAGAACATTAAAGCTTATTTTGACGATTTGATGATCAAGAGCAAAACGGAATACCAAATGCTCAATGACATACAAGAAACCTTCCAAACCTCGAGAAAGATAAACATGAAAGCTTAATCCAGTCAAGTGCTCGTTTCTATGGCACATCATGGAGAAACAAAGCATAAAAGCCAACCCTCAAAGGATGTGCTAACAAGAAAGACTTTCAATGGAAAGCTTACAGCTTTGAAGCGTTTTACCTCAAAAGGAAGCCTTCAACCAAATGAAGCAACACTTAGCTTCACTCCCAGCCATTTCGGCTCCAGAAACGGCCTCTATCTACCTTTCGATTGCTGAAAATACCATAAGTACGGCTCTAATCATTGAACGAAACAAAGTTCAGATACCCGTTTACTTTTTCAAAACTTCAAAATTAGTAGAAATCAAATATTCTTCTTTGAAAAAAAAAACTTGCTCTAGCCCTAGCCCAAACGGCTAGAAGGCTTCGAATGTACTTTCAGTAACACCCGATACAAGTGATCATTGACTAACCAATTAAGAATGTGCTTGAAAAACAAGAAAATTTCGGACGATTAGCCAAATGAGTTGTGAAACTAGGTGAACACAAAATCACCTATGTCCTGAGAAAAGTTGTCAAAGCTCAAATCTTGGCTGACTTCATCTTATAAGTCCCTAAAGAAGCCATAACAGAAGTTAATACAACTGCAGCTGAACCCTCCAACCCTGATACCTGGAAGCTCTTTACCGACGAAGCTTCCAGCATTGAAGGGTCAGGAGCAGGGCTAGTTCTAATTGATCCTAACGAATTGTAATTCACGTATGCCCTTCGTCTTGAATTTCAGACTACAAACAACAAAGCTGAGTATGAAGCATTGATTACTGGGCTCAAGCTTGCAAAATATGGGTGTCAAAAGGCTTCAAGTCTTCACAGACTCGTTGCTTGTTTCAAACCAAATAAATGACAACTACATAGCCAAAGAAATGGGGGTTCAAAAGCTTCAAGTCCTTACAGACTCTCTCAAGCTAAGACAATAACAGCTACATAGCAAAAGAACCCAACATGTATTAGTACCGAGAGATATCAAAGGAATTGATGAACACATTTCAAACATTTTCCATCAAAAAAGTTCCAAGATCTCAAAACAAGAGAACTAATGCACTAAGCAAACTTGTATCTCCTACGTTTGCCCACCTCACCAAGAAGGTACTAATTGAGGTGTTAAAAACCTCATCTATCCGAAGACTTGAGGTTCAAGATGTGATCACTAAAAAGGGCCAAATTGGATGACTCTCATTGAAAGGTTCCTCAAAATGGTGAATTACCTAATGACCAGACTAAGGCTAAAAGGGTTCGTATCAAGTCAAGGCAATATGTGTGACAAGGAGATATCCTTTACAAAAAGGATACCTTGCACCACTACTTCGACGCGTTGGCCCAGAACAAAGCCAATATCTGATCAAAGAGGTTCACGAAGGGATTTGTGGAGCTCATTGTGGCCCAAAATCGGTAGTGTCAAAGTTGATGAACCTCGAACACTTTTGGCCTTCCATGCATCGAGATACCTCCGAACAATTGCGAAAGTATGAAGCTTGTCAGTTACATGCTCCGGTACCCAAAAGCCTCAAACATGACCCCGTTCCCATCTCCTCGGCTTGGCTATTTCACAAGCAAAGAATCAACATCGTTGGTCCATCCCCACTAGCCAAATGAGGAGTCAAGCTCTTATTGGTAGCCGTGAACTACTTCACCAAGTGGCCAAAAGTAAAACTATTGGCAAAAATCTCAGGGAAACAGTTCATTGATTTCGTTTACGAAAACATAATCTGTCGTTTTGGGCTCCAGGGGTACTAGTCATGAATAACGGGAAGTAGTTTGCCGAGAAGCCTTCTAGCTCCTGGTGTAAGGAGTTCAAAATAACCCAAGTATTCAGCTCGGTAGCTCACCCACAATCCAACGGCCAAGTTAATAGGACAAACAACAACATTGTTGAAAGGATTAAATCTCGATTGGAAAGATACAACAACAACTGGCTCGAATAGCTTCCCAATGTGCTATTGGAAATTCGAACAACCAAGAAAACGAGCCACAAGAAAACACGCTACAGCCTAGTGTTTGGATCAAAGGCTGTAATCCTAGCTGAAATCGGAGTAACAACACAAAGAACATTAACATCGACCTCGAGCCAAATAAGAAAGAGACGATATTAAATTTGGAACTCCTCGAACAGGCTCGTGATCAAGCAGCCATACAAAAAGCAAGGTACAAGTAAAACATGGAATTGCATTAAAATACACGGGCGAAGCATGAACACTTCAAGCCTGGGGACCTCGTGCTTCAAAATAATGAGGCCTGCAAGAAAGAAAGCTAAGGAAAGCTCGGCCCGGCCATACACTATCCTTAAAGCCCACAAAGGGGGATCATACAAGCTGGCAGGTCCGCAAGGCAAAAAGCTTCCCCGCCATTGGAATGGCAAAAACCTTAAAAGGTTCCATGTTTAACCAAAACGTATTACAAATAGTTCCCAAAAGTTGTTTTATTCAAAGTACTTTGAAATGAATGAACGATGAATCAAAATTTGTCTTTCTATCCTATAATCAGGTTGAGAACCTAGCAAGAAACTCCATGGCAAGGGCCATGTAAGGGGATGAGCTCCCAGGCCACATCGCTCAATAGGTTCAAGGGTTGAATGGACCTATATAAGGGGTGAGTTCCTAAATCAATACAACTCCATGAGACTCAGAGAAATCTTAAAAATCATGTCTCATAGACGGGTTTGAACAGCCTACACCAAATGTTCCTTAAGCCCCAACATTGGCTTACGAACCAAAAAGACTCTAAGTGAATGTCATACATAGGATAGAGGTTGTATCTTCTTGTTAAAAATACCCTAAGGCTAAGTGACTGCAGCACTGAACCCTTTAAGGTATAAATAACATAAGATGCACCACCCAAAACAAAGACAACATGCAAAATCAATGAAAATGCAAGGGAATAAATAGAACAACATAGCAAGATAAGTTAAAGATAGCAAGGGCCATACTGGCCATCAAACATAAAACATTGTCCACAAGCCTCCAAGGCTTTAACCACCAAGGGATCTAGACGGTCCCTTTAAAATAAAAAGATGTTCAAACAACCCATAACATTGTTCGACATGCTAAGAAAGCTATGAATTAAGGCCTCTTCTTCACTTAGCAACGTCAGGGATGGTAGACTTTGCTGCATCATCCTTCTTCGAACCTCCATCATCTGGGGTCTTTTTAGCCTTCCTCTTTTTCCTCCCTGCTGCACCCGTTGCCTCGGAGGCTTCAAGGCTTGAACCCTTTGAGCCCTCACCACCTTCAGAACACGTTTCCTCGCTATCTCCGAAGCAAGGACGTTTCTTCGAGAGGGACTTCAACACTTTGTTACAAACAGCCTCATTAAGGCCCTTGGGTTTTAGCTCCTGCAAGACAGGCAAAGGTTTACCAAAACACTCGGAGACTTCACCCACATAAGAGTAAATCAAATGCTCTATCTTAAAAACTGTTCCCATAATACTTTGAAGGCTTTGTGTTGAAAAAGAGAAGATTTTTTCTAAGGCTTCCTAGGTTCACAAATATTTGTAACTAGCAAACAAACCTTGGTGTCTCCCATGAACAAGAAGCTCGATGTACACATCACCCAAGACTTTTTTGAACTCTGACGAATGGAGAAGATAAGTAACCACTTGCTGGAATCCATCCTCAATGAGCCATTTATTATCACTAGTTTCCTGGGCAAATGAAGCCTTTTTTCTCCTCTAAGAAGGCTCTTTTTCTAAACCTCCAAGGCAGCCTTATCGACCCTGACTTAAACCTTGTCAGCCTCCAAGCGTTTTTCCAACTCAACCATATCAGTCTTGTGCTGGGAAGAAAGCTCATCAATCCTCAACATCAGCTTTTCTCCCTCCCAGCATAACCCTCTGCCTCCTTCTTTAGAGTAGCTAGTGAAGCATTAATCTCATCCCTCTTCTTCGAGAAGACATCATATTCTCACATCCTCTTGTGAAATCGGGATAAACCCTCTGGAAGCAAGGCAACAAGGTTATAAGAACCCATTACCATTTTTCAAAATCATCAGGTCATCATCCATAGATGAGCAAGAACCTCGAACAATAGGAGAATCAAAGTGGGTAAGAACATCCTCACAAACGGATGAAGGCTTGAAGCTGTCACCAACTGTGACCTTCCAATCCGGCACATAAACCTCCCCTGGATTAACATTGGTGGAACCTTCACCACTCTTCCCGGAACCCTTCAAGCTCACAACCTTTTACCTGCCAAACCACCAAGGGCCGTCCCTTGTCCTTTTTAATTTTCCCCAACCCCAACTTCTAAATCATCTGAAGCCTCTATGTCATTACTTAGTTCCACCGGCTCAGAAGCCGATGGTTGGTCAGCAGTCTTTATCAAACAGCAACTCGAACGACGAGTAGAGACTTTGGAAGCAACAACTTTGGTGAAACCTTTGACATTTGGAAGGTTCACATAACCTGAACCCTCGAACCTATGTTCAGTGCCCCTAACAACAACATCTTCGCTGGATGTAGCCTCGGCATCTCCAAACACAACATCAGATGTGTCATCGCTCTTGATAAAGTCTAAGGCAAACATAACTGCAACAAATAAAATATAACATAAGCAGAAAATACAAAATATCATACCTTGATCATCTCTCACGAGCACAGGGTCACGACCCGGCTTGTCCCACAACTTGCTAACATCCATCAGCACTAAAAGATGTTTGGAAAAGGGACAAAGCCTGGAAGGACACCCCCTAATAAACTTCAATAACCATCTATCTCCTGTTTGAAAGGTTCAAGCTCATTCAAAACAGCATAAGGGTGCCTCCAAACAAGCTTGAAGAAAACAATGGACTCAGAAATCCAGAAAATTCGGTCCTTCCAAGAACCAAGGGTAGTAACCATAGACGAAATTAAACACACATCAACCTGAGATGTTTCAAAGGTAAAATAATCGACGTTCTTGGCTAACTGGAAGAAATAGCGAAACAACAACAACGATGGGTCATACCCTATCGCTGGACACAAAACATCAAAGTGTAAAACCCTAGCAAGACCTTAAGGGTGTAACTGACCAAACGACACACGATAATACTCTAAAACATTCAGAACAAAGACCGAAAACGGATGACGCAAGTTGGAAAACTCAGCAATAAAGAGTAATCGAACCAACGGGACACTAATCGATCGATTTGCCAAAACCCAAAGCCACCGGATTAAACTTTAGATCGATCCCTCATTCTTTACAAAAAGCCTCAACTTCCTCTTGAGTGAGACAAGTTGAAGCCTTTAAACCTTCAAGCCTTAAAGCCTATCATATCTACTATCATTCTGAAATTCAAATCTCAAAACTCAAACGCCTTGAAGCCTTTAAGCAATAAAAAATAATGTGTAAAAGTCAGAAGCATTTGAGGTTACATCCCAAACACCTCTGACTTGGGGGGCTGATGACGGGGGTAGCCCAAATCTCAATAAAATGACTAATATACATAATAGCTTAAAAGGTTAAAAGGTTGAGAGGTTCAATACGCGCAAACTTAGGAGAACAGTAAAAAGGACAAGCACAGTGTCCGGTCACATCAACACTTAACGTCTGAACCATTTCTGCACAGACAGAACATGTGCACAGAGAACACCCTTTTGTCCGCAGGTCTAAACCCTTCAACCCCTAAATGGGCAAGTCCCTCACTGTAGCCACGGATCACTGGTCAAAGGCTTCCTCTTATAGAAGATTATTTCCCTATAAATAATAGCCTCTTGCCATCCATTCCAGCCATTCCAGATCAACCCAGATCACCCTTGATCTCTGATCTTACTTCTCCTCTCTAGAACTTGCTCAATGCTTGTTCTATTCTCGGCTCACTACAATATTATCTCACTTAACATAGACATTCTGGGTTGAACCCTTCAATCCAGAATTCAAAGTGAATAATAACAAAGTGATCCGCCTCCACGTGCTACAAACGTGGGGGGACCCCACGACCTGCGTTAGGCTAATCGAAACCTTGAACCCTTTTACCCCGGAGATATCGCTACTATCTTTGGTCTATTATTTGTTGCATCAACAGTCTATTTGTTGGTTACTTCTGTAACACCCCGTGTTACGAAAGTCAAAGTCAAAGTCAAAATCAAAGGAAGAAAAGATTGCTATTTGCGATCCGTCACTCCTTGCTTAACTACTAATTTGACTTTCTTGACTTGTAATCGAATCCTTTTGTTTATTTGCTTTAGTTGTATTATGTGGAGTGTCTATTAATAATCGAGGTTTAATCGATGTTTTATCGTTTTATCGCTCTATCGCTAATCGCATCGCAATCGCAACTCGAATTATGCGTTTTGGATATTGTTTTACGTGTGTGTTCTACTTATATGTTACTTGTGCATGTTTACTTTATGTTGTGGTGATTAATCGAAAGGCAATCGCAACTCTATCGCAATCTCAATTAAATCGCAAACGCTACACGAAAGATAATTAGGATGATTGTATGTTAGATATAGTATTTGTGTGGTTGTTATTAATCTATCGCATCGCTTCATCGATACTCGCCTAAACACATCGCAACGCTCAACGCACGAAACGAAACGTCGAAACGCAACTCGTCGGAGCCGCTTGATAGAATGACCATTCGATCGAATGACCATCCGATCGGATTGCCATCCGATCGAAGTGTCATCCGATCGGTACGCCATCCGACACTTGCACTTCCTTTCCCTTTTTGGCAACCTATAAATACCCCCACTGTCACATCACAAGTGATGTGACAGCTCTCTCACTCGACCAGCACGCTCCAGACCTTATTTCTCTCGATTTCTCGCGACTCATGTAAGTTTCAACTCAAATCATGTACTTCTATGATCTACACGCACTTCTTCATCATTTTCACCTTTGAATCTAAACTTTTAACCGTGAAATCAGTGGATTTGAGGTGTTCTAGGATGATGTCATAATGGAGTTCTTATGAACTTCAAGTTTTGGCCTCATTCCACCAAGAACAACTTAGATCTGAAGGATTTCCACATGATTAAACAATGTTTTCGCAGAGATATAAACATTTTCAAAGTTAAAAGGATTGAAAGATACTTTTCCAACTTTCTTTCAACTCTTTTACACTCAATGCACTCAAAACCGATTGAATCGGACCTCATTCAGGCCTTCTACTCTTCTCTAGTGATGTGTCGGTTTGAGATCTGAATCCTATCAACGAGACAACCGATTTCGGGTTGAACATGAACACCGTCACGAACAGATTACTGATCGGATTGGGGTGATTCCCATTCGATCGGATAACCTGGGTCTGATGGAGGTTCCGTTGTTTAGTACGTTGTCATACCGTTTCGAGCAAACCGCAAAAACTTAACGAATTTCTCAAGTTTCAAGACTATCAGATTGTGGGACGGATTGCCGTCCGATCGGATTGCCATCCGATCGAACCACAATCCGATCGGATTGCACTTGGTTTCCAACACTTAAACATTTTTATACTTTTCAAAGATCATTGGTTTCTAACGGATTGCCGTCCGATCGGAAGACCATCCGATCGAATGACAATCCTGCTGTGAACTTGTTCTCTGAGAAATGTCAAGCCAAACGGATCGCCATCTGATCGAACTGTCATTCGATTGAACGACCTGAAGGGTAGAGATACTTCTCTGTTTTCAAAATGCTACAACGAAAACTTCAAAGCCATCATACACAAACACATCCTTACCAAACGAATGTCAATCCAATCGAATGGACATCCGATTGGATGACCATCCGAACAGATTGACATTCGATCGAATGACCATCCGATCGGATTACCATCCGATCGGATTACCAGTCGACACTTAGTCACTTTTCACCGTTTTACGCGTCGTTCTTCGCTTATGCTATCGTTAACTGTTCAGGCTAATCTCTCAGCGCTCCCTTCAATCCAAGACAGTGTTTATTAACTTAAATGCTATCAGTGAGTATACTCGATCCCTTTTTGCTTTATGCACTTTTGGGTGTTACATACTTTACATATTCAAATCACAATCGACACACAACGCAAACACTATTCATACGCTGACCGTTATTGCATGTTACGTGTTATTCGATGAATGCTTGTATGTTATGTTAACACAGTGATTGTTGCCTGACACCTTAGCAATGATGGTACTATAGTTTGGACTCAGCACCTGTCGCGGACAGGGGTTGTTAAGAGCTTTACTTCACGGGTCCCAGTGGGGATATGTGTTGCGCATTCTACAACTCGCAGTCACGTCTGTGCATATTTCTCTGTCGATAACCTACTAGCTTTCACTTTGCTACATGTTACATGCTGGTTATGCGTAAACGATTTCGAACTCTATTATATTATCAAACTTGTATGCTCACCTTTACACTATGTGTATTGACCTTATTTTAACGTATGTGACAGGTGCTTAGGATGCTTGCTTGCTATTTGATGGAATTGAGCTAGGATGGAGTCTAGAAACAAACAAAAACAATTTATATTTGAGTTGTCGAAACAGAACTATTTGTCCTTGATTTGTCTGTAATAACTATGCTACTTATTATGTCATGGTATGGGATGTGATGCTTAAATAATTGGTAATCGTAGTTGTTATGGAAACTCCTGGACAATCTGTTTCGCTCAGTGCCGCGCCCCGATGTTTCCGTCATCGTTTGGGGTGTGACAGATTGGTATCAGAGCCATAACTATAGGGAATTAGGCAAGACTCGACCTAGTCTGGGTCGATGTCTTAGAAATGACCTAGTCTATAGTCTAAGTACCAACAGACCGACTTATACATGACCTGTAGGGGATTTTGTACGAGCTTACTTGCTATTCTCGCTCGCACTCGCTGGACAGTATCACTGCACACTATTTTTCGAAAATGAACGATTGATTAGGTCGAGATTAGGTGTGAAAACCGCAAACTCTCGGCCAAATCGCTTGTTCAATCCGCGTTTTCATCTATAAACAAGAGAATTTGCGTTGAATCAGGAGTGAAATCCGTACTTCGACGTAAATTTTGCTCTCTACCTCATCAAAACAGGAACAAAGTTGTTAAGTCAAGGGTGAAACCCGAACCTTGACGACTTGTTCCATTCCCTATTCTGGTTTTACAAAACTCTCACCAAAGTCTCGATGGACTCCAACGACTTGAAGACACACAGTAACTGGAAGGATGCGTGCCGTTCGCCCAAAATCGAGGCGAGAGCACAGTCCGGAAGGCCAAAGTATGTACTAAAAGTCCTAGTGAATAGTCGAATCACTTTGGGTAGTCAACGTCTATTAAGCTGAGACAATCTATCTTCGATTTTATGTGTTTTCAATTCTGGATTTTCGCCGCCGCTGACTCTGATATTTGTCATTTTATGTGGGTTTATGTGGTTTTATCTGTTATGTGTTTTGATTTTTGGTGATTTATTTTCTTTTTGCTTTCGCTTCGATCGACACACACGACCCGCACTGCACATCTATCTTAATACGCTAACAAATCGCTTGCTTGTGTTAATCGCTCGCTATACTACTCGTTGTGTACTCGCTAATCGCAATCGCTATTCTCGAACTCGCGGACCTTGAATGATAGGTGGATCTGTAAGACAAATATAAGTGAATACGTGCAAAATATAGTGTGGTTTCTGTGGTTTACGTGCTCCTGTGCTCTACGTGTTTATGTGCTTCTGTATTTATGTGCCTACGTGAATATGTGTTTATATGATTGATTGTGTTCCTGAGCTTTAGTAATAGTACGTGTGAGGTGAGATTCGATTATATAGTATCTGAGTCCTATGACGATGTCTGTTGCAGACAATATCCTCATTTGGATCGTTTCACTCCCGTTCTGCTCGCCGCAATCATGAAGACAAGCGTATCGCTTCTCTGGTCGCCAAGCAGATTGCGAAAGTTATCCCACAAATCGTTAGTGAGCTGAATGAAAATGGTAGCAAGTCATCTGAAGAGTCCCGGACTGATTCGCCTAAAGCCACTTTTAGCTTCAAGCAGTTCAAAGCCTGCGGCCCGAAAGAATTTACCGACGAAGATGGGCCTACGGCTATGTTCCAATGGTTTGATTCAATCGAAGTCACCCTGTGCCAGAGTGGTTGTCCTGATAATCTCCATACTGTTAACGCTACTGGCGTCTTCCAATCCCGAGCTCTAGATTGGTGGACGGCCGAAAGAAACAAGCGCGGAAATGATGCAGCTTGCGGGCTGACGTGGGATGAGTTGAAGGACGTCATGATGCGAGAGTTCTGCCCTCCCCACGAGCTCCAAAAGTTGGAGGACGAGTTCTGGCATATCAAGCAAAAGGATGGTGACAACACTGGTTTAACTGCTCGCTTCAAACAGCTGAGTATAATCTATTCAGGTCAAGTTACTACTCCCAAAATCACCATCAAGAAGTATATCTGTTCTCTACCGGATTGCGTGGCTGATTTCGTTCAAGCTGCGAAGATGAAGACTATTGAGGAAACCTTCTTACTCGCTGCTGAGATCAACGACAAGCGAGTCAAGGCTGGTTACTTTGATAAGGCCTCTAAGAATCTCCACCATGTTACCACTGCTCCCACCGCTGAAACCGCCACCGCATCGCAGTCTTCGAAATCCTCCCGCCGCAAGAGAAAGAGCAGCAACTCTAGCAACAAGAACTGTGCAGTAACTGCCACTCCACTCAACTCCAAACAGTACCTGCTCAACCGCAACCCCAGCACCGTCAAGTCGCGGCCCCAGTTACCAATACACCGCTGGCCAAGCGTGCATACACTGGTCCTGACCCGGCTTGCCCTACCTGTACCTATCATCATCCCGTGGGGATTGCTTGTAGGTTTTGTGTTCATTGTAACATGTATGGCCACTTCACCGCTAATTGTCGTACTGGTCCACGTCAAGCTCTAGCTCAAGGTCAAGCTCCTGCTCAACAAGCTCTACTTCCTACTCCTCAAGGCCAACAAGCGGCTCCCGCACCCGCGATCCATGCTAGAGCTTGCTTTGCGTGTGGTGATCCCAACCACTTCACAAACATGTGCCCAAACCGAGTGGTGAAGCAAGAGCCACAACAGCAGTAGCCCCAGCAGCAGCCCCAGCAGCAGCCTCAGCAACAGCAGTAGCAACAGCCAGCAGCCCGCGGACGTGCCTTCAACATCAACGCCCGTCAGGCTCAAGCAGACAACAATGTGGTTAATGGTACGTTCCTTGTAAATAGTATGTATGCTTTTTTGTTTGTTTGATACTGGAGCAGATAACTGTTTTGTATCGTTTGAATTCGAAAAGCTCCTTAATCATAAGCGCGCCCATCTTCCCTCGACGTTTGATGTTGAAGTACCCACTGGAAGAACCGTCACTGTCAATTCTGTTCTTCGTGATTGTACTCTCGAACTCAACAATCACATCTTTCGTATCGACCTTATCCCGATGCAGCTCGGTAGTTTTGACATCATAGTAGGCATGGATTTTCTTTGTGAAAATCATGTTGAAGTTATTTGTTTCGATAAGATGATTCGATTCTCGCTCGCTAATGGTGATCAACTTTGTGTGTATGGTGAAACTCCTTCGAAAGGCCTTAAACTCATGTCATGTGTCCAAGCAAGCAAGTATCTCCGCAAGGAATACAGAGCTTTCTTGGCTAACATTGTAGTAGCGGAGATGGAAAAGAAAGGAAAGACAGGAGTGAACGATGTTCCCATTGTTTGTAAATTCCCTAACGTGTTTCCCGATGATCTACCTGGTTTACCTCCGAGTCGTGATATCGATTTTCGTATCGACCTCATTCCTGGAGCCAATCATGTCGCTAGAGCTCCTTATCGACTCGCTCCGTCCGAAATGCGCAAACTCTCGAGTCAACTCCAGGAATTACTTGACAAAGGCTTCATTCGCCCTAGCACCTCTCCTTGGGGTGCGCCAGTTCTTTTCGTCAAAAAGAAAGATGGGTCGTTCCGGATGTGCATCGACTACAGGGAGTTGAATAAGCTGACTATCAAGAATCGCTATCCCCTGCCTCGAATTGATGATTTGTTTGATCAGTTACAAGGTGCTACGTGTTTCTCTAAGATTGATTTACGCTCAGGCTATCACCAATTACGCATTCAGGAGGAAGATATACCGACAACCGCTTTTCGCACCCGATATGGCCACTACGAGTTCGTCGTTGTGCCCTTTGGTTTAACCAACGCACCCGCGGTTTTCATGGATTTGATGAACCGTGTGTGCAAACCATTTCTTTACCGCTTCGTCATCATATTCATCGACGACATCCTTAACTATTCGAAGTCGAAAACCGAACACGCGCAGCATCTACGTTTGGTTCTCGAGCTACTCCAAGGGAATCGAATCTATGCCAAGTTCTCCAAGTGTGAATTCTGGCTAGAGGAGGTTCAATTCCTCGGTCACATCATCAATAGTCAAGGTATTCACGTCGACCCAGCGAAGATCGAAGCTGTTAAGAGTTGGGTTACTCCAAAATCACCATCCGATGTTCGTTCGTTCCTCGTATTGGCGGGCTATTACCGTTAATTCATCGCTGACTTCTAGAAAATCATTGTCTCGCTTACTTCCTTGACGCATAAAGACAAGCCTTTTGTTTGGGGAACTGAACAAGAGACTGCCTTTCGAACTCTCAAGCATATGCTTTGCAATGCTCCTGTACTTGCTTTACCCGACGGAAATGATGACTTTGTTGTCTATTGTGATGCCTCGAACCTTGGTCTTGGTTGTGTTCTCATGCAACGGGACAAGATTATCGCTTACGCGTCTTTCCAGCTCAAGATCCACGAGAAGAACTATACAACCCATGACCTCGGGCTAGGCGCAGTTGTTTTTGCGTTGAAGATTTGGCGACACTACCTTTATGGTACCAAGTGTACTATCTTCACATATCATAAGAGCCTGCAACACATCCTCAGCCAAAAAGAACTGAATATATGCCAACGCCGATGGGTAGAACTTCTCAACGATTACAACTGTGAGATTCGTTATCATCCTGGTAAAGCAAATGTCATTGCTGACGCCCTCAGCAGACGAAGCTATTTGCATAGCGTTCGTAATATTCACTCCCAGCACCATCTCGAAACTCTTATCTGTGACGCTCAGCATGCTTGTTTTACTGAACGCACTTTGAAGAAGGAAAGGATTCTTAACGATGGTGCCCAGTTAGTAAATAAATCGAATGGGATATTTCTCTATCTAGACCGAATTTGGATCCCTAAGCGCACCAACTTAAGACGAATTCTAATGGATGAAGCCCACAAGTCTCGATATTCTATTCATCCCGGTGCTGATAAAATGTACCAGGACCTTCGCTACAAGTACTGGTGGCCGGGCATGAAGAAGGATATCGCTCTCTATGTTTCGAAGTGCCTGACTTGCTCGAAAGTCAAGTCCGAGCACCAAAGACCCTCTGGCTTGCTCGTACAACCCGAGATCCCTATGTGGAAATGGGAGAGTATAGCAATGGACTTCATAACGAAACTTCCGCGCACGCCATCAGGTCACAACAGCATTTGGGTTATCGTTGACCGTCTAACTAAATCTGCTTATTTTCTGCCAATACGAGAAGACTTTAAGGTAGAAAAATTAGCCTGAATCTACACCAAGGAGATCATTTGTCGACATGGGACACCTCGTGACATCATTTCTGACCATGATGGTCGGTTTACCTCGCGTATTTGGGAAACAATCCAATCTACTCTCGGTACTACGCTTAATCTAAGTACCGCTTTCCATCCCCAGACTGACGGTCAGACTGAGAGAACGCTTTGTACTCTTGAAGACATGCTCTGTTCGTGTGTCATAGATTTCGGTGGTAATTGGGACGCATACTTACCTTTAGTCGAATTCTCGTACAACAACAGTTATCATTCTAGCATTCAAATGGCACCGTTTGAGGCATTATACGGAAGAAAATGTCGATCGCCTATTGTATGGCACGAGATCGGAGACTCGCAGATAACCGGTCCTGCGGTGTTGCAAGAAACGACTGACAAAATCCTCCAAATTCGAGACAATCTGCTGAAAGCTCGGAGTCGTCAGAAAAATTACGCTGATAGACGCCGCAAGCCCCTTGAATTTAACGTTGGCGATCATGTACTCCTAAAGGTATCACCTTGGAAGGGTGTGATCAGATTCGGCAAGAAAGGAAAGCTCACGCCTGGATATATTGGACCCTTTAAGATTCTGGAAAGGATCGGCAAAGTGGACTACAGACTCGAACTACCGGAGGAACTTAGCAACGTCCACCCGACTTTTCATGTGTCGAACCTCAGAAAGTGCCTGGCTGAGGATGATTTACGAGTTCCACTTGAGGATCTACAAGTGGACGAAACATTACACTTCGTGGAAAAGCCTGTCGAGATCATGGACCGAGAAACCAAGAAGCTCAGGCACTCACGCATTCCCATTGTGAAGGTTCGCTGGGAAGGCAAACGCGACGTAGAGTTCACCTGGGAACTTGAAAGTGACATGAAGACGAAGTACCCGCAGTTTTTTGTTACAGCTAAGGTCTAATTTCGGGACAAAATTCCTTTAAGTAGGGGAGGCTATAACACCCCGTGTTACGAAAGTCAAAGTCATAGTCAAAGGAAGAAAAGATTGCTAATTGTGATCCGTCACTCCTTGCTTAACTACTAATTTGACTTTCTTGACTTGTAATCGAATCCTTTTGTTTATTTGCTTTAGTTGTATTATGTGGAGTGTCTATTAATAATCGAGGTTTAATAGATGTTTTATCGATTTATCGCTCTATCGCTAATCGCATCACAATCGCATTCGCAACTCGAATTATGCGTTCTGGATATTGTTTTACATGTGTGTGCTACTTATATGTTACTTGTGCATGTTTACTTTATGTTGTGGTGATTAATCGAAACGCAATCCCAACTCTATCGCAATCGCAATTAAATCGTAAATGCTAGACGAAAGATAATTAGGATAATTGTATGTTAGATATAGTATTTGTGTGGTTGTTATTAATCTATCGTATCGCTTCATCGATACTCGCCTAAACACATCGCAACGCTCAACGCACGAAATGAAACGTCGAAACGCAACTCGTCGGAGCCGCTCGATCGAATGACCGTTCGATCCATCCGATCGGATTGCCATCCGATCGAAGTGTCATCTGATCGGTACGCCATCCGACACTTGCACTTCCTTTCCCTTTTTGGCAACCTATAAATACCCCCCCCCCCTCTGTCATATCACAAGTGATGTGACAGCTCTCTCACTCGACCAGCATGCTCCAGACCTTCTTTCTCTCGATTTCTCGCGACTCTTGTAAGTTTCAACTCGAATCCTGTACTTCTATGATCTACACACACTTCTTCATCATTTCACCTTTGAATCTTAACTTTTAACCGTGAAATCAGTGGATTTGAGGTGTTCTAGGATGATGTCATCATGGAGTTCTTATGAACTTCAAGTTTTGGCCTCATTCCACCAAGAACAACTTAGATCTGAAGGATTTCCACATGATTAAACAATGTTTCCGAATAGATCTAAACATTTTCAAAGTTAAAAGGATTGAAAGATACTTTTCCAACTTTCTTTCAACTCTTTTACACTCAATTCACTCAAAACCGGTAGAATCGGACCTCATTCAGGCCTTCTACTCTTCCCTAGTGATGTGCCGGTTTGAGATCTGAATCCTATCAATGAGACAACCGATTTCGGGTTGAACATGAACACCGTCACGAACAGATTACTGATCGGATTGGGGTGATTCCCGTTCGATCGGATAACCTGGGTCTGATGGAGGTTCCGTTGTTTAGTACGTTGTCATACCGTCTCAAGCAAACCGCAAAAACTTAACGAATTTCTCAAGTTTCAAGACGATCAGATTGTGGGATGGATTGCCGTCCGATCGGATTTCCATCTGATCGAACCGCAATCCGATCGGATTGCACTTGGTTTCCAACACTTAAACATTTTTATACTTTTCAAAGATCATTGGTTTCTAATGGATTGCCATCCGATCGGAAGACCATCCGATCGAATGAAAATCCTGCTGTGAACTTGTTCTCTGAGAAATGTCTCGCCGAACGGATCGCAATCCGATCGAACTGCCGTTCGATCGAACGACCTGAAGGGTAGAGATACTTCTCTGTTTTCAAAATGCTACAACGAAAACTTCAAAGCCATCATACACAAACACATCCTTACCAAACGAATGTCAATCCGACCGAATGGCCATCAGATCGGATGACCATCCAAACGGATTGACATCCGACCGGATTGCCATCCGATCGGATTACCAATCGACACTTAGTCACTTTTCACCGTTTTACGCGTCACTCTTCGCTTATGCTATCGCTAACTGTTTAGTATAATCTCTCAGCGCTCCCTTCAATCCAAGACAGTGTTTATTAACTTAAATGCTATCTGTGAGTATACTCGATTCCTTTTTGCTTTATGCACTTTTGGGTGTTACATACGTTACATATTCAAATCACAATCGACACACAACGCAAACACTATTTATACGCTGACTGTTATTGCATGTTACGTGTTATTCGATGAATGCTTGTATGTTATGTTAACACAGTGATTGTTGCCTGACACCTTAACAACGATAGTACTATAGTTTGGACTCAGCACCTGTCGTGGACAGGGGTTGTTAAGGGCTTTACTTCACGTGTCCCAGTGGGGATATGTGTTGCGCATTCTACAACTCGCAGTCACATATGTGCATATTTCTCTGTCGATAACCTACTAGCTTTCACTTTGCTACAAGTTACATGCTGGTTATATGTAAACAATTTCGAACTCTATTATATTATCAAACTTGTATGCTCACCTTTACACTATGTGTATTGACCTTATTATAACGTATGTGACAGGTGCTTAGGATGCTTGCTTGCTATTTGATGGAATTGAGCTAGGATGGAGTCTAGAAACAAACAAAAATAATTTATATTTGAGTTGTCGAAATAGAACTATTTGTCCTTGATTTGTCTGTAATAACTATGCCACTTATTATGTCATGGTATGGGATGTGATTCTTAAATAATTGGTAATTGTAGTTGTTATGGAAACTCCTGGACAATCTGTTTCGCTCAGTGTCGCGCCCCGATGTGTCCGTCATCGGTTGGGGTGTGACAGCTTCGAGGTCCATGTTGAGTGTTCTTTGAGTCACAACTCCTATTTCAGCTGGAATCACAACTTCTGATCCATACACCAAGCTATAAGGTGTCCTTTTGTGGCTTGTTTTTTCCGTTGTTCGTATAGCCCATAGAACGTTTGGTAATTTTTCGAGCCAATTGTTTTCATGCCTCCCCAATCGAGTCTTGATTCCTTCAACGATGCTCTGATTCATTCTTTCAACTTGGCCATTGGATTGTGGGTATGCAAACGAGCTGAACACTTGAGTTATTCTGAATTCCTTGCACCAAGTGCTAAAAGGCTTCTCAGCAAATTGTTTCCCATTATCCGTGACCAAGACTCCCGGCAGCCCGAAGCGACAGATGATGTTTTCCCACACGAAGTCAATGACTTGTTTGCCCGAGATTTTTGCAAGTGGTTTAACTTCAGGCCACTTGGTAAAGTAATCTACAGCCACGAATAAAAAATTTACTCCGCCCTTGGCCGGTGGGAATGGACCAACAATATCCATTCCCCATTTGTGAAATGGCCAGGCTGAAGATATCGGAACAAGATCATGTTTGGGGCTTTAGGGCACCGGTGCATGTATTTGACAAGCTTCACATTTTCTTAATTGTTCGGTGGTGTCTCGGTGCATGGAAGGCCAAAAATAACCGAGGTTCGTTAGCTTAGCAACCACCGATCTTGGTCCAAAATGAACTCGGCATATCCCCTCGTGAACCTCTTTGATCAGGTATTGGCTTTGTTCTGGGCCAACATATCTCAGTAGAGGTGCAAGGTAACCCTTTTTGTAGAGGATTCCTCCTTGCAACACATACTGCCTGGATTTAATTCGACCCTTTCAGCCTCTGTCTGGTCAACGGGTAACTCACCATTTTTGAGGAACTTTTCAATAGGAGTCATCCAATTGGGGCCTTTGTAACACCCCGAAATCATTTTAATACGAGAATAAGTAAAAATGAATAAAACTTAACTTAGATGGTGAATAATGATAAATGATAAGTTAAATTATGGGAAGTGCTTAAATTAAACACTTAACAATCTTGGAGGGGGGGGTAATGTGAAAAGTTATAATTAGTTAGGGATTAATAAGGCTCTAACCAAAAACACACACACTGGTGCGTGTTTTGGATCGGTCAGAGCAGGAGAAACAAGGGTTTACGCTGGTTCTTGCAAGATTCATCAATTAACAAGGAAATTCAATGTTAATCGGTTGCATGTCATCAAATTTTTGATTAACCTAACACACTCAATAAAGTGGTAAGTTCAATTTGGTGTTTTTGATGAATTGTAGGAATTGGGTTTCACCCAAATCATGAAATTATGGAAAACCTTGTGTAATTGGAGGTTAGGATTATCAAAAATAAGGAAGAATTTATGTTTGATTTGGTGGTTTGGTGAGATTGTAGCAAGAACCCACTTGTTTAGAAGTTAGGATAAGTAGGATGATTAAGTAAAATCATATGTTTAAATTTTGGATGTATAAGCTTGTTTGTGATACATGAATAATGAATAAAATTGAAGTAGGATGAAATAATTATGCAAAATAGAATGATTGTAAATGTGATGTGAAGATGAACTAGTAGAGATGTGCCTTGTATACTTGTACCTTATGCTTTAAATACGATGCCTACCAAGTGTTTGATGAAATGCTTAAGAAAAGAATATATGTGTGATGTGGAAATGATAGATTGAATGGGTTAAACTAAATGAGTGAACGAATGTGTTAATGTAGGCGTGAAGGAAGAAGGTACAAACACTAGGAAAACGGAAGGTGCACAAGATCGAGGTATGTTCCATTGCGCATACAAAATTTTACTTTGGTATTCTAATGTTCGCGTCACATCAATTTTAGTTATAATTGTTTACGGTGTTTAATAAGTAGATAGCAAAATCCGTTGTGGATTGGGTTATGTAAGTAAAGCTTATAATAAGTTATGTAAATTGATTTGGTTCGTATTGAGCGAACCGAAGGAAAGAAAAGTCATGTAGAAAGTGAGAAGAATTGTTCGACCCGTTATGTATGGGCGATGATGAATGTAAATACGAATGCTGAATGGAAGATGTCCAATTCGTTATACGGATTGAATGTATGTCGAATGTTGTAAGTAAATGACCCAATGTTAACGGGTTATGAATGGTATGTCTTATCTCATTTATGAGAGTATGTGCTTGACCCGTTTAAATGGGTAGATGAATGCAAGAATGAAAGGAAAAGTATATAAATGAATGAAGCCAGAAGTTTATTGATTTGAAGTAAAATAGTTAATAAGACTAACTTCTTAAGTTTTGTTGTTGATGTAGGTAAGTCCTCAACTTAGGCGGCTCGGCGACTTGGAGCGAACACACATATGAAGCTTGCCTATATGCGCTTCCGCTACTTTTAGTAACAATGTTTATGGTCAAAAAGTGTTTTGTTGTAACTTGTTTTGGTTTAGTAGTTAAACTTTCGAAGTTAACTTGATGGGTTTTTTTTTTTAATTTATAAATGTTGGTAGTTATTTAAAAGCTAAGCAATGGTTTTGATTACCGTTTTGAAAGTGTCGATAAATTACTTGATATTGAGTTTGCCAAAACAGGGATATGTTCATCATACGAACGGGTCATGCCAAATTTTCTAAAATAATTGTTTATAATTATTTAAGTCTAAAATGTAGAGATTAGGGCGTTACAATTTGGTATCAGAGCCTAGGTTTGAGGGATTCGAACACGATAGAGTGCTTGAACTCAAACCAAAAGCTCGAATGAAGGTGTGTTCTTTCCGAAGCGTTATGCAAGTAAGTAAATTGTAGACTTTAAATATACATATATTTAAAGATGAAAAAGGGAAATTTTAGGCAAATTGCTTATAAACCGAGTTTTTAAGCACATGATAATGTTAAACGGGTCTGTATTTAAATTAACAACGCGTAAGAAAAAGAATTACGAGAAACGGACCTGTAGATTGAAAGTTGTGAGAGTTTTAAGTTGAATTAGAGTAAAAACTAGAGATGGGAAAAAAGCAGGATTTTGCAACAGACCTGCTGGAAATGTGGTTCCCCCGCGCCATGCGACAGGGTTCAATGTTTCTGGCGCGACACGCGACAGCACTCGCGGGGCGCGACAGATGTAAAGCAATCTGTCGCGTGCCACGAGAGACCTTAAAACGTTTAAATTTTTTTTTATTTTTCTTATTTTGAATGCGGGACTTGCTTTAATCGGTTTCTAAGGCCCGTAATCAATATTTAAGCCATTCGTATATTAAGAATGATGAGGAAAACTATATACGAAGAGAGAAAATTTAAATCATTACGATGAAAGATTATGATCAAAGCGATACAACATGATTGTCGATGACGATAATGTATGAAAAGTGAAATTGTATATGAATTGTAGTATGATGACACAAGTTTAAATGTGATGAAGAGGTATGAAAGGAACTCTAACGAATAAGGTGAATGTTTTATGTAGATGACGGACACAGGGAATATAGATGATGCTGAAATAGGACGACAAG
This sequence comes from Helianthus tuberosus, assembly GCA_030545235.1. NCBI lineage: Eukaryota > Viridiplantae > Streptophyta > Magnoliopsida > Asterales > Asteraceae > Helianthus > Helianthus tuberosus. The sequence continues at coordinate 548,499 of JARYGA010060206.1, forward strand.
AAGCATTCGATAATAAGGTTATGGAAGCGGCAGAAAAGGTTATACATGCTAACCTTCCCAAGTTAGCTCAAGAAGTCAAAAGACGTGTCCTAGGGGTAGTAGATGCAATGATGACTAGTAAGATTGAGGAATTAAAGGAGATGATTGAAGGATCTAGAAGTAAAAGCAAGGAACGAAGGTGCACGTACAAGGATTTCATGTCATGCAACCCTGCAACGTATGATGGCAAAATCGATCCGATAGCATGCCAAAGATGGATTTCAAACATAGAGGTGGTGTTTATACGAAGTCGGTGTGATAAGGAAGATCAAGTAATGTTCGCTACGGGTCAGCTCACCTTCCAAGCGAAGGATTGGTGGGATGCGTATAGTAAGGAAGTTGGTGAGGACAAGCTACAAGTGATGACTTGGCAGGAATTCAAGGAACCTTTTATGAGATATCATTGTCCTCAGTCAGCCATTGATAAGATTCAGGGGGATTTATTACACCTCCAACAGAAAAACGAGACGATAAATGAAATAACAAACACCTTCTTGGATAAGATGAAGTTATGCGGAGATTTTGTGAAGACGGAAAGAATGAAGATCAATCGCTTTTATGGTATACTAAAGGCAGAATTTAGGGAGTTCATCACTCCCTCAAAATGTGAAACCCTTGATGAGCTTATAAATTGGGCTCGGGATAGAGAACTTGAGATTAAAAGACAGGAGGAACATGGTGAAAAGAGGTCGACAGAAAAGGGAACAAATGCAAGTCCTTCTAAAAAGGCGAGGGTCCAAGATCAGGGAAGGAAGGATAAGTCGAAGGGTGGTATTACTCCTTGCAAGACATGTGGGAAACTTCATACTGGGGAATGCCTTTTAGGTAAGAAGGGGTGCTACAAATGTGGTGACGAAGGACACCAGTATTACAAATGCCCTAACAATCCGAAGACTTGTTTCAACTGCTTTCAAAAGGGGCATGTTAAGTCGGAGTGTCCTAAACTTCAGGAAGGATCAAAGAAGGAGGGAAGAAATGAGGAAGGCTCTAGGGCGAAAGGGAGGATGTTCCAAATCACATCCGAAGAAGCTAAGGTTCATCCGAATGTGGTTTCAGGTATCTTTCTATTAAACTCCGTGCCTATGTATGTTTTATTTGGTACCGGAGCCACGATGTCTTTCATTTCAAGTGAAGTAGTAAATCATCCCTCATTTAAGATTGAAAGAATGCCAGTGCCTTTAGAGGTAGAAATAGCCGATAGTAAGAGCTATTTATTGCACGAAGTTTGTAGAAATTGTAAGCTTATGATTGAAGATGAAGAATTTGAAGTGAAGTAGTAAATCATCCCTCATTTAAGATTGAAAGAATGCCAGTGCCTTTAGAGGTAGAAATAGCCGATAGTAAGAGCTATTTATTGCACGAAGTTTGTAGAAATTGTAAGCTTATGATTGAAGATGAAGAATTTGATATTGATCTCGTACCAATGATTTTGGGGGAATTTAAGGTGATAGTGGGTATGGATTGGATGGCCCGACACCATGCGGAGATTAAGTGTAAAAGTAAGACCGTGCTTATCCAATCTTCGAATGGAAAACAACTAGAAATTCAAGGGGAAAGAAACGTAGAAGCGAAACTATGTACCATTGTTCAAGTCGTTAAGTATGTACTTAACGGGGGCAGAGCATACCTAGCTTATGTACTAGACACTAATCAAAGTCTCCCTAAGTTCGAAGATGTCGCAGTCGTGAACAAATTCTCGGACGTATTTCCAGAGGAATTACCGGGGCTCCCTCCCAAACGTGAAATAGAGTTCCGAATTAAGCTGAATCCGGGTGCGAAACTGGTAGCTAAAGCTCCATACAGGCTGGCCCCCACCGAGATACGGGAGTTAATGATGCAGTTACAAGATCTACTTGACAAGGGCTTCATACGCCCAAATGTGTCACCTTGGGGAGCACCCGTCCTATTTGTAAAAAAGAAGGATGGGTCGATGCGTATGTGCGTCGACTACAGAGAGCTTAATAAACTAACAGTGAAGAACCGCTACCCTTTGCCTAGAATTGACCATCTTTTTGATCAATTACAAGGGGCGAGCTGGTTCTCTAAGATAGACTTACGATCGGGATATCATCAAGTCAGGGGACGAGAGGAAGATATTTCAAAGACTGCATTTAGAACCCGATATGGACACTACGAATTTTTAGTTATGTCTTTTGGCTTGACGAACGCACCAGCCACATTTATGGATCTTATGAACCGGGTATGCCGACCCATGTTGGACAAGTCTGTGATCGTATTTATAGATGACATTTTGGTCTATTCACGAAGTGAGGCCGAACATGTGAGACACCTACGAGAAGTACTTGAAACACTCCGTAAGGAGAAACTCTATGCAAAGTTCTCAAAATGTTCCTTTTGGCTCAGAGAGGTGCAGTTCCTCGGTCACGTAATAAACTCAAAAGGTGTCTTGGTAGATCCGTCAAAGATCGAGGTAGTAATAAAGTGGGTTTCCCCAAAAATTCCAACTGAAGTGAGGAGCTTTCTAGGCCTTGCTGGCTATTATAGGAGGTTTATACAAGATTTTTCAAGAATAGTGTTATCTTTAACGAAACTAACGAGGAAGAAAGAGAAGTTTGTGTGGGGTAAGGATCAAGAAGAAGCATTTCAAGTGTTAAAAGAAAAGTTGTCTAGTTCTCCGGTTTTGACACTCCCAGATGGAACGGGAGATTTGGTTATCTATTCAGATGCTTCACATCAAGGTTTAGGGTGTGTTTTAATGCAAAAAGGGTATGTCATCGCGTATGCATCGAGGCAACTTAAACCGCATGAAGGAAACTACCCAACTCACGACTTAGAGTTAGCGGCAGTAGTTTTCGCCTTAAAGATCTGGAGGCACTATCTTTATGGTTCAAAATGTACGATTTACTCGGATCATAAAAGCCTCAAATATTTCTTTGAACAGAAAGATTTGAATATAAGGCAGCGGAGATGACTGGAACTTATTAAAGACTACGACTGCGATATCCACTATCACCCGGGAAAGGTAAATGTCGTAGCGGATGCGTTAAGTCGAAAAGAGTATCCACCTCCGATTCAAGTAAAGTCTATGAAGATAATAGTTACACCTCGCCTCCATGAAATGATACGAGATTCTTAAACAAAGGCATTAGAAGCGGGGGATCCAAAGGAAGAAAGAATAAAGGGAGTAGCTGAAAAGTTGGAAGAAAATTCAATCGGGCTAAAAACCAGATTTGGGCGAATCTGGATACCACAGTTTTGTGAATTCAAAACCGCACTACTCGAAGAAGCTCATAAGTTGTGATATTCTATTCATCCGGGGGCAACAAAGATGTACCGGGACTTGAAGACAAATTATTGGTGGCCGGGTATGAAACGCGATATTGTTAAATATGTCGCAAAATGTTTGACATGCTCCCAAGTGAAGGCGGAACATCAAAAACCATATGGAGAACTACAACCTTTGGAAATTCCGGTATGGAAATGGGAGGAGATAACTATGGATCTGGTAACCAATCTTCCTAAGACGAAAAAGGGCACGATATAATATGGGTAATTGTAGACCGACTCACAAAAAGTGCCCACTTTTTGCCTATTCGAGAGGCTTACTCTTCGGAAAGAATGGCAGAAGTTTACGTGAACGAGATAATTTCTCAACACGGGGTGCCCATGTCAATTGTCTCAGATCGGGATACGAGATTCACCTCTCGTTATTGGCAAAAGTTTCATGAAAGTATGGGCACGAAGCTACATATAAGCACTGCCTATCACCCTCAGACTGACGGTCAATCAGAAAGGACCAATCCAAACACTTGTTGATATGTTGAGGGCATGTGCCTTAGATTTTAGCGGAAATTGGGATGACCATTTACCACTAGTGGAATTTTCTTATAATAATAGCTATCATAGTGGTATTCAAATGGCTCCCTACGAATTATTATACGGGAGGAAATGTAGGACTCCCATATGTTGGGGCGAAGTTGGACAAAGAGAACTTGCGCCTAATGATCTGATAGCGATGACGAACGAAAAGATCGATCTTATTAGAGCACGACTGCAGGCAGCTCAAGATCGGCAAAAGGCATATGCAGACAAGAGAAGATGTCCTATCGAGTTTCAAGTTGGAGATTATGTTTTACTGAATGTATCACCATGGAAAGGTATAATCCGTTTTCGTAAAGGGGGCAAACTGGGACCTTGCTATATCGGACCGTTTAAAATTTTGGCTCGAGTCGGAAAGGTTGCATATCGTTCAGAATTTTCGTCTACCCTAGACGGGATTCACAATACCTTCCACGTGTCGCAATTGAGAAAGTGCCTTGCAGATGAAACAGCGTTTGTGCCCCTCGATGACATTGAATTGGATGAGGGGTTAAATTATGTCAAAAGACCGATAGCTATTAAAGACGTTAAGGTAAATAATCTCCGCAACAAAGCCATTAAACAAGTTTTGGTTCAATGGCAACACCGAAAGGGATCGGAACTTACAAGGGAAGCGAAAGATGAAATGCGGAAGCACTACCCTTTTCTCTTTGGTATGTAAATATTAAATTTGTTAAGTGCCCAGGTTTTGGGGACAAAACCTCTTTTAAGGGGGGTATACTTGTAACACCCTGAAATCATTTTAATACGAGAATAAGTAAAAATGAATAAAACTTAACTTAGATGGTGAATTATGATAAATGATAAGTTAAATTATGGGAAGTGCTTAAATTAAACACTTAACAATCTTGGAGGGGGTAATGTGAAAAGTTATAATTAGTTAGGGATTTATAAGGCTCAAACCAAAAACACACACACTGGTGCGTGTTTTGGATCGATCAGAGCAGGAGAAACAGGGGTTTACCCTTGTTCTTGCAAGATTCATCAATTAACAAGGAAATTCAATGTTAATCGGTTACATGTCATCAAATTTTCGATTAACCTAACACACTCAATAAAGTGGTAAGTATAATTTGGTGTTTTTAATGAATTGTAGGAATTGGCTTTCACCCAAATCATGAAATTATGGAAAACCTTGTGTAATTGGTGGTTAGGATTATGAAATAGGGCAGAATTTATGTTTGATTTGGTGGTTTGGTAAGATTGTAGCAAGAACCCACTTGTTTAGAAGTTAGGATAAGTAGGATGATTAAGTAAAATCATATGTCTAAATTTTGGATGTATAAGCTTGTTTGTGATACATGAATAATGAATAAAATTGATGTAGGATGAAATAATTATGCAAAATAGAATGATTATAAATGTGATGTGATGTGAAGATGAACTAGTAGAGATGTGCCTTGTATACTTGTACCTTATGCTTTAAATACGATGCCTACCAAGTGTTTGATGAAATGCTTAAGAAAAGAATATATGTGTGATATGGAAATGATAGATTGAATGGGTTGAACTAAATGAGTGAACGAATGTGTTAATGTAGGCGTGAAGGAAGAAGGTACAAACACTAGGAAAACGGAAGGCGCACAAGATCGAGGTATGTTCCATTGCGCATACAAAATTTTACTTGGATATTCTAATGTTCGCGTCACATCAATTTTAGTTATAATTGTTTACGGTGTTTAATAAGTAGATAGGAAAATCCCTTGTGGATGGGGTTATGTAAGTAAAGCTTATAATAAGTTATATAAATTGATTTGGTTCGTATTGGGCGAACCGAAGGAAAGAAAAGTCATGTAGAAAGTGAGAAGAATTGTTCGACCCGTTATGTATGGGCGATGATGAATGTAAATACGAATGCTGAATGGAAGATGTCCAATTCGTTATACGGATTGAATGTATGTCGAATGTTGTAAGTAAATGACCCAATGTTAACGGGTTATGAATGGTATGTCTTATCTCATTTATGAGAGTATGTGCTTGACCCGTTTAAATGGGTAGATGAATGCAAGAATGAAAGGAAAAGTATATAAATGAATGAAGCCAGAAGTTTATTGATTTGAAGTAAAATAGTTAATAAGACTAACTTCTTAAGTTTTGTTGTTGATGTAGGTAAGTCCTCAACTTAGGCGGCTCGGCGACTTGGAGCGAACACACATATGAAGCTTGCCTATATGCGCTTCCGCTACTTTTAGTAACAATGTTTATGGTCAAAAAGTGTTTTGTTGTAACTTGTTTTGGTTTAGTAGTTAAACTTTCGAAGTTAACTTGATGGATTTTTTAAAAATTTATAAATGTTGGTAGTTATTTAAAAGCTAAGCAATGGTTTTGATTACTGTTTTGAAAGTGTCGATAAATTACTTGATATTGAGTTTGCCAAAACAGGGATATGTTCATCATACGAACTGGTCATGCCGAATTTTCTAAAACAATTGTTTATAATTATTTAAGTCTAAAATGTAGAGATTAGGGCGTTACAGCCTTCTTCGGTGATCACATCTTGCACCTCTAATTCTTGAATCGAGGGAGTTTTTGTAACAACTCGAGTTTCCAAGATTTCCATCTTCGCATTAATTGTGCGTTAATTGTTTAGGTTGTTTGTTTACAAGACTTGTTTGTTTCACAACTGTACACGTTTGTAATATGTTCATCGTATTGTGACTAATATGTTATATATGGTGTGTATAAAGTGAGTTATTTAAATGTGGGTCTAAAATATACACGGAAGGATTTTTTTTTTTTTTATTGGGCCGATTAAAGCCCAAGTAGATCATGGTTGGGGGCCGGTTGTTGAACTGGATTTTTATATTCACATCTAGCTGAATATCGATAATAACACATCACTCAAATAAACCCTACCTATTCTAAACATGCATGCAGCTGTGGAACCCCCTCTCCACCGAAACCTTTTGATCCTTTCAATCAGTACCCTTGCCTGCGGTTAGTGAATTTTAATTGTTAATCTGTTTGTTGTTCTTATGAGATGGCATGAGATATTCCATTGTTCTTATGAGATGGCACAGCAGCGAAAGATTGATGACTATCAGAGCCCTGGTCAGCAGCAACAGCGGGGAAACAGGGGGTGCTCTCAGTGTGGTGCTGAAGGCCACTTCAAGCGGAACTGCCCTCAGTTAAACCAGAATCACAACAACAACAACAATAATCAGGGCAATGGGAACAATAATGGGAACAACAACGGGGGAAACAATGATGGAAACAATGGCGCCAGGGGTCGAGTGTTCGTGATGGGTCAGGGTGACGCGAGGAATGATCCTAACGTAGTGATGGGTAAGTTCCTTCTCGATGACTTTTATGTTACTGTCTTATTTGATTCGGGTGCTGATACCAGTTATGTGTCTCTAAAAGTTAGTCAAATGCTCAAGCGCACACCAACACTTTTGAACACCAAGCATGTCGTAGAGTTAGCAAACGGTAAAAGTTTAGAGGCCACACACATAGTTAAGGGTTGTAATCTCGTCTTAGCTGGTCAGACTTTCTCTATCGATCTCATTCGTATAGTTCTGGGTAGTTTCGACATCGTCATTGGGATGGATTGGTTATCCCAACAGCAAGCAGAGATCCTATGCAAAGAGAAGATTGTTCGTATTCCCCGTTCTGGCAAAGAACCTCTCGAAATTCAAGGCGACAAGAGTGGTGCCGTAGTGGGCATCATCTCCTTCCTTAAGGCCCAGAAGTGTTTGCGAAAGGGCCACATCGCTATTTTAGCACTCGCTACTGACGCATCGACGAAAGAGAAGAAGATAGAGGATATTCCAGTAGTACGCGACTTTCCTCAAGTGTTTCCTGAAGATTTACCTGGGCTACCGCCTCATCGCCAGGTCGAATCTCAGATCAAGCTAGCTCCTGGAGCAGCGCCTATAGCTCGAGCACCTTATCGCTTAGCTCCAACCGAACTGGAAGAACTGTCCAAGCAGTTGCAAGAACTCTTGGATAAGGGTTTTATTCATCCTAGCTCTTCGCCCTGGGGAGCTCCAGTACTATTTGTGAAGAAGAAAGACGGTACCTTCCATATGTGCATAGATTACCGCGAACTAAACAAGGTGACCGTAAAGAATCGCTATCCTCTCCCACGCATTGACGACTTGTTCGACCAACTGCAAGGGTCGAGCTACTATTCAAAGATTGATCTGAGGTCAGGCTACCACCAACTGGGAGTCCGGGACGAGGACGTCCCCAAAACAGCATTCAGAACATGCTACGGCCATTGCGAGTTTCTGGTCATGCCATTCGGGTTAACAAACGCGCCTGCAGTCTTCATGGATCTTATGAACAGAGTGTGCAAGCCTTACTTGGATAAGTTGTGATTGTATTCATCGACGACATTTTGATCTACTCCAAGAGTCAGGAGGAACACGAGTAGCATTTACGACTCATTTTGGAACTCCTTCGAGCAGAGCAGCTGTACGCCAAGTTTTCAAAATGCGACTTCTGGCTTCGTGAAGTCCACTTTCTAGGCCACGTGGTGAACAAGGATGGGATTCATGTTGATCCATCTAAGGTAGACTCGATTAAGAACTGGCCTGCACCTCGCACACCAATAGAAATCCGCCAATTCTTGGGTTTGGTGGGCTACTATAGAAGGTTCATCAAGTTTTTTTCCAAGATTGCGCAACCTCTCACTTTACTAACGCAGAAAGGCGTCACCTATCGTTGGAGTAATGCTCAGGAATCAGCATTTCAGCACTTAAAGGATAGGCTCTGCAGCGCACCTATTCTCTCATTGCCTGAGGGCACAGACGATTTTGTGGTCTATTGAGACACATCCATTCAAGGTCTTGGATGTGTGTTGATGCAACGTGACAAGGTCACAGCCTACGCATCACGCCAACTTAAAATTCATGAAAGGATCTACACTACACATGATCTAGAGCTGGGAGCTGTTATTTTCGCACTCAAGATATGGAGACATTACCTGTACGGTACCAAGTGCACCATCTACACCGATCACAGGAGTCTCGAGCATATCTTCAAGAAAAAGGAATTGAACATGCGACAACGTCGATGGGTCAAGCTATTGAATGATTACGAATGTGCCATCAAGTACCATCCAGGAAAAGCCAATGTTGTGGCTGACACCCTCAGTCGAAAGGATACTACACCTAGACGCGTACGTGCTTTACAACTCACTATCCAATCTAGTCTTCCTTCACTGATACGAGATGCTCAGGTAGAAGCATTGAAACTAGAAAACGTCAGGGCTGAAGCCCTACGCAGCTCAAGGCAACGATTAGAACAAAAGGAAGACGGTGCCTATTACGTAACAGGACGCATTTGGGTCCCACACTATGGAAATTTACGCGAGCTTGTGATGGATGAAGCGCATAAGTCTCGTTACTCGATACACCCTGGTTCGGATAAGATGTACCACGATCTCAGAACTACGTATTGGTGGCCTAGCATGAAAGCTCACATAGCAACTTACGTTAGCAAATGTTTGACTTGTGCGAGAGTCAAGACTAAATATCAGAAACCATCGGGCCTACTCCAACAACCAGAGATACCATTATGGAAATGGGAGCAAATTTCCATGGATTTTGTTACTGGCCTGCCTAGGTCTCAACGTGGGAATGATACTATTTGGGTGATCGTGGATCTACTCACAAAATCTGCACATTTCTTGGCTATCAAGGAAATGGATAAGTTCTCCATTCTAGCAGACGTCTATCTTAAAGAAGTGGTTTCGAGGCACGGGGTGCCAACCTCTATTATTTCTGATCGTGATGCACTTTTTACTTCAGAACTGTGGCAAGCAATGCACCAATCTTTTGGCTCTCGGTTAGACATGAGCACAGCTTATCACCCTCAAACGGATGGGCAGTCTGAACGCACCATCCAGACTCTAGAAGACATGCTTCGGGCATGTGTAATCGATTTCGGCAACGGCTGGGAAAAACACCTCCTGTTAGTGGAGTTTTCGTATAACAATAGTTACCACACCAGCATTCAAGCCGCCCCATTTGAGGCATTGTACGGGCGTAAATGCCGATCACCTCTTTGTTGGGCAGAGGTGGGTGATAGTCAGATCACAGGTCCAGAACTTGTAGTAGACGCAACAGAAAGAATTGCTCAGATACGACAACGCATGGCGGCAGCTCGCGACCGTCAGAAAGCCTACGCAAACAAGCGCCGGAAACCACTCGAGTTCCAAGTTGGGGATCGAGTGCTACTCAAAGTTTCACCCTGGAAGGGTGTGGTTCCCTTTGGAAAAAGGGGCAAACTTAATCCGTGATATATCGGACCGTTCGAAATCATTGAGAAAATAGGCAAGGTGGCCTACAAGCTAAATCTGCCTGCAGAACTCAGTGCAGTTCACAACGTTTTTCATGTGTCAAATCTGAAGAAGTGTCTATCAGATGAGACCCTCATAGTTCCTTTGAAGGAGCTCACTATCGACGATCAGTTGCGATTCGTCGAGGAACCAGTTGAAATCACGGACCGAGACGTTAAGGTCCTCAAACGCACAAGAATACCTCTTGTTCGAGTTCGTTGGAACTCCCGTCGTGGCCCAGAGTTTACCTGGGAACGAGAAGATCAAATGAAACTCAAGTATCCCCAGTTATTCGGAAACAGTGCAACCACTACTGAGGCTGAAGCTACTACAGAATTTCGGGACGAAATTCCAAATCAACGGGGGGATGATGTGACACCCCAGGAAAACCAGTAAACTACACAACACAACTAGCTTCCTCAGTAACCGCGTGCTAAATTTCGGGACGAAATTTCTTTCAAGTTGGGGATAATGTGACAACTCGAGTTTCCAAGATTTCCATCTTCGCATTAATTGCGCGTTAATTGTTTAGGTTGTTTGTTTACACGACTTGTTTGTTTCACAACTGTACACGTTTGTAATATGTTAATCGTATTGTGACTAATATGTTATATATTGTGTGTATAAAGTCAGTTATTTAAATGTGGGTCTAAAATACACACGGAAGTTTTTTTTTTTATTGGGCCGATTAAAGCCCAAGTAGATCATGGTTGGGGGCCGGTTGTTGAACTGGATTTTTATATTCACATCTAGTTGAATATCGATAATAACACATCACTCAAATAAACCCTACCTATTCTAAACATGCATGCGGCTGTGGAACCCCCTCTCCACCGAAACCTTTTGATCCTTTCAATCAGTACCCTTGCCTGCGGTTAGTGAATTTTAATTGTTAATCTGTTTGTTGTTCTTATGAGATGGCATGAGATATTTATATGTACTCTGAGTGCTATGACTACATGGAATAAATGATAGGTGTTGTTGTGCATGAGCTGGTACTTCGTAACATAAGTGGGGGTCTGATTAATAGTTTTATGTATGGCTAGGTGAGTTGATGACCAGATCGATAATTGGTAGCCAGGATATAGGAACATGGGTGGGATTATTATGATATGTTATACAATGAGAATCAACTCACAAGTTAAGGTTATGTGATTATAATGGTTATATATTAATATTAAGGATTTGGTCAGGTTTCTGTTGGAATTAAAGTTCATGGGAATAGGTTGGATAATTATTTAACATGTTATTAATCTCATGGTTTGCGGTTGGTATAAATCATGGTAAGATAAATGGAACCCTTGTAACAAGCATGATAATATTGAACTGACTTGTGATGACCCTCATGGTAGTAAATTTAAATAGGCATAATTTGGTGGAGGGATGTTATTAAATTGGGCCATGCAACTTAAGGTAATTCGGGATTGGACTGTTTGGGGTCAAATAGATAATGGGCGGTACACATTGGGTTCGACATACACACACACCAATCGGATTACACTTGGGCCACATCACATTTAAACTGGACCAGCAATGGTTGGGCCAAATTGTTATGTAAGCTCATATTAGTTATCAGGTGATTATAGTGTGTATGATGAATTAGAACATGTATGATATGAAAATATGTTAACTCTGCTAAGTATGTTAATTACTGTTAAGTATGATTCTGTCATGCACGTTAACTCCGTTAGTTATTAATTCAGTAAACATGTTAACTCTGTCAAACATGTAACATTGTTAGTGTGTAAATTCTGTTAAGTGTGTTAACTTTGTAAAGTATATTAACTGCCTGTTAATCCTGTCAAGCATGAATTTCACGACTTTGATTAATTGCTTATTTGATACGTGATAATTACTTAAACACACTTCGTGACATAGATGGCATGTGAATCTATACGAACTTAACTGATTGAGTATACGTGTATAACTATAGGACTTGACTGATTTCTTGTGTGCACATAATTAGCATACCGAGCAAACCAAGGTGAGTTCACACTCTATCCAAGGCATGGGATTCCCAAGGGTTGGGAATGGGTTAAAGAACGGAACGGTAACTACAAACTTGCGTATTCCCCATACAACAGGATACGTACGACTATAAGACCATCAACTCTATCACTTTAAGTCCCTCATTTATCGACTTAATCGCCGAGGCCTATGGCGAGCGGGTCATTAGTTAATAGCGCTATTAGGTTTAACAAACCTCACACCGTGCCAGTCGGACGGGCGTGTACTAATGGACTATGGGCAAAGGGTCAATGCTGATAGACATTGACTTAGGGCACCTCTTACATTTTCGTAGCAGTCGATACGCGTGGTCTAGTAACACATGGGAAGCCCCCACTAATCTTCACAAACATGTCTGGGACACGATACATGGTTTACAAAACGAACATATGGTTTATGAAACGAACGCTACAACTGTACAACCAACTGTGAACTCGCTCAACTTTGTTGTTGATTCGTTGCTACATGCCTTGCAGGTCGTTAGGTACTCATGGAGCTTGCACAGGGAGGCGCGGTCGTTGTGGGACATGGCAGGGTGTGCCATGCTAAAAACATTACTTTATTTCGTACTTGATACTTACATTGGGTTTTACAATTATGCTTCCGCTAAACACTTAACTACGCTTTTGATTTGAAACACCTTTCATATTGTGTGGTTGAATTTTACTTAATACTTGTTATGTTCAATATGATTGGTGGCTTGATCCTGGTCATGTCACGCCTCCAAGCGGTGATACTCCGCGTGTGGATTTTGGGGGTGTGACAGTTTTCAGCACCTCCACCAATACCTTCTTGGTAAGATGGGCTAAGGTGAGAGAGGCAAGTTTGCTCAAAGCATCGGCTCTCTTGTTTTGAGATCTTGGGACTTGCTGGATGGTACATGCTTGGAATGTGTTCATCAATTCTTTAGATTCTTCCCTATATTTCTTCATGTTGGGCTCTTTTGCAATGTAATTGTCATTGACTTGACTTGAAACAAGCAACGAGTCTGTGAAGACTTGAAGCTTTTAAACCTTCATTTCTTTGGTTATCTTCAAACCAGCTATCAATGCTTCGTATTCAGCTTCGTTGTTGGTGGTCTGAAATTCAAGTCAAAGAGCGTATGTAAATTCTAACCCTTCAGGGTTGATTAAAATGAGCCCAGCTCCTGACCCTTCAACGCTTGAAGCCCCATCAGTAAAAAGCTTCCAGGCTTCAGGGTTAGAAGGTTCAGTGGTAGTTGTATTAACTTCCGTGTCGGCTTGCTTTGGGACTTCCACAATGAAGTCAGCCAAGACTTGAGCTTTGACAGCTTTTCTCGGAACGTAGGTGATTTTGTGTTCACCTAGTTCCACAGCCCACTTGGCTAACCTTCCTGAATTTTCTTGTTTTTCAAGCACACTTTTGATGGGTTGGTCAGTGACCACTTGTATTGGGTGTGCTTGATTGGTCAGTGACCACTTGTATTGGGTGTGCTTGAAAATACCTTCGAAGCCTTCTAGCCGTTTGGACTAGGGCTAGAGCAAGTTTTTTCGGAGGAGGATACTTGATCTCTGCTAGTTTTAAAGTTTTACTAAAGAAGTAGAAGGGTACCTGAACTTTGTTACGTTCGATGGTTAAAACCACGCTTATTGCTTCTTCAGCAACCGAGAGATAGACAGAGATCAGTTCTACTGTTTCCGGGGCTGCAATATCTGGCTGAAAAATCTTTACCCTTCTTCAAAACGCTCAAAGGGTGTTCCAATAAGAAAGATTTCAAGTGGACTGAGAAAGCAGAGGAAGCTTTCAACCAGATGAAGCACCACCTAGCAAAAGGATCTGATGGCAACCCTTGTAAGCGTCAAGGAAACACTTAAAAGGGTAACCAGTGAGAGAGTCAACCTTAAGATCTATCTCCGGCAAAGGGTAACAATATTTTGGGCACGCCTTGTGTAGGATCATTTTCAGACCCGAACGAGTCGATCAGAAGAGTTTTACTCAATACGAAAGGCGGAAACAGACGTATCGAGGTCAATTCAGCAAGAATATCACTTTAAACTGTCGTTATATTGATTTCACAAAGATTTACAGCGAGATGACACTTCGGCAGCACTTCGTGGCTCAACCGGAAAAACCGTTACAAATGAAATCAAGGCAACCCTATTTATAGGCAAGTGATTCCGTGCGGAATCACTTCACACGAAATTAGATCTCACACGAGATTAAGCTTCATACGAAATTACTGTCTAATTCCGTGCGGAATTAACTCTATACCTAATTCTGACATTTTCTCGTAACACATACCCTGATTTATCTACATACATACAAGACTCGATACAAGACGAAGTCGACAGACGCATGCACCAACAGACTCCCCCTCGAATGTTGACGAGTCTTAAGTGTCGAGTCTTCGCATCTTCAGTCTTTATCAGTCCTCTCGAACTCTTTGAAGTATCTGAAATTGTAAGTATCCTCAAATCTTCTTTCTTCTCTTTCTTCCAGAATCGCAATCTGGCTCTATCTACTCTTGATCAGATCTCTTGATTCCTTGAGTTTATCAGCATCAGCAATCTCAGGATCAGAACCTTGCTCTTTGACATTCAGACTCCCCCTCTCAGTAAGCTGGGATCGTAATCTGGCTTCTACAGGTTCAATATCGTGACTTGGCTCAAATTCTGCTCAGGATCGAAACCTGGCTTTCATCTGATTATCCCAAGATCTGTTGCTGGCTCTATCATTAACTGCACAAAAACTCTACCCAAAAATAAATTTTCTGATGACCACTTGTAAAATCAATCTCACCAACTGATGAACACTTGTGAATAAAATATTCAAACCATGATTTTACAATGTTAATCTTTGATGAACCATTTGCAGAAATAATCATTTCTCTTTTCAAAATACACTCTCCCAAACCATTTGTTCATCATGTCTAGCACTTGGAATTTTGAAAATCAGTTCTCCAACACCAGTTGTCGAAAATCTTTTTGAATTTTTCAAAATTTATGCTAAAAACCACTAAAATCTTTTTGGATTTTTTAAAGAAATGAAATGTAATAAAGAAATATTTACATACAATCTTTTTGTGAGTTTGTGTAAGAGGATCATATCAGTTTTTGAGACAAATCACCAACACCGTTAAGCTTTAAACATTTTAAGTTCTAAACGGTTCACTTAGATTGTCAGTATACTGGTCCACTTAAATTTTCACACAAAGTTCAATTGTTTCGAGATACGAGATTAATGTCTTAAGAACTTAAACTTAATCGCGTGTCCCACCTCAGAATATACTCCCGTATCCAGATCCCAATATTCAGTCTTACAGGTGAGTATACCACAGATGATATCTGTAAGGGGTTAAAATGCGAAACCGTGAGAGCTCAGGTCAGAACTTCCGTTCAGCAGAGAGATGACGGCTCGACTTTTGGTGGGTCCCCTTTAGAGGATCTTTTTACAACAGCAATGATTATCAATTTTATTGTTTCATCATTTTTGCTAAGGGCGGCGCTATATTTCAAGCAAGCAGTAAAGTATTCTCCGGGGACTAGACCATTGCTTCCGCAAAATCAGAAGTCCCGGGATAATACCCCAGATATCACTGAGCATAAAGACCTAGTATCTCAAAAAGAGGGACCTTTCAAACAAGATTTCGGGGGTTACCCATATATCCGAGAGATGTTCCCCACGATATAAGCAAGTTAGAAATTTAGGTTTATATCTCGTCACAATCTACTAAATGTGCAAAAACCTGCTGACACATCATCAGTGAGACCGTTTATCAATTTTTGACTTTCCATATCTTTAGCATGTTGTGATAGTCCACTGATGTACTATCATTTCCTCTTCTTTGACACAAAAACTCATTTTCATTTTATCATGTTTTTGTCTTTTTCAAATGTTTTTGGATTTTCTGAAATTTCTTACTCCCCCTAAAATTCAAATACATTTAACGAATTTTGAAAACAAACTATACAGATAAAATGACAACCGATATTGAATCACTTCAATTCGCCATCCTCTTGGCATAAACAATCAGAACTCCCCCTCACAACAAACTATTTTCCCATTGTGATTTCAAAACACTTAAGTTTGTTTTAATCAAATGGTTTTTCCGGAAAATAAGTTTTGTTGATTGATGTTAACCATTTGTAGGTTAGGGGTTTGGTTCATCACATTGTTTTTCAAAATACCACTTGAAAGAAAGATAAATCAAGTACAAGTTAATGTCCCTGATTAATCTTGAAAATTAAGTACCACTTGTAAGAATGATCCAATCAAGTTCAACCTAATGACCTTGATTTTATCACTTGTATCACAAATTCTTTTTCAACCACATGGCTTACCAACCAATACCACATGTAGGTTGAATTCTCAAGATGCCGATACCTACTCCTCACTTACCATACTGGGAGTTCCGGCAAGTCATACTAGTGACCAATTTTCAATTTTTTTCAATAAACAATATAAGAATGATGCCGATTCATGCTCCGCGATTACCAACTTGGGAGCTCCGGCAAGTCCAGAATTTTACTGTTCGTAATAGGTACCATCCCAGTCACAAACCAGAGATGATACTTTTCCTTGCTTCTTTGTTTTCTTCTCGTAAAATTCCTTGACTCCTTTGACTTTCCTGTCAACCATTTTTTCAAAAATATTATGAACTGTGGAGTTAAAGGCCTTTTCAATATCAAAATCTTTCTTTTCTGAGAAAAATTGATTTGAAATTTCAATTTTACCAACTTTTTGTTTAAAGTTTTCAGCCTTCAATGGTGGAAAATGAACATCATCCATTTGAGAAACTGAATTCTCACATTTAATCTCAACCTGTGGCTCCTCTGATTTTGTGGAATCAGATTCATCGCCACTCTGATTTTGATGAATCAGAATCATTGCTTGAACTATCATCAGATTTCTTAACAACCCATTTTTGTTGTCAAGATTTGCCCTTTTCTTGTAAAATCTGTTTGAACATTCACCAATCTCAAAAATTGAATTTTTGAAATGCTTAGTTCTATCAATTGGTGATTCAAACACAACTTCTTTATCTTTCAGTTTACGAAAAACTCCTTGTTTTGATTTTATTGCCTTGGAACAATTTTTGGCAATATGACCAACAGTGTTGCATTGGAAACAGGTTCTCGTTTCTTTCATTTGTTCAGCAAACTTCATCTCTTCTTGCTTCTTCGCAAGGAATTCTTTGTTTGACTGATTTCTGAACAGATTTTCTTTTTCCTCTTCAGATGATGTACCAGAAACAAATATCATTTTTTATTTAAAATCTTGAACATATTTTTCATTTTTATGATTTTCTGGTGGAATAAATCCAAGACCTTTCTTTTTGAAATTACCGTTATGGTTTGGTTTCTTTTGATAACCAGAACCAGAACTGTAACCCTTTTTCTTGTTTTCTTTTTGTTGAACTCTTGAGGTGTACTTTTTAGGTTTATCATTAAGATTTACATCTTTTATTTCAGAAATATTAATTTCTGTTAGTTTGAAAACCTTTTTGATCATGTCAGGTTTAACACCTCTTATTGGAAATTCCTCATCAAAATATAATTTGTCAAAATC
Organism: Helianthus tuberosus; assembly: GCA_030545235.1. Classification (NCBI taxonomy): domain Eukaryota; kingdom Viridiplantae; phylum Streptophyta; class Magnoliopsida; order Asterales; family Asteraceae; genus Helianthus; species Helianthus tuberosus. The sequence goes on from JARYGA010060206.1 coordinate 566,200, forward strand.
ATTCAAAGTATATGCAACTTTAAATGTTTCGTCATTCAAATTAGATTTTGATAACATGAATTCTTTATTGTAAACTTTTTTGCCCTGTTTGTCGGTTTGACTCGGAGTGCTTGACTCAGACTTTGACTCTGACATAGACTTCGACTTTGACTCCTCGGATTCATCTTTATCCAACACCTGATCGACCACTTTCTTTATTAACTCGGACTCATGATCAGTGTCAGATGACGTAAACGTGACATCAATATTATCTGGCAAGTTAATTGTAGACTCCGACTCCCACTGTAAATTTGTTGCCTTTTCGACTCTTTCTGAATTTGGATTTCTCGAAGAATATCCATTTTTAAGCGGGGGTGGACACTTGTTGTAACTGAAACCTTGTTTCTTACCAGAATCATTCATTTTAGTATCCTTCTTTTCAGGAGTCTTTTCTTCAGATGTCTTCTGTTCTTCAGTTACTTCATCATCTTCAAATGCTTTCATTCCTTCAACAGTTGGATAAATCATGTCAATGACATAAGAAGTACATGAGTAACTTTTCAACAAACGATTAACTCTTTCTGTCTCAATTCTTTGTGTTTCAAGTTTCTGTTCTAGCACTGCACACTTCTCGATGTAATTATTCACCACTTTCTGCTTTATCATGAAAGCTCCTTGAAGTGTCTTCATTGCTGTTGCTTGTTCTTCACTTGATTGATTGTATTGATTCATGGTCTTGTTCAGAACATCATAAGATTCTTTCAGCATATTCATGTTGTTCATCAATGTGCTGTTCTGCTTCTTTACAGCTTCACAATTTTCACAAATCACCGGACTCTTCTTTGCATCAACTTTGAACTTCGGAACTTCCTTTACCTTTTTCTTTATTACTGGAACAGCTTCATCATCACTGCTGACCGGTGTTTTGATCTTTTTCTTTTTAGCTTTATCGTCATCACTATCACTTTCTTCCATCATTTTAAAATGAGCTGCCAATCTTCTTGCATGATACTCTCTATCATCATCACTATCTTCTTCAACTCGAGCGACAAAAGCTTTTTGATGTGACGTTTGTTTGGATCATAATCATCCCAACTGAAACCTTCCCAGTTAAACCCTTCCGGTAACTTTTCATCATCTTGGTTAATTAGACATGCTTTACTATCAGCTGAGATATATTTATCCCAATTGAATCCTTTTGTTGGCTCTGTGTCATCTGATTCACCATACAAGCTCTCTTTGAAGACTCGTCGATTACTTTCCTACCATGTGCCATTTGTGGTTCTTGTTGTTGTTGTTATGCAACTTGATGATAGATGGCCTTCCGGTAGTAATCATTGTTGTTGTTGAACGGATTTTGAGCTCCACTTGCTTCACGGTTTTTGCACTCTCTCTTGAAGTGTCCTTTTTCCCTGCAACGAAAACAAGTGACTTTAGATTTATCAAAACCTAAAGTAGAAACATTAGCTTCACGTAAATCATCTCTTCCTGTGATCTGCTTAAATTTCTCAGCTCGTCTCAACACACTTGCCAAACACCACTTTATGTCCATCAATTCCATCTCTTCAGCATCTATTTGATCGTAATCCTCTTTTGTCAACATAGGATTCCCGATCCGACCTGCCACAAAACTACCATAGGATTCCAACACTGTTCCCAACAAAGACATGTGACTCTTAGCAATTTCTGCTGAATAGTCCTCATCATTCTCCAGATTCAAAACAATGTTGCATTGTAGTTTCTTGCCAATCTTGGTTGTTGAAATGTTCGGATCAAATGATGGATATGATGAAAAACTTGTGTTGCTGTTTGATCCTTTGGAAGAACCTCCTGATGAACTCTTTGCATTGAATGCAGTCTCTACCTTTGGTAACATGTTGGTGGTTTTATCACTGACACCACCTTTGTAATAGAGACTAATGTCTTGTTCACCGTCGAAATCTTTCATTCTTGAAATCTTTCTCTGTTCCATCTCCTGAGCCTCAATCTTTTCAATGAATTTGCTCAATGTTACATTGCTAAAACCTTTCTTGTTCCTCAACATCATGAGATATGTGCCCCAAGTCTCATATGGTAATGCATTAGCCAATTTTTCAATCAACTCTTCATTATCTTTGTCGATGCTCAATCTCTTCATGTTGGCTAACAAATTGCAGTATCTTTCAATGATTTGCTTTGTGCTTTCATTTTTCAACCCTCGAAACAGATCAAACTCTTTCTTTAAAAGTGATTTCTTGTTCTTGACCATCTCTTGGCTTCCATGAAACTTTGATTTTAAAGCTTTCCAAATCGAATAAGAAGTTCCATTGTGTTGCAATAGAACCAAGATATCTTCCTTCACAGCTTGTTGTAGTAGACTTAGCATCATTTTCTCATCTTTATATTTCTTATATTTTCTGCACTCAGATCTTTAATAGCAATAATCTCTTCGTCATCATTCATTGGTCTAACGTATTTCATCTCGACACATTCCCAAGCATCCAAATAATTTGCTTGTACCCAGTTCTCAAAACGTCCTTCCCAACCCTTATACTCCTCGATGTTCATGAGTTTAGGTTGTTTCTGCATAGTCCCCGTTTCGTTTTCTAACATCGTATTCCGTGCAAGAGTAATCGGGGTAACCGGGGTAGCGAATACGTTGTAAAATTCCTCGTCCATGATTCGGTTTATCAAAGTTCACAAAACAGTCAATTCAAACGAAATTACAAACTTCAAACGGAATTCCCTCAAGCGAAATCACCCAGCTCAAACGGAATTAACTTTGGAACGAAAACACACTAATTTCGTTTGAAAATAATACCCTTTCACATGGAATTATAATTCCGTGCGGAATTATTAATCAGAAACAGAACTCTCAAGCGGAATTACTAATTCCGTGCGGACCACCCAAACGAAATTACTCAACTGAAGCGGAATTAGCTAATTCCGTGTGAGATTTCAAACGGAATTAACTCTTAGAAGCGAAATTACCCCTAATTCCGTGTGGAATTAAGCTGACGTCATCATCTCGATGTGAAATTTGTCAAATTGTTCAAGATATAGGCCGATTTTAGTTCTGAAACTTTCTAGGATTTATTAAAACATGATTGCGCACATGATATTCAAAAATCAAAGCATTTTGACCGTGAAAACAAGTTTAATTTGAAAAAGAAGGTGTAAAATCAGAAATTTGCAGCTGAATTGGTAAGAACTCTTCTTCCTGAGCTCTGATACCACTTGTAGGATCGTTTTCAGACCCGAACAAGTAGATCAGAAGAGTTTTACTCAATACGAAAGGCGGAAACATACGTATCGAGGTCAATTCAGCAAGAATATCACTTTAAACTGTCGTTATATTGATTTCACAAAGATTTACAGCGAGACGACACTTCGGCAGCACTTCGTGGCTCAACCAGAAAAACCGTTACTAATGAAATCAAGGCAACCCTATTTATAGGCAAGTGATTCCGTGCGGAATCACTTCACACGAAATTAGATCTCACACGAGATTAAGCTTCATACGGGATTACTGTCTAATTCCGTGCGGAATTACCCAAAGGTAATTTCATGCAAAATTAACTCTATACCTAATTCTGACATTTTCTCGTAACACGTGCCCTGATTTATCTACATACATACAAGACTCGATACAAGACGAAGTCGACAGACGCATGCACCAACACCTTGTTTAAGTCCTTGAAGTCGATGCACATTCTCTAAGAGTTATCGGGTTTTCGAACCATGACTGGGTTTGCAACCCAAGATTGATACTTAACCTCCCGAAGGATTCCGGCTAGAACAAGTTTATCAACTTCTTGACATGCTGCCAGGCTTCGTTTCTTTTGGACAATAGGCTTGACGTCAGGTGGTATTTTCAGCTCATGTTCGGCAATGCTTCGAGGGATACCCGTCATGTCTCCCGGGCACCAAGTAAAGACATCACTATAGTGTATTAGCAGCTTCTCAAGGTATGAGAGGGTTTCTTGGGAAAGGCTTGTATTAACCCTTATCCTTTGTTCGGGATATTTGGGGTTTATGATCAGCCCTTGCTTGTCATCTTCGTTTCTTGAATTTTCCCTTTCAACCATGTAAGCCTCTTGATTGGGTTGAAGGGTTGCAATCCCTCTCTCGGTGGGGAACTTTACAGTGCCATGACCAACTGAAACTGCCATATAGAACGCACATTGCCCTGGTCTTCCTATGATTACATCATAGTTGGAAGGGATGTTGATAACCACAAAGGTAAGAGGTTGAGTTCTTTCCATCCTGCCTTCACTGAAACGGACATCAAGGGTCAGTTGTCCAAAGGTTTGAGGGGTATGTCGGCAATACCTTTTATAGAGGTTCCAGATGGTTGAAGCTTTGAACGTTCTTTGTTGCTCAAACGATTGAAGAACTTTTCAAACATGATTTCAGTGGTTACCCTTGTGTCGATGTAGGCTTTGCTTGTCTTCATTGTACCCACAGTTGCTTCAACCACTAGAGGGTTTAAGAGCAGGTCCCTTTTCGATGGCAGGAAGCAGACACACTGAAGCTCCCAAGCTTCCAACTGTTGCCGTTTTTGGGAAACCTTTCCGTTGAAATCCACCATGTTAACCTCCTTGCTTTTTCCCTCAGCTATATTGTCCCTTACCCCTTTCACCAAGTGGGCTAGCTCTCCGGACTTGATAGCTTACTCAATCCTCTTTTTGAGTTGAAAGCAATCGTTAGTATGGTGACCCCTTTCCTCATGAAACTCACAGAACTGGGTGGAGTTTTCGTTCCTTTTACTTTTGGGTAAAGGTCGAGGAGGTCGGAAGCTTTGTTTCACTTCTTCTGTAGCGAGGATCTCTTGTGGGGTTTTTGTAAGAGCTGTAAAGTTTACGGTCTTCTCCCTGCTTGGAGGGTTCCGACCTTCAGGCCTTCGTTGCTCTGAGCTCTTGGGACGTCTGTCATAGGAATGAAAATTCCCTTTCTTTCTAGCAGGGCTGTTACCTCGCCAGCTAGATCCCCTTTTTCTTTGCTCCTTTATGTCGACCGCCTCCTCTCCTCTAATGTGGGCTTCGGCTCTCTCGAGAGCTTCTTCCAAGGTCTTTGGTAGGGACTTGTTGAAATCCCTTGTGAGATATTTGGAGGTAATGGCGTTCATGAATCCCGCCACTCTCATCTTTTCATCTGCCCCCACATACGTTAGACCTTCCTTTTTACATCTTTCTATGAACTCTCGAAGGCTTTCGTCATCTCTCTGTTTTATCTGGAAAATCAACATGGCATCTTTAACGTACCACCTTTGCTGTGAAAAATTAGCCAATAACCCTTTGATTAGGTCGTCGTAGCTTCGAACGCTTCTGGCAGGTAGGTCGTTGAACCATATCCTGACTGACCCAATAAGGGTCTGCATGAACATGAGGCAGCATTCAGCGTTAGACCATTTTTCAATCCTAGCAGCACCAGTAAAGATCTGGAGGTGATCCTCTGGATCCTCGGTTCCGTCGTATGTCTTGATATGGGATGGCATCTTGATTTTCGCTTGTAAGTCATAATCAGTGATTTGTTGGGAGAAACAGGAAAGGTTGCTAGGTTTGTAGGGTTTAGCAAGGTCTTCCTCTACCCTTGAGTTATGACTTGTTGTTCCTTGGTGGGTACTTAACACTTGGTTGATGATCTGGGACCAAGGGAAATGTGCCATCATCTGCGGCATCATGTTAAACATATCTTATATGGGTGAAGCCAAAACCAACACTGCTCTTTTTCTTAATATACACATTTTAAGTTTATACGTACTCAAGTTAAGTACGGATCTGGTTCATGATTCGGCTTGAAACCATACATGTTTGTAAGGTTAGAAAATTCTTATCTAGGACAGGAAAACCATAGTCAAACAAAATTTAATTTCAATGATATAACCTTAAATTGTGTTCAAAAAAATTAGAGTAACATACCACACCACACGAAAAGAATAATTTATAAGAGCATAGAGAATTGCTTATAAGAAAATAAAAAGAGCATAGAGAAAAAATGTTATGTTAATTATAGTGTTATTAGGCTAGCGTTGTTCACGAGCTGAGGCGAACCAAACGGATCTTTGCTCATGTTTGGCTCGTATACAAACCGAACCGAGCCGATCGACTTGTTTACAACCAAGCCGAAAATCAAACAAGCATTTTCCGAGCATTAACTCTCCAAGTGAGCATCGAGCGAGTAGTCAATGATGAGGCAGATTACAATTACACGTAATAATACATAAAGTTGAAGTTTAAACATTATATTACAAGATTTATGAAAAAAAACAAAATCAATGGTATAAAATAATACATAAATTGAAGTTTAAACATCTATGTTCACCTCTGTTAATGATGATGGCTCATAGAACAATTACCAGGCTTTGAAATGTACCGAAGCATTGTATATTTGGCCTATATATTATTTTTTATTGGTTAACTGGTTTTGTTAGGCTATTTAGGAAATTGTGCTAGTATACTACGTATAAATAAATTTGTACATTTGTGTGTGATGTGTGTATCAAAAAGTAATGCAAGCAAACCGAGTGAGCAACGAGCGAATGGACATTTGCTTATGCTCGGCTTGTTTTCAAACTGAACCGAGCCGATCAGCTCAAATTACAACTGAGCATTTAATCAAACGATCCGAACCGAGCGCTTTTTTCAATCGAGTTGTATCGAACGAGCAAATTCTGAACATTTTTCGATCGAGCATCGAACGAGTCTCGAGCGTCGAGCAACAGGGGAGCCGTTTTGCCTTGTACACTTCCAATACTTTAGTGCCTGGGGAACCGTATTACCCTATACGCTTCCTATACTTTACTAACAGGGGAACCGTATTGCCCTATACGACCCCCAGACCTTTTCAGACCTATGGGAACCATATTGCCCCATACGCTTCCTATTGGGGTCACTTTTTAGTTCTGAACTACGTGCATGTCAGAGAGTAGGTATATCGTACCAATAGGAAGCGCATTGCCCTATACGATTCCTATTGGTATCGCATTTAATGCGTTTAAACCCTATAGAAAGCGTATTGGGCTATACGTTTCATATTGAGAGATGTACAAATTTTGGGGATGTTTCAATACCATCACCCAACCCTATAGAAAGCGTATTGGGCTATACGTTTCGTATTGAGAGATGTACAAATTTTGGGATGTCTAAATACCATCACCCAATTGAAATGATGGACTTTAAATGCCTTTTACCAATTGTTTATGTTTTCAAGGTTGTCAGCTTTTATTATTTCAACAGGTTAGACCATGGGGTATGGGGCGGGGGTTTGGGCGGGGGTTTGGGGAAAACGCCCAAGCCACCACCCCGGGTGGGCTTGAGTTTGGGCGTGGCCCTTGGGGCTTGGGTTTCAAGCCGGGCGTGGGGCGGTCTGGCCAAGCTGACATGGCGGGCTCTCACTGGACAAACCAAAGTAACCGTTTGGCTAGCCGTTGGCCAACGGCTATCTTAAAAAAAAATTATTTTTCCACTATAAAACTCACATTTTTCTTCCATTTTTTACCACATTCAACTACATCTTCTATAATCATCTTCAATTCTCCTTCTACAAAACGAAAAAATGCATCCTCATAACCGTCCTTTTGACCCGAACAACCCGTATGCATTCCAAGAAAATAATCCTAGCCCACCACCCATTCGTCCAATGCCTCGTCCATTTTTGATACACTCTTCTATGCCCCAAGAAGCGAGTTATGCATCGTATCTTGGGAATTGTTTGTTTACTAACTTCCCACACAACGATGATGCGATACCTACCCCGTTTACACAAACGCCCATCAACCTTTCACCAAACTCCATCGCCCTTTCACAAAACGAAACCGTCCCCGAAACTCAACCACCCAACGACGGTCCTTCCGCATCGAAACCCATCAAAAAGAGAAGCCATAGGAAAAAAACCGAGGGGGATAAAGCACTTGAAACCGCTAAGCGATAACAACTAAAATGGACCGTTCCTGAAGAACTTGCATTGGCGAGGGGTTGGTTTCAACAATCTCAACATGCAACTTTAGGTATTCTTAAACTTTGTTTATATTAATGGTTTTTTTTATATAACTTTGTAATATATTAAATTTTGTTTTTATAAAAATAGGAAATTCTCAACATGGAACCCATTTGTGGGAAGGGGTTAGTAGAGTATTCCATAAAGAATTGGGAAGAGAGGTTTATCGTGAAAACGATAGCTTATCCTCGTAGTGGACCGAGATAAGCGGCCAACTTACAAAATATAGTGGTTTTTTAAATAAAGCAAAACAAAACCCCAAAAAGTAGTGAAACCGAAGCCGACATTGTGATGAATGCATTGGTTCAATTCAAGACAAATGTGGGGACCGACTTCCGTTTCATGCATTGTTGGGAGATTTGTAAGTTCCATCCAAAGTGGTCGAATATCCCCAGTGGTAGCGAAAGTAACACGTCTTCCAAAAGGTCAAGGGTGTCGTCCCAAACCCAATCTGATGCACGAGATCAAGAGTTTGAGGACCTTTTGGATGATTCGTCAAGCCCAAACCGGCCTGAGTATGGAAGAGATGCCTCAAAAAGGCGTGCTCAAAAATCAAGATCTGGTACGGCATCGCCTTCAGCTGGGAGTTCGGGCTTGCGTAGGGGAATATACAGCGACCAGTTAGATGACATTTCAGCCAAGTTAGATACATTCAACGTCTTCCAACAACAAAGGGCCGAACAACGAAAGAGCAAAGAAGCTAGAGATGCCGCTAGAGATGCCCTGAGACAAAGACGTGATGATTTGAAATTGCTATCCCAGCCGATTGATCACCTACAGGGTGACGAGTTACAAATAGTGTTGGAGATAAGAGAAGAGAGAAAAAACAAATATAAACATTAGGAATTAGTTTTTATGTAATTTTCTTTAATTAAAAATATTAAAAAAAAAATAAATTTGTTGTTTAACAAACAGCCCACCGGGTCAGCCCAGCGAAGCCCACCAAACCCACGCCCCAAACCCCCGCCCCACCACACCCTGTTTAAATGTGGGTCGCCCCATGTCTGCCCCCAAGCCACGTGTCAACAAATGCCCCAACCCAAGCCCCACGGTATTAAGAGACTACGTATGTATTTTCATGATGGGACACCATCTCAGTTCGTTGGAATATGGCATATTAAATGTACTGATAAAAGAAAAATGTAATTTTAGGTTTCTAATAACTACAAAAAACGAAGTCATCTCGAAAAGGTAATGTCAAAACAACTAATGCTTACTTGACATTCTCCAAAAATAACACCATACAACACCATACACAAAAATAACACCATACACAAAAATAACAGTACTGCCAAAACTTCTTTTGACCTCCTATCCACTTCATCTTTCCACAACCTGCAACATCAGCTCCTCACTGGGCCAATAATGTTGTTTAAGAATCTGCTCCGCCTTCTCTCGAATATCTTTGTTATCATGCCACTTTAAAAGATTAAGTTTTCCAAAGCCTCCAGCTTTTGAAATAACCTCAGCTAACATGCTGGCAGCAGCACTGGTGTTGGGCATCACCATTGACTCACTTACTTTGAGCAGGTTATTGATCACTTCTAAAGTGACCATCAAAACATCTTCATCACCATAATGGAGCAGAGCACAAAGCGGTTGTACACAGCCATGACTTGCTAAAACCCTGCATAGGATAGAGAAAGAAATATGTCAGAATGTTGGCATGCATCTGTGACAGAGATATATGACAGAAAGTGGCAGTTTTATACTTTATCTGTTCCTCACTTCCTCCTGCTGCAATATGACACAGAGTTGATAAAGCAGGGAACACGATCGCTGTATCCGGCTGCCTGGAATATCAAGAAAGAACAAGACTTGTTAGAATCTGTGAATTAATATCAACAATACTGAATAACAATTAAAACTTACTGAATTAGGTCCACCAATTTGCCACACACTCCAGCGGCAATGACGTACTTAACCTTCTCACTTTTTCCATCAGAAAGGTATGATAAAGCCCAGCATGCATCCTGCAGGACTTCTTCATCCTTTGCATGGAGTAGACGCGCAAGCGTGCCGAGTATGAGTATCAAACCTAGCTGCAAAACAGATTGAAACAATTAGAAGAATTTGATCAACTTAGCCATAACACGCACAAACTGGTTAGTGAACTGTTACCTCCTTAAATACGGGTCGTGGTAGCGCACCACAAAAGCTCCGAATTGCCCCAGCAACATGTCGGAGCATCGACAGCCTCGCATCAAACATAACGAAATGCTCCAACAGCGGACCCATTGCACCTTCTTCAAGTACAACATCCCTAAATCGGGGAGATTGGCTGGCGATGTTATTTAACGCCCAAATGGCCTGCTCACGAACTTCAATGTCTTTGGAAGCGAGAAGCCCCACAATCCTAGAGACCGCGCCATGCTCAACAACAGTCTTGGTCTGCTCAGATGTGCCGCCAGCAATGATCCTCAAAACCTGTAAGGCTTCAAACTGTCGAAACAGATTGGAGCGGTTAAATAATACGGTTGTAAAAGTTGATAACGGATTTTCATTACATTAAAGGAAATACTCGTGACACGAACCTGTAGCTGTGGAGGAGCTTCAGTCCCCAGAAACTCAACAAAACGAGGAACAACACCCGCTCCTACAACTTTACTGATTGGATCCCCCCTGTCTACAAACAAACAAAGAATAGCAATTTAGTTTAAAGAACAAATAGAAAATCTTTAACAGATATATAAAAAAGATTTACCGCTTAAAAGATATTTTCGAAGCTGGACAGCAGCTCTCAAATTCAGCTCAGTATCATTTGAATTCACCCCGTCCACAATGGCTTCAAAATTTTTCAACTGCAAAGTTAAAATGACAACAAAAAACTTATTTAGACGCCAACTAAAAAAATTAAAAACAAATTAACTAAACCTCAACTAAATAATAAAAAGAAATTAATAAAACAAAGGCCCCACCCCCATCTCTTCTTCATACCCTGAAACACCACCACATCAGCGCCCACCTCCACCATAACCACCAACACTCTCATGAATCAGTTATGTCCACATAAAAAAAAACATAACAGCAAATTCTTGAACCAAATTAAAACAGCAAATTCTTGAACCCAATTTACAGAATCTTAACAAAAAAAGAAAAAAAAACACGAAACTGAACTCAAAAACAAATCATTATGGCATGAAATATAAAGAACATACATCCAAAATTTAACTACTGCCTAAGATCTACATCTACACAATCAAAACGACAAATATCAACATCAAATTTTGTTATCTCAACAAAGAAATAAACCCATTACAAAATGGTCAATAACAAGCATTAATAACCAACAGTAACATCATTTTTAAAGCGTAATCCAGAAGTTCTTCATAACTTCGCCAATATAACTACAAAATATATGAAAACTCTAATAAACGATAGGAGAAAGAGAGTACCTGAATCACGGGGGTTTCTTCCCGTTTTTTTTTTCAATATCTCGGCCTTACGAGCCTCACGGAAGCCATCTGTGAGTTTCCGCTTAAGCCTGAGTTTCCGCTTAAGCCGCGACTTGATTAGTTGAAGGCCGAGGCGCTGTTGGTCGTTCATCATTAACGCACTACAAATATAACTACAAAATATATGAAAACTCTAATAAACGATAGGAGAAAGAGAGTACCATATTCATGGGGGTTGCTTCCGGTATTATTTTCAATATATCGGCCTTATGATCGATTAGATCGATTAGTTGAACCTCACGGAAGCTATTTTTGATTTCCATCTGATTCAGCCACTCGATTAGATGAAGGCGCGCGTCGTACATCATTAACGCACTACAAAACACACTCTAATAAACGATAGGAGAAAGAAAGTACCAGATTCAGGGGGGTTGCTTCCCGTTTTTTTTTCAATATCTCGGCCTTTAGAAGCTCATTGACGCCATCAGTTAAGCGATCTGTGATTTCTTTTATGAAGCGATCTGTTCTTTCTTTTCTATCTGTGAGTTCTTGCAAATAGAGTTCTTCCCAGTGTTCTTCCAAAGTCTGCCCCTTATTAACCTCAAGGTAGCGGCAATATATGCTTTCTTCTTGCATATTCGGCCCCTTATCAAGTTAAAGGCGCTCGTCGTAGATCATTAACGCACTACAAAATACAAGATGAACACTGTGAGAAACTGGTAATCAAACACGGAACACAACGTTTATTGAATAAACTTACACGAAAACAGACACAAAATCGACGATTTTAACAACCAGAAGCCCTAGCCCGAGAAAGTGCTGTGAGATGAAAAAGAAATGTAAAAGTCACCAAATGTCTATGCACTCCTCTTTTTATAGGACCTAACAAGGAACAACCCTAATGAAAAACTCGAGCCCATCAGCCTTTAATGAAAAACCCAGGCCCGTCAGCCTTTCCGACCAGTTTTAGCTTATGTAAAATGTTATATTAAGAATAACCAACCCTTAGCATTTCCGTAAATATGTTTTGTTTCCACTACACAAATTATTATTATTATTATTATTATTATTATTATTATTATTATTATTATTATTATTATTATTATTATTAATAGTATAGTAAAATTATATTTATTATTAGGGGGAGGAGTTGGGTGGAAAGTCTATGTTTCCTAGAAAGTCTAGGAAGCAATAGTAATTGGACATGTGTCATTGATGTATTTTAACTAGAAGGGCACACATGTAATTTCATATATTAATTTTATTTTTGGTAATTATCTCAAATAAATTATATTCGCATGATAATATGTGTAACCGATTACATGCATGATATTCGGGATTATAGTTTTTTTTTAATCCAAATCTCTTCCAAATAACACGATCACAAAACATATATCTATATATAGTGATTTCGATCATTCTATTCTTCACCAGATTCGTGCATATTCAATATTTTTTTCTGTGTGATAAACCATGGCATCGAACACACTTGTTGATGGTGGTGATGGTAATTACAGTTACTTTTGTAGTTTTTTGGGTTGTTTATTATAATTTTTCTGCAAATCGTCAGTTTGTTCTTGATGCTGTGTTTTAACAGCTATAGAGGTTGAGGTTTTATTAAGATGGTTCATTGTTTGTTTTAAAATCCATATTTGTAATTTATGTGCCAAACCATCATATTTTTATTTTTTACAGAGGCGCACAACCATGATTTTGATAGGTGGGTACGTAGGGTACCCTCCAAAAGGACCGGATGCCAAGCTGCGATCAGAATCAAGCTTACCGATGCCAAGAAGTATTTGCTGTATCATTTTACAGAGGCGCACAACCATGATTTTGTGCACGAAGAAGATTTACATCTTCTCAAGGAAAACAGAGGTATTAATCGCGCACACGAAGAGATGATAAACAAGATGTCACATCTCAACATTGGTCCTGTTCGTGCATTTAACATTATGAAGGAGGTGTATGGTGGGTTCGACAAAGTCGGAGCGACGAAAGTCGATTTTAAAAATTTCAAGAAAGAATTAAATCTTTTTATCGGAGAGTTTGACGCTGAAATGTTTGTGAAGCGACTGATGAGGAAAAAGGAGTTTTTACCGAACTTCTCGTGTGAATATGAAACGACAGATGAAGGTGTGTTGAAGTGCATTTTTTGGGCCGACGAGGATATGAAAAGGAATTATTATATGTTTGGAGACGTTATATCATTTGATGCCACGTACAAGCGTAACAAGTAACGACGAGATTCATTTTTTTTTATATTCAGTGTGTTTTAAAACCTACTGTGTTTTAAATACAGCATTATATATTTGTCTCCGCTGATTTGTTTGTTTTGCAGGTATAACATGATGTTTGTCCCCTTCACTGGGATTGATAATCACAATAGGAACGTCACACTTGGTGCTGCAATTCTCGGTTCTGAAACGGCAGAGACGTATAGCTGGTTACTTAAGGCGATCAAGAACGCATATGGGTACGCGCCTCCCGTAATCGTTACTGACCAAGACCCTGCGATGAAAAGGGCTATAGCGGATGTTTGGCCTGAGTCTAGGCATCGATTATGTATGTGGCACATCATGGATAAACTCACTACAAAGGTCTGTTTCTTATATTACATGTTTTTCTTTTTTTTACATGTGTATTTTTTTACTGTGTTTTAATTTTTGTTTTTTTAACATACATGCGTATAATGTTCCTTTAGGTCGGGGCTGCCCTATGTTCAAATACAGATTTCAGGAAACGATTGTCTGCAGTTGTTTGGACTGATTCTCTGTTGCCCGAAGCGTTTGAGACTGAATGGGCAGCTATTTTAAATGATTTCGGTTTAACCGACCATGAATGGCTGACGTACATATACGGGCTACGTGAATCATGGATTCCTGCTTACTATCGCGAAGAAGAGATGTCTGGTCTTATGCGGACATCATCTAGGTCCGAAAGCGAGAATCACTTTTTCGGCAAGATTAGCAATCCAAAGTGCACGTTGGTTGAATTTCTTAGCCACTTCGACACAGCTGTTGAAGCGCAAAGACACGAGCATCGAAAAAACGATCATGACACTCGATACACCAACCCTGGAGAGTGGAGTGATTTTGTTCTCGAGAAGCAAGCAGCTCAGGTATATACCAGAACTATATTTCTTGATGTTCAACTCGAGATTCAACATGCTATTCATCGTTGTACCAGTGTCAGAATAGATCACGTCGGTGATTTCATTAAGTTTTTTATAAAGGATCTCGATCAGCCATGTTCTTCGTTCTTCGAGGTGATACTTTGTTTTACTTAATGTATACATTATTTGTAGTTTTATTTAAGTATCCATCTTTTTTTATGAAATGTGTTTTATGGATATTAAATGTTACAGGTTAGGATACGCGAGGAGGATGTTACTGTTAAGTGTAACTGCAACAGGTTTGAGCAGTTTGGATTGTTGTGCAGTCACATTTTTTGCGTGTTACGGATTCTTGATGTAAGGGAGTTTCCGAAACAATATATACTGAGGCGTTGGACGCGTGAAGCTGTTCCAAATAGTTCCCCCGGGTCCATTCTTACGGATGGTGGAGATCCAGATCGTACTGAGGAGATTAACCGTTGTGTTCGTGAGATTAGTCACGCAACTGAGTATGTTGTGAACAAGTTGATTTCAAAATTTGATAAGTTGTCTGATTTCCGTGATCATATCAAGCAGTTTATGTCAGTCGTTGATGAAGCTCAAATAAATGCACCTCCCAAGACACGACGTAATTGATTTGCTGAACTGCTGGGAGTTGCTCCAGAGAGCACGGCCACTATCCGTGTTCCAGTTGGTACCAGGTTCAAGGGTTGTGGTTCTCATAAACGCCTTAAATCTCAAAAGGAGCGAGCCATAAGTCAGTCTGGACGTAAACGTCGTCAATGTTCATTATGTAAAAAATACGGTCATAACAGAGTAACCTGTTGGAAATACACCGTGGCTGTGCCTGAGGCAGGTGCTTCGGGGAATGCTGAAGGTAATGAAGTTACAATTCGCGAAGGAGACGCTGCTACAGTTGTTGAAGGTGACGGTCCTGGATCAAACGATGCTGATGATGTGTTTTACACATCTGGAAACGAAGAAGATATGGATGATGAAGACATGGGAGAGTAGGATCTTTTTTATCAATATGTTAAGTCTTTTGCTGAACTATTCAATTTTCTGTTTTATTTTTCGCGTATGTTTGTTTTTGGATTTGTTTTTGTTGATTTTAAGAATTGTTGGATTCGACATTTTATGTTAATGTTGCTTTGTGTTTTAGTGTTAAGTTTGTTTTTAAATAGCCTCCTGTGTTTTATAGGATGGTTGATTTGTTCGTGGTTTTGGTATATAGTTTTACTTGTAAAAAAAGGTGTTTTAACTCTGTTTAATTATAGAGTGTTGATGAAATAGATAGGCTGGTTTCCAGATCACAGTATTTCAACTGTGTTTAAAGTATTAAAATGTGTTTTAACTTCCAGAGAAACCATCAGCCTGTTAAATGTAATGTGTTTTAACAGTTATTTGTGTGTAAAGATTAAAATGTGTTTTAAGTAAATGAGAATCCATCAGCCTGTTATGTGTAATGTGTTTTAACAGATTTTTTGAACTTGAAGTCAATGTTTTTTATTACTTTATTTGAATGCAGGTTTCGGTATACAGTTTATTTTGTAAAGCTATTATAGTTTTTTAACTTTGTTTTAAGTATAGTAGACTTGATTAAATAGATAGGCTGGATACCAGATCACAGTATTCAACTGTGTTTAAAGTTTTAAAATGTGTTTTAACTTCTAGAGAAACCATCAGCATGTTATATGTAATGTGTTTTAACAGTTGTTGTGTTTAAATATTAAAATGTGTTTAAGTAACTGAGAATCCATCAACCTGTTATGTACAATCTGTCATACAACTGTATGTCTTATGTAGATCTAAACAAAGTAATATTTATCGACATAAAATCACATTGTTATACTGAACACACTAAACATATACTAATTTCTAATTTCTAAAAGATAACTGAACAAACTGAACAAAATGTTAAAACTGTTTTTTTAGAACACCCCACATTACTTCAATAAACCACCGGCAACGAAGTATTTTACGAAAACATCCCATTTGAAGTTACTTATCCAATCTTTCAAGGATCGTGTCATAGGCTTGTGCTTCTAGCTTCTTTTTTTCTTCTGCCGACAACTTGTTATATTTAGCAACCTCAGCTTTAACAAAACCTCTGTACTCGTTTGCTTCACTTAGGAGCATCTTCGTAATGTACTTATTCCTGAGATCGTCAATTTCTTTGCGCTGCTTGTATGAAATCTCACCCGCATCAGTGCACTCGTTTGAGAACCCGCATTCCCAAGCTTTTCCATCAACGCCCTTGTATGTTTCCATATGGCGCATCAGGAAAACGCCACAATCTATTACATTATTTTTTGTACGCCATGGCATCTCCAATCGTACCGGCTCAACTTTACCGATCAACCCGCCCGCTGGATGCCCAATTTTTTCCAAGTACACTGATAAAGCATCACGCTGCATGATAAACAATTTAATCAGAGTGTGTTTTAAACTAATTTCATGTTAATGCACACCGTTATTAACAAAGAGATTCATTTATAATTCTGCTTCAGGGGTTTTTAGTTTCATAATACCGTTATTAGGTAGTGGCACATTACACTGTGTTTTTAAAGAACTAATAGTGATGTTAACGTATGATGCGGTACCAATGTGTTTTAACTTCAAACTTCAAAATTCGGATGAAGTGTGTTTTAATTTAATATTTTTTGTTATGTATTTGTCACATTACACTGTGTTTTAAATTATTAATAGCGCTGGTAAAGTATCTTTCAGTATCAATTGTGTTTTAACATCAAACTTTAAAATTCTGCTTCAGTGTGTTTTAAGTTAATATAATTCAGTTTCAATTATGTTTTCACATCAAACTTTATATAACTTTATGAACTACCTTAAAATTTTTAGCAGTTTGTTATTTGTGTTATAACAAAGGTGTAATCAAATGGCATGCATTTCTATAACAAGGGACGTTTGTAGTTTATATATAGAGGGGCGTACCAACTTTTCCGGCCGTTTTTTGTATTTGGCTTGCATTGAGATATCCTTAGCGCTGTTGTCCAAAACCTCTACCTTCATGTCCCTTAAATTAAAACATACGCAATAGAAATGACCGTCGTCTAAGACTGGTACAAAGATGAGCGACTTGTCGGGTATCTTTTTCACATCAGCATAAATTAAAACTGGTTCCATGTTTTCTGCGAATATTTTTGCCCGGGTTTTTGCATTTTTTATGTAGTCGTCTTCATTCTGCATTTCAAAGTCATTGCGTTAAAATATTTACAAAAGGTGTAAACTTATATGACAAGTTCTTTATGATCAGCCTTACCAACATATTTACCGAACAGAACAGGCGTGCAATGCTCCCTCTTTGCTTGAACTTTTCTTCATAATTCAACAAATCCGCCCATGCGCTTATTACCAATATGTGCACTTCGATACCCGGCAGTAATGATTCGAGCGGAGATCTCATAACCGGCACTCCTTTCTTAGTCCTAAACACAATATCCCTAATGTATACAAATGTGTTTTAATCAGCGTGTTATCATATTGTGTGAAAATAATTTGTACAAACATTCATATTATAAATGGCTTTTCTGTAACATACCACATTGAACCCCAGGCTGAAAACATGTATGAGCTGACCGAGATCTCAGCGTTTTCAAGCCTTGCCTTAATCTCTACTGCCCGCTTCACGTATGGAGACCTTAGAACATCGGTCAACTCTGGTTGTCTTTGCGGTCTTAAATCCCGCTTTCCAAGGTCCAACTCATGTATAAGCTGCCCACGTCTAATCGAATATTCATATTCCTCCTGTGTTTTTTGTGAGATCGGTGTGATGGCGAGTGCGGGCTGCTCCACTACTGTAAGCTGAGTCGTCGGTGTGGTTGTCTTGTCAACCGTCTTGCATACCTCATCTACCAATGAAGGTGTCCACTGCGACAACTGTGACATTTCCACATTCTCCTTATTTCCTTCTTTTTCTGGTGTTTTATCCGTACGAGTTTGTGGTTGTTCAGTTGGCGTGCAAGTCGATCCAAACCTTCTCAGCTTATCAGTCCACAATGTGTGTATCTCTTTTATTTTCTCACTTTCGGGGTACATTTGGAAACCTTCTGTAAAAGTGTCGTTGATCCTTTTAACACATTCGTCGAATTGATTCAAGAACACTTCCAACATTCCCGCATGTACCTGATTTACATAATCCACATATTATCATTGTCTTAACCAGATTAAAAATGTGTTTTAATCTGCAATGTGTTTTAACCAGATTAAAAATGTTTTACCAATATGCAATGTGTTTTAACCAGATAAAAAATGTGTTTTACCAATCATAATTGTTTTTTCAATGCTTATTGTGTTTTATTCCAATCAGCATTGTGTTTTAGCAATCAGAATGTGTTTTACTATTATGAAAGTGTTTTAACAGTGTTTTAACAATCAGAATGTGTTTTACTATTATGAAAGTGTTTTAACAGTGTTTTACCAATCAGAATGTGTATCAAAGGTTCAGAGTGATATTTTTTCCCAATTTTCAATGTGTTTTACTATTCTGAAAATGTTTTTTTTGGTTTTCTGAATGTGTTTTTAAGGTGTTGCATGTGCCACATCTCTAAAAGATTATTTTTAAGTTTTTTCTGTTTTCAATGTAAATGTTTTTCACTTATGTTTATGTTTAGTAGAATAAATTGGAAAATTATAAGATTACCTCATCGCTTTGTGTCGCTTGTGGCGTTGATACCATAGGTGAGGTAATCCCCGGCTGACTTTGTTGTGTTTGCCCCCACTCGCCTGCTTCTTTGTAGTATTTTTCTATATCGGATGTATCCACAACAGGCATTGTTTCCGGACCAACATCTACATTCAGGCATACATTAAACTCTGCATGGAAACCCGCATTAACCGGAATTTCTTCGACAACAGGCGCAGTTTCCGCGCCCCTTTCAACATCAGTGTTATTCTTCCCAACATCATCGGTTTTCGCCCGCTCCTTTTCAATTTGTTTCTTTTTCGGTACCTCTGAGACCGGAGGCTTACCATGCGTTTTTCCGGCCGGCTTCACAACAGCCTTTTTCCTTTTTTCTGGATCACATTTCCTAATGTGTTTTACAGTCTTGGATTCATGTTTTTTATTTGCTTTCACTTCTTTTGCTTCAATTTCTTCATCAGATTTTTTTTTCAAATGGATAGCGTTGTTCCGGTTGCAACTCATACGCATCCACCAAAATTTGATCAAATCTGACCGAGTCCAACTTCATGCTAACTGCCTCGATATCGTCATCAGTGATATCTTCGATGAGATGAGTCGCTCTTTTCTCACCTTCCTTGTATTCCTTTTGGTCTCGTATCAACGCAGCCTGTAAAAAACCAAGAACAAACTGATGTCAGATGTGTTTTAAGGTTTGTATATACATCAGATTGTGTTTCATAACTTGTAATTATGTTTAACAACAAGTCGATTGTGTGTTGATGGTTGTTCCTATTCCACATTACATCACATTGTGTTTTTTTGTGATCAGATTTCATCATAATGGTTTTCACCATATGTTGGCATTATATTGGTGCATTACTATATTGAAACAATATTAATGTGTTATAACAGCAAACAGATGTGTTTTAAAACACATTCATAGTGTGTCATTTAGAAAAATATATATCTACTTAGAACATACCACTAGCAAAGGCATTGGTCCAAGAAATGGTTCCTTTGGTGTCCATGTTTCCACCGTTCGATCCAGACACCTGATCATGTACTCACACCAGTTAAAACTTCTGATATTCTTCCCTCGATGCAAGGCTGGTAAAAACTTCATATTAATTGATGAATTCGTAGTTGTCTCTCCGAGCAGTGTGTTGTAGAACAACAAAAAATTCAACACAAAGATTCTCCCGCTCGCTTGTTGGCCCTGCATGTATGTTTTGAATTGAACAGGCGTCAACCTTGCAGGAGCGTTTTCGAATTGTGCTTTCCATTCTGCCACAACCTCGTGGAAATCAGCCCTTGCTCTCTCTACTTCCTTTATTTCTTCACTCCCTCTTGGTACGCCGAACACATCGTGCACCAATTCTTCTGTTATTTGAATGTGGTGGCTACCGCAATTCAAGACCCGTGTCTTAGTGTCGTAGTTATTTACCAACCACCAACCCAAACTTGAGGGAATCGGACCTATTCGAAAGCTAAGTATTGACCCGAAACCTATGTTTTCCACAGCCCCCCGTTGATTTTCGTTCAAAGATTCCATCAACTCCCCCATGTGCTTAAGAGCCAATCGCAAAGTTAGTTTCCCATCAGAAAGTGGTATGTAATTCTTAACCGTTGTCGGCCTCTTGCGTGTTTTTGAGTCTTTGCTTGAACTAGCATCTGTCGGTCGTTGTGTTTTTTCAACAACTTGTGGGACAGCACCCGACTTCGTTTTTTTCCAAGGTGGGTTGTCAAAATCATCATCAGAATCTTCCATTGTGGAACCTGACAAAACACCAACACACGCAGCCGATCAACTAGTCAGTCTTTTCAGTAACTGAAATGTAGTTCATAATTTTGAATTTTACCGTGTGATGCTTCTTTAGGCTTATTGACTCTTGGTGTAACTGCAGCTTTCTTTTCTTTCGGTTCGATTCCCGCCTTTTTGTCCTTCCTTTTCTTACCGGTATCGACTCCCTTGTTGCTTGCGTCGGGTGATATAAAGCCCATAAAAGTTGTTAGTATTATGCATTGTGTTTTACATCATCAAATATATGGTTACACGTTTGTTCATCTAACTTACAAATGGGCATTTCACGATTTTCGTTGGTTCCCGACGGTAAATCGTCATTTTTATCCATTACGTTCGGAAACAGATGTGCAATGTCAGACAGAAGGGTGTCGGCAGGCGGTTGTTGTGCGCAGTCTACTTTGTTGTCTACCGTTTTTGTAGTTTTGTTAACAGGTTCAACTGTTAGTAACAAAAAAACACAACTGATCAGACAGATAGCCATATAAGTTACCCCCCACCCTTCACTGCCACAACTAACCGCACCTAGTAAAGGTGATGCTTCTTCTGTGTCTGATTCATCCAGTATAATTGGTTTGTCTGGTGGGTTTCCGGGTACCCTTGAAAGCCATTTTCCTTTTATTCTCTCACTCTTTCTCCGTTTGACTGGAAAACACTTGTTTAGGATTTATAAAACACCATTCCCAATCCAACATTCCCTTTATAAATCATAGTTCAGTAGGCCTTCAAAACTTAAGAAATCAATTACAATTGGAAAACCCATAAATGACATTCGTTTATGAAAAACCCATTAACAACCTGACCTTAAAACACATCAGTTTAAAACGTGCCCATAAAATACATTTGTTTAAAACCTGTCCATAAAACACATTTGTTCAAGAGAAACCCACTAACAAACTGACCTTAGAACACATCTTTCTTAAAACCTCCCTACAAAACACATTTGGGGGCAAACTCATTAACAAAAAGAAATTTAAAATACAACCCACACAC
The DNA here is from genome assembly GCA_030545235.1 of Helianthus tuberosus. Classification (NCBI taxonomy): domain Eukaryota; kingdom Viridiplantae; phylum Streptophyta; class Magnoliopsida; order Asterales; family Asteraceae; genus Helianthus; species Helianthus tuberosus. Next base: position 588,102 of record JARYGA010060206.1, read on the forward strand.
ACAAATTAACAATCTATCAAACCCACATAACCAGATCATAAAACACATTACCAAACTGACCTTAAAACACATTAGGTTTAAATGTGCCCATAAAAGACATTTGTTTAAAACCTGTCCTTAAAACACATTTGTTCAGGAGAAACCCACTAACAAACTGACCTTAGAACACATCTTTCTTAAAACATCCACATAAAAACACATTTGGGGGCAAACTCATTAACAAAAAAAAGTTTAAAATACAACCCACACACACAAATTGACACTCTTTAAAACCCACATAACCAGAAAATAAAACACATTACCAAGCACAAACAATGAAAAACACAGTCATCTCCAACAAACGGGAATCATACACACATTTGTTATTTAAAACACATACCTACGGTTCCGGCGCCTACAACCTTTGTTCCGGCGACTGTCTTTTCTCTTCCAGCGACTTCGATTCTACTCACATCCATCTTCTTCGAATCCACCTTTTTTTTAATCTCTTCCCTGCAAACATAAAACACTTCAATGTAGAACACGATTGAACCCTAATCGCCTAATAAAACACAGAATACAATGTCCGTTTGCTCTTACGTATATAGAAGTTCGAAAATCTCTTATCTCCATCCATGATTTTAGTTATTTTTGGTATGATTTTTGAGTGATTTCGTTGTGGGTTTAGAGAGAGAAAGTGAGAGAGATGGAAACTCGCTTGTAATAAGGAGATTTGACATGTTGACGGTTATTTTTTATTAGTTTAAAACACTGTGATGCCGATTTTGCCCCTGATCATTTAAAACAATCTATTAAAAATAGTTAAATATTACAAGATTGCCATTGATTTAATCTCCACCCTTAAACACACCAATCTGATGGACCAGATCGCTTCCTAGACTTTCTAGGAAAAACACACTTTCCGTGCGAACCCTACTCTATTATTAGTATATTGTTATAACTAATTATTATAATAATTCATTTATTTTATCCCTTTACTATATATATTATACCCCTCTAACCCGTTTAACTTTTTAATAATTTGATTTTTCTCTGATTACTTGCATTCTTTTGCTTAAAAAAAACTAAATACGAAGTTGTGTTTGATTTTTTCTCGACATTTTTATATAAATTTTATTAAAAACGCAGTTGTGTTTGAAATATAGTTTTTTCTGGTATCATGTGCTATATCAAGTGCCGGTGTCACAACGGTTCCATGATGAACGGAGCCGACACCGACTGAACCACGTCGATACCAGTATTAGTCTTATCGGAACCAATATCGGTATATACTTACAAAAATATACGCTTTTAGCCCATCTGTTTTTATTTAGTTTGATTTCCATCCGATATCCCGCGTCCAATATCTTTTTTATAAAGTAGAATACAATACTGTGTATAAAAAAATATCACCACCAAAACTGACAATGACATCGGTATTGCTATAGTTATTATGGGAACCGACACCTGTATTCATTTTTTATGATTTTCAATGTAAAACACATTATTTTGAACATATCATGACTTTAAACAGAGTGTCGGTACCATAACGAATTGAACAAAACTGTCGGAATTCCCGCCGCATCGCGCGGGCAAATCCACCTAGTTATTATTATTATACTTTGTTTTATATTATTATTATATTGTATAACAATTTGAGGCAAACCCTTCCTTTTGACTTAATTAGCATCCTTTTCATTTTTATCCATTTTTTTGCACTAGAAAGAATCAAATGGTTTTTTCCCCCCTATTCCCACATACCCTATATCTTATTTTCACACCCCCTATTGTATACGGGACGTATACAATTATACGGCCGTATGGAATGTTTTTTAATAGGAAAATGCGCAGGGAATGTTTTTTTATTTTATTATATACGGCCCGTATATAGTTATACGAGTCGTATACATGTGTATACGATTTGTAAAACGTATACGACTCAATGGATTTATTTTTGTGGGTTTTTGATGTTAACACATTTATACGGGCCGTATAACTATATACGGGCCGTATATAATGGTGTTTTTTCAAATATCACGATTTTTTCCCGTAAAAACACAATCATTCTAGGGTTTCTAAACTTTTCATCACCTTTAACAATGTCGATAAACGTTGATCGGAACATGCCGCTTAAATCGGAGCACAGGTAGAGTAACGTTACCGATCAGTCCGTTGATGGAAACCTTAGCGATCGCAGAGATCTTCGTGTTGGTTATTTATCGATTTGACCAGGAAATGATTGGAGGTGATTGTTACTTTTAATAAGCTGTCATAGTTGTCAAATTCGATTTCAACAATTTTTTTCCTTTTCCTTCAATTTCTAAAACATTCTCCGATACATGAAGACGTGTCGGGTTCTTGTACTGGTATTTTAATGAAGTATTGAAGATTGAATGTGCAAACCCAACCGTTTTTTACTACGGAAACGGTGGCTATGCGAAATACAAACCGCAATCTTTTGTGACTATGGGAAACACAAGTTTTCTTTTTGAGCTTGATGGATGTCCGTTATCTCAGTTGAGGCGGGCATTGTTTAAATCTGAATATAACTAGATGTTACGTGTATCAGCGTTGTTTATCACCATGTGTGAGCATTGGAAACCCGACAAACAGTCTTGACAACTGTGACAGTTTATCTATCTATGTGTGTCACATCCATCCTGTTATAGCAATCGATATGATTAATTTTACAGATTTTTTCTAATTAGCGTTGTTAACTACCAAAAGAATGCATACTCAAATAGTTCTAGTGGACGAAGCAAAGACTACTAAAGATGAGTTGGTGATAAATATCGGAGCTGTTATCTCGGTTGTTCAGTACTTTCGTGATAATAAAACAAGCAGGCATTGATTTTGCCAAGATTGAAGGAAAGAATCTGGCCATAAGCGTTGTGGATTCTCAGCGTTATTCGAATGTAAGTGGATCGAGTGATACACTTATCCATAAGCGTTGCAGTTTGCATCAACTCTCCTATATGTGATCAAACTTGGACATCAGACGTAAATCTTGATTCAGATCTCTGTTCGGTTATCTTTCCAACATTAACAACATTGGATCTTCATTCTGTCACTTTGTGTGTTGACAAAGCTGACAAACACATCGGTATTTTCTCAAAATGTGCAAACTTGAAGAATCTCACATTAAAGGAGTTTGCAACAACGGGATCAGATGGTTTGAGTATCTTTCATCCTCGTTTGGCTAATCTCACACTTGAAAATGACAACTTTGTGAGGGTGAGGGCCGATCCAAAAAACGAAAAACAAGGATCGTTCTAATAGATTAAATAGAATAAACCCTTTTTTACCATTTTTTACCCAACTATATATGGGCCATATAACAGTATACGTCCCATATACAATCATCGTATACATTGTATACGATCGGTAAAAATATTTTTTACCAAGAGTATACGGTCGTATAAACAGTATACGACTCGTATACATTTGGTAAAAAAAATCTTTCTTTCCTTTTCATGAGGTAAAACCGGTTTCAACATCAAGTGTTGTATCGGAATCAGGCGTTGGAAGGATTGTAGTAGTAGGACATTGGTACCACTGTGAAAATTGCATCGGTCATCTTTCCAAACTACAACACACGATAATGGCTGATGGTTCTTCGTTGAGGAAACCAAACGTAGACGGAGATGATAGGCCTGGTAACCGGAAGAGAAAAAACAGTATTGTACACATTTAGAAGGTGAAGATCTTCTGAACCAACCGAAATCCACAAATCCCAAGAGTTTCTTCGTAGATTCCGTCCGGGTTCCAAACTCTTTCACTCAAAGTTAATATTCACTGTGGTGGATGCAAGCATAAAGTTAGAAAAATACTCAAGAAGATTGAAGGGTACACAATTGAACGGACGATATGTATCTGTCACACCCCCAAAATCCACCTGCAGAGTACCACCGCTTGGAGGCGTGACTGACCAGGATCCAGCCACCAATCATATTGAACAAGCATATAAGTAGTCATAAAATCCAACCAATACAATTGGTGTTCAAACAAAACATAGTTAAGTTGCAAGCGGAAGCATAAGTCTTAAATCAAAACATAAGTTTAATTGTTTCAAAGTTTAACATGGCACGCAGTCGTCCATGTCCCACAACGATCCTCCTCCATGCAAGCTCCAGCTAAGAATCTAAGGACCTGCAAAGCATGTAGTAACGAGTCAACAACAGGTTGAGTGAGTTCACGGTTGGGTGTTCGTTTTAAGTTGTTTCGAAAACAGTTTCCTTTATCTGGCATCCTGCCGTGGGGGTTACCCCATAGTTAAAAACGTGACTTGTTTATTCCCGGTTACTCTGGCAATCCAGCCGTGGGGGCTACCCCGTATTAGTTATCTGGCATTTCGGCCGTGGGGGCTACCCCATGTATACACTAGACTCGTTACCATATCGACTGCTGACTGTAGTCATGTTTATGTGCCCTGAAACTGTCAATGTCTATCATCATTGACGTGCCCCAGATCCATTAGTTCACGCCCGTCCTCTGCGGCACGGTGTGAGGTTTGTCAGACCTAAATAGCGCTATCTAACTAATGACCCGCTCGCCATTGGCCCGGCGATTAAGTCGATATAAAAAATGAGGGACTTCGTGATAGAGTTTTGGTCTAGTACGAGTTATCTGTCCGTGAGGACGAGGAATTACATTCCTGAACCTTTGCTGTCCTACCCAGGGAGGACGAGGAACCCAGTTCCTTAACCCCATTCCCAACCCAGGGAATCCCATGCTTTGTAGAGGGTGTGAACTCACCTTGGTTTGCTCGGTAGATACACAGAAAAGTCAAACAAGCAATATTGTGGTCACTCGCGTCCTATCATAGTTGTATCATACATGTCAGGTTCGTAACCAAATAGCACACGGATGTTTCTAGCACATTGCATTCAAGTATCGTTCATGGCATACACGTTTAATCATGGCAGATCAACAATATTCACGTTCGAGTAACGTATAAGGTCTGTGCATTAGGCCCAAGAGTCCGGCCCAATCAATTAAGCCCGTAATGGGGTGCAAGTCCAAACAGTGCGTATCTGTGTATAGTCTCGAGTCGCAACTAGGCGTTTACGACTCGCAACCTGAGTCGCAATCATGGTTTCGGTTCGTGTTGTTTTGGTCTCGAGTCGCAACCGGACTCGTAACTGTGGTTTCGAGTCGTAAGGTTTGTGTGCTGATCACTTGTGGTTTCGAGTCGCAACCAGGTGTTTGCGACTCGCAATCTGTGTCGCAACCGGGGATCTCGACTCATCATGCACTGGTTTCGAGTCGCAACTGGAGGTTTCGGCTGGACAACTGCTGATTCGGTACAGTGTACTACCCAATAACATTCTGATTTCATGCACCATTATGTACTATCCTCATAAACATGTCTATTTGTCTAATCCTAACCAAAAATGGATCAAACACAACAGATTTCAAATATTCAGCCACATTCATATCATGTTCAACAAGTTCTTCATATATTCAAATAGTTCATCATGATCATTCAAGCTTGTTCATCATATTTTCGGTTTCTAACATTAATCACAAATATAATCATGAACAACAATTCAAACATTCGATCATACTCGTTTAACGGTTTCAAGTCATCACATAACATCTCCAAAATCTATCCTAATCCGAATAACATGATGCTTTCTATTCACATGTGCAAGCCGGTTTTATGAACATTCACATTTAATGATTTGAATCACATTTCAATACAAGATATCATGAGCTCATTGTGCAATATATCCGAAACATGTTAGCCGATTATCAACAACATATACATCCGATTCACGAAACATTATCAAGCATACAACTACACAAGTTAATCATATCATTCATACCATTATTAAACAACAACAAACATCATAAAATCACTAACCGGTTGATGAGTTTCAAAGGCGAGTATGAAACTTCCGAGTGTGTGTGTGTGAGCCGATCCGCTAGTCCTAGTGTCACCGGTTTGGATCCGAGAAGAAGGAGGAGAAATATGATGTTTGGTGTCTAGGGTTTAGTGAGAGGGAGTAGGAGAGTGTGTGTTATCCAAAGAGAATGGCAACATGGCTAACACTAAGATTTATATACTTGTTTCACCTTGTGCACCCTAATGGGCTTTCGAAATAGGCTAAGTGTGTATGTGTGGCCCAACCGGCCCATAAGTCGTTGTTCACTCGGTTCATATACATACCCGTATACATACACACAAGCATACACATAGCATAACACATAATCATATAAGTTCGCACATATCATTCATCAAATCATTAATCACATAAGTTAACTAATCACACGTTTAAGTATACAGCGAAAGGTTCTAAATTTCGAGTTGTCACATCATCCCCAAGTTGAAAGAAATTTCGTCCCGAAATTTGGTAGGCACTCACTGAGGAAGCTAGTTAAGTTGTATGGTTTCCTGGTTTTCCTGGGGTGTCACAGTATCAACAACTAGTGACTGGGAATATGGCTATGAAGAATACGTGTCGGGTTCTTCTGCTAGTTATTTGGAATGTTTTGAATCATCATAGAAGATGTGTCGGGTTCTGCTGCTAGTTATTCGGAATGTTTCGAATCATCACAGAAGACGTGTCGGGTTCTGCTGCTAGTTATTCAAGTAAGTGTCTAAAAATCTGAAAATTCAGGTTTACCTTGTTAGTTTCTCAAAAAAAAAACACTACAGAATCATCTGCTTCCTGAATCTGAATCTGAATCAGAATGTTAACTCTCGTTTCTTCAACTTCATCTTCAAGAACAATGATGAACAGATGATGACAGATAATACTTCATTTGTCGAGAAACCATACTGTCAAGAAACTAACATCTTTTAATACTTCATTGCGTATGTGCTTGTGCTGTAGAAACCGATGATGAATTTGTGTATCTAAATCAGGTTCTCTGCCTTAGAGAATGGCGAGTTCTTTTCAGTTATTTCTGTTGATCCACAAATTCCATTGTTTAAATCAGAATCAGGTTCTCAAGACAAGGATCGTTCTAATAGATTAAAGAGAATAAACCCTTTTTTACCATTTTTTACCCATAGTATACGGGCCGTATAACAATATACGGCCCGTATACAATCATCGTATACATTGTATACGATCGGTAAAAATATTTTTTACCAAGAGTATACGGTCGTATAAACCGTATACGACCCGTATACATTTGGTAAAAAATGGTAAAAAATTGCATCAGGAAGCTCAACTTGAACGGACCCATTATTCGACCGAGTAATCAATTGTATTTTTTTAGTTGCTTCTCTTGTTAAGTTTCTGACCCAACCGAAATCTACAAATTCAAGTCAAGGATCGTTCTAATAGATTAAAGAGAATAAAGCAAGGATGTTGGGAATTCGCATAAACATATACTCGTTTCATAACCTCCTCCTATAAATCAACCACAAATGACAAAGAGCCTGTATTAGAAACCATCCTATGTCTTTTACCAACCGAAGAGGCAACAAGGACAGATAATACTTCATTTGTCGAGAAACCATACTGTCAAGAAACTAACATCTTTTACTCATAAACCCTTGAATCCCAACGTTTCATTTGTAACCGTAAGGATGATGCATATTTGTACGTAAAGATCTCTACACAAACTCTTCTACATCTTTTAACCAATTGTCCATCACTTAAGACCTTGAAAGATTTGTTGAAATCGAAGAAAATAGTAACTAGCAGAAGACGTGTCGGGTTCTTCCAACAAATTGTGTATGTGTTTGTGCTGTAGAAACCGGTGATGAATTTGTGTATTGAACCCTACCTCGAAACAAACAAACAAAATCCTGATAGTCTTCTAGCAGAACCCGACACGTCTTCTATGATGATTCGAAACATTCACGAACAACAAGGGACTCACACTCATTGTTGCGAATTTGGTTTCTTCGGTACAGGTTGATGAAACCGAAGATTCAGACTCCTTACAACTCTCATCAAATGCCTCACCATTCCTTTTATTCTATAAATATTAAATAAAGAATAACACCATGCCCGTAATCCCGCGTTGATAGCTTCCGTTTTATTACAGTCATACGACACGATTTCTTGTTCTTCAATCTTTGTTACTTGTTAATGTTTTATTTTTTTCTACTTTTAGAAATGTTTGAGCACCTCACGACTGTAAAATATCTAGTGTGATTTACACCTTAAATCCTTATACATTGAGAAAAATCAAATTTTCGTTCCATACGGGCCGTATAAGAGTATACGGTCCGTATACGCGTTCGTATACATTGTATACGACCAGGCAAACTTATTTACACATGGTGTATACGGGCCGTATACTGTTATACGGCCCATATAGAATAAAAAAACTGACAAAGCCTGTGTCTGTGCCAGCAGACTTTGTCAGTTTTTTTTATTCTATACGGGCCGTATAACAGTATACGGGCCCGTATACACCATGTGTAAATAAGTTTTCCCATGTGTTAATATTAGGACCCTTTTTTTTTCTTTTCCTTTTTTTTTGTTAAGCCTCACTTATAACTTAACTAGGTTAGAACCCCGTGTATTACACGGGTTGAATAAATATAATTTTATATACTAAGTAATAAAATAGTTACATCTTTTAAAAACTCGTGTATTGCACGATTTGAATAAACACATTTCTTACACGAATAATGTAATACGTTAAAACATTTAGACATCAAGACGTGTTTTCTAACAAAAAGAACTTTGATGTACTATTTACTTATTGTAACATCTCACTTTATTTTTTATTAGGTTAGAGAATTGTGTATGGTTTTTAATATTTTACTTTGTTTTTTTATTTATTATTAAGTTAGAAACTTACGTATTACCTGATGTTGGATAATCAGCAGAAAAAAAAGAAATATTTTAGTAAAAAGTATTAAATATACAAGAGATAAGCTAGATATTATGATTTAATATTATTATTTCATTAGAGTGTAAAACGGGATAATAGGATTCTTTATTATAAATAGGATTCTAAATATACCATGTATAAAAAATATACATGTTCTACATGTATTGAATAAATTATTTTAACGAAACAGTTGATTAAAATAAATATCTTTATTTTAATATGTGATTATCAGTTATCCTTGTCCTTATCATCAAAATATAAAAATAATTAAAACTACCAATTAAATAAAATCTTTATCTTTATAAATATTTAAAACGCTAATATTTTTTTTAGATTTCAATAATTATATATGATTATAATAATTAATATATTATTATCAGTTATCTTTGTCTTTATCATTAAAATCTCTTCTACAAATTTTAAATTTAATATTATCAATAAATGACTTTCCATAATAAATGTTTAGAAAAATAATTAAGACTGTCTCATAGAACGCCATGTGTCCCAAACATGGTTTCTTTTATTATATGTATAGATTACTAAAATGTTGTCCTTCTTGTATTGTGGTTAACCTTTTTAATTTCTTAAATTTGTATGTTTTATAGGTAAACGGATAAAACAAAACAAATAAGGCCTCTAATAAATTGTCTCCATTATTATCTTCTTGGGTACCTGGTTTTTCAGAAAAAATACGTTAAGGTTATCCAGATTTGAAAACCATATAATGAATGCTGGTACCGCTTCTAATAATAACAATACCGATGTCGGAAAAAAAACTATAAAAATGAATATCAATACAGGTTCCGCAAAATAACAATACAATATCGTATCGGTATAAGTTCTGTTCATCATTGCACTATTTTGAATAACACTCTTTTTAAAAAAAAATTATACAAGAATGTCAATAAATAATTACTAAACACAATCGCGTATAAATATTTAAAAAATATATATATAATGAATGGGAGTTATCGGCCAAAAAAAATTAAATAAACAATAAGTAAATGATATAAGGGATAAAATAAAAAAAATTAAGAAAAATGAATATAATAACATAAAAAAGTTGTTTTAGTATTCATCATAAGTTAGAACTCATATGTATGATGGGGATTTCGCCAGAGCTAAATGTCTCGTGGACTATAGCTAGCTCACATTTCTAGATACATAAAATCATTTTTATTTATATGATACAAATAATTTATCTTGGGGGATATATAAAATCGGTTTCATTTATATGATAAAAATAATCTATATTGTTGCGTTTGCATCATTTGATCTCGCAAAAGGATGAAAAATGTTTGTGAATGGTATTTCAATTATAAGAGAAACTCTCATCTAATTTTGTTCACTAGATCAAACTCAATTTGAACTGAGTTTAGACAAAAAAAGTTGTAAACGTTTAAAAATACTATACTAGTTTGAGTTAAATCGGATTAGTTACTAATAAACAACTTTAGTTAAATAATAAAAAAATAAAAAAAAACAAAAAAAAAACTTAAAATAATTTATTTTTAAAAATGTAATTAATAATAGAAAAATTTGGATAGGTCAAAGTTTTACTCAATTTTAAATTATGACTACGTGAAGGTGTAATTGGCGTGAAGAGAAGTAGATCGTGAGGCCTGTATGGAATTCATTTTTTTCTCTTTCTTTTTTTTATAGGTTTGAATGGTTTGGGAGGGGGGGGGGGGGGGGGGGGGTGTTTGGGATCTGGCATCAGGCCCTCTGTGTTAGTCATCTGGATTTGCTGCCCCTTCCATTTGCCAGGTCTAATAATCACCCTCTCTGTCGGCAACGTCTTCTTGGTCCTACCGCCATTGGAAGGGGCGGCTCTTATGGTGTGCGGGAAGGACTTCCGCACAAGGCCCGTGATTTCGAGGGGTACGGGATTTAAAAAAAATGATATATATATATATATATGTATGTATATATGTTATTTAAAAAAATTGTACACGCATACCAAATCCAATATAGAGGCCCATTATCAAATACATTTTTATGCTTTATAATTTACCCAACTTAACATTAAGTTTATTAGGCCCAATCCAATATATAAACCCACTTGGCTACGCAATTTACTACATCTACCGCTTCGTAGAGCTACAGTGGTTTATTGTGACAATGTTTCAGCCGTATATATGTCGGATAATCCGGTCCAACATCAACGGACGGAACACATTGAGATTGATATTCATTTTGTTGGGGATATTCGCGTTCTTCATGTGCCTTCTCCTCTTCAATATGCGGACATTTTTACTAAAGGCCTTTCCCGTCAGTTGTTTCAGTCCTTTCGTTCCAGCTTGAGCGTCTGTCCTACGCCCGCTCAAACTGAGGGGGAGTCTTAGCGATATATATTTAGAAGATATATTATTTTGTATAGATATTATTGATCTTATGTAATTGTATGGTGATTATGTTTCCTTATTAGAGGTAGGTTATGATTGTATCTCTCCCTATATAAAGGCTTATTATTATCAATAAAGATCATCAAAAATTATTCACCATAAACTCCTTTAATAACTACAACTGGTTCCATCAACAATTAGAACAGGTATTGGACCTGCAGGAACAACTCCAAGCAGGTCGTTTGATGAAATTGCAGCGTCGAACTCAAAACCAAGAATGAGAAGATTGATGCGTTAATCGTCAATTTGATCTCACCCGTGCGTTGCCACGGAGTCGACAATTTACAGTGTCGTACTCGTTTTCCATTAGTTAGTTTATCATTCATTTTATGGTCAGTAACTGTATGGATCAGTTGATGAAATGCTTAATGTTTTACTATCCAGTCAAAATGTGTCCACCCAATAATTAAGAGTTGTGCAATTGTGTAAATTTAAAAAAAAAGATGGTACAATATGATATGTAAACACATTGTATTTTATAATGAATGTAATGTAATGATTAGGAATGCATGTTATACAAATATAGAGTTAAATTAAGCCGCCCCTGCTTATAAACATATTGAGATAAGAGTTCGGTAAGTTAAAGTACAGAAGACATTAACTTTAAACCTAGTCATCGGATGGAAGCTACTCTTCTTTTATTACATATATAGAGTCATTCAAGCAAAATATACGCTACATATATATAAATTGTTATTGCAAGCATACTCACTCTTACGTGTTTGAGTCTTTAACCTTAACTGTCACTAAGATTCTACAGCAAATTTACCATATAGTATTTGTTTTATATCAATATATATCATTTATTATATATCATATATATGGATGACAATTTTTAAGTACTTGTAACTAAGAGACTGCAAGAATCCACATAAGCATGATTCTTACTATATTGAGAATTGTAATGAAAACCTGTAATAAAGATATACTCTATTTCCTCTTGTTGATTGAAGTAGTATGCGAATCCACTTTCAACAAGGAAAAAAGGTACCAGCGTGATGTTTCTTCATATAAGTCGGAACGTCCCCAACCAGATTAAGCATATTAGAATAGTCGCGAGTACTTATATTTTTTAGTTCACGTTCACTTCACGGATCAAATGAAGACTTATTATATTATCAATCATTGAACATCTACTATACACGGTACATATATTACAAATAATAAAAAAAAGGTTATCTATTAGTATAATTTGGAAAAAAAAAAAAAAAAAACAAACCTCCGATGTTGCCAGGCTTTTCTCTGTAATCCACCCGTGCACATCAGGGAATAGCCCCACAAAAGAAACCAAGAAAAATTTTGCATGAGAACCAACTCCTTAAATCTTGGAAAAAGTTCACTGAAATACTATCTACCATGTGTGTACATTGTACCAACTTTCTTGTAGGTGTATACTTAAAAGAAGACTAATACCAGCAAACAACTTGTGACCTAAACCTACAAATCAATGTGAAACATTCATCAAATTGAATGTTAATAACTACAATGGCCAATCAGAATCGGAAACTAACTCGTTACCTGTGAACCAGATCTGAAAAACGTTCTCTGGAGAGTCAAATTGTCTTCTGTTACCGGTGCTGGAGATCGTAACATCTTCATCTCTACTCCGACAAACGGTTCCACATGGAACTGAAACCTCCATCACCGGAAACAGATATGCGCCACATCTGATGACATCAGCATCAACCAATACCCACATCTATTACTATAAAGCACTCAATCAATACCCACATGCAGGGGTGCCAAACGGGTCGTGTTTGCGGGTTGATGGGTTCAACCCGACCCTAACCCGAAGATCGTATCATGCATATTAACCCGAACACGACCCGAAATTTTGTGGGTTGACCCAAACACGATCTGTTCAACCCAAATTTTTTAATTTTTTTATAAAACTAATATATTAAAATTAAAATTTACTTAAAAAACACATGTATTACTATAAAGCACTGAAAAAAAAGATTCAAAACTATTACCTTCAGGATTTTCACGTTCAGCCTCCGGTTTCTATTAACCCATTTATGACAGCACCTGCAATTTGAAGAAATCAAGTTTAAATTCCATGAGCAAACAGCTAAAACGACCATTTCAACTGTTTTAGGCTTGTTTTCGGCTAGTTTAGACTGGTCTTTGGCTTGTTCAGACTGGTTTTTGGATGGTTCGATCCGTTTAAAACTATTTTGACCGGTTTAGGCGGGTTTTGGCTGGTTCAGACCGTTTAAAACTATGCTCTCACACACCATATACACCAAACATTCAAGCCGAAACTCAAAATTTCTTCTTTCACACAGTTGCGCTTTTTTCTAGTTGAGCATGTTGACTTTTATTATAATGCTGACATGGCATTGGGAAACCAGTGACAACGATTACTTTCAATTAAATTTGAAGGTCTTTTCTAGGCTTCTCCAAATGAGAAATTAAACCGAAGTTGACCTTTTTTTAAAGAAATAGCTATTTCTTCATTTACAATTCTAAGATTATCTAACAGTCATCATTATACGCTAAAGAATGAAAGAGTAAAACACATACCGTTTTATCAGGTTTGTTAGTTGGACCTAGTCAGCTAAAAGGTCAGCATCTTCCTTCTCTTCTTGTGATGATGATGATGCATCTTTCATCACGACTTCATTTATCATTATTCAGTGTGTTTGTGTTGTACTATTAACACCTTGATCTTCTTCATTACGCACATATCCAGAGTCTGTGAGTCTGTTTAGTCATCAAGATCTGATAAGTTGAATGGTTTCTTGCATATGCATGATAAAGGGTATATATGTAAATCCCTAGGTCTGAATTTAATTTCATACGGTTCACCCATAAAACCCCTTTAGGCTGCTTTGACTCTGCTAGAGAAAGTAGTCCATTACGTCTTCTCTCGTTGCATGAATAAACAAGAGTGGACCCCACCTCTTTCAGCGACTTATCCTACCCGTGAAAGATTGCAAAATTGAACCTGAAAGGGGGTAACCGTTGCAGGTTGCATCCCGCAACGCGCTACCCGTTGGCGCCCCTTCCACCCTAAGGGTGCAAAATCCACTGTAGGCAGCTAACATCTACAAATTGATATAACCGTAAATTTATATCATCGTCAATGGCGAATTCATGTTCTTTCTCTTCATTTTCATCATGGATTTGTTGCACGTGTGGGCTCAATCTCGGCCCTTGATCACCGTTTTCATCTAACGGTGGTTCTTGTGGTGGGCCACGAGACGATTCTATAACAGCATCCTCTCGTTCACGAAGAGTTTTCGTGATGAGCGTCTTTAGAAAGTTCATTACTTGAACTGCGTACATCAATGCAGTCAACGGATCCGCCACCTACAAAAAAAAAGTCAACTAAATTTATACAGTTCCCTTAGTTCTTTCTTCACACACACGAATATATATATATGGGAATGTTAAAGTACAATACCTCCTTAAAGTGCGACGGTACGCGAATTTCAAACAATAATTACGCATGAAGAAGAAATCACGCATAGGTTGGTTTTACCCTAATTATGTGTGTTATGTCATAATTACACACGTTATTTTGTTGGTCGTGTACCGTCGCACATTAAGAGACTTTTGTATTTTAAACTCTCTCTCTCTATCTATCTATTATCTATCTATCTATCTATCTATCTATCTATCTATCTATCTATCTAGTGTGAGGTTCATTGGGGAACACTAAAAAAGTGGGAAATAGTGGGAAACCGACTCAAACGAACTCCGATTGGACTCATTCCAACGGCGTTGGAACTGGCTCGTCGAACCCTAACTAGGATCTCTTAACCCTAAATCATAACCCCTAAACCCTAAATATATTAGGGTTTGGCTTTTAGGGTTTAGCTTTAGGGTTTAGGGTTTAGCTTTAAGGTTTAGCTTTAGGGTTTAGGCTTTAGCTTTAGTTTTTAGGGTTATAGTTTAGATTTTACGGTTTAGCTTAGGTTTTAGCCTTATTTTTTTAGCTTTAGGGTTTAGAGTTTAGGAGTTAGGATTTAGGGTTTAGGGTTAAAAGATCTTAGTTAGGGTTCGACGAGCCGGTTCCAACGCCGCTAGAATGAGTCCAATCGGAGTTCGTTTGAGTCGGTTCCCCGCTGTTCCACACTTTTTTAGTGTTCCCCAATGAACCTTCCCCTATATATATATATATATATATATATATATATATATATTAAAATAACGAACCTGGGTCATATTCGGGGCGAAAACCATTGCAATATTGTGTGAATTCATCTTGTTGAGATGCTCGTATTGGACGACATCAGCCATCAGGTTGATGGCCCAGTCGAGCAGGGCGGTTCCCGTTGGCGGCAGAAGGCGGCAAATGGTGGTGCAGTCTTCCTCCGATTGACACTGTATAACTTGCTCAGGTGAAAGTGGATCCAAGACCCCGGTTGGTAGTTCTCTGAACCATGCCTGTATTATTATCATATTATTAAGTTAACTATGATACTAAAAACATTACTTGCAACATAATATAATGATACTTATGTACCTTAATAAGACCAGCCAAGCAGTGTACGTCAATGCCATCTGGAACCACTCCACTGTTTAACTGGTTCCTCTGATGTTCTTCCTGGTTGTTGTCTGCGTTAATCCTGAAAATACATTCAGCCTGCACACCACAATATATATATATAGAATATACATGTTAAAATTGCAAAAACAAAAACACTAAATAAACTAAAGAGTAAATTGTCATTTTCGTCCCCGTGGTTTGACCACTTTTGCGAATTTTATCCAAAGGTTTGTTTTTCCGCATCTAGGTCCCGTAGTTTCAAAATCTTGCCATTTTCGTCCCTGAGGTTTGGCACTTTATAGCAACTTTCATCCCTCGAGGTTGGCCCTCAAGGACGAAAATGACAAGATTTTGAAACCACGAAGGCACAGATGTGAAAAAACACACCTTTGGATGAAAGTCGCAAAAATGGCCAAACCTCAGGGACGAAAATGACTTTTTAATCTAAATTAAAAGTACTACAGTTTACACGAATAAATTATTTTCAACATGAAAGGCTGGATATTTTTTTTACATAAAAACTGAAAAAAGCAAACTGGTTTTGGCTGGTTTGACCCGTCCAACCAAGTCCGTTAAACTGGCCAAATCAAGTCATGTGGAATGCGAGTAAATACCTGACAGCTGCCAATGTCATGAATGACCACAAACATGTTAGCAGCTGCAATAAGCCATTTAGACTTCTGTAATGAAATAAGAACATTATCTGCCACATCAAATTAGCAACCAGAATATAAGCCACAACCACCCTTCTCCACATGGGTCCCTTGGAAGACTTCTATGGTGTCGAGGGGATCGTTTCCTGGATCTCTAGCACAATGTCGATCTTGTTAAGTTCTTTAAGTTTAGTTAATAAACTTTGCTACTGTAGTTAGTGCCCTAAATGTAGATATATAAAACATTGGGCTAGTATTGTAAATAGTTAAATATGTAAACGGTGTGTCGCGTTCATTACTGAAACGTTGCGACGGTTCACCGGTGGTATTCCGGCGTGTATAAATAGCGCTAATAGGGAGCAGTTGTATTCATTCGTTCATACAGAAAATAATAATACGAATCAGTTGTTTATTATCAATATGTTCGTGTGTATCTTGATTTCGTTTATTTATGTTAATCAATCCGTTTAAAGGGCCATCAAATCTAACCAATGAACTGAACCTATTAGCCTAAAAAGGACGGTAGGTACTACGTTATGAGAAAACTCACAATTTTTAAATTTAAAGGGGAATTACCTCAAGGGGTACAAGAGCTTTTGGGATAACCCTGCATGTGAGTAAACAACAATGATTATTTACATTGATCAGCAAGCAGTAACAAAAATCACACAAAGAAGAAGAATTGTTGTTAGTGTATTGTGTATATTACCCAAGAACTCGGCAACCTCCATCGAAAACTCTCTGAGCTATCATACCCATTAGACCAATACTTCCACCACCATACACCAAACTTATCTTCCTATTAACCTACAATCAACAAAAGAATCAAAATAATCACAAACTTTAAACATTAGCTAACAGTTCCATTATTTATCTAAAAACCAACAAGTAGGTTAAACAACAGACTCACAGATCTCAAACTGCATATCAAATCAAATTAGTAAATTACATCAACCAAACAGTGTTAAATTCACAACAAAACAACACACAACAACGAAATCTCAAACCACAAACAGTAAAACATCAAATCATCATGATACAATTGAATCGAATAACCGCAAAAAACAAATCGAACCTGTTTGACGGATTCAGCGATCTCTGGACCGATGCCGTCGCAGGGAAAGAGAGTGGCGCGAATCAGATCGGAAGAGGTGGAGGAAAAGCTCCGATCAACGGCTGAGAAAAGCGCGACGGTAGGGGTTGTGGCGGCGGGTGCGGAGGAGGCGTTTGGCGATATGCAGAGCCATCGGAATCGGAAAAAGTGGCCGGATAGATGATGGATGGTTTCACACTAATGGCCGATGAAGGTAGGATTTCTGTCTTATGGTTTTCTTTCATAATGGCCGATGAGGAACCAGAACATGAATTAAAGTAATCCATACACACTGAAATCCCCAAATTACCCCTCTAGTGTCTTAAAACTTTGGGTAAAATACAAATTTAACCCCTCTAAAATGGCTTACACATCCTTGTACATGGTGCTTCGTAACTTGTAAGCATGGTAAAAGTACAATCTTGTCCATCACATTTGCTTTATATAGTATTATTATAGATAATACTAATTTTGCCCTCCTGGCAAACGAATTAAGTGACCTAAACAACAGTTATTAGTTTACGTGAAATAAATTTAAACGCAAACAGAAGGCCAACTTGAGATTACCTGGTGAAAGATCAGTGTTGACTGTTGAAGTACTTTTAGAAAGGAAAAAAAAAACTAACATGAGCTGAAGAGCTCGCCTGCCTAATGAGAATCAGGGCCGTCTTTCATATGCTCGAGCTTCGGTTATGCAGATGGTTTCTTCTTTCTTGCGTGAACCGCCATTATTGACGAGAAACCGAGACATGTGATGCATTGAGAGGTATAGTATATAGATCTTGTTAAGCAATCAAATGGCCAGTTCTTGTTCCAAACAGAAACCAACATATTTAAAAAATGCAAAAGACAAAGCCTAACAACCAAAACAAAGATTAAAAAAATAATAATAATTAAACAAGTAGAGTGAACTTTTGAGATCAAATGTGTAACTAGAAGAGGAAGCTTTTGAAACACAGCAAATTGACGGGTCAAAAATATATCAATATAATTCTAAACATGCCAAAAATATAGTGAATCAATGTTAAACGGGTCAAGATATAGTTATTGGCAAGTCGTTGTGTTATAGAGAGTTCAAAGTTGACTTGAGAATTGATGATGCTGGTCATGCGTTGGATGGGGTGTTGATAAGTTGATGCAAAGGTATGTATTATTTTAACCATTTACATAAAGTTTAATGAAACAACAACATTATCATGAAATGAAAAAGTATACCTACAAGAGTAGGGAACACTTACAAGGAAATCGGAATCATCAAAACTTTGACCAGACGTTGACTACAGTCAGCCCTGTATTTGGTGTATGTTTACTGTTTGTTTGGTTTAGAAGTAACAACATCAGTACTTCCAGAAAAGTATGCTGAAAGAATGTTTGCATCACATGTATTGCAACTAACAAAATTTACGTCCGTCTGTCTTTCTAAACAATAATAATAACACAAAAAGGATGGGAATAAAAGAAGTAGATGCAAGTTGAAATCATTCAATGATAGAATCAGGGTGATTAAGCAGAAGTAGGGACTCGGTGTAGGAGGCCATCTTGAAGACCATTCCATAAATCCCAAGGCCATTCATGCGTTTTGCGCCGGGTTCATAAACTTTAAGTTCACCGGTAGTTCCATCAATCGGTTGGCCATTCTTCCTAAATCCGACTAACATGTTGGTCCAAACGTCCTTAAGAGTGAAGAGTTTTGTAAAGGAGCTGTTTTTCAACATCATCCATACGTCACATACAGCTTCCCCTGCATCACCTTTACAGTACTCAAGCACAACAAGAGACTCCTTGAGCTTAGATATGTCCAGATGTCTTCTAAAGCCTGCTAAACTATCCGGAAGATCTACTTGACCAAATTCTTCAGTTGTCAAATCAAATGAAACAATCCGATTATTGTCTGTAATTATATCATGGACAAGCCAATGAATAACCCCATCTATATCCACTGCATTATCCGAAAAGCCCATTAATCCATTAGACAGACACAGATTCATTGATATGGTTCTCCAAGCCCCAGATGATAATGTAAAAACCGCAGCTTCGTAACCGCGGATGGTGCGTGCAAGTCTGACAAGCTTAGGGTCGAAAGTTCTAGGACAAAGGCCAAAGCCGAGAGCACATACTCCAGAGGGCACCACTATACGAACAGATTTCCTAATAGATGGATTCCAAAGAACAATCAATGTCTTGCAACAATTGAAAAAACATACCAATCCGTGAGAGCAACCGAGCAATGTTGGAAGACAAAGTGGCTTCATATCCGGGGTAACAGCAGGACAAAACTTGTGATGCGGGAAACTATCATCATCAACAATCGAGACATATTGGTATCCAGAAGCTCTGGGGAACATTACCAGCAGATTATGCGGCTGTGTCTGGTTGACTCTGTGATGATGAGTGGCGATAAACTCAGGGCTGTCAATCAGCCACTTCCACCGTTTCGAAACGGATCTAAACTGAATCAACGATTTAACTGGAAATCTTTTGATGATTTCCACTTGGACTTCGAACGGGATGTTGACGGACATCATCAAGGTTTTTGATTTTGGGGATTGTTGTTGTCTCAGCTTTTAATTTAGGTTTTTATCTTAGGTTGTTTTCTGATTTTGGGGGGATTGTTATGGTATATAGAATAGGTCGGTCAACAAGGATGTGAATATTGGGCTGGGCTTCATACACAACGGTCCATGGATCATAGATGAAGATTTGGTCCGACCAGACCTTCTCCAATCTCCATGTAGGCAGCCTGGTAATTGTGTTTACTCAAATTGTTGAGGGTCCTTAACCGACTTTGCACTAGAGGTGCACAAACCGGTTAATTTTAATAACCGGTTCGGTTAACCAGTTATATCGGTTAATTTGACTTTTTGACTTTAACCGGTTAATGCTTTAACCGGTTATTTTTTTAACTGGTCCGGTTAATTACTTTAACCGGTTCGGTTAATTAACCGGTTATTTTCGGTTATTAACCGGTTTTTTTGCCTTTTTTTTTTTATTTTTCGGTTATTTTTTCGGTTAACCAGTCTATCGGTTAAAAAACCGGTTTAAAAAAACCGGTTAATAACCGGTTATTATACTAAACACTTTTAACCGGTTACTAACCTACGGTTAAATAACCGGCTGGACCAGTTATTCCTAAATCGGTTATTAACCGGTTACGGTTTCGATTAATAACCGGTTACGGTTAATTAACCGGTTATTTTGTGCACCTCTACTTTGCACACCTCTCCCACCCAAATAACCAACCCTATCAAGTCAAATTACAGACCAAATTATACTTTTCTCGTATGATTCAAACAAGCGTGGTGACATACTACAATAATGGGAGTAAATGTGTATCAACAGTATACAAAACGACGTCTTGACGGTTTTAAGATCAAATACACTATGCCAACCATATATTTATATGAACAGGAAGAAAATTAGGTTTTTGACTAAATGAAACCTTAGCTTTTAGTAGTACCAAACTGTCATACAATCGATGATAAAAGTACATGTAAATAAAGATAGACTCAGTCATTAATTTCTATATAAAATAAAATGTAATTTTGGTCTCTGTGGTTTGGGCAATTTTGCCAGTTTAATCCAAATGTTTCATTTATCGCATGCGAGTCTAAAAAGTTTCCATCATTGCCATTTTGGTCCAATTGACTTAACCCCATCCATGCTCCTCATTTAGACCGTGGGGTATGGTGGGGCGGGGGTTGGGCGGGGGTTGGGGCATTTTGTGACATGTGGCTTGGGGGGGCAGACATGGGGCGACTCACATTTAAACAGGGTATGGTGAGGCGGGGGTTTGGGGCGTGGGTTTGGTGGGCTTCGCTGGGCTGACCGGTGGGCTATTTGTTAAACAACAAATTTAATTTTTTTTTATATTTTTAATTAAAGAAAATTACATAAAAACCAATTCCTAATGTTTATATTTGTTTGAGTTAATTGCCATTTTAGTCCCTGTGGTTTGGGCCATTTTGCCAGTTTAGTCCAAAGGTTTCATTTTTAACATCTGGATCCAAAAACGTTTCATCGTTGCCATTTTGGTCCAACTGACTTAACCC
Organism: Helianthus tuberosus; assembly: GCA_030545235.1. NCBI lineage: Eukaryota > Viridiplantae > Streptophyta > Magnoliopsida > Asterales > Asteraceae > Helianthus > Helianthus tuberosus. The sequence continues at coordinate 609,584 of JARYGA010060206.1, forward strand.
CATCCAATAAACTCTGTTACTCAGGGGGCAATGTTGTCATTTCATATATTATTTTTTAATTCCACTTTATTTTTTTCTGTTAATCATTATATAAGATTTATCTTATATATAATAATTATAATATAATTATAATAACATATATATATATATATATATACACACAGATATTGTGCACCACCACCACTCATCTCTCACTCTCTCCTGTCTCTCTCTCTCATCCACCACAACAATCACCATCGCCCCCTACTAGTCACCACTGCCCACCACTATCAGCCACCACTGCACACACATACACTCCTCTCTCTCTCTCTCTCTCTCTCTCTATCTATGCACTCTCTTTATTCTCCATAACCAACCACCACCAGATGATATCATCACCATCAACAACCTCACCACCGCTGTAAGCACCACCGCTGCCGCCGCCAGCGACCCTCACCATCGTCGTTGCATATTTGAACCGTCTCTGTCTCTAAACCCCAATCACCACCGTAACAAATCTGAACCATTGCTTGATCTTTGTTAAAATCCCCCACCTTCACCGTCTCAACTGTACACCACCGCCACTACTACTGCAAGGCCATCACAAGCCACCATCGTCCCTAACAGGTTTGACTTTCTATCTCTCTAAAAATGGTGGTTCGACGGGTTTGATGGTGTGGATGTTTATTGTGATGACAGTGGAGGTGGGGTGTTGCTGGTGATGATGGCGGAGGTGGGTGTTGATGGTGATAAACGGCGGCGCTGGGTTGTGGGTTTTGTAGGTGGTGATTGCTTTGAAGATCTATGTGCGATTTGAACTTGGAGTTTGTGATTGATTGGGTTGGGGAGGTGTTTCAGTGAATTTGGGGGTTTTCTGTGAATTTGGGGGTTTTATGGGATGAGAGAGAAGCAAGTCTTTGATGAGGGAGGGGAGGCGGAGGTGAGATGATGATGGTGGTGTGACGAGGATGGCGGAGGTGGGTGGCGGAGGTGGGTGGCGTGGTGGAGGTGGGTGGTTGTGGTGGTGGTAACGGGTGGAGGTAGGTGGTGGGGGATGTATGGTCTGGTGGTTTTGTTGTGTGTATAATATACATACTTCTTTGTTCATTATATATAAATACGGAGGGAGATGTTAAAAGGATTAATTAAAATAGTAAGGGAAATGACTAAAATGCCCTTGACTTAACAGAGTTCATTGGATGGGGTTAAGTCAGTTGGACCAAAATGGCAACGATGAAACGTTTTTGGATCCAGATGTTAAAAATGAAACCTTTGGACTAAACTGGCAAAATGGCCCAAACCACAGGGACTAAAATGGCAATTAACTCTATTTGTTTTTTATCTCTTCTCTCATCTCCAATACTATTTGTAACTCGTCACCCTGTAGGTGATCAATCGGCTGGGATAGCAATTTCAAATCATCACGTCTTTGTCTCAGGGCATCTCTAGCGGCATCTCTAGCAACTCTAGCGGCATCTCTAGTTTCTTTGCTCTTTCGTTGTTCGGCCCTTTGTTGTTGGAAGACGTTGAATGCATCTAACTTGGCTGAAATGTCATCCAACTGGTCGTTGTATATTCCCCTACGCAAGCCCGAACTCCCAGCTGAAGGCGATGCCGTATCAGATCTTGATTTTTGAGCACACCTTTTTTAGGCATCTCTTCCATACTCAGGCCGGTTTGGGCTTGGCGAATCATCCAAAAGGTCCTCAAACTCTTGATATCGTGCATTAGATTGGGCTTGGGACGAGGCCCTTGACCTTTTGTAAGACGTGTTACTTTCGCTACCACTGGGGATATTCGACCACTTTGGATGGAACTTACAAATCTCCCAACAATGCATGAAACGGAAGTCGGTCCCCACATTTGTCTTGAATTGAACCAATGCATTCATCACAATGTCGGCTTCGGTTTCACCACTTTTTGGGTTTTGTTTTGATTTATTTAAAAAACCACTATATTTTGTAAGTTGGCCGCTTATCTCGGTCCACTTCGAGGATAAGCTATCGTTTTCACGATAAACCTCTCTTCCCAATTCTTTATGGAATACTCTACTAACCCCTTGCCACAAATGGGTAGGTTCGATGTTGAGAATTTCCTATTTTTATAAAAACAAAATTTAATATATTACAAAGTTATATAAAAAAAACCATTAATATAAACAAAGTTTAAGAATACCTAAAGTTGCATGTTGAGATTGTTGAAAACAACCCCTCGCCAATGCAAGTTCTTCAGGAACGGTCCATTTTAGTTGTTTTCGCTTAGCGGTTTCAAGTGCTTTATCCCCCTCGGTTTTTTTCTTATGGTTTCTCTTTTTGATGGGTTTCGATGCGGAAGGACCATCGTTGGGTGGTTGAGTTTCGGGGACGGTTTCGTTTTGTGAAAGGTCGATGGAGTTTGGTGAAAGGTTGATGGGCGTTTGTGTAAACGGGGTAGGTATCGCATCATCGGTGTGTGGGAAGTTAGTAAACAAACAATTCCCAAGATACGATGCATAACTTGCTTCTTGGGGAATAGAAAAGTGTATAAAAAATGGACGAGGCATTGGACGAATGGGTGGTGGGCTAGGATTATTTTCTTGGAATGCATACGGGTTGGTCGGGTCAAAAGGACGGTTATGAGGATGCATTTTTTCGTTTTGTAGAAGGAGAATTGAAGATGATTATAGAAGATGTGGTTGAATGTGGTAAAAAATGGAAGAAAAAAATGAGTTTTATAGTGGAAAAATAATTTTTTTTTTAAGATAGCCGTTGGCCAACGGCTAGCCCAACGGTTACTTTGGTTTGTCCAGTGAGAGCCCGCCATGTCAGCTTGGCCAGACCGCCCCACGCCCGGCTTGAAACCCAAGCCCCAAGGGCCACGCCCAAACCCAAGCCCACCCGGGGTGGTGGCTTGGGCATTTTCCCCCAACCCACGCCCAAACCCCCGCCCCATACCCCACGTTCTTACTCGTGGGCATTGTTTCCATTTCCTTTTTATTTATTGAGTTAATTGCCATTTTCGCCCCTGAGGTTTGGGCACATTTGCCATTTTCGTCCAAAATGACAGTTTGGTACCATTTTGCCCCTCACGTTTGGCCATTTTTGCCATTTTCATCCAAATTTCTAACCTAGTTAAAAATCTCTAACCTAGTTGGACGAAAATGGCAAATGTGCCCAAACCTCAGGGGCGAAAATGGCAATTAACTCTTTTTTTAATTTAATTTTTTATATTTACTCTATAAAATACAATTGTTTAATTTAATTTTTTAAAAAGTTCTCTAACATAATTGTTTATTATATTTTATAGAGTAAATATAAAAAATTAAAGAGTTAATTACCGTTTCGACCCGTACCGTTTCGACGCGAACCGTTTCGAGCTGAACCGTTTCGACGCGAACCGTTTCGACGCGAACCGTTTCGACCCGTACCGTTTCGACCCGTACCGTTTCGAACCCGTACCGTTTCGACGCGAACCGTTTCGACGCGAACCGTTTCGACCCGTACCGTTTCGAGCCGAACCGTTTCGACCCGTACCGTTTCGAACCCGAACCGATTCGAGCCGAACCGTTTTGACCCGTACCGTTTCGACGCGAACAATTGTATTAAACAATTAAATTAAACAATTGTATTTGTAACGGTACGGGTCGAAACGGTTCGCGTCGAAACGTTTCGCGTTCGAAACGGTACGGGTCGAAACGGTTCGCGTCGAAACGGTTCACGTCGAAACGGTACGGGTCGAAACGGTTCGCGTCGAAACGGTTCGCGTCGAAACGGTACGGGTCGAAACGGTTCGCGTCGAAACAGTACGGGTCGAAACGGTAATTAACTCTTTAATTTTTTATATTTACTCTATAAAATATAATAAACAATTATGTTAGAGAACTTTTTAAAAAATTAAATTAAACAATTGTATTTTATAGAGTAAATATAAAAAATTAAATTAAAAAAAGAGTTAATTGCCATTTTCGCCCCTGAGGTTTGGGCACATTTGCCATTTTCGTCCAACTAGGTTAGAGATTTTTAACTAGGTTAGAGATTTGGATGAAAATGGCAAAAATGGCCAAACGTGAGGGGCAAAATGGTACCAAACTGTCATTTTGGACGAAAATGACGAATGTGCCCAAACCTCAGGGGCGAAAATGGCAATTAACTCTTATTTATTTAAAGCTTTAATATTTCCCATTTTACTCGTGTTTGACCACAGTTGACTGGTTTGGCCATGGTTGACCATTCTTGAATCATATGATCTTTCCGATAATCTTCAAACTCTTGATCTTGATCAGCTTCATAAATGCTTTGACTTTCCTCGGTGGATGAGTCAACCAATTCAATAGCCGTAACAACCATCACAAAAATCCAGATGACATGAAAAATAACCATCACAAAAATCCTTAATCTCTGCTAACTGTTTATGATTTGGACAGAAGCCGAAAGTGGACACCTTTCTGGAATGAAACTCACAAAGTAGATCTCTATGTAAATTGACTCGTGTCATCACACCTGAACCCAAACACACACCTTTGTTGCTCCGATCTACTCGTGTCATCACCACAATACACCCCCACTGCCCCTGATTATAGTCGTCGCCGCCTTGAGCCACCCTCACGAGCACCCACCACCAAACGCCACAACCACCTCATCCTCCGCCACCTAACCCGTAACCCTCTAGACTGCCACCTCCCTATGAGATGGTCGGTCGTCCCCCTCTCTCTCTCTATGCTCCCCTTATCTCTCTATAGAATCTCTGAAAGTGGGAGGGGCTAGGGTGTGTTAGGAGGCCAGAAATATTAAAGCTTTAAGTAAAACTAGCAGATGTCTCTGCACTTTGCAGCGGAAATACGAGTTCCTTTTTAATACAGTTATAAAATTATATCACGTTACTTACCCATAAAAATATCATATTTTATTAAGAGTTAAATGCTTGGTTGGTCCCTGTGGTTTTCAAAAATTGCAGACTTGGTCCTAGTGGTTTACTAATTACACGCATGGTCCCAAAACTTGTCAAAAATGCACTCGGTTGGTCCCCAGCCCTAACATCAGTTAAATTTTTCAGTTAAGTCCATGTTAAATGACCAAAATACCCTTGCTTATTAACAAAACCCACTGCATCATCTTCATCACCATCATCATCTCCCACCCTCACAAAAACCCTACCCCCATACCTCACACCTGTAAATCCCCACTTCAACAATGTCTCCATAGCTTCTCACCCTCCTCCGCCGCACTCCCTCTCTCCACCGCCACCACTCTCCACCAACAACAACAATCCGACGGCGTTTCACTCAACCTCTGGTGTGTAGCCAAGAACAACGCTGAAGATTCCGCCCTTCAATCCGCCATCGATTGGGCCTGTGGAGCCGGTGGAGCCGATTGTTCCCCGATCCACCATACACAGCATCCGCGATGTTGGATAACGTATCAGAAGGTCTTGTTTTGTGATGGGTTGTTACAGATTTGCGAAGACTGTCGATGCAAGAACAGGTTGGGAAATGTCGATTGAGTTGGCAGATAAGAGGTTGATTGGGTCGATTTGAAAGAGGGATGTGAGCTCGGAGACTTTGAGCAGGGTTCGATTGTTGATTTGGGGGTTATGAATCTTACGATGGACGACGTATTGGTGGTGGAGGGGAGTGTTCAGTTGTGGAGGAGGGAAGGTGGTGGTGGTGGGTGTTCAGTGGTGGTGAAGGTGAGATGGTGGTGGGTGTTCGGTGGTGGTGCAGGAGAGATGGTGGTGGTGGTTTAGGGTAGAAGAAGAAGGAGGCAGGAGATATATTGTTTTTTATATATTTTTATTTCTTTTAATTGTTCTAAGGGTAATATAGTCATTTCACACATAGTTAACTGAGAAATTTAACTGAGGTTAGAGCTGGGGACCAACCGAGTGCATTTTTGACAAGTTTTGGGACCACGCGTGTAATTAGTAAACCACTAGGACCAAGTCTGCAATTTTTGAAAACCACAGGGACCAACCAAGCATTTAACTCTTTTATTAAAATATTAAATGCATTTAGCTAAACTATAAAGGAAATAAAATTTGAGTTTTCACTTTTAATCCAAATGTTTTCAATTTTTTTTCATTTTAACATCTTTGGTTTTATTTTTTTACTTTTAACACAAATTTTTCCATCTTTTGCAATTAAACCCAACACATTTTTATTTTCAACTTTGATCTCCTTTTGCAAATTTTTCGTCTTACGTTTCGTATAATGGATCGATGCAAGGATATGAATATTGGGTTGGGCTTCATATGCAATGGTCCATGGATCATAAATGAAGATTTCATATACGTTGGCCCGAAAGTTCTCTATGTGGCCCGTTTAAAGTTCTCTATCCAGCATCAACAACGTAATATTTATCTATAATGAATAAAATAAATAGTATTACTTATATAAAAAGCAAAACATAAGGTTTAAGCAAACATGAAATGGTACTAACCACCTATTGGACGTGGAAAATTAACTTCGGGCCTACGCAATGCTTCATTGAAAATCCTAGTATCATGTGATGTCCGCTCCCATCCAGCCCATGCAAACGTAAAACACATGTTAAAATCACATGCCGCCATTATGTTTTGCGTCGTGTATCCTTTTCAACCAATATATTTTGGTTGCTCGTGTTCTCGAACAGATGCCCTCACATGTGTGCCATCGATAACTCCAATGCAATCCCACATAGAGAAACATAGATGGTTCATTATTTCAAGGTATACTTTAAATATGTAACATATGATATGGATTACCTTGAACATCGGGTAATAACGAGAATTTATAGTTTCTGATGGTACTTCTTCATTGTAATTTGCACTAGGCTTTATAATGTCTTTACTTAACTTAAGTACCGCATTTAAAACAAGATGAAAATGCCTATGAATAGTTTCTCCCGAAAGATTAAATGTTTCTTGGACCAATCTATTTCCAAGTCCATGTGCTAAAGTCATCAAGAAAATCCCAACTGACTTGTAAACAGAAATATTGCGTGTTTGTTTCAACCCGTAATGCGTTGAAAGATCCGAACATAACATTTTTAATACCGGTACGTGAAGCCTAAATTTTTCATAACAACGTCTTGGATGAACATTAAGTATTTCTTGAATAAAGACATTGCCTGTACGGGAAGATGTGTGACAAAGCATAGGTGGATTATTCAATTTATGACTAATTATCCCTTCAATGGCTAAACCACATAATACGAGCCAATTTTTCTCTTCCTCCGCCTTGTTTTCTTCATCTCTATCACAATCGGTTTCGTGACTATCCGTATCCATCCTATTAAAAAACACACATATAGATAAACACAACGAAGATTAAAACATAATCATTTATCCATTAGATATTTTAAAAACTATATAAGCCTAAAAACACACATAAATGAGAAGTCATTTTTCCAATAGAAATTTTAACCACTAAGGAAACACACAACTATATAAGCATAAAAATATAATCATTTATCCATTAGAAATTTTAAAAACCCCATCTTTGCCACATCACTTGTTGGAACCATGAAATTTTCACGAGCTTGCTTTTTCAAGAAAATGTCTAGTGTGTGACAATAATTCCTTGAACCTTCTTCAAAACCAGGAAAGGTTAACAATATCCATGCACTCTTTTGTGGAAGGTGACGGGTTTGCGGTGGAAACGATTGTGAGCTTCTCGATGATAGTGCCTGCATAACATTATCAAGTTTGTCCTCAAATGCAGAAGTTATTGGAGTCTTTCTCTTAGTTGAAAGAGAAGAGGAAACATTCTTAGACTTCTTCCTTTTGTATAACAACTCTCCTAAGCACCCCTATATGTCCTAAAATAAACCTCGTATGTGAAAAAATGGGTCTAAAATACATTTAATTTACAAAAAAAAAATCAAATAAAACAAGATTAAGGGGGCGCTCGTGGGCCGCGACCCCCTTGGCCACATCAGTCGCGGGGCGCGACAGCTCAACACTAGGCAAGCACCCGGTGCTACCACGTGTCGTTAACGTGTTGGGTCTAGTGGTCGAATCAACTAAGCTAGGGCCTACCCTAGCAGGCCTCGCGGGCCGCGAGAAAGACAGAAGCGGCCGTCGTGGGCCGCGACCCGCTGCTCGATCAGAACTATAAATAGGGGATCTTGGCTTCAGTTTCAAATTGTTCACAATTCAATTTTCTCTCTCAAATCTCTAATAGCTAAAATAATCTTCGGGTATAATACCCACTAAATTAACACAGCTCTGCCTCCCTGTAAGTATTATAACCCCGGTTGCGTATTAGTTACTCTGCCCGATTGATCTAGAGCTCCGTAACGCATGTCGAGGCTCTGCCTGACTCAGTCGTTGGAGTTCTGTCTCAGGAGAGGGATATAACTAATGTAAATTGGGTTATTATACTAACGCGTGTGCATTGTTTAATTTAATAGATTATAACCGGGAAATACCAAAAATAACAATGTGAGTAATTCCGCTTTTCTATTTTTATACTAACGTTGGAGTTCTGTCTCCGTTTTCTATTTTTAATCAGTCTTTATAATTTTATTTGTTTTATTTGGTCACTAGGGTTTGCCTAATTGAAGGAAAACTGGAAAGGACAGATTAACACAGGCATGTTCATGTTATAGTGGACATGAATCCTAATGAATTAGTGGCTGATATACTGCGCTAGCTTTGCAAAAGTATTGATGTCGTTGGCAGGTTTGAATCGGAACACATATTGATGTCGTTCTGGTATTCAGTCTCTTAGTATGGTCTGATTAGCGTGGCCCAGTGTTCGTGCCACTGCGACTGCCACTGTCACTGTATACTGTCCAACTTTGTCCCTTTGAATGTGTTAGTCATTTCTATAATTCTGGCTTATGTATTATATGCTGATGTACGTCTGGCGAAAAGAATAAGGCGTGATACAACCGAAAAGGGAAGAGAGATCGGTATGGTGCTTGATCAGGTTAATTGCTTAACCTTTAACATGTGTTTTTGATCCGTTTGACGTAAAACACAGGTCAAGTTGACCCATTCATAAGTCAATGGATTGAAGTCAACATCTGTATTAATTTTAAACTTATGTGCAGTACTCGAATTTTGTGAAGCCTTCTTTCGAAAACTTCATACTCCCATCAAAAAAGTATGCCGACATCATCATCCCGCGTGGAGGAGACAACCATGTAGCTATTGATTTAATTGTCCAGCTCATTCGGACAAAACTTGGCCAACACGATCTTTGCAAAATATATCCCAATTTATACGTTATTCACTCAACTTTTCAGGTAATATTTTGAAGTTCCGTCTATTAAAATTGTGCAAACTGCATGAAATGATCTTTATTGTCACACTTGCTTTTATGAATCGTATTGCGTGATCTTTAATGTAGATACGTGGCTTGCATACGCTTATACGTGATGCTAAAACAACGAAACATGATTTTGTTTTTTTATTCTGATCGATTGATTCGTTTGGTGAGTTGTTGGTTCTTGATTTTCAGTTTTTGTATGTGCATAATTGTTCTTGAATATAACTGGAAAATTACTCCACATGTAACAGGTTGTTGTGCATGGTTTGGGACATTTACCTTTTACGGAAAAGCAGGTGACAACTCCAACTGGTGAGCTTCTGCACTCATGTGTGAAAATGAGTCATTTATTTAATTTTCTATTTATTTTGGTTTAAATTGATACAATAAAATATTTAGCTAAAGTAGAATGTGTTGGTGGTTTAATTTTTTTTTTATTTTTGAAAATTTACTGAAGTTATACAACCTCTTATTGTTTTATGGTCACAACGTCCATCATGTAACTATGCAATAACCGTAACAATTTTGTTGTGTGTGAACACAGGGTCGGTATACACAGGCGTTGACTTCTGTAAGAGATTATGTGACGTTTCTGTTATTAGGAGGTATCTGACCAACTCTCATCTTCGAAATGTTGGAAAACGTATATGGACTATGCATACTCGGTCACACGAATATATTTTAAAGCTATTTTCCGTCTAATTCCAAAATGTCTGCAGTGGTGAGAGTATGGAAAATGCATTGCGAGCATGTTGCAAGGGTATTAAAATTGGAAAGATTCTTATTCATAGAGAAGGTGACAATGGTCAACAGGTTTGACTTTGCCATAAACCATGAATTGTTTTTTGAAATGGTTTAAATCCTCATAATTCATCCTCCTAACCATAAAACGACAATGCAGTTAATATATGAAAAGCTGCCACAAGATATCTATTATTAGGCCCAATAGTCTCTAATAGGGTTTAATTGAGGCCCGCTACCCTAAAAAAAAACGTTAGTAAACATCTTCAGTCGCTCCCTCCCTCTTCTCCATCGAGTCTTCATACTTTCTCCAATAATCGACTTTAATTTATGTTTTAATTATGTTTTCTATGTGTTAAGTGTGTTTTTAATCATGTTTTTGTATTTACTATTGATTAACAAGTAGAATATGTCATATTGATGTTGATGTGTACAAATATTTTTTATTTTTTATTTTATTTTGAGCGCTTCGTATACGTGAAGCTCTCGCTTCGCGCTTGAAGCTTCGCTTAAAGCTTTTGGAACCAAAACGCTTCGGAGCGCCTCACGCTTTTTTAAACCAAGACTGGATATACATTATATTTTTCATAAAGATGTAGAGGTTCGACTTGCGGGTCTTTGGCCACAAGATTTACAAGGTAATTGATGCGTTTGGATGTCTCAAGTTTTTTTCTTTGTTTTGTTAATTACTAAGGAGGTTTATGTTAAATGTTACTCTAACTATGTGTACAATAGCATTTGAAATATTGATGGGAAACTGAAGATTCTTAGACTTGGAATCAAATCTTGAATTATAGATCTATGATTAGAAGATTCTTGGAACTGGAATCAAATTGTGAAATGTAGATCTATTAAATTGTGTTTTTTCCTACATTTTTAGTACACGGTTAATGAGTTACTTTTGAATTTTGATTATGTCTTGAAGGTGAACTAAGTTCCAGCTTTTCAAGATGAAGTTCATGAAACTTGGATCAAAACCGGATTTGTTTCAGTCCAATGGCGAAAACACTCGGTCAGTATGTCATCATTTTCTTTGGATTACCCATCTGCTGATTCCGATTATATGAGCAAAATAACAAGGATCATGGGAATAACTGATGAGGTATGACACAGTTTTCAGGTCTTCTTGATGTTTTTTTTCATTGTAAATAATGGCTCTTTATCATCTTGCATTTTGTAGGCTTTATGATTTGTCCTTAGCGCTAACCTGAGCACGAATATATTTCAATGAGTTTTTTATTAGTTTGTCGGTTAATTGTAACTTAAAGGTTTACATAAGTAATGCAACATTCGTTCATTTCAAAATTTTATTTAGAGATTTATAAGTTATATAATTGACATTGAGTGATTGGCATCTTTTCTGCAAAAACTTGAAGCCAGTACAGAGAATATGTCTTCGAAATTTTGTAGAAGTGAACTTTTTTCAATCCATGATTATCCTCCAAAATATCTTAGTGAATGAAAGCTATGCTGGGCCTTAGATCTTACCGATGGCAAAGGAGCTAGTCTCACAATGACACCCTTAGAAGAGTTATTTTAGTATTTCTCTTATCCTATTCAAACAAAGGGCTATGGTAGTGTTTTATGTATATTTGACTAAAAAGAATTTAGCGATCATCCAATTTAAAGACCATCTAGGTTACCCACAAGTACAAGAGTGTAATGAATGAAAGTTAAGGCCCAAAACTATATATCATTCAATGGTTCCTTCGCATTTTTCTATAGCACAATAAAATAAAAATGAAATATAAATGGGTATAAACGGAATTTCAAGTAACGCGGGATACTAGCAAAAATAAGCTGTGGTGCGAATTGATTTATATTTTTATAATATTCATGATTCATGATTTACACAAAACACAAAATTGGCTTCTTCCTTGCATCATTCATTCTCTCCCCTCGCTTCCATTAGGAAACATATTGCAGGGTCAGGGGAGTGAGATACATACAGATAGATATATATCTATACACGTCACAATCTTGTATGCATCATATTTTCCATATCGATACATAAATCTTTTTAAAAGTTTTAAACTTTTTCTAAACCCTCTTTTGAATATTGGTGTGGTGGTGAATCGTTTTTCACATACCCATTTTCGCAAAAGTTTAAATCTTTATCTTGTTTTTCATTCTGTAAGAGAGAGAGAGAGAGAAAAAGGGGTTTAGGGTTCTTCGTGTGCGTAATTTAGGGCAGAATTTATGAAGTAATCTCTCACTTCCTGCACTAAATTTCGGTTATTTGATATTTTCTCCATTTTTATTTAATTTACAAAAAAGATGGGGGAAATATCATCTGATAATGTTCATGGACTTATTCTAGCTATATCATCAAGTGTATTTATTGGGTCTAGTTTTATAATCAAGAAAAAGGGTCTCATGAAGGCTGGTGCTTCAGGAACCAGAGCAGGTTGTTCTATTTCTCTATTTCTTTATTTATTAAATATTTTTTGTTTTTCTAAATATATAGAGTTTTTTTAGTTCCTTTGATACACCAAGAAGCTGATTTGATTGTGTCTAGGATTGCATATTCAAACTCTTTAAATTTTGCAACTGCAGCTGTCTGTTTTTTATAAACAGTTGAAGTTGCTTATTTTAATAATCAGTTAGCAGATAACAATTTTTTTAATAAGTGTCGTCAAGAGACCGGGCCCTTTTTAATTATTGTTTATGGTGTTTTTTCTTTCTCGCTTAGTCATGAATCATTGCCAATGCAAAGCCCTGGTTTAATCTAGGATAGATCAATGATAATAATATATACGTTGACAGTTAATCATCATCGTAGCAACCACTATTGTTGTTTATTCTTATAGAATCTGTATTGATAGTGATGGTACACACTACACACCATGGTTGAAATTTGAAAATCACTATTGATCGGGTCGGAGGCTTCATTTAGTATTTTGAAATAACACATATATGCATACAATCTTCTTATTCATTTACTTGCTGAATGTTGTTTGATTGTCAATGTTTACATCAATAGATTTTATATAAGATGACTTGGAACAGCATTTTTTTTTCTACAAAAAAGTTATTCTATTGGGAATGTGTTTCAGGTTCAGGTGGTCACTCATACTTGATGCAACCTTTGTGGTGGGCTGGGATGGTGAGCAGTAAGTTCTAGTTACATCTCATTAGTTTTTATTTGTGTTTGTATAAAACAAGTTTTCACAAAGAATATGGCTCTTTAGAAGATGAATGACAGTATGGCACTGCTATATTGGTCTTATACGCCCTACAAAGATGGAGATTCGATCCATTTACTTTAAAATGGGTTGATTCAGGTTATGATTTATCTATGATCTATGCAGTTAATGTGGTAAAATATCGGATATCAGTCAAGGACCGATATTTGAGGTATAGGTTATCACAGTGAGATATCGGTAATTTTAATATAATGCAGAATTTATATATATAGCAATTTAACACGAATAATTCAGTGATATATCGGTTTTATCAGTCAAATATCGGTGATATATTGGTTATATTCGCCAGATATCGGTTATATCAGTCAGTATCGCCGATAATATCGGTACTGATATTCTGACCGATATTTGACACCGACATTTTACTAGGGGACCGATATATCACCGATATTAATTGCATAGTCTATGATAGTTTAAATTGGTGAAATTTCAGCACATGAACATATCTTTGTTGCAAGGGTAAAAGTGACATTTTACCAATTACAAACTGCAGTACATGAACATAGCTTGTGCTGAAAACTACTTGTTTAACGCAACCCATTTTGACACGTCATCCACATGCCTGTTTTCCCACCTCTACCATATGTTGTTTGTTAAGATACATGTTACGCTTTTGTTCTTTAATCGAAGGTTCTATGAATGTGCAGTGGTTTTGGGTGAAGTAGCGAATTTTGCAGCGTATGCATTTGCTCCAGCCATTCTTGTTACCCCTTTGGGAGCTCTAAGTATAATAGTTAGGTAGTGCACCAAGATTTTCCTTTACAAAACTGCTATTTTATATTTTGATATCACTTTGATTCCAAACTTTAAGAGTTCTCGTGTTTCTTTTCAAAGAAAATGCTTCCTGCAGTTTGGAATCAAGGGTGTGTTAAATAACTTATGAAAAGGTTATATTTGATTCAAAGGTGTGATTTTTATGTTTTTTTTTTTTTACATTTTATGCAACTTGTGCAGCGCAGTATTAGCCCATTATTTTTTGGATGAAAGGTTGCATATATTTGGTGTAGTTGGGTGTGTACTTTGCTTAGTGGGTTCAACCACAATTGTGTTACATGCTCCACATGAGACTCAAGTTAGTTCGGTCAAACAAGTTTGGTACTTTGCAACTGAGCCAGGTATGTTTTATTTATCTGCCCATTTAAAACAAAAAAAAAAAATTATTATAGAAAGTTATTAAATGGAAAAAGGTCACTGAAGCCTCATAAAGATTAGGCCATTAGTTTATTAGTGAATGATCTGAATCACAAGTAGTATAGGTGTATAGCTAGAATATGTATATACTAATTATGATAAGCTAGTCTTAATGAAGAATTTTATGATGTTAACAGCGTTTATGGTCTATGCCTGCACTGTATTGGTTATTGTTGGTGTACTCATTTACCGTTATGTGCCACTCTATGGACAAACTCATCTGATCATATATGTTGGAATCTGCTCACTTATGGGCTCATTGACGGTTTGGCTTCTGTTTTTCATCTTTTATTTATTACTTTTTCCTTCATATTTATCGTATTTTCATGATTCTTTTGGGGGAATGTAGGTTATGTGTGTGAAAGCAGTGGGAATTGCTATTAAGCTATCATTTACAGAAAGTAATCAGTTCAAATACTTCCAAACATGGTTTTTCACCTTGCTACTTGTTGGTTTCTGTGTCATGCAACTCAACTATTTGAACAAGGTATGCATACCCTGACATTCATTTTTGTATTGTCAAAAAATAAAATATAAAAGGTTACTATCGCTGCAATAGTAGCATTAGCGTCATGAAGTCCTGATGTTCATATATTTTGGAATTGACATTTGCAGGCATTGGATACCTTTAATATTAATGTGGTTTCTCCGGTATACTATGTCTTGTTTACAAGCCTCACTATCCTAGCTAGTATTATCATGTTCAAGGTGAGTCAGTGTGTTTTTACAAATATAATCCCTGTATTTATGGAAATTCTTGATTGGATTTGTGATGTTTGTTACATTTTTAGGATTGGGATGATCAAAGTGCATCGCAAATTGCAACAGAAATATGTGGCTTTGTGACAATTCTTTGCGGGACCTTTCTTCTTCATAAAACTAAGGATATGGGCATCCCAACCGCGGGTGCACCCACGTCTCCAAATTCATGTGGGGACCCAAATTCCCGACATCTGGAACTGCGACATGTCACCGTTTGTGATAGTGATAGAACATAGAGCAGAGGATAGTTGTGAAAAGTAGTAGAGCCAGAAGAAACTGTGAGGAGGGGGGGGGGGGGGGGGGGGGGGGGGGGGGTTATGTGACTTTAAATATTGATTGTTCATTTTCTTTGGAGGTTGACATTCTTTAGTTATGATACTTTATACTAAATTCTTCTGAGTATTACTCTATACTTTTTTTTTTCTTCTTTCATTTGTTTCTTTTTCTTCCCAAATTATTTGAAAATTTTAGGGTGTCAATGTTGTGCTAAAATTGTCATATGCATGTAGAGGTGCACAAAATAACCGGTTAATAACCGATTTAGGAATAACCGGTCCAGCCGGTTATTTAACCGTAGGTTAGTAACCGGTTACAAGTTTTTAGTATGATAACCGGTTTTTTTAAACCGGTTTTTTAACCGATAGACTGGTTAACCGAAAAAATAACCGAAAAATTAAAAAAAAAGGCAAAAAAAAACGGTTTTTAACCGAAAATAACCGGTTAAAGTAATTAACTGGACTAGTTAAAAAAATAACCGGTTAAAGTAATAACCGGTTAAAGCATTAACCGGTTAAAGTCAAAAAGTCAAATTAACCGGTATAACCGGTTAACCGATCCGGTTATTAAAATTAACCGGTTTGTGCACCTCTATATGCATGTGGTTCTTCTCTTTACTTTTCTTAATAGTCTTTTACTTTATTCACAAGTTCTTTTGTTTACGTTATATAAACTTCTCAAAATAGGCCCATTAGATTTTTGGGATTTACTTAACCCCAAATTAACATGAAGAAAATATGAACTTAACAAGTTCTTTCTCTAACCCGTTTGCAAAAGTTCATATTCGATAGTTTGTTTCACTATAAACCTAGTTCCAACATCTCAGATATATCAATATAGATGTGATTGTTTTGTTGGAATAAACTTCAATCAAACTCATTCATTCAAACATCGTTTCTCTATTCGAGCCTAAGAAAGTCATGACCCGTTTCATGTTTATTGAAATTCATTGGGATCTTGATCTTAGTGAATCTTGTTACAACTTTAATCATGTGAGACCCATAATCTCAATATCAAAAGAACGCAATTAGGCGTAATTTGCATATTCCATCTTTTGGGTCAATTTTACACCTTTTCGATTATATACAATCCAATCATGCTTATAGAAGTGCTTGGCAATTGGTATTGGCATATTAGCGGTCATACTTTAGCTTTGTTACATCTTACCATCATCAGACCCTACCTTAGCTTTGCTATTGGTGAGATTTACTGAGTATGATGATGATGATATTAGCAGTCATACTTTGATTGAATATGTTGTATATGGGTAGAGTTCGGCTACAAAGTCCAAAACGCCTACAAAGTCTGAGAAGTCTATGTAGGTATTGTGTTTTAAATTTTGTGTATCATGTCACAATGTGTTAGATTCTTTTGGCATGGTATTACGTAGAAAAACACCAAATGTAACAATTTAAAACATAATGAAATGTATTCTTGGCATGAAAACTAAAACACAATACTTTCTTGGCATTGTGTTTTAGTTTTCATGCCCATAATACATTTCATTGTGTTTTTAATTGTTACGTTTGTGGTTTTCTATATAATATCACGCCAAAAGAATCTAAAACACCATGTCTAAAATTTAAAACACAATGCCTACATAGACTTCTTACAATTTTTAGAAGTTTTGGACTTTGTAGCCAACTTCTACCCCTCTTTTGTGATTATTATAGATAACTTTTCCTATTTTAGAAGATAATATGTGTCATTAATTTTCTTGTAAACTCTGTATATATTCCTTTGATTGTGGAATGAATAGTTATGCTCGAATCAATCTATTTACATGGTATCATGCCTTCATCAATTTTATGCCTAACCCTAGCCGCCTCCCCTCATTGATCTCCATTTTTTCCATCAATCCTTCAGCCGCTACCCTCCACCCTCTGTATCACTGCTATGATGGGAGACAAATCGGAATCCTACACCCAGCCGAAAGCCATTCATCCAGCCTACATTGTTATTGACATTCAGAGGAAGGTCAGGATTCTACAAGGTGTTAAGGTCACTTATTCGTCCAGATGATGATTGTCACACCCCGCCAAGACAGAAACACGCGAGTGTAACCAAAAAGGTTTTCGGCGCATATGATTAAGTAAACACTTACATGAAATAAAACCAATGTATACAAAACGTTTTACAATCCCAAAACACGAGGATTCTAATACAAACACACACTAAAGGCTAACATGAGACTCTTCAGAGAGTTCGATATCCTAGCATGCATGCAAACTCAAATGTAGTCTCCCACTTGGGTTTAACACTTGAAAAACATGCTTAAAATCGTCAACATAATGTTGGTGAGTTCACATGTTTACTTTGTGTGATGGAAACAAATTTTCATGTAAAACAACTGTATGAAAATCTTATAAACCAATTGAAGGGTACTTCACAAATTATTTTCATGTAGTTCATTGTATGAAAATCTAATAGCTATGGGGGGAAGTAACTCACAAATCCTGTTCGTGAAAAATAAATGTATGCAAATTGAGGTCCCAACTCATAATCCCATTTTCATGCAAAATAAATGTATGAAAATCTCTTGCCAATTTAAGTTTCACCTCATAATCCCATTTTTTAACAAAATAAATGTATGAAAATCTACTGCCAATTTGAGGTTCTGCCTCATAATCCCATTTTCATGCAAAATAATTGTATGAAAATCATATAACCATTACCAATAGTACATGAAATCTCGCCCCCGATTAAATCATCGTCTTGCAAAACAATGATGTATGTGTCGACATAAGTTTGTAACCAAACCACAACAAATGTTTCCTTCTCACATCACCAACAAGGCTATAACAAGTAGGACACAATTGCACTCCTATAGGGCCACGACTAACAAGGAGCGGGGCTTGTTAAACCCAATAGATCTATTCAATTGTTCCGTGGTCACATAGGACTAATGCTTATTAATATAAATGACAATACGAGGGCTTCCCGAGCTCAAAATCCACCTAACTTGAAGGATTCCATCCGTAACTATCGTTCCATGTAAATGAAAAACATGTATACTATATACTATGTATGTTTTCAGAAACCTTTTACGCAATTCGTGAAAACCATATGACTTAGCATAAAACAAGTATGTCTTTGTAAACACTTTATGTAATTCATGAAACCATATGACTTAGCATAAATCAAGTATGTCTTTGTAAACACTTTATGTAATTCATGAAACCATATGACTTAGCATAAAACAAGCATGTCTTTGTAAACCCTTTATGCCATTCATGAAAACCATATGACTTAGCATAAAACTAGCATGTCTTTATAAACCTTTTATGCAATCACGAAAACCATATGACTTAGCATAAAACAAGCATGTCTTTATAAACCTTTTTATGCAATCACGAAAACCATATGACTTAGCATAAAACAAACATGTCTTTCCCCTGAAGTATGAAAATAGTAAAAAGGGGCCGTGAACTTACCTAGAGCGATCTCGTGCAAAGGGGTGAGTGATAATTGGTCCACTGTTTTGACTCCTCCGATTCGATGTTGAAACATGTTTAATGCAATAACCGGCCCGGTGATGCTTCCGGCTCACGGCCGGACCGGTCCGACAGTCCGGTCCGACCCGGGTTTAAAAACATTGATCGTATGCACAAAAGCAACAGGTATACACAACAAAAACAGGGAATTCCTATCCCCAAAACAATTTTATACCAATCCTATCTTTATACCAACCAATCCTATCTCCAAAAACTTTCTACACCACCAATCTCCCAAATTCTTTTCTCTAAATCCTCTCACATCTCTTCATCCTCCCACACCTTGTAACATCAGCTCCTCATTGTGCCAATAATGTTGCTCAACAATCATCTCAGCCTTTCTTGGATATCTTTATTATCATGCAGCTTTAGATGAACAATCTTTCCAAAGCCTCCAGCTTTTTCAATCATCTCAACAAAGATGTTAGTGGTGGCACCGGTGTTGGGCAACACCATAGGCTCACTTGCCCTGAGCAGGTTGTCGATCGCTTCTAAAGTGACCATTACAACATCTTCATCATTATAAAGGAGCAGATCACAAAATGGTTGTACACAACCATGACTTGCTAAAACCTTGCATAAGATAGGCAGAGAAATATGACAGAAAGTTAGCATGCATCTGTGACAGAGAAATATGACAGAAAGTGGTAGTTTTATACCTTATTTGTTCCCCACTTCCTCTTGCTGAAATATGACAAAGAGTTAATAAAGCAGGGAACATGATCGCTGCAACCAGCTGCCTGGAATATTAAGAAAGACCAAAACTTGTTAGACTTTGTCAATTAATAATACTAAATAAAAATTAAAACTTACTGGGTTAGGTCCATCAATTTTCCACACGCTCCAGCAACAATAACGTGCCTAACCTTCTCAGTTTTTCCATCACAAAGGTAGGACAAAGCCCAACATATATCCTACATGACTTTTGCATCCCTTACATCGAGGAGTCGCGCAAGAGTGTTGAGTATCGAGACTGGCTGCAAAACAGATTGGAGCAGTTAGAAGAATTAATCAACTTGGCAAGAACACACACAAACTGGTTTGTAAACTGTTACCTCCTCAAATACAGGTGGGGGTAACACACCACAAAAGGTTGAAATTGCGCCAACAATGTTCCGAAGCGTTGCAAGCCTCACATCAAATAGAACGAAATGATCCAACAACTGAGCCATCACACCTTCTCCAAGTATAACATCCCTAAATCGGGGAGACTCGCTGGCGATGTTCCTTAATGCCCAAATGGCCTTCACATGAATTTCATTGTCATCGGAAGCAAGAAGCCTCACAAGCCTAGGGACCGCCCCATACTCAACAACAATCTTGGTCTCCTCATATGTGTCAGTAGCAATGATCGTCAAAACCCGTGCGACTTCAAGCTGACGAAATAGATTGGAGCTGTTAATTACTACGGTTGTAAAAATTAATTACAAATGCATTACATTAAAAGAAACACTCATGACACGGACCTACAGCTGTGGAGAAGCTTTTGTCCGAAGAGACTTAACGAAGCAGGGAACAACACCAGATTTTACGAGTTTATAATAGAATCTCCCCTGTCTGCAAACAAACAAAGAATATCAGTTCAATGTAAATAACAAATAGAAATCTTTAAGAGATCTATGTATAAAGATTTAAAGCTCAAAAGATATTTTCGAGGACAGTAGCTCTCAGCTTCAACTCAGTATCATCTGCATTTACCCCGTCTACGATAGCTTCAAAATTCTTCAAATGCAAAGTTAAAATGACAACAAAAACTAAATTAAACCCCAACTAAAAAATAAAAACAAATTAACTAAACCCCAACTAAATAATAAAAAGAAATTAATATAACAAAGGCCCTACCCCACCCTCACCTCTTCTTCATACCCTAAAACACGACCATCTCATCGCCCACCTCCACCATAACCACCAACCCTCTTATGGATCAGTTCTGTCCACATCTTCAAGAAACCAAAACAACAAATTCCTGAACCAGATTAAAACAACAAATTCCTGAACCTAATTTATATATTTAACTGCAAAACTTGTTATTCTTTGCATGCAGACATGGGAAATCCCATCACCAGAGTCGTAAACTATGGTGTCGTTCCTCACTTTGTCGAGTCTGACTGTACCTCTCCCACAAATACATGAGGTTTTTATTTATAATGCATCTATTATTTGGTTGTAAGTAATTACTCCAATCTGTTTTGAGAGTTTGAAGTTGCATGGGAGTTAACGATAATTGTATATGTTACATATAATGAGACTAAGGTTGTTATCGATTATGGGGCAATCCCTAAGTTTTTGAAGCTACCTGCTTTTGATATCGATTATGGGTCAATTTTACACCTTTTCGATTATATACAATCCAATCATGCATATAGAAGTGCTTGGTAATTGGTATTGGTAAATTAGCAGTCATACTTTAGTTTGGCTACATCTTACCCTCCTCAGACCCTACCTTAGCTTTGCTATTGGTGGGATTTACTGAGTATGATGATGATGATATTAGCAGTCATACTTTGATTGAATATGTTGTATATGGGTAGAGTTCGGCTACAAAGTCCAAAACTCCTGCAAAGTGTGAGAAGTCTATGTAGGTATTGTGTTTTAAATTTTGTGTATCATGTCACAATGTGTTAGATTCTTTGGCATGGTATTACATAGAAAAATACCAAACGTAATAATTTAAAACATAATGAAATGTATTCTGGGCATGAAAACTAAAACACAATACTTTCTTGACATTGTGTTTTAGTTTTCATGCCCATAATACATTTCATTGTGTTTTAAATTGTTACGTTTGTGGTTTTCTATGTAATATCACGCCCAAAGAATCTAAAACACCATGTCTAAATGAAGGGGTAAGGTCCCAAAAACCTCATAAAAAGGATTTGAGACCATACCACAAACTGGCTTTTTTAACCTTTTTAACCTCGCGCGGCCGCGCATAGGTCTTATTAAAGGAAGAAAGCAATCAGTGACTTATAGTCGCGCGCCCAAAGGAAAGCATAAATCCTTGCGCCTTCTCCCATAAAACCAAGGATTAAAATACTTCCGCCCAAATATTCAGACTTGGATATCATTTTACCCAGACTTGGGATTTATTCATCTGTGTCCACACAATAAGGTGTCACACTAGATTACAGCAGTAATCTTCTAGAAAGAATATAATCGTGCACCACCCAGACGGTTATAACCGTCTGGACACGTGTCATTACCACAAGCATCCCTGAAATCACAACGAAAGCATGCAATTGGAGAGTGATCTCCACTTAATCACTTTCCACGTGGCAATCCCCCAGCCATAGATCAAACCACGATCCGTGTGCATTCACATCGGATCGAGACTACTTGACGTTGGATCAAAGAACTTAACGGAAGGAAAGATAACCGCTACGGCGTTAGCATCTTCCGTCATCTTTTCAACAACAGATTTTCCCTCCCAAAACTCCCGGCTATAAATAAGAGAACTGTTCAGGTATAAACTCAGATTACTCTCACTCCTCAAATACTTATCCTCTCCGATATCAATACTTATTCTCACGCCGGAGTCGGGTCAAGGAGAGAAACCCCTTTCTCCCCTTGACGAGGCTAACGGTGTTCTTTTTTGCAGAATCACCGGAGAAGGAATTCTATTACAACTGAATCAACCGAGAGAGAGCTAACCTTTTATGCGGATTCAAACCCCCTAACTATCTCGGTTCCGACCATTTAGTTAGTGTTTCTTCACTAAAATTTAAAGCACAATGCCTACATAGACTTCTTACAATCTTTAGAAGTTTTGGACTTTGTAGCCAACATCTACCCTTCTTTTGTAATTATTTTGTGATTATTATAGATAACTTTTCCTATTTTAGAAGATAATATGCGTCCTTAACTTTCTTGTAAACTCTGTATATATTCCTTTGATTGTGGAATGAATAGTTATGCTAGAATCAATCTATTTACATGGTATCATGCCTTCATCAATTTTGTGCCTAACCCTAGCCGCCATCCCCTCATTGATCTCCATTTTTTTCCATCAATCCTTCAACAGCTACCCTCTACCCTTTGTATAACTGCTATGATGGGAGACAAACAGGAATCCTACACCCAGCCGAAAGCCATTCACTCAACCTACATTGTGATCGACATTCAGAGGAAGGTCAGGATTCTAGAATGTGTTAAGGTCACTTATTCGTCCAGACGATGATTGTCACACCCCGCCAAGACAGAAACACGCGAGCGTAACCAAAAAGGTTTTCAGTGCATATGATTAAGTAAACACTTACATGATATAAAACCAATGTATACAAAACGTTTTACAGTCCCAAAACACGAGGATTCTAATATAAACACACACTAAAGGATAACATGAGACTCTTCAAAGAGTTCGATATCCTAGCATGCATGCAAACTCAAATATGGTCTCCCACTTGGGTTTAACACTTGAAAAACATGCTTAAAATCATCAACATAATGTTGGTGAGTTCACAGGTTTACTTTGTGTGATGGAAACAAATTTTCATGCAAAACAACTGTATCAAAATCTTATAAACCAATTGAAGGGTACTTCACAAATTATTTTCATGTAGTTCATTGTATGAAAATCTAATAGCTATGGGGGGAAGTAACTCACAAATCTTGTTCGTGAAAAATAAATGTATGCAAATTGAGGTCCCAACTCACAATCCCATTTTCTTGCAAAATAAATGTATGAAAATCTCTTGCCAATTTCAAGTTTCACCTCATAATCCCATTTTTATGCAAAATAAATGTATGAAAATCTATTGCCAATTTGAGGTTCTGCCTCATAATCCCATTTTCATGCAAAATAATTGTATGAAAATCATATAACTATTACCCATAATACATGAAATCTCGTCCCCCTGATCAAATCATCGTCTTGCAAAACAATGACGTATGTGTCGACATAAGTTTGTAACCAAACCATAACAAATGTTTCCTTGTCACATCACCAACAAGGCGACGTATAACAAGTAGGACACAATTGCACTCCTATAGGGCCACGACTAACAAGGAGCGGGGCTTGTTAAACCCAATAGATCTATTCAATTGTTTTGTGGTCACATAGGACTAATGCTTACTAATATAAATGACAATACGAGGGCTTCCCGAGCTCAAAATCCACCTACCTTGAAGGATTCCATCTGTAACTATCGTACCATGTAAATGAAAAACATGTATACTGCATACTATGTATGTTTTCAGAAACCCTTTACGCAATTCATGAAAGCCATATGACTTAGCATAAAACAAGTATGTCTTTGTAAACCCTTTTATGTAATTCATGAAACCATATGACTTAGCATAAAACAAGCATGTCTTTGTAAACCCTTTATGCAATTCATGAAAACCATATGACTTAGCATAAAACAAGCATGTCTTTGTAAACCTTTTATGCAATCACGAAAACCATATGACTTAGCATAAAACAAACATGTCTTTCCCCTGAAGTATGGAAATAGTAAAAAAGGGGTCGTGAACTTACCTAGAGCGATCCTGTGCAAAGCTTAGCAATGAATAAAATGTTCGAACAAGAACCCCGACTTACACGTGTCCTCACCCATATAAAACACTAGGCCCAAATGTATTTGGGCTATTCGAGAGGGTACCTCTACAAAATCCTGATAACTATTCCTTAATGATATGTCCGTATCAGTCATCGTGTTGTCTAGTTATTTTTATTATCGGTCACACTTTAACCGAATATGTTGTATTCAAGATCAATATTTTCCGGAGCCCGTGTGCCATTGATTTGTTTAGTGTGACAATTGGTAAATCCGAGACATTATATGTACATCTAATTAATCCTGATTTGCATTAATATAAACACTGTTGGTTAGAAATGTTTTAGGGATGAAATCCCGGTACTGCGTGGAATTATCTGCTATTGTATATATTTGTGTTAATATATATTTTTGGAACACTTGTGTAATCAATCACTAATGTGTCGTTAAGTTAATGTTTAATGTTTCAACATCTTGCACGATATGTCATTTGAGCCTAACCCACTTAATTTTTTTGGTTAAGTATGGTCATGTGCCTTGCACATGAGGGCATTCATGTCATTGCATATCCCCAGGGACTATTATGTAAACAACTTATGTCAAGGGATTATTTTGTAAAATAAAAAAATGTTTAAATAAGCAAGCTCTGCACTTTTTTTTTCTCTCTCTCTCTCTCTCTTTAAACTCCATTTTTCTCTCTCTCTAAACTCTATCTCTCTATTTTCTCTCTATCTGATCTGAGATGGTGGAGACGGTGGCGGTTGGAAGGTGGGTTAGGGGCGACGGTGGTTGTGGGAGGTGGGCTAGGGGCGGCGGTGGTTGTGGGAGGTGGGCTAGGGGCGGCGGTGGATGTGGGAGATGGGCTAGGGGCGACAGTCGCTGTGGGAGGTGGGTTAGGGGCGGCGGTGGCTGTGGGAGGTAGGAGGTGGGATAGGGGCGGTGGTGGCTGCGGGAGGTGGGCGGCTGACGTGGTGGTGGTGTTGAATTGATTTGGTGATAGTTCATATTCACTGGTTCAATTAGGTGGTATTAGGGGCGGTTGGTTTCTGTGATTTTTAGGTGTTGTTGAATTGATTTGGAGATGGTGGTAGAGAGTGGTGGAGATGGTGGTTGTATATGGTAGAGGGTGGTGGTGGTGATGGTGGTTGTTGAATTCTAAATTATTTTGTTTTTTTAAATGATATTAAATAAATAGGGTAAAAAGACTAAAATACCCATGGGTGACCTGATTTAACTAAAAAATTAACTGGATTAGGCTCAAAGGACATACCGTACAAGATTTTGAAATATTAAGTACAAAACTTGCCAACTTTTGTGCTAAATGACACCGTCTGCGAAAGGGTGTAAACATAAAAGACAAAACTTGTAATTTACTCTTTGTTTTATTATTTTAAGCAATTCATTCAATTTCCATTTAGCTGATAAACCAGTGGATATTGAGGTTCCGTTTTTTTATTTTCCTTCTTTAATCAACCTTTATACCTTTCGTTTTTAGCTTTTTTATAACATTTGTTAAACTTATCTTTATTTTGTTTGTCAATCAACCCATTATACCAAGTTGATTAAAAAGGTATAATGGCTGATTTAAAAAAAAGTTTAAGTTATTGAATAAAGGCAACATCCACATGCAATTAAGGATGTGTTGCAGGCTCAGGAAGTCATACTTACTTGATGCAATCTATGTCACCACATGGTCCCATTTAGCTCCAATGATAGTAGCGATATGGCTACATGCTAGAGTATCCAGACGGTGAACTTTAGAGTACATCTCCCTTATTAGATCAAACTCTACGAGCATGGTTAGGTGTAGATTGCATGGTAATTTCTCAACTTGAAAGGCCATGAAATAGATATGCTCGTCTATATCATGTAATTGTAAAATCAGATCTAAGTATTTCCACATAAAGTTTTTGTGTTAAGGGCAATTGGGGTGATTCAGATCATGAAGCACAATGTTGTTTTCATCAACTGCGGTGTCAGCAAGGAATACAAGTCCAACTTGCGGTCTGAAGCCAAGCAGCCTATGTATTGTAGCATCGGGTGCAGGTATGTTGTAAATTTTGGATGTCGGTCCATCTGCCACACATTGTAAAGCATCAGCTCAGGCTCTTGAATCACAACGGGATCACCGTTTAGCTGCGATAAACCAACAGCAGTGATATCACTACGGGCTAGGGCATCTGGAAAGAGAACCTCAGAGTATTTTTGTGTTGTCAAGTCAAAGTCGATGAGCATGCTCAAGTGTAGATCGCGCGGTCGGGTCTCAACTTGAAACGCAAGGAAGTAGATGTGGCCGTCTATCGTCGTTTGATAGGACGTAAGTACAATTTGGGAACGAACACGCGACGCAGCTATGTCATTCCATATCCCCAAGCACAGGCTATAAACCTGAATTTTCCAACGGGTGCGAGTGGCAGGCACGTGGTCAATCTTGACCAGCCTCGGGTCAAAATTATGAGGATGCGACCCAAGTCCAATAACGGTTTGAAACGGCCAATCTGTCACGGCCCCCGACCCGGTTTGACCCGTTTCAGAAGCCGCGGGACAGAAATACTGCGGTATTGATTTAATTGAGTTTAACAGCGGAAGTTTATTTAACAGGATCGTTTAAAGCTAAAATTTTTCCCCGTCTATTTTATTTCACAATTCGGGATAAAACCCCGATAATTTACAATAGTATGCTTTTTCTAGAAAATCGTTATGTTACAAAACTTATTTCTTTGTTTTATAATGAGCCACTATTTTAAGCTTGAAATGCTCCTCAGCACTTTTTCCTGAATTACAGCAGATCACCTGAAACATGTTTGAAAAAGGTTTTGTCAGCGGGAAATACTGAGTGAATCATTCATTTTTACTAAAATGACTCATTTGTTATAATTTTCAGTATTAAGAGAGATTACAATGTTTCTGATATCAAACCAACTACCCACAGTATTTGTCACTCGAATCTTTACGGTGACTGTGGTCATATCACCATTGGCTGCCCCAATGAATGACGAATATCACTAAATTTAGGTTCGCCCACCTAAAGTGATAAAAATGTAATACTGTGCACAATACCCCACATACCGGCTGTAATTTGGTGATTACATAAACTTAATCACTGTAATTATAACTTTGAAAATAATTTGGAGTATTGTAAAACAGTTGATAAAAAAGAGAATGACTCACATTGCTGGTTTAATACGGACAGAGTCTAATCTATGGATTAGCCTTGTTAACCTAATTTAAATAACAATGCACACAAAACTGGTTTAGTAATCAATCCAGCAATTACGATAATTCATGAGATCAAATTCTCACAATGAATGACAAAATGCAATACTTCATCCATCGAATTAACGATGATCCGTTGAATTAACAACGAATGACAAAGTATAATACTTTACCCATCGAATTAACGATGATCCGTCAAATTAATGACGAACGATAAAGTATAACCCTAATGTGGGCGGCACTTAAACATTCATTGGATATATTGATCGTCGGAAAATGAATCGTAGCAGCGATTGTGCTAATACCCTGTTTTGCAGCGTTGATTTCGAGACCCGTGTGTGTTATTTAGAGTATTCCTGCTATAACTTAGAGTATACTTCGAATTTTTCCGTCGTTTCAGTACCAGAATTCAAGTCCCAAACCAACCTATTTATACTGAAAATTTTACCCCGTCGCGTAGCGCGACTGCCTACCCCCTTAGTCGTCGCGCTACGCGACTGCCAACCTATATTCATAGGGTAGCTACGTGCATGGGTAGGCTTGCTGAGTTGGTGGATTTCGAAAATTTGATTTCTACAGCTCACAATTTGGATAATCGTCAATAGGGTTTAACCCTCCCCCCCCCCCTGAGTTTTAGGGGCCCTAATCCTGATTCTGAAAATTCTGAAAATTTTAGGGTTTGTTCAGAATCACTTGGGTGTCTCAATTAGGGTTTCCTTTTGGACTAATTAATTTAATAATTATGACTTTTGATTAGAGTTGTTACATTCTCCCCACCTTAATAAAAATCTCGCCCTCGAGATTTACTGGAATAATTGAGGATACTTTTTCTTCATTTCTGATTCCAGTTCCCAAGTGTACTCAGCTCCTCTCTTTGAATCCCATCTAACTTTGACTAGAACTAGTCGTTTGTGCTTGAGAAACTTAATCTTTCGATCCTCAATTTGAAGAGGTCTCTCAACGAATTTCAACTTTTCACCTCTATATCTCGAAGAGGTACTACCAGTGATTCATCTGATAAGCATTTCGTGAGATTGGATACATGAAATACATCATGTACTCCAGATAATTCTTCTGGTAATTGTAAACGATAAGCTACTGGTCCTATACGTTGGATCACTGGAAATGGTCCTACGTATCTGGGACTTAGCTTCCCTTTCTTACCGAATCTAACAATTCCTTTCCAAGGAGAAACTTTTAACAATACTCTATTTCCAATTTGGAATTCTAATGGTTTACTTCTATTGTCTGCATAACTCTTCTGGCGATCTCGAGCCGTCTTCAGCCTTTCTTTGATTTGAGTAATCTTATCAGTTGTTTCTTGCACTATTTCAGGACCTGATAATTGACTTTCTCCTATTTCTGCCCAACAAACTGGAGTTCTGCATTTTCTTCCATATAATGCTTCAAATGGAGCAGTATCAATGCTTGAATGATAACTATTGTTATAGGAGAATTCAATTAATGGTAAGTGATCATCCCAACTTCCACCAAAGTCTATTACACATGCTCGGAGCATGTCTTCTAGAGTTTGGATCGTTCTTTCACTTTGCCCATCTGTTTGGGGATGATATGCAGTGCTCAAATTTATTCGAGTTCCCATAGCTTGCTGGAAACTTTTCCAGAAATGGGAAGTGAATCGACTATCTCTATCCGAAACAATGGAGAGTGGAACTCCATGTAAGGATACAACTTCATCTACATACAATTTAGCCAGTCTTTCCATGCTAAAGGTTTCTTTCATAGGTAGAAAGTGAGCAGATTTGGTTAATCGATCCACAATTACCCAAATCGCATCATTACCTTTTCTGGTTTTGGGTAACTTAGTAACAAAATCCATTGTTATAAGTTCCCATTTCCATACTGGCATTTCTAATTGTTGTAGTAGACCTGAAGGTTTCTGATGTTCTGCCTTAACTTGTGAACAAGTAAGACATTTAGAAACATAGCTGGCTATGTCCTTTTTCATTCCTATCCACCAAAAGTTCTTTCTTAAATCTTGGTACATTTTATTGTTTCCTGGGTGTATAGTATACCTAGATTTATGAGCTTCTTCTAAAATCTTAGATCTTAAGTTTCCCTGCTTAGGTACCCAAATTCTATTTTTGTGGAATCTCCAAATTCCATCTGCTCCTTGTTCTAATTCCTTGATTCGTCCTTTCATTCCTTCAGCATCATCCTTGATTGCTGTAGCTTGAACATTCTTCAATTGTTTCATTAAATCTATTTGTAGATTTAATCTGAGAGCACGAACCCGTCGTTGTTTCTCATAATACTTACGACTTAAGGCATCTGCAACTACATTCGCCTTTCCTTCGTGATACTGAATATCACAGTCATAGTCACTTAGGATTTCCATCCATCTCCTTTGCCTCATATTTAACTCTTTTTGCCCAAAGATATATCTTAAACTCTTATGATCTGTATAGATAGTAAACTTACTTCCGTACAGATAATGTCTCCAAATCTTAAGGGCAAAAATTACAGCTCCTAATTCTAAATAATGAGTCGTATAGTTTTCTTCGTGCTTTTTCAATTGCCTTGATGCGTACGCAATTACCTTTTTGCGTTGCATAAGCACACATCCATATCCTAATTTTGAAGCATCACAATATACTTCAAAATCTTCAGTTCCTTCTGGTAAGGCTAAGATTGGTGCATGGGTTAATTTCTGTTTCAAAATTTTAAAGGCTTCTTCTTGTTTAGGTCCCCATTCAAACTTAGTGGCTTTACAGGTTAACTTAGTTAATGGTACGGCTATCTTGGAAAAATCCTTAATAAACCGTCTATAATACCCAGCTAAACCTATAAAACTTCTAATTTCCATTGCTGTTTGTGGAACCTTCCATTTGGTAATTGCCTCGATCTTAGCAGAATCTACATGAATACCTTCATGATTCACCATGTGTCCTAAGAATTGCACTTCCTTTAGCCAAAATTCGCATTTCGAGAATTTGGCGTACAACTTTTCTTTTCTTAACAAAGTTAAGAGTGCATGCAAGTGCTGACAATGTTCGTCCTGACTTTTGGAATAAATAAGTATATCGTCTATGAAAACAATTATAAATTTATCCAAGTACGGTTTACAGATCCGATTCATCATGTCCATGAATGCTGCAGGTGCATTCGTTAACCCGAAGGGCATGACTGTAAACTCGTAATGACCATACCTAGTTCTGAAAGCAGTCTTAGGTATGTCTTCTTCTTGTACCTTCAATTGATGATATCCAGAGCGTAAATCTATCTTAGAAAAATATCTAGCCCCTTGAAGTTGATCAAAAAGATCATCAATCCTAGGTAATGGATATCGATTCTTAATTGTAACCTTATTCAATTCCCTATAATCGATACACATTCTCATTGAACCATCCTTTTTCTTCACAAATAACACTGGCGCTCCCCAAGGGGATGAGCTAGGTTGTATGAATCCTTTACTTAGTAATTCATCTAATTGCTTTTTCAATTCTAACATTTCTGTGGGTGCTAACCGATAAGGTGCCTTGGCTATCGGTGTAGTTCCTGGAATTAGATGAATCCTAAATTCTACTTCCCTGTCTGGAGGTAATCCCGGTAAATCTTCTGGAAATACATCAGGATATTCTGAGACTACTGGTATTTCCTTAAGATCTTTTCCCTTAGTGCTAATGATTACCGAAATCATATACACTATTCCTTGTTTTCGTTCATAATTAGCAACTTTCATTACTGATATGAACTTCATGGGCTTTCGTGGTTTATCTCCTGTAATCCTAATCACTTCTCCGGTGGGTGATTGAATTTCTATGGAATTCTGATCACAAAGGATTCTAGCATGGTTAGCTACTAACCAATCCATTCCTAATACCACATCAAATTCAGCTAATTTCATCGGTAATAGTTTTGCAGAGAATTTATATCCTAAAAGTTCTATGTTTCCTTCCTGCAAAATTTTATCTATTTTAACTGAATTTCCGTCTGCTGTTTCAACTGTAAAAATCTGCCTAATATTGGTTAAAGGTAAACTAAGAGCTTGGCAGAATGAAGTATTTATAAAACTTTGGTTTGCACCAGAGTCAAATAATACTTTTGCATACACATTGTGGACTAAGAACGTACCCGCTATCACATCCGGAATGAGTTATGCTTCTTGAGTGGTCAGCTGAAATGCCCTGGCATTCTTCTTAGTAGTTCCTTCGGTCGTTTTAGGTTTGTTATCTACTGGTTTGACCAATTTAGGACATTCCGTTTTATAATGCCCTGCTTCTCCACAATTAAAACAGATTACGGTTTTCTTTTTGCAGTTTTCTTCACGATGTCCTATACCCTTGCAAAAATTACAAGTGATATTGCATCTTCCATAATGTTTCTTTTTGCGTTTTCTGCAGAATGGCAGACCTGAAGATTGCCCTGTTTCTTTTCTCTTGAAGCTGTTATTATTACCCACACGAAATCCTTGGGTAATTTTCTGAGCTAGTGCCTTTTTCCTATCTTCATCTCTTGTGCGCACTAATTCATCGGTTAAAGTGTTAGCTAATTCTACCGCATCATCAATAGTGCGAGGTCTCGCAGCTTTAACAATATTGCGGATTTCGCTAATTAGCCCCCAAATATAGCGAGAAATAAGTACCGGTTCTGGCGAAGCCAGTGTTGGTACCACTCTTGCATATTCAAAGAATGTCGAGGTATAACCGCGACAATCTACATTTATCATCCGATGATTTAGAAACTTATTCGCCATCTGTTCCTTCTCATACTCAGGACAGAATTTTCTTTCCACCAAACCCTTAAATTCTTCCCAAGTCATAGCATAAGCTATTACTCTTCCTTTTGATTGTAACACAGTATTCCACCACTCGAGTGCTCCTTCTTTGAACAGATTGGATGAATACATGACCTGGTCCTCTTTACCACATTTACTTATTGCAATGACTGCTTCGGTTTTCTCTAACCAACGCAGTGATGCAGTTGCTCCTTCATTGCCTGCAAATTCCGTGGGTTTACAAGCAAGGAATTCTTTGAAAGTGCAACCAGGCGTTGCAGTTTTCATTTTCTTGGGTAATGGAGCTTGATGTGGTTCCTTATTATGGTTATTGCCTCCATTTATACTATTACTGAAGTTATCTTCAGTAATTTGTTTACTAGGAACAATTTGTTGTGGTTCGATCGGATTCTTTATAGCATCAACAAATGCTGGAATAGCATTAGCTATCCCTTGAGCAACAATGTTTTCGATATCTTGCCGAGTCATATATTGATCTCTTGAATGTTGTTCGGAATGATTAACTTCATTTATAGGTTCATTACCACTGTTTGCCATCTGATAATGTATATATATAAATTTTATTAGTAACTGATAAATAATAATTATATACAAATAATCAGAAAATTATATAATATAGATATAGTCAAAACAATCGATTTCTCGATTTCATTTATATATCTATCATAGTATGCATCATTACTCACAGATATCATACAGAGTTTTATTGGTTATTTACAGATTAACTTTACTAGTACTATTATACAACTACCATTTTATCATCGTTCTATCTCTCGTTACTGTCTGTTCTAAAAACGCATTTCCCTCTCATCGTACTTCCAAGCAATCTGTCCCCCTATTTCCCTGATTCTAGTTCCAGCATCAAACAACTCTTCGCCAAAGTGGCGAAGTTCAGCCATGTTTTCATTGCTCATGGGTGGATTAGGTAATGGTTCTGGATCGAATTGTGGAAGAAAAGAGTAAGGATCGTTGACAATATTTTGAAATTGCCAATCGTTCGTCCACCATTCGTCCATTCCTATGGTTTGAGAATGAACTATTGGGTCTGGAATTGCTGGTTCCCAATTCATAGGGAGTTGGTTTTCAAGAGAATAAGTAAAAATATTATTATTATTATTATTATTATTATTATTATTATTATTATTATTATTATTATTATTATTATTGACAGGCTGAATTGTTTCACAGCTTGCCAATAGGAAATCTATCTCATCTTGAAAGGTCCTTCCCTGGTTTTGATTGGAGCTTTCTTCGATTTCTCTCTGAGTTGGTCTAAAGCCTTGCCCAACTTCCATTTCTATGTCCTTAGAGTATTCCTCAAACTGCCTCTCCATTTGTCTAGAAACTTCTTTAGCTTCAGTCTCCATCTCTTGGAGTCTAGAACTTTTCCTGGTTACAATTTCTTTTGTACCTTCCTCCATCTGAATTCCTATCTCCTTAACCTCCTCCTTGTCTTCAATTTCCATTTCCGGTTGTTTGGAACTTTCTCCGATTATAATTCCTTTTCCCTTTTTCAAAGGATTGTTTATTTTGGGCAGTTTTCTAGCTGGCTTCTTCTTACGTATTTTCCTCCATCCTACATAAGTTCTTTTCTTTTGTTTTGGCTTGCTCAAAGGTGGAACCTTGAATTCTACTGGTTGTTCAACATCGGGATAGTAGCTAGTATATTCTTTGGAAGCTTCGATAGTTACGGGGTAAAGATTAAGGTTCTGAAAAGCTTCGGATATCCCACTCATGCTGATGTAGCATATATGCAAAATGCATAAAATACTAAATTAAAATTTACAAATAACTTTGTAATTTATTACATACTGTGTACTAGTTGATTACAAAGATAACTGAAAAACATACTTAGGTTTTAAATTTTATTTATCACACAGAGTTTCTAGATTATGAGGGTAGGATGCTAAACTTTAAAAATTTATATTTTCTGCTACTGTGGCTAGCATATATAAATTTGCCCATTTCTCATCTAGTTTATCTTCCCAATGTGATTTATTAATTAATTCCTGAGTTTCCCGTTTAATCCTCTTTTCTCGTATTTTCTCTTTACTTTTCTTAATAATCATTTCCCTCCTTTGAGGAGAAAGTGATTCCTCGGATTGTGCCTTTCTCACGAATATTCCTTCTTCAGGAATTTCAGCCTGATTCGAGGATTTGGTTCGGGATGAACTTCCCTTTTCACTGGATGATCTATCTAATTTAAGATAGATACTTGACAGCTTTTTCTTACCCATACTGTAACTAACAAATAATCAGTTAATAATACAATTAATCACATAATAGTAATCAGGAAAAATTAAGTATTTCTAAATACTTAATTAGCTTAACCCAGTGGCTCTGATACCACCTTTTTCTGTCACGGCCCCCGACCCGGTTTGACCCGTTTCAGAAGCCGCGGGACAGAAATACTGCGGTATTGATTTAATTGAGTTTAACAGCGGAAGTTTATTTAACAGGATCGTTTAAAGCTAAAATTTTTCCCCGTCTATTTTATTTCACAATTCGGGATAAAACCCCAATAATTTACAATAGTATGCTTTTTCTAGAAAATCGTTATGTTACAAAACTTATTTCTTTGTTTTATAATGAGCCACTATTTTAAGCTTGAAATGCTCCTCAGCACTTTTTCCTGAATTACAGCAGATCACCTGAAACATGTTTGAAAAAGGTTTTGTCAGCGGGAAATACTGAGTGAATCATTCATTTTTACTAAAATGACTCATTTGTTATAATTTTCAGTATTAAGAGAGATTACAATGTTTCTGATATCAAACCAACTACCCACAGTATTTGTCACTCGAATCTTTACGGTGACTGTGGTCATATCACCATTGGCTGCCCCAATGAATGACGAATATCACTAAATTTAGGTTCGCCCACCTAAAGTGATAAAAATGTAATACTGTGCACAATACCCCACATACCGGCTGTAATTTGGTGATTACATAAACTTAATCACTGTAATTATAACTTTGAAAATAATTTGGAGTATTGTAAAACAGTTGATAAAAAGAGAATGACTCACATTGCTGGTTTAATACGGACAGAGTCTAATCTATGGATTAGCCTTGTTAACCTAATTTAAATAACAATGCACACAAAACTGGTTTAGTAATCAATCCAGCAATTACGATAATTCATGAGATCAAATTCTCACAATGAATGACAAAATGCAATACTTCATCCATCGAATTAACGATGATCCGTTGAATTAACAACGAATGACAAAGTATAATACTTTACCCATCGAATTAACGATGATCCGTCAAATTAATGACGAACGATAAAGTATAACCCTAATGTGGGCGGCACTTAAACATTCATTGGATATATTGATCGTCGGAAAATGAATCGTAGCAGCGATTGTGCTAATACCCTGTTTTGCAGCGTTGATTTCGAGACCCGTGTGTGTTATTTAGAGTATTCCTGCTATAACTTAGAGTATACTTCGAATTTTTCCGTCGTTTCAGTACCAGAATTCAAGTCCCAAACCAACCTATTTATACTGAAAATTTTACCCCGTCGCGTAGCGCGACTGCCTACCCCCTTAGTCGTCGCGCTACGCGACTGCCAACCTATATTCATAGGGTAGCTACGTGCATGGGTAGGCTTGCTGAGTTGGTGGATTTCGAAAATTTGATTTCTACAGCTCACAATTTGGATAATCGTCAATAGGGTTTAACCCCCCCCCCTGAGTTTTAGGGGCCCTAATCCTGATTCTGAAAATTCTGAAAATTTTAGGGTTTGTTCAGAATCACTTGGGTGTCTCAATTAGGGTTTCCTTTTGGACTAATTAATTTAATAATTATGACTTTTGATTAGAGTTGTTACACAATCGGACAATCTTGGCACCCGAATCACTTTTGACTTCCGTATACATGGGTTCCACAGCACAGCCCAAGCCTCCCTAACCGATCATGTTTTGCAATAGCACACCCAGGGGGTTCAGGGCGCCAACCTTGTAGGCACACCAGGCCGTTACAGGCGCCAACGACATGGGGCAAGCGGTTTTCAGCGATTTCGGGAACCGTCGGCAGCGGCAGTGGAAAGGATGTTCTAGGAAACGTTTCATCCACCCGAATGAGAACAAAACTTTGTACGCTTTGAGACGGACTTACGATCATTTGAGTCTCGCTACCCCTGTAATCATCAATGAACTCAGAATTCTCGATCGTACGCTTCCATCCCTGGGAAACCATTCTGAACCTTGACAATGATCTTGTAGGGAGGCCTTTCAGTACCATCTCCTGGATTTCCATTGGCACATAACTTGACATTGCGTTAAACGATCAAGAATGCAACAAAGAATATAGAAATTGAGGTGGGCTACTGTGTTAAAAGATCAATCAAGAAGAAAGAAAGAGGGGCTACTGGAAATCAAGAAAGAAGAAAGGGGCTACTGTGTTAAAAGATCAATCAAGAAGAAAGAATATAGTAATTGGATGCTGTATAGGGGTGGGTGGGTTGGATATGTATATATAAGCTTGGATTTGGTAGATCGCCGGAGGATGATGGTTTTCTCCTCCGTTGTAATCAATTAATATTAATGTAACAGTTCAATTTTTATATTTATGTGCGCTTTCGATTCAAATAACTTTTATTCTCTTTTTAACTTTGTTTTTACATATATTATTGTCTCCCCTAGATTAAATTAAGAGGGTGTTTGGGTTAGCTTATTTTGGAAGAAGTTATAACTTATTGACTTATAGAATTTAACAAGTTGTTTTTTTTAGTGTTTGGGTTAGCTTATTTAAGTTGTTTTTGTAGTTGTTTTTGAGAAGGAATCCCAAACACCCCCTAAATCTAAGTATCAAAAAAAGAAACTAGTTATATTATTTTTATTTGTCATCCTTTTTCATATAATAACCAATATAAATAAACTAAGAAACGAGACGTGTTATTTTGCAATGTTAATCTTGCGAAACAGATCGTTGGATTCAGTGATATAATCTACCCACAGTGATCGATGGAAATGGTTAGGCTTCCCTTCGGGCAGGGGTGCAGCTTTCAAGGGGCCGAGGGGGGGCGACCCCCTGAACTTTTCGCTCAGTAGTGTTATATATGTAGTTTTCGTATATAAATTTTTGGGTATATACGTTTTCGACCCCCCTGTTCTATAGAATTTTTTTGGTCAAGCTTCGCCACTGCCTTCGGGTGATTTTTCGGTTGGAGCGATTAAACGGAGTCTATCAAATGGGGTGGATCACAACAGTAATTATGTCATGGATGGATTGGTGTAGGTTGGTGCCTTTTAAGTGCAATATTTTCCATATGGAATGCCAAGATGGGAAAAATTCCAACAACTATATAGCTCTTAAGAATCGTAACATCGGCATTGAAGACATCTCTTGCCCTATGTGTGAGTCGGGAGAAGAAAGCGCCGATCACTTGCTCGCCAGATCATGAAGCACAACTGTTTTGCCATTCTCTCTAGTCAATAGCTCACCATCGCACTTCATATGTTTCACCTCTACCCCTTGTGATAATGTTTGAATCAACTGTTGAGCTATAGGATCCCGTTTCCAATGTGACTTGATGTTATTCAGTAACAAAGGTTCATAAGAAGAAATTGCCATCTGAAATAGAGTCGACCCATGTACTCTAGAAAGTGCATCAGCAACATTGTTTTCCACACCTTTCTTATAGACAATATCATAATCATACCCCATCAATTTACTTAACTAAGTGTGCTGTAAAGGTGTTGTAATTTTGTGTTCTAACAAATGCTGTAAAGGTGTTTTCAAATTTAGTAAACTTTAGTAGCCACACAATTGGTTTACTTACAAAAGACCTGAAATAGATAAAAGTAGTACAGGCTTTAGCAAGGCATACAGTTGGTTACTTGGAATGGTATTAGTTACAGAAGACCTTTGCTTTAAGCGTTCAACTGGCTGCAAAATACATGATCAGATGGTGTACAAGCGATGAGCTTCAAAAGTGTTTGTTTCTTGGCTGCCTTCTTAGTGCTGGTATGGAATCCTCTTTGTGCTGTTGATGTCAATTATGTTATCCTCTGCACATATGCAATATAAATTGGGTTAAAAATCTTGACTGATCTTACTAACATTTAAGAAAATGTAAAGAACATATTAACGGGTCATATAGGTAATACAATGATATAAATATATAATTCCTAAAGCAAAAATCTAAAAATAAGTTGAAGTTGACTCTCGTGACTGACATAATTTAGATTTTACATATCAATTTTAAGCGCACGCTCTTAATTATGACCTCCGAAAACCCAAAACACATGTTTTGGAGAGAGAACACAGCTGGTCAAGAAGGTAAGTGAATGGATACAACAAAACTAAGATGATACACACATCTAAACAATGTGAAAGAGCGTATATACGAAAGATATTTCATATTAAGTTGCATCAACCCAGGTATAATCGTTAATAAATGGGTCCACCTCCTTTGGTTTCACTAAACAATGATTGCAAGTAATTATATGCATATCTTTTAACAATTTTTTTTCAACGGCCAACAAAGAAGCTTTATTAAAACACGTTACCCACAGATTGTTAGCACCGTAAGAACATTAGATACACCAATGTCTTATAGTCTCCTACACAGCAAATCAAGGTTAAACCAAAGATCCCACGATAACTCTCGAACCTTTGCTCGATTCCTAAGCCATAGAAGCCAAGAACTCTACTTTCTTCAAATAAACTGTTAACACGTACCTGTTTTCGGTTGAAAACCACTTAGTTGCGGCCTCTCCAAATATGCCAGATAGTTGTTTGCACGATTGTATACATCAATTTCTTCCATCTGTGTGAGTCGTGCGCATGCCGGAACATGTTCACCGGGTCTTTAGTTCTGCACCAGCGTGCCACATTCTCCCATACAGTTTGTGCGCGCCACCCTTTAACAAAAAGAATAGCTCATAAAAATGAAGATGCACAAAATAAAGATATATAACATAAAAGACAAATAAGAAAACAGCAAACCTACATAAAATGCAAAAGAAAACCGCAAACATAGTAGTTAGACCTGCAATTTAGAAAAACACAATAAAGAAAATATTAAGACCTGATTAAATATTATAGCTAATAGGCCTAACCAGTAAATTTCAAAACCAAACCGATGGCCGGCAAACCTGCCGTGCCACCAAATTCCAACACCATCATCATCATCCTCCTCTGCTTTATACTACACAATCCCAAGATATAATACACATAATCACCCTTTCAAAACTTATGTTATATGATGAATCCAATATTTATGTTAGTAAAATGATGCACCAAAAAGTCAAATCACGATCTAAGGATAAATGTGTATATACAACATATTCTTTTGCTGGATTGTAATATTTGGCTCGCTGGCCACGAATGCAAAAAGCAGGCGAATTACAAATACAATTTAGCATTTTAATTTTGTAATTAAATCTAAGCTTTTTAATTTACATACACAAAGATATGAGTAATACATCATGCCGAGATTTTGAGCATGTAGGCTATACAACTAATTGCTTCTTGTTCTCTTATCTAGGCTATCTTGCATATGTTTTTAGAGCTATTTGATTCAGTCGCTGAAATGTTTGACATCAATTTGCCCTCTTTAGAAGACATGTTTATGTAAGTAAACAGCACCCAAGCATAAACCTCTGGTAGAAAAGATTTAACAAAAATTAGTAGCAAAGCAGCATACAACGGGAATGCGTAACAATAACAAACTGTGTATGGCCATAGTGCAACGCTAAATCTGTTATAAATACAACTATAGCCTACAAATGGTATGTATCATCAGGCATAGTAAGGGTATATATACTACCATATGGGAAACTAAAGTAACAACCTAATACAGGTAAAAATGAATCAAAAAATGATCACTGGCAGTGTCTAAAGTCAGTTGTTAGGCACCTCTCTTTTTATCTCTCTGGGCCGATTTTGCCTTGTACAGATTTACACACAGATTTTTGGAATTTCAATCAGATTGGTATTAAATTGTTATAATTTTCAGATTCCGAAACTTACAAAAAACGACAGTAGCCGGAACCGTCCCTCGTTACCGTCATACGCCGTTGTTTCACACTTGTGTGACCGACGCCGCAACCACTGTTGGGGTTCCGGGGAAAACACTAAACGCGTCGCCGGAGTGCCTCCTGCCGTTGTACTCTTTATTTTCAGAAATCGCCCCACCCATCTACACCACATACACACCCTCTTCGTCGCAGATTCCTGAAGCCAATCGCCTTAGATCGCCGGGTCCGGAACTCTCTTTGCCGGAGGATTGAGCGTGATGTTTTCCCTCCTTATTCTCTGTTTCTCGCTGGTAACTTCGTTGTCTACGTTTCAAAGAAAATAGGGTTTGCAAAAACTGCAAACCGCCCAATCAGGCGAATAGATATGTGCCAGGCTGGCACTATTCCTGCCCATAGTGTTTGTAGCGTATATAAATAGGATAATGCTATTTTTTTCTTTGTTACTGTTAAAAACGTTGGAGATTTTTTTTTTTAACGACAAAACCCACTATATATATATATATAAAGCGCTAGCAAGAAGCTGGGAAAACAAAACCAAACTAAAACAAACAAACAAAAAAAGGACAAACTACAACATCTCTAAAATATCAAAAACCTTCCACTTATCCCAGCACGGCATCGGATGTATGGAGCGGTTTTTAATCCACAGGAACACATCTTCTTTGACCATATCCACCATCTTTGAAATCGGGATGAACCGGTTATCAAAAACCTTCTCATTCCTTGCGGCCCAGATTCGCCAGACCGTCCCCATCATAATCGTGTAAACTACCCTCTTCCAAACTTTTCCACCCGGTTGCTTGAAGACATAATCCGTAAGAGACCGAAGATCATGAATATCCATAGGAAAGCTCACACGAATCCACAAGCAAATACACCGGGTCCACAAGCAATTGACAAAAATATGTTCCGAATCTTCATCCTCCAAGCCACAACGCGGGCAAAGACCGTCGGCGAGAGGAACCCCCTGTTAATCAAACCAACTTTTGCAGCCACCTTTCCCATGCAGGCCCTCCATAATAGAACATTCGCTTTCGGAGGAGCCCATGAATTCCAACTAAAAGAGCCCTCATGGCTTTCGGCCGCACCTCCTGCCCTTTCAATATCGTTACGAACTTGTCTAACGGAAAAAGACCCATTAGGGTCGCTTCTCCATTTCCTTTTCTCCCCTTCCTCCATCAAATTTTCTTTTAAGTTAATCCCGTATTTCGCCAAGATCCCTTCAACTGAACCGACATCTTTCCAGACCCCCGGAATAGACTTTTTAATCGGAAGAAACGGAGGATTAATGTTAGACGCTCTACCTTTATGAATTGCATCCACCATTTTCGCCCATAGTTGGTTTGGGTCATCTTTGTACCTCCACCACCATTTCGAAAGCATAGCGATGTTAAAATCAAGGATACTCCCGATACCCATCCCACCATAATTTTTAGACTTCAAAAGGAGAGTCCACCGAATCCGTCGAAGTTTATGACCCGAGTTTGTTTTCCCCAAAGAAATTCCCTTCGAATCTTATCAAGTTTGTTAATCACACATTTTGGGGCGGCGAAAATGGAAAGAAAATAGGAAGGGAGACTACCGAGAACCGATTTAGCAAGTGTCATGCGTCCCGCAAACGACAAATGGGAATCTTTCCATTTCGATAGTCTAGCCGCAAATCTCTCCATAACCGATTTCCAATATTTTGCACGTTTCATGTTCACGCCAATCGGAATTCCCAAGTGAGTAAAAGGAAAAGACCCGACGTCGCAATTTACAACCCGAGCCAATCTAGCCACTTCGGACTCACTCACCCCGGGACCAAAGAGCTTGCATTTTTGTCGATTCACTTTAAGACCGGAAACCAAATTCAACCATCTCAACAAACGGTTCAAAGCCATAATATTATGTTCCGACCATTCTCCTATAAATAGGACATCATCCGCGTAGCAAAGATGGGTTATGATAGGGCCGCCATTCGGGAGATGACATCCATGAAAAAGACCCAAGTTTGTCGCCCTTTTCATGAACATGTTTATGATTTCCAAAGCGAAGATAAAAAGAAAAGGGGATAACGGATCCCCTTGACGTAAGCCCCTTTTGAACTTGAATTCCTTCGTCGGCGATCCGTTGACTAACACCGACCCCGTTCCCGAGCTCAGACACCCTTTGATCCAATTCAACCATTTATTTGGGAAAGCCATCTTCTCCATCATACGTAATAAAAATTTCCAACTAATGGAGTCACATGCCTTCTCGAAATCCACTTTAAAGATCAAAATCTTTGTTTTAGATTTCTTCGCCCACGCCACAATTTCACTAACAATCAACGAGCTATCGAGAATATTACGGTTTCCCTATATGAGAATAGTTACAAATCGCATACAATATTGCATTGTTGAATGTTTGATTTATTGGTTTTTTAAAAACCGATGGATTTTGTTTTTTCGGTTTCATAATTGGTTCGGTTTCCTAGTTCTTGGTTTTGGGCCGGTGGCCATATCTAATACTAGTAGCATTAGTTCCCCTCTATTTGAATAACAAACCATTATCAAAGGCCTAAGGGGGTAGGATCTCCTGTAACACCCCTTTGGTAAATGTTTTACATGATATAGCAACTTATTTATTCTTAATATTATTTTATTATTATAAACTATAAATTATAAACTATAAATTGGCAACAAAATCTTGTTTTATGGAGTTGTACCCCATGCATGGGGAGATTTTCAAAACAAATTGATTTTTCATTTCTAATCCAATATTTTCCTACTTTTGCAATTAAACCCTAACACTTTTTTATTTTCATCTTTGGCCCCTCATAAGTTTCAGCTTTCACAAATTATTCGTTTTACGTTTCGTTCTAAATTTTGCAAGTTAATACACCGCAACATGTGTGTGGGGTTCACCGTTTTCTTGTATATGTTTTTCCCATTTAACAGGTTCATCGCAACACGTTTATTTTTCCCCGTTCGACTTAGTTATTCTATTCTATGTTGTAAGTTTTGGTCTAATTTCTTCATATTAACACACAACAACGAGCGTGCGTGGTTCAACGATTTTACGTCTGCTTTTCGTTCGTTGTTATTTTTTTCCTTTTTTATTTATTTTATTTTTACGAACTTTTTCGATGTTGGGGTCGCTGGCAATCGTGTGGGCGTGTGGCATTGGTGCTACTTGACACGGTTTTAAGAACCTTTTTAACCTGTTAAGTTTTTTTTACCTATAATTTGTTTCGAGTTTACCCATATACTTTCTTTACTTAAAAAAAACTATTTATTACGTGCATATTTTTATTAACGTGTCGATTTAAATATGATTTGCTCTAAGTTTCGACGTGAACTTTTTTTAGAAAACGAGTCAGGTCAAATATAACACTTTTTCATTCAAAAAACCATTTTTACGTGCATATTTTTATGTACTATAACTTTGAGTTGGTCTACGTTTCGATTTGGGAGATGAGTCATGACAAATATAATATGTATTCTTGCGTATTTTATGTATGTTTCGTAAATTATGTTTCGAACCATGTGGAGTCAAATTGTAGTTTCTATTCTATGTATGAGTCGGGTCACATATAAATTCGATTTACTTTACGTTTTGATCCAATCGCAATGCTTATATAGATTACTTCGGGTTCAATCCGATACGTCAAAATGCGCGTTTCCATACAGTTAACGCATCACAAGACGTTATCGCATCACAAGACGTTATCCATTCGATGTTTGCGATGTTCTCGCGCCGCCACGCGCAGGAGTGTTATTGCTAGTTATAAATAAGTTTAAACATATTTTGTTTTTGTCTTATGACTTTTAAAATAGGGTTATTGGATTTTATCATCTCAAACTATCGGCTATTGGCCGCTGCCACCCCTAACTATCACTTTGACGTCTCACACCCCCAACTTAACACTTAGTGTGTCCTATCACCACGTCGTTAACTGATCACTCACTTTTGATCCTATTACTATACTTTTGGGGTGTCATAGGGATCTTAGGAAGGTTTTAGGGATCTATGGACACTCCCAAAAGTATAGTAACAGGATCGAAAGTTAGTAATCAGTTAACGGCGTGGTGACAAAACACACTATTGTTAAGTTAGGGGTGACAGACGTCAAAGTGATAGTTGGGGTTGGCAGCGGCCAATAACCAATAGTTAGGGATAATA
The DNA here is from genome assembly GCA_030545235.1 of Helianthus tuberosus. Classification (NCBI taxonomy): domain Eukaryota; kingdom Viridiplantae; phylum Streptophyta; class Magnoliopsida; order Asterales; family Asteraceae; genus Helianthus; species Helianthus tuberosus. The sequence continues at coordinate 654,068 of JARYGA010060206.1, forward strand.
AAATCCAATAACCCTTTAAAATATGATATTTTATAAATTTCTGACTATACCATTGCGACGTTCTTTTATTTTTATGTACGTCATTATATAAATTTTATTCAAAATCAAATCTATACATATAATAAAAGAAACCATGTTAGGGACACATGACGTTCTATGAGGTAATCTTAATTATTTTTCTAAATATTTATTATGGAAAGCCAATTATTGATAATATTAAATTTAAATTTTGTAGAAGAGATTTTATGATAAAGACAAAGATAACTGATAATAATATATTAATTATTATAATCATATATTAATTATTAAAATCTAAAAAAACATATTAGCGTTTTAAATATTTATAAAGATAAAGATTTTATTTAATTGGTAGTTTTAATTGTTTTTATATTTTGATGATAAAGACAAGGATAACTGATAATCACATATTAAAATAAAAATATTTATTTTAATCAACTGTTTCGTTAAAAAGATTTATTCAATAGATGTAGAACATATATATTTTTTATACATCGTATATTTAGAATCCTATTTCTAATAAAGGATCCCATTATCCCGTTTTACACTCCAATAAAATAATAATATTAAATCATAATATCCAGCTTATCTCTTGTATATTTAATATTTTTTACTAAAATATTTCTTTTATTTTTTTCTGCTAACATCCAACATCAGGTAATACGTAAGCTTCTAACCTAATAATAAATAAAAAAACAAAGTAAAATGTTATAAATCATGTAATACACAACTTTCTAACCTAATAAATAAAAAAACAAAGTAAAATGTTATAAATCATGCAATACACAACTTTCTAACCTAATAAAAAATAAAGTGAAATGTTACAATAAGTAAATAGTACTTCAAAGTTCCTTTGTTAGAAAACACATCTTGATGACTAAATGTTTTAACAAATTACATTATTCGTGTAAGACATGTGTTTATTCAAATCGTGTAATACACGAGTTTTTAAAAGATGTAATTATTTTATTACTTAGTATATAAAATTATATTTATTCAACCCGTGTAATACACGAGGTTTTAACCTAGTTGTAAATAGTAATAAACAAGTAATCGAACCACAATCATATATTTTATAAAAGTTACTTGACGGTTTACTTTTATACAATTACGCCCCCTTCACTTTTCGCAACTTTAATATAGGGATGAGCATATGCCACCGAATACCGATCCCATACCGATCCCGTACCGATCCCGATCCCGATCGGTATCCACTTTTTGGCGTTTTCGGTATCGGTATGGTATCGGTATTATACTGATACCGACCCTCAAAATACGGTATAATACCGATACCGTACCGTACCGATACCTAACCGACATGTTTCGGTATCGGTATCGGTACCTAGTTTGGGTGAAATTCGGGATCGGTATTAGGCGGTATCGGTTCGGTATCGGATACCGATATGCTCATCCCTACTTTAATAATATCATATTATGTCTTAAGAAAATCAACATATAACATTGAAACGTAAAACCTAATTTTTGTTGTTTTTGTTTCCAATACAATTTCATTTTTTTACTTTTAAATTTTAATATATGTTGCTTTATAATGTTCTGAATATAGTTTACATTTCGTCGTTTTGATACGTCTTTAATCCATTTGAATTATTATTTTTGCATAATATGTTGTGTTTGTAAACTTAAAAAAAACTAATACACAACTGTATTTTAATATAAATTTATTAAAAACGTAGTTATCTTCAAATTTACTATCTTAATCTATACTGTATTTTAATATAAATTTATTCAAAACGTAGTTATCTTCAAATTTACTATCTTAATCTATACTGAGTATCGATACCAGGGGCGGACCCACGGACCCCAATCTTTTTTTAGAAAATAGTAGAATCGGTATGTTAAATTTTTCAAAGACCTCATAAAATGAATTAATTGGAACCCATAGTAGTAAAAACAAAGATAGTGTGGTGGTAATCCCCTTGTTTTCCAACAAATAGATCTCAAGTTCAAGTTTTAAATGTCTTGTTTTTTTAGTTTATTTTTTTGGGAAATTGGATTTAAATAATCCGAACTTTCACCTGTTGGCCAATAACACTCCGAACTTTCAGTTTGGCCAGCAGCACTCTCAACTTTCATCCTATTTTCCCAAAACACTCCCAAACTAACATATCACTAACCAAGTTAGTTTTTAAGTTTTATTTATTACACAAACAGTCCCTGTAGTTATAATTTACTAGTTTTAAGTTTTATTTATTACACAAACAGTCCCTGTAGTTAGTTTTTTGAATTTTTGTGTAATAAATAAAACTTAAAACTAGTAAATTATAACTACAGGGACTGTTTGTGTAATAAATAAAACTTAAAAACTAACTTGGTTAGTGATATGTTAGTTTGGGAGTGTTTTGGGAAAATATGATGAAAGTTGAGAGTGCTGCTGGCCAAACTGAAAGTTCGGAGTGTTATTGGCCAACAGGTGAAAGTTCGGATTATTTAAATCCAATTTCCCTATTTTTTTCCATTAAAATCAAACTAGTGTTTTAAAACAGCACAACCACCCATTGACTCTCTAATTTGCTTTTTTAAAATGATAAATTGAATGCCGATTTTATTTAATATTTGATTACCAAATAAATCTTCCAACATATAATGTAGTGGTTTCACGTCCACTAAATGCTTCTACATTATTTCCTAGCCCCGACCTGACTATGATGATCGATCCGAAAATTTTAATGTTTAGATGTGAAAAATCCTTACACAAAAAATGGACTCCAATGAATAAAAATCATGGATTCGCCACTGATCGATACTGTCCTAATACCATAAGAGCATTCACAATCCTTCCATCAAAATTGTATGAGGGGTTTTTTTATATGGTTGTGAGAAAAAAGTTTGTTACTATTTATCTGTATATTTGAGGGAACATTATTCGCTCTCTATTGTTTTTTAATATATTTTGAAAGTAATTATATGGAGAAATATAAGAAAGATATAAAAAATAGAGTAAATTACTTTTTGAGTCACTGTGTTTTAGTGGTTTTAACCACTTGAGTCCAAAATAAAAAAGTTTAACGCCCCGAGTCCCTAACCATTTATTTTATAACGTTTTGAGTCCAATTTTGTTCATTTTATAACGATTTGAGTCCAAAAAAATTGGACTCAAAAGGTTAAAATTTGGACTCAAAAGGACTCAAATGGTTAATGAAAATGCTTATAGGGACTCAGGTCGTTAAATTTTTACTTTTGGACTCAACTAGTTAAAACCACTAAAACACAGGGACTCAAAAACTAATTTACCCTAAAAAATATTATTTAATTGATACAGGTGTATCCCCACTAGCCGGGTTCCGGGAAAATGGGTTTGTGGCGGGGCAAGCGGTACTGAAAGCAGAGTCAAAGAAGGTGGAAAAGCACGCGAAAGCTTGTGAGGATAATCAGCATGCCTTTGTCCCCCTGGCGTTTGACATGTTCGGCTCCTTGGCGCCGGAGGCAGTTCGGTTCTTGTCTAGAGTTTAGCGTGTGGTCCGTAGCAATTTTTTGACCCCTCAGGGGCGGGGCTTGTTTTTAGTAGATTAGGGTTTTCTATTCAGAAAGGGATGGCGGCGCAGTTTATTGCTCGTCTACCTGCTATCCTTATGTAATTTGCCCTGATGATTGGAATGAAATAAAAATTGATACAGGATAGAAAATGCGGTTAATTTTAGTATTAGGTAGACTTGATGAAAGAGATAATTAGGGCGGAGGGGGCGGTCCGTGATGGAGGTGCCATCACGCGGTATTTTATAACGCACATCGCCGCCTCCAGTGCTATCACGCGTGATTTTTTTAACGAGTGGTATGTATAACGCGTTGAAAGTTTGAAAGAATTTGAACGTTGGGGATATTCGACCGTTATTCAACGGTAAGTTTATTAAAAAAAAAAACCTTTAAACCTTTTATATATATCTCCATTTTAAACCATTTTACACACATAAAAAACATAAACCCATTTCACACAATCTACATCTTTCTCAAATGGATTTCCCTACGGATTCGACGTTTCCGATTTCTAGCGATAGCGATACCGAGTCGTCTTCCGACAATGAGACGCTAAAATATTTTGTGTCGGTGTATAACGAACTTGATGCCGAGTCGTCCCGCCCAAAGAAGAAGATGGTAGACCGTGATCGTGTACGTGCCAACGAAGTGTTAATGAACGATTATTTTGTGGAAAATCCGCTCTACAATGCCGAAACGTTTAGAGATCGGTTTCGTTTATCCAAAGATTTATTTTTAAAGATTGTTGGAGACATCGAAGTAAGCGATGAATGGTTTCAAGAACGTTACGATGCGAGGGGCAAACCAAGTTTCACGCCGATACAAAAAATGCACGTCCGCCATTCGCCAACTAGCGTCAGGTAACCCTCCCGATCAATATGATGAATACCTAGCTATGTCGGCCAGAACTTCACGTGAATGTTTGCAATTTTTTTGCAACACAGTCATTAAGTTATATGCTAAAGAGTTTTTACGTAAACCGACGAGCCACGACATCTCACATATTTACGCCGCACACGAGGCTAGATGGCATTTTCTCGGGATGCCCGGTAGCATCGATTGTACACATATCGAGTGGAAAAATTCTCCAAGAGAGTTGCGAGGGGCGTATGTTAGGGGAGACATCAAAAGAACAACCATCATACTAGAAGCGGTGGCGTCGAATGATTTATGGATTTGGCATTCGTATTTCGGTGTTCCAGGTTCAAACAACGACATCAATGTGTTGCACACGTCGCCGTTGTTTCAAACCGTAACGGATGGTACCGCACCTTCCTCTCCTTTCTATGTTAACGGTCGACATTACAGACGAGGCTTTTTTCTTGTGGATGGTATCTACCTGTCTTGCTCTGCTTTTGTGAAAGCTCCCTCATTTCTCGTCGAGCCTAAAGAAATCGTGTTCAAAAAATTGCAAGAATCGGCAAGAAAAGATGTTGAGAGGGCATTTGGTGTTTTAAAGGGTAGATGGGGTATACTCCACCGACCGGTTCGTGCGACGAACAAGAAATCAATACATAGCATAGTGTATGCATGTATCATATTGCACAATATGATGATCAAAGAAGACGGACGTGCAATATCCCCGGATTGGGTGCCGGATCCTCCTACACAAGTTCAAGTTCCACAAAATATACATCTAGAATTGCGTAATGAAGAAACTCACTTTCGGTTGAGATACTATTTAATCGAACTAGTAGGTTCTCTAGGTTTGGAGTTTCATGACTCGGACGAGGAGTAGGTTTTTTTTTTTTTTTTAAATTGTATGTTTCATGATTTCTAGTATGTTAAATTGAAGTAGTATGTTACTATGTTTTAAATTTAATGAAATTTATAATTTAAGTGTTTTATTGTTTCTAATTTAAAATAAAAAAATAAAAAAAATTAGTGAAATAAAAATAAAAAAATTTAGGAGTGATAGAATTGTATCACTAGTGGAGAATTCTATCACTGGTGACCACCCCTCCTCCCCTTAACAAAACAAACCACCCCGACCAAGACGAATTTTTTGCCACGACGAAATCCCACTAGTTAACAGCCGATGCCGTAAAAAAAAGTAGTTACCCCCAAATATGTCCGATGTATAAATACGCACAGCCTATATCTAACCAGCGTCATAAACCCTAGCTAGCCGCTCTCTCTTGAACCCTAAAACGTCCAAGGTATGAGAAACTTATATTTCTTCTGAATTTGTTCTTCGTATGTAACCTATGCCCAGATCATGCACAAATTACTGTCTATGTTACCCATCTGTTTTTATTCTAGCTTAATTTTCATTTTTTTTTGTTAAATAATCCTGCATTCACCCTAACTGTTCTTGCATATCATATTCAGCAGACCAATCTCATTGAAAATTTTGAATTTGTGCTTTTTAACTTGTTGATTGTGTGATTTGTATTGTTTGATTTTTGACACTATAGTAGGACCAAACTGTAATTTTATTTTTGTCAATCATACGGAAATACAAAAAAAAAAAAAAAACTTTTTCAATGTGCAGGTATTTTTAGATTTTGAACAATTAGAATGGCTTTCTACAACAAAATTGGTGGTCTCATGAGGCAAAGTATCTCCCAGAACTGTATATCAAATGGGCAAGTAACTGGACCATCGATGTTTAATGCTGTTCGGTGCATGTCTTCAAAGCTTTTTATTGGTGGTATGTTCTTGTTTTATACATAACATAATGGTCACTGATTTATATATATTCATGTGATGGTCAAATGTAATTTGCAGGTCTTTCTTACCAGACCGATGATCATTCCTTGAAGGAAGCATTTTCTGGATTTGGAGATGTTACCGAAGGTAATAACGATCTATACTTGGTGTCAGCAGATTTTGAAGTTTTGTCAAATGTCCAATTTAAGAATAATCTTGTAGTGTTTTATAAATGGTAACCCATAGCAGAGCGATTAGGGCTGTAAATGAACCGAACGAACACAAACAGGGCCTTGTTCGTGTTTGTGTTCGCTCGTTATGGATATAACGTGTTCACGAACGATTCATTAACACTTATCAAACGTGGTTTTCTGTTCGTGTCCGTTCATTAAGGAAAGGAACATGTTCACGAACACAAACAAACACTATATAAAATCAGCAAAGACGACGGTGGCTAGAGGTGGATGGTGAGCAGTGGCGGATCTAGGATTCGCGCCAAGTGGTAACGTTTTATAAATAAGCGGTAACGAAATAGAAAAAAACGTCAAATTTTTCCAAAATTTACACTAATTTTACACTACTGCCGGAGCGCCAAGGGGTAGCGGGCATTACCCCTTGTTATACCCTAGATCCGCCCCTAATGGTGAGAGAGAGCCCCACTAGACCTTGAAGTCCTGATGGTTGAACGAAGGTCGATAGTATTTTTCGATGTAAATAATGAGAAGGAAAGTGAAGCGGTGCATAAACAAAGTGGAGATAGAGTTTCCTTCTTTTATTTGTTTGGATAATAAGATAAATAAGAATTAAAGAATATAAAAAAGTTTATATAAAATAAATAAATGTTAAAAAATCTTTAATGAACAACATAAACAAACGAATACGAACACATTGTTGAACGTTCACGAACTTTACTAAATGAACGGGACATCTGTTCGTGTTCGTTCATTTAACTAATCGAACGAAATTTCTTGTTCATGTTCGTTCGTTAATTAAACGAAGGAACGTAAACGAACTTTTCGCCGGACGGTTCACGAACCGTTCGCTGAACGTTCGGTTCGTTTACAGCCCTAAGAGTGATCATAGTTTTGCATTCTGATTTGTGGCTTTGCTGTTTCCGACTTACCGGTTATAATCTGATGCGTTTTGTTTGATCCAGCGAGAGTTGTTACCGACAGAGAGACAGGGAGGTCTAGGGGATTTGGTTTTGTGAACTACTCTTGTGACGACTCTGCCAACGAAGCTATGAAAGCAATGGATGGGCAGGTTAGAAACTAAATTATGTTGCACCAAACATGTGTTGGTTTTTAGGTAGTGTTTTGTATTATGGGTATGGGAATGAAAGATTGAATTGCACTTCTAATAGAATTGTTTCTATTATGGGTATGTTTGGCATGAAGCTTTTAGAAGCTTCTAGCTTTAAGCTTTTAAGAAAAAGCTCCTACTCAATAAAAAGTCTTGTTTGGTTGAAGGAGCTTGAAGCTTCTAGGTTAGGAGCTTGAAGCTTTTGGTTGAACGCTACTACTAGTAGCGTTTAGGAGGAGCTACAAGCTTTAAGGGAAAAATGACTATTTTAACCTCTAAAAATAAGGAACTTTTTGATGCACCAACTTTCTAAATTTTTAGTTATGTCCATTTTGGTCATTTTATACATTTTATTAAAAGCTCCAGTTAATCTGCCAAACACCAAATATATCTAAAAAACTACAGCTACTAGCTACAGCTATCAGCTACCAGCCACCAGCTATCAGCTTCCAGCTACCAGCCACCAGCTATCAGCTTCCAGCTACCAGCCACCAGCTATTTTTGCCAAACATACAATGGGTTTAAGTATTATATTCACAAGAGAGTTGGGTTTAGAAATTTATTTCCATTCCTCTATGCATAGCGATTCTTACAATACAAACTCACTTAGATAAAGTCTAGTTTCTGACATTTAATTGCTTTTTTTTGCTTTAGGAACTCAACGGCCGAAGCATTCGTGTTAGTCTTGCCACCGAGCGTGCTCCTCGTCCTGGCGGTAATGGCGGTTATAACCGTGAGCGGTACTAAGTGCAACATGTTTTTTAGTCAATAACAAAAGTTTGTTATTGTACAACATGCTTTTGTACTCCAAATGCATGTTACCAAGTACAACATGCTTTTTAGTCGAGGTTGTTTTTTCTTATGAACCGGATAGTATTGTTTGATGTGATGTTCTAATCATTTGTATACAAGTTCTCTAGTCTCATAGCTTTGTGTTTTTGAGTAGTGATATTATAGTTGGCAAAATGTTTTGTATTGTTAAATGGGTTGTGATTGACACTAGTGAACTTGAATACGAAATGTTTAACTAAATATCAAATAAGTAGCTTACATCTCAAGAATGGTCCAACAGGTTCGACAAGTGATCTAATATAGAGTCGACTCGATAGCTATTCCTGTTTTATAACATTGGTCCTAGCTCCCTAGTAAGCATTCACCGTTGGTGTATCAAATTGTCATCTCTTACACGAGTTTGTAAAATTTTGATGCTAATAACATTTAAACTTCAATCTTTCAATGGTATATGGGTGAGTTATGCTGCATAAGTTGCTTCTTACAAACAAGTACAAGAACCAGATAATACAATAATTGCTTGCTGTTTATAGGAGTGAAAAGTGTCTAGTTGACAAATTGAAGTGTTGAATCGTTGAAACCTGTTTAACCGAGTTATACATACCAACCCGAACATGTTATATATGGTTTGAGTGATCACCCTTTTTAACTAAATGAGTTATATAGATTAACCCAAACACATTTCTTAGTTAAACAAATTGATCCAAACCAAGAAGTCTTTATTAATCCCAGATTATCCTAATAAAATACTTTTGAATTAACAATATGAGTATATGACCAAAGGAAAAAAAAGAGAATTGTCTTTTTTGTACATATGACTACTGGCTCCAACAACCCCAATAACGTACACTCATAAACCAATATTTTATGAAAAATAAAATCTCCTCTTTCCGTTCACTAAACACCAACAAATCCTAACCGTCCATTCTCCCTTCTTAAAACCTACTTATATTAAGGAGATGATTAGTACACTACTAGTAGTACCGAATTTGAATAAAACTTGGTATCGAATATTATGGTACGGAATCGGTACCGGTATTTCTGTATGATACTTGCTTTAATACCACTTTGTTTTTTTATATCTTTATTATTACTTTTTTCTTTCTCCTCGATTCACAATCACGTTTAAAAATATTAAAAAAGTTATAAAATAAAAAAACTCAATTTGAGATGACGTGAACCAAGCTGGCTCATTTTGTTAACAAGCCCAGCTCGAGCGAAGCTCGGCTCGGCTCGTTGGCTCGTTTAACTCCGACGTAATGCTCAAGCCAAGTTTAACCACCTGAATTAATTTCGAGCTCGAGCTCGAGCTCGACCCCACCCTGGCTCGACTCATTTACAGCCCTAAAGTCCCTATCACGTCTTTGACAATGACATATCACCTGAGCATTAGCAATAGCCTTAACGTGGATGCCATTGCTAAAACTGAATTTTCAAACGTACATGAAACTGAAATAATAAAATAAAAAAGGTGGCATGTTGAAAGTTGAAACAACTAACAAAGTAAAATGTGTAATTCTTGATGCTGGGTTAATAAGCCCAATAAGACTGCACCCCAAGGCCCAAATAGGCATTTATAAAGCACAAGACAACAGAGCACAGGCAAACCAACAAAATTGGGGATCTGAAAAGAAAATATGATGTTCGGAAAAAGGAAGGAGGCTCCGGCGAGAGAGACGGGGAGTTTTTAAAGGGTTGTTGCCTCTCTCTTGCCATAACATCATGTTGAGCCGGTGAGTTCGTTCCCAATTTCATTTTTTGGCTGAAAATCAACAACCCTTCAACAACAAATGAAAACAATAACAATAATAATAATTATCAAGAGTAAATTACAAGTTTTGTCCTTTATGTTTTGAAAGAAAGGGTCGTTCCTATCTCTTTCTCTCTCTCTATATATATACACACACATGAGGATTGGAGATGGCGATGATGATAATTTCTGTATGGATTGGTTTCCGAACATCATAATCGGGTTAAATTCGGCCCGTATCTTGGCAGGGCAACCCGGATGGTATGTGAGTGCAACCGGTGTTGCAACCATGGCGGTGTCCGACCCCTTTGTTTCATCTTCAAAATGACAGATCTGAGCCTTAATTTCTCCGATTCACTTTTTTATTTTATTAATTATTATTTTGTAAGTGGGGTAAAAATGGAGCATGTATAAAATGGGTTGGGTTGGGTAAAATTCACATAAACAAAACAAAATGGTTGTTGTCGGAAAATGATATATTTCCTAGCATTCTTGAAAGTATAGTTAAACAAATCGTGTTTGCTCCTTAGGTATTGAATTATTTTCGGTACCGGTACTTTCTGTTCGGTATATTATCAATATTTTACCGAATTTTACTTTCAAATACTGGTTTCATACTGTTGTCTTGATACTGATACCGTACCGAGCATTTTAAGCTGCACCTCCCGCATATGCTCAAGGGAGGTTCTATCTTTTCTCTATTTGAACTCATAAATAGTGGGTCTCACTAAGGTGCTGTTTGTTTTTTCAGAGGTAAAATGTCTGCAGTCTGCGGACCACATCTGCAAACATCTGTAGCAGAAAAGTTGGACCAAACCTCTGCAGTCTGCAAGAAGAAGACTGTTTGTCTTTTAACTGCTGCTCAAATAACTTATAGCCGGACAAATTGAAGCTAGCAACAACGAAATAACTACAACTCAAAATCAGATCAATCGCACAAAAACACACTCTACGTATACTGTATACACAATAAATCGAAAACCTAAACACATATATATGCTACGATTAACAGCTTAACAACATATAACTAGATCAAATTAGGTTACCCAAGTATTATCGAACTTATCATACATGAATCGAGTGATGATGCTCGTTTTTCCAACTGACTAATATGGGGTAACCGATTTTCAGTGATTTCGAGACCCGGCGGCACCGGCAGTGGAAACGATGTTCAAGGAAACACATTCATCAGCTCACTCTTTGTTTGTACCATTTGATCATGCAACAAAAGCTTTTCTTACACCAGTTTTTCTAACCGAGACGTCCATTCTGCTTCTTTTCCCTTGTTAATCTTATCCAAAGTATTAAATTTGTTTTGAAGAAGCTCTATGATTAAAGAAGAATTAACAGCTTCTTGGATTTGGGATTCTTTAAGTTTCTTGACAGCAAGAACCAATTCTTTATTTTCTTCCTCGATTTGAAGAATCTTGCATTTCATCTCCTTACAAACACCATCTTTCTTAATTGTCAATCTTTCAAGTTTTGACTTTATATCTTCATTGCATGATTCTGATTCTAAAAGCTGACTCTGTAAGCACCTTCTTTGGTTCTCTTCAACGTTTCATCCACCCGAATTAGAACAAAATTTTGTACGGTTTTAGACGGACTTACGACCATTTGAGTCTCCCTACCCCTGTAAGCGTTAATGAACTCTGAACTATCGATCGTACGCTTCCATCCCCGGGAAACCGTTCTGAACCTTAACAATGATCTTGTAGGGAGGCCTTTTAGTACCATCTCCTGGATTTCCATTGGCACATAACTCGACATTGTGTTAAAACGATCAAGACTTCAACAAAGAATATAGAAATTGAGGTGGGCTATTGTGTTAAAAGATCAAGAAGAAAAGGGGCTACTGGAAATCAAGAAAGAAGAAAGGGGCTACTGTGTTAAAAGATCAAGAAGAAAGAATATAGAAATTGGATGTTGTATAGAGGTGGGTTGGATATGTATATATAAGGTTGGATTTGGAAGATCGCATGGTTTTCTTCGATTTTTTCGTGATTTTTCCGTTGTAATCAATTAATATTAATGTAACAATATTTCTGTGCGGAAAGAAAATGGAGACTTGTACCGGAAATGGAGGGTGGCGGTGGGAAGGTGGCTGTGGAGGGAGGACGACAGTGGTGGAGGAGAATGAGGTGTAGGGTTTGTGTTTGTGATGCAAAAAGAAAGGAAAAGAAAGGAAGAAGAGGTAAGAAGAGGTGCGAAGATCTATTCTCACATCTGCACAACGAATACTTGACATTCTCCAAAAAAATAGTATGCTCAAAAACAATAGTATACACAAAAATAACAGTATTCACAACACTAACAGTATACACAACAAAACATGGAATTTCCTATCCCTTAAAACAAGTTTATACCACTCCGAAAACTTTCTTTACCGCCTATCCTCTTCATCTTCCCACAACTTGCAACATGAGCTCCTCAATGGGCCAATAATGTTGTTCAACAATCAGCTCTGCCTTCTTTCGGATATCTTTGTTAACATGCAGCTTTAGACGAACAAGTTTTCCATAGCCTCCGGCTTTTGCAATAATCTCAGTTAAGATGCTAGTGGCAGCTGTGACATCTGTGTATTTTAATACTTGTACTGCTCCGAACAACTTTGTATTTAATAAAATATGGTGTTTTAATTTCAATATTTGTTTAATTATTTGTGACATTAGTACGTTTTCAATCATTGTTCAATTCCGAACTCTCAAACCTGTTCTGGAAGTGAAATCATAAACCGTTACGTAAACATAATCAGTTTAACGCAACGTACACTCCGGAACAATGACATAAGCCAAACATACCCTAAATACCCTTTACATAACTTAGAAATAAGTTTCGAAAGATTCGGTATGGCAAAAACATGTTTATTCGAACTTTAGAACTATTTGCGACAAAACTGCGTAACGAACGTTGGTGACCGCCCGGATAATATTTAAATCCTAAAAAATATTCTGTTATGACTAAAATTTTATTTTTAATCATGTACGTGTTGAAAAATAAATTAAAACGCTTAAAAACGTTATTTTCCAAGTTTAAGCGCGTACCGCGTGTTACTGCGTAACACAGTGTTTCTACTACAAAACGCTGACAACGCAGCCAGTCTCGGCAACTGATATTTATTTCAGTAATATTTTGGTGAGTTTATTTTTATAGAATAATAAAAATAATTTAAAACGCCAAAAACCGGGATTAAAACGCTAGATAAAATACCCGGTATCCAGTTAAATACCTGTTTTTATCTATTTTTACCATTCAAAAATTACGCTTACCCCCCCCCCCCCCCCCCCCGCCCTTGATTTTCACGGTCACAAGGACCCACCAAGATCACACCATATCTCAAAGATTTTATTTTTATTTTATTTTTTATCTTGCTTGATTTTATGGACAAGATATTGTTAGAAGATCTATAAATATGACACTTGAAATCTCCAAAGATCATCATATCTCACACTTCACTCCATCTTCCACTCTCTCCCTCTCTCCCAAACCGTAAACCCCACCACCATCACCATTTTCATCTTTTCAACTTTGTTCTTCAAGATTAAGCTCTATTCAAAGCTAGTTTCAAGTTGGTGTGAAGATCCAAGGGAGTTTCCAAGCTGCTTTCAAGTGATTTCAAGCTCCATATCATCAATATCTCATCAAAAACTCACTTGAATCTTGAAGGTATAAAATCTATGTTTAAATCATACACTTGATTCTTGGTTGTTCTTGATGATTGGAAGTTTCTCTTGAATCTTGGAATTTTTCACAAACTTGAAATCTAAAAAGAAATGGGTCTTGATACAAAAAAAAATGGTAGTATATATGTGTGTATATATAACCGTACATATATATGTATGTGTATGAGATTTGAGTTTGAGTTGGTTTTTGACAAATACTTGTTTAGGATGTTTGCTTGCATGTACAAGATTATGTGCAAATATGTTAAAAATATAAAGGGGTGATTGAATCATGAGTTGTAATTTGAAATAATGTTAGTATTTTGACACGTAAATGGCCAAAAATTTATTAGACATATTTGAGAATTTTTAAGTTGTTGCTTGTTCTTGAATGATAGTTAAAGTGCAAGTGTTTGATGAATGTTCAATTAAATCAGCAAGTAAACATGAATAAATTACATGTTTGATGCATTTAAATTCATATGAAATGATGATGATATGATAGTGTGCTTTAGACACTTGTACATAAGAATACATGTTGATTTAAAGCTCAAGAAATGATAAAAAATGATTGTATGACAAAAATGTTTTAGAACAGATTATAAACACTAAAAATAACATTATTTGGTATATTATAATGGCATGAAACTTTGTCATATGTTTGATAGTTTTGCATGTTGTACATATAGCTTAGAAAGTGGTAAAATATGTGAAATTTGCATGATTTATGTGCTTTATGTGAGACCTGCACTATCATGAGTATAACCACTATTTTATTCAGAAAATAACATGGGTTATGTTAAAATATCAAGTCCTTACGACTTGGGATGGTTAGGGTAACGTTTGATGCAAAACTATGCGGTAAAACGGTTAAAAATCGGCTTTTCGGAGGATTTTTATAAAACTGTTTTAGATCAGTAAGTAAACTGATATTTTTGATATAAAAATAAGTATTTTAACTTATATTAAGTTTACTTGGTGTTTGGTTAGTCATACGTGACTTCCGGCTCCCAAAAACGTTACCGAATCGCTAAAATACGTGTTTTTCAACATACACTATAATGGGTTGTTCATGGGTAAATTTTATGTGTTACAATGTGTTATGTGTTTTATAATATGTGTATGATGACATGTTAATACTTGACAAGATTATGTGTATTACGCTATTATTAGTAGGTTACATTTGAGTACATATATTACGACGCGCAAATCGTAGATATATTGCTTATAACATGATGAGGGTCACCAATAAAATCGTTCAAGTCGCAAAGTTTTTAAAATATATACGAACTTATATATATAAATACGCCAATATAATCAAAAATAATAACTTTTCGAGAAAATCTCAAAGTTATGTGAAAATTCTAAGTATCGGAGAAACTTAGGTATTTTTGTGAGTTTTTGATTATTAAATCGTTCTTATTTAATTTAGGACGAATAAACAATTTGAGGGATTGCGTTAACATATAAAAACGCACCCAAAGGTGAGTACATAGTTCCCATATTTTACGTTTTCAAATGTTTTGGGGTGAAACATATGTGCATAACTTTACTTTCCGTCTTTCATGACATTATACATGTTTTATTACATATTACATATAATACATTATTTCAAAGACATTTTTATGGTATATTGACTTGTATACCTAACATTCGGTTTCAAAGACATTTTATTGGCATATTGACTTAGTATGCCTAATGCATCGTTTTACAAAGACAGTTCTCATGACATGCTTATATTGAAAAGGACATTTGGTATGTTTAACGGGTTAGTAGTACATTCATTAACATTGATCACGCCGCTCGGTAGTATGTAATAGCGCTATAGGACTTGACAAATCCCGTTCCCGCTTTCTAGGTATTTCGGAAGGGGAATGACAAAATCCGAATACATTTTTTTTTGATAAACCTTGATCCTGATAAGGGTTTATCCGACAGTCTCAAGGCTTGAGTGTGTGCGATAGACAAACCGTATAAATGTTCATATCGATAAAAGCAATGGTTTTCAAAACATAAATTTTGTTTTAAACTTTTGTTTATTCAAAGTCTTTGTTTTGTACATGACATTTTGATTACATAAGTCATTTGTTTATACATGACATTATGCATTTGGCTTGAGTAAATACTATTTATTCGCCATACAAGACATGGTTTATACTTGACATTTGACATTGACATTTAAACAAGACATTATTTCATGGTTACTAATAAGTGATTTAAGTAACGAGACGCGTGTAATATGATAAAAGCATGGTGGATACGCCGCTGGTACTTCCTATATATAAGTGCTTCTATTGTATTGCATATCGTGGCGTTATCTAAACCACTTCAACAAAAACAAGACATGACATATTTTATACATATTATTTTCATTTGGTTATTTACTTAGCCATACATCATTCTTTTATATCATTTGATTTTCATATGATTTTATAAAAGAAAACATTTTATAAAGTTCATGACTACTTTTCATTAAACATTTCTTTTAACATTCAAAGTCATGAATCTTCAACACTAAACCTATGTTACTCACAGACATTTTTATGCTGACGTATTTACTTTCACATATGTTTCAGGAGCGAATATTTGATGTGAGCAAGCTACACTTAGGCGACTTGGGCCTTAGCAATCTAAAATCAAGAAAGTTATCGTCTTTTATGTTATGTGTTATGTTTGAACTAAGACAATGTAATAATTTAAGCTTGTAAAACTTAACTTTAATCATTATGTGTTGTGAAACAATAATTCTGCCACACGACTCCGCGTCGTTTCCGCCGCAGTTTGTTGTTTTACGCGGTCGGGGTGTGACAGCAGCACTGGTGCTGGGCATCACCGTTGGCTCACTTGCTTTGAGCAGGTTGTTGATCACTTCTAAATTGACCATCAAAGCATCTTCATCATCATAACCGAGCAGAGCACAAAACGGTTGTCCACAACCATGACTTGCTAAAACCCTGTATAGGATAGAGAAAGAAATATGTCAGAATCACAGAATGTTAGCATTCATCTGTGAGAGAGATATATGACAGAAAGTGGCAGTTTTATACCTTATCCGTTCCTCACTACCTCCTGCTGTAATATGACACAGAGTTAATAAAACAGGGAACATGATAGCTATAACCGGCTGGCTGGAGGATGATAATAATTGCTGTGGAGGGAAGACGACAGTGGTGGAGGAGAAGGAGGTGTAGGGTTTGTGTCTGTGATGCAAAAAGAAATGAAGAAGAGGTAAGGAGAGGTGAGAAGACCCATTCTCACATCTGCATCAAAAAGAGGTCTCCCAGGTCCTTTTAATGAAATGTCTTATGAAAACCAAACACTCTGCAGACCTAAACGTCTGCACGTGGTCTGCGTGACACAGACAAAAGAGGTCAGAAAAAGCTTTTGTGAAAAAACAAACACATCCTTCTGTTTATTTGGGAGGAATAAAAAAAAGTACCCTTGAAGCTTTTGTAAAATTTGGTTTGATTTTTCATCATTTTAGAACAACAAATCCTTCTGTTTTTATAAAAAAAATGTATAAAAATAATAAATAAACTTCTTTAATAACTTATTGTTATGGATGTATGTGGTGCAAAGAAAAACAGAACGATTTAATTTACTTACACGGGTATGTTTGGCATGGAGCTTTTAGAAGCTTCTAACTTTAAGCTTTTAAGAAAAAAGCTCATACTGTAACGCCCCATAAATCGGTTAATATTAAAATAAATGAAAGTGAACAAATAAACTAACTTAGTTGACGGGTTATGATAAGATATAAGTTAATGTTGGAAAAATGCTTGAATTGAATTAGATAGTTATTAAACTTGGAGGGGTGTAATGTGAAAAGTTTTAGTAATTGGGGAATTAAAAAGGTAGAAACACAAAAACATATCCTGGGTGAGTACCTGGGATCGATCGAACAGAAGAAGCAGGGTGAAAACCCTTGCCCTTGCTAATCCACTTAATTGATCAAGAAATTCAAGTCTAATCAGTTGCATGTCTCAAGTTTATTGATTATCTATGCATACATAGTGAAGTGGTGTGAAGGAAGAAGGTACAAGCACTAGGAAAACGGAAGGCACGCAAGACCGAGGTATGTTCCATTGCATACAAAACTTTATTTAAATTATGTTAATAATTACGATGACAATCTTGGATATAATGAATATGGTTTATAGTAAATGAATAACAAACTCCTTGTGGGTTTGATTATGTTAACGAAGGTTACGATAAGCTATGTAAGTCGACTGGTTCGAATTGAACAAGTCGAGTAAGTATAAGGTACCATTGTCTAGAACGGGTGGTCATTAATGCAATTAAGTAATGAATGAAGTTCAATCCTTTTAACGGATAGAACGAAGGAATTATGTTGAAAGCAATTAATCCGATGTATTCGGGTTGTAAGTGGTATGCGTGAATCTCATTATGAGAATGTATGCCAACCCACGTAGTTGGGTAATCGAATGCATAAGAGAAATGAAAGAACATAAACGAAGGGAATTAATTGATGTTATTATAAGCGAAACAAGCACTATGATTAACTTTTTAAAGTTTGTTGTGAATGTAGGTAAATCCTCATCTTAGGCGACTTGGAGAATTGGAGCGAGCACGTGTTCTTGATATGTCATGCCAATCGCTTCCGCTAGTTGCTTTAATATTTTGGGTCAAATACTTGTCTATTTTGCATAACTTTGTTAGTCGTCATACTTTTCAAAACTTGTTGATTTGGTTTTAGTAGTATGTTGTTGAACAAACCGTAGTGTTGTATTTAGTATGATTATATTTCTAACAGGGGTATGCTCGTCTTATGAACGGGTCATGCCCAAATTTTGTTAAAGAGTTTTTATGAATGTTGTAAAATGCAAGGTCTTTAAATCATTAAAGTCGTTATTTTATTAATACGAATAAGCGGTCCTTACACATACTCAATAAAAAGTTTTGTTTAGTTGAAGGAGCTTGAAGCTTTTAGCTTAAGAGCTTGAAGCTTTTGGTTGAACGCTCCTACTAGTAGCGTTTAGAAGGAGCTACAAGCTTTTAAAGAAAAAATGACTATTTTAATATCTAAAGATAATGAAGTTTTTAGTTATGTCCATTTTGGTTATTTTATACATTTTATTAAAAGTTTCAGCTACTTTGCCAAACACCTAAATATATCTAAAAAGTTACAGCTACAACCACCAGCCTCTAGCCACCTGCCACCAGCTTCCAGCCACCAACTACATTTGCCACCAGCTACAACCACCAGCCTCTAGCCATCTAGAGTTGCATCTTTCTGAGGACATGGTCCAAGATAGGACTTCGTGGAGGAGTAGGATTAGGGTTAAGGACTTCTAGAGGATTTTGCAGTAAGGTCTTAGGTGTATTTTAGGGACGTATGTTTTTCTTATTCTCTAAATGGTTTTACCGGTGATTGACTTCTTGTGTATATGCTTGAATGATGTTGTATGCTATTATACATGATGTACATTATAGGGTTAGGATCAAATACAAAGGATAAAATAAATAAGAAGGGTAAGAAGGATTCTAGTCCATTGATCTTAGATTTAGAGGGTTGAGATTAATTGTAGGGAAAAGAAGATAATAGAAGGGCATAAAGGGAATCCTATATTTATGGATTTTCTCTCTCCACATGCAAGGCACATGTCAATTCCCCCATCGATTTAAAACGTCCATAACTTTTTCATACGACATTTTTTTTTAAAAAAATTTCACCATAATAACGAGTGTTTTTTTATCTTTAATATGAGTACCATATTATCATATAAAAATAAAATAAAAAATTTCATTTTTACTGGGTTTTTTTATTGCATTGTGTTAAAGGTTCAGGTCATTGTGTCTTTTAACTGGGTTTTGGTCAGTAGAGTTTCTATACATTGTGTTATTATCAAAACCTATAACACAATGTTAATTTGGGTTCTATCCATTGTGTTTTTATAAGAACCTATGACACAATGAAGATGGTGTTATATCTGGGTTTTCTATAAATTGTGTTATTAGTTCAGGTCATTGTGTTTAATATGTTATTCATTGTGTTTTAATATGTTGTCCATTGTGTTTTAATAATTTGTTCAATTTTTTTCATTATCTTGGTTCATTGTGTTTTAGTTTGTTGTGTATTGTGTTTTTAGTTTGTTTTTCATTGTGTCTTCATCTGCTCTCCATTGTGTCTTTTATCTGCTGTCATTAATTGTGTCTTTTATTTGTTGTCATCAATTGTGTTTTTATTTAGTCTGGTACTTATTGTGTTATATGTTATCACCATTGTGTTATACGTTATGCTCATTGTGTTTTAGTATGTTGTCTATTGTGTCTTTATCTGTTGTCATTGATTGTGTTTTTGATCTACTTTACATTTTGTTATTATCAAAACCTATAACACAATGTTAACTTGGGTTCTATCAATTGCGTTTTTATAAGAACCTATAACACAATATATGACACAATGAAGATGGTGTTATATCTGGGTTTTCAATAAATTGTGTTATTAGTTCAGGTCATTGTGTTTAATATGTTATTCATTGTGTTTTAACATGTTGTCCATTGTGTTTTAATAATTTGTTCAATTTTTTTCATTATCTTTTTTCATTGTGTTTTAGTTTGTTGTGTATTGTGTTTTTAGTTTGTTTTCCATTGTGTCTTCATCTGCTTTCCATTGTGTCTTTTATCTGTTGTTATTAATTGTGTCTTTTATCTGTTGTCATCAATTGTGTTTTTATTTAGTCTGATACTTATTGTGTTATATGTTATCGCCATTGTGTTATACGTTATGGTTATTGTGTTTTAGTATGTTGTCCATTGTGTCTTTATCTGTTGTTATTGATTGTGTTTTTGATCTACTTTACATTGTGTTTTACATCATGTCCATTGTGTAATATGCAACTGGGTTTTTGAATTTTTTTTTGAAAAATATAACAATATGGTACTCATATTAAAGATAAAAAAACGCTCGATTTTATGGTATAATTTTTTTAAAAACAAATGATGTATAAAAAAGTTACGGACATTTAAAAATTGGGGGGGGAAATAACACGTGACTTGCATGTGTATATTCTCTTTCCTCTTGTAGACAAAATTACCCTTTCCATTTAATTCCTCCTAGGACACTTGTCACTCTCTGGTGGCTTCTTACCCTTCTTATTTTTAAAAACTTTGTATTATAACTCAACCCGTACATTATACTGTGTCTCTCGGATCTCTCTCTTGGTATAGGTGACTTCTTTTTTCTATATTCTATTTTTCTATATTCTTTGACTTGATGTGTTGGTTTGTTGTTCGTTTTGGAGCCGAGGGTCTCTTCTGGAAGCAACTTCTCTATCCCTAGGGATAGAGGCAAGGTCTGTCTACATTCCACCCTCCCCAGACCCTATGAGTAGCTTTGCTAATTGTGGGATTTACTGGGTATGGTTGTTGTTGTTGTTGTACCTCTGTTTACGTTTAACGTTTTCAAATAAAAACATGCAATCATATAAAGTGATTTTATCAGTTGTTCGTAATCATTGTTCCACTTGATAACAAAAAATAAAAAAGAATTGAACAATCTTAACTAACATCGCTTAGTGTGTAACCCTTAAGGATCATATGTCAATGGCAACATTATCATATGTTGATTCTTGAGGATATAGGCCTAACAATCTCCCATTTACAAAAATTCAAAATATATTGTTGTAGACAATGGTGACCATTCTATATAACAACATTTCATTGCCCTAAAGGCCCAAAAACTTTTAAGTCATCCACTTGTACCATTCTATCTATATAAGCACTTCCGCTTAAAGGCAATGGCATATAATTAGCTATGGATTACTCTTTATAACAGATTTATCACTGTACATGAGACATGGATTGTGATACTGCATATTTAAATGCATATTTGATTACGTTACTTGGTGTGTGACCCTTAAGGAGCATATGCCAATGGTAACATTGTCGTATGTTGATCCTTGAGCATATAGATCCAGTATTTGCACCCCATTGTCTACATCGACCTTTGTTGTTTCCCTCTCTTTTGACTCCCCCAAAACAAACAAACACACACATTTCATATATACATGTCGAAAGAGTAGCAAAACTATGATAATTCTATAATGGGATCCAATTCTTATGGTCTGTCTAACAAGTTCAACAAGTGAACTAATAGAGTAATCAACTCGATAACTGATACGGTTTTAAAACATTGGTCCTAGCTTGATAATACGTATTTATAACTGGGAAAGCTTAACAATAAGTATCTACAACTACAATTGGGAAAAGAGGTCGAGTATCACCCGTTGTAGAAAACTGCCGGGTCCGGGTATGAGACTCACGTTTTTTTAAACTTTTTAATGAACTATGAAATTGGATGGAGATGCACTAATGTTGTATTGTACATATCTTTTATGTGATCAAATGTTGGATTAATGACTTAATTGCAATTCTAGTTGTACTATTTGAACTTCATTCTTTTAATGGTGAATGGGTGATTTATGCACAATTATCAAATAACATATAATATAATAAGGTAGCTTGTTTATAAGAGTGATAAGCGTGTCAAGTACTCAAGTTGGCATGTTGAATTGTTGAAACCGAAAAACACTCATATATTTAGTCGTATAAAATAAATCAATTATAACTTGGAAACATACTTAAAATCGTAGTTGGGTGATTCATTCATGTGAATGAATTAAAAAGTATAAAAAAGTTCTCAACTATAAAATATGGGTTAAGCATGTCGTAAATGAGCTGATGGGTCAACCTACTTAGCTAAACGAGTCATATAGATCAAACTAAAACTCTAAACCCGGTGCAACCAACGCACGACATGCAACCTGAATACATACCATATTCATTTTAACAAAATGAGTTAAAAAGGTTAACATGCTGTAAACACGTCGTACTTAAGTTACTCAACTATAATAAATTTTTTTTTTGTCACGACAACTTTCTAACACTTTAATTCCAATTTTACCTTGCACTTGTAAGGATTAAACTCATGTTAAAAATATGTAATATACATATAACATTCTCAATTCCATATATATTTGTAATATTGATTCTTATAATGGTCTTTTTATTTTTGCATATAACAATCTGGATGTGGGCTGGAATTAACTCGTGGGCTGTTTGGAAGCATTAATGGGCTTGTAGATATGCTGAGCTCTGGACTTGGAGATTATGCTGCTGCGGGCCTACAACTGATACAACTAAAGATGAGTTGACAAGTTGTTTATAACAACTCCCTAACAAACCGGGTATGGGTATTCGCACATTAGTCTTATACCCGGGTCAGTATAAAAGGAGATATCCAGTAGTTATCCTTCATTCAACTGAGATATTTTGTATTTGTTCTTTGTTTTCTTTCTCTAGGGAGATTTAGGGTTTTTATTTGAGAATCTCTTTGATTCTTAGTTGTTGTGAGTCTTTAAAGGGGTAAGGTCCCAAAAACCTCTTAATAAGTATTTGAGACCATACCACAATCTGGCCTTTCAACCTTTTAACCTTGCGCGGCCGCGCACTGGTCTTACAAAAGGAAGAAAGCAATCAACAATCTATAGTCGCGTGCCCAAAGGAAAACATAAATCCTTGCGCCTTCTCATAGTAGCAAAGGATAAAAATCCTGAGATCAATACTTCCGCCCAAATATCCAGACTTTGATATCATTTTACCCAGACTTGGGATTTATTCGTCTGTGTCCACACAACAAGGTGTCACACCAGATTACAGCAGTAATCTTCTAGAAAGAAATACAATCGTGCACCACCCAGACGGTTATAACCGTCTGGACACGTGTCATTACCACAGGCACCCCTGAAATCACAACGAAGGCATGCAATTGGAGAATAATCTCCACTTAATCACTTTCCACATGGCAATTCCCCAGCCATAGATCAAACCACGATCCGTGTGCATTCACATCGGATCGAGACAACTTAACGTCTGATCAAAGAACTTAACGGAAGAAAATATAACCGCTACGACGTTAGCATCTTCCGTCATCTTTTCAATAACAGGTTTTCCCTCCCAAACTCCCGGTTATAAATACAAGAACTGTTCAGGTATGAACTCAAGTTACAGACACTTCTCAAATACATCTTCTTCTTCATAACCAATACTTATTCTCACACCGGAGTCGGGTCAAGGAGAGAACCCTCTTCTCCCCTTGGCGAGACTAACGGTGCTCTTTTTTGCAGAGTTATCGGAGAAGAAGATCAGCTGCAACTGAATCAATCGAGAGAGAACTAACCTTTTTATGCGGATTCAAACCCCCTAGATATCTCGGTTTCGACCATTTATCTAGTGTTTCTTCATTGGCGCCCACCGATTCCTCTGTTTTCTAGTTTTTATCTCGTTTCAATTCAGTTCCCTTCATTTTCTGTTTTGCGCATGGTAGAAAATTCGTCATCTCACCGGCAATCTGGTTCTCGACCAAACGTCGAAAACAATTTACAAATAGAAGGATCCCCAGAACGTTGGTTTAACAGATGCCAAGCTGCTTTAGACACAATCGTTATACAAATCGCCAGATCTGATTTCCCAAACATTAGATCTGGAGAAGAAATCAACACTACAGAATTGGACCCACCAACACCACGTCGGGGGGACATCCAATCCAGACGTACCATTAAAATACAATCCAAATATAACAGTTATCAAAAACCTAAACAAATACATATGGTTCAAGGAGGTCCGTCACGAAGGCCAAATAAACGGAACTATGATCAACTCATAGAGAGAGCTCCAGAATACTGGATCGGCAGATTCCACAAAGCTTTGAACCAAGTTTCACACAAATTATCAGACCTGAGTCCCCAAACATCAGATCTGATATTCGGCAAGAAAGCAACAACAGTCATTCGGGAGGAATTACTTCCCTAATGCAAACGGGAGTTCATAACCGTTCAAATCTATTCATGGAGAAAAACTCCAGAGTACTGGGTCAACAGGTTCCAGATCGCCATGAATCAAATTTTGCACAAACACTCCAGAGCTGGGGGTTTCATTTAAGCTCTATGATCAACAAGCTGCAGATCTGAGGTCGCACAACGCATAACTTCCAGAGCTTTGCTTCTTGGGGCTATAAGCCTTGACTAATACGGTTTTCGTCAAAACCTAGGTACTACAAATTCCTCTGAAAGATCCTTTTGATTTTTCCTTAAATAAAATAAGGGAAAGAGAACAAATCCCAGATTTCTTTTACATAACATGAACACTTTCTAGTATACACTAAACAGTTGGTGCTATCACTTATAAACATTTAAACTGGCACTTATGCTAATTCAAGTGCCATGATTTTTCAACATGAAAGTGTTACATGTCACACCCCGACCGCGTAAAACAACAAATCGCGGCGGAAACATCGGGGCGTGTTGCAACAGAATTAATGTTTCATAACCATGGATACCAAAAGTGTTTCGTTTTATTAAACATTGAATAATTACATTGTCTGGAAATCTAAATACACAATTTAAACATAGTCTATCATTATTATTGAGTCACTAAGGCCTTGTCCAGTCCTATGTGAGCATGCATCCTATCAATCGATATCTTTCAACAATACCTGAAACATATGTGAAAACGAGGTCAGCAAAGAAATGCTGGCGAGTACATAGGTTTTGTGAAAATAAGATTCATGACTTCTGTTTAAGAAAATGTTTAGTCATGAACCTTGTAATTTGCTTTGTCTTTGTAAATCATTTGAAAAATAATAAGTTCAGGTGATATGTATAAATAGGAGAATAATGCATGATTAAATGAATAACCATGTAAAATGAGTTTGTATAAGATAAGTTGTTTGTAAATAAATGTCTTGTGAAAAGTATGTTACTTGTATAAAATGTTCTATGTCTCAAACTGAAATGATTCAAATAACGCTACAATATGTAATACCATACAAACACTTATATATAGGAAGTACCAGCGGCGTATCCACCATGCTTGTATCATATTCCACACGCATTGTTACTTAATCACTTAGTCAAACCAAACCACCAAAGTAATGTTCATGCCCAATGTAAATCATGTAATATGTATAACCAAAACCCAATCGTATATCGCTTTGAAGCCAATCATTTACCCAATCGTTAAATTCGTTTTAGGTCGTGAAACTACTTATATGGTCGTCTCGCTAATAACATTCAAACCTTCTTGACTCGCATTAATAAACCCTTACCAAAGGATAGATTAACAATTCGCATTAATAAACCCTTACCAAAGGATAGATTAACAACTCGCATTAATAAACCCTTACCAAAGAGTAAATTAACAATTACAGATTCAGTCGCTACCCACAACACCCACACATAACTACGGGTGTAGTAAATAACGGGACTTGTCAGATCCTATGGTACCATAACCTAATACTGGTCGGCTTGATCATTGCTAATGAATGTCATTTGTTATGTAACCCAACCAACAAGTTTGTTCACTTTATTGAAATCGTTATTAGTTTTGTATAAATCGTCTTAATCGTTTTTGAAACCATCGTTATAACATCGAAAATCGTTTTGTTATCATCGTTAAAGCCTTGAAAACATTTAGCACATATGAGTCACCCCAAAACAATTGAAAGAAGTAAAATAGGGGAATAATGTACTCGCCTGAGAATGCTTAGAGGTCTTGAACAACAACCAAACAAAGCTTGAGGGAGCACGGAATCAGTCGGCAAATCTAAACTATATAAATAAACCGAACTTAAATCGGGAGATCGGATAGGATGAGGCTTGGTAAACCAAATGAGTGTTGGAACTCATATGATATGGTTTAACAAGGCCTACATACTACAATGAAACCAAACCTAAGTGCTTTCGACCCATCGCGACCCATTAAGGTAGCTTATGCTACTTTAACGCGTCGTGTGCGTGAAACGCGTTCGGACCGCCTAACTAGTCCTATGACAAGTAGAATATGCCTAAACATGTTACATAATCAGTTATGTGACAAAGGTTTAGGTTACATATGCTTAATTACCAATTATACATGAAAAGGGTATTCTGGTAATTTACCTAAGGCATATAAACTACCTATCATACAACTACTCAAACGATGTGACCATAGGGTATAACCTCGAAAGGTTATTCCCTACCTACTATGGTCACCTAATGTATTTGGTCGGATCCTAATGATCGACCAAATGGGTCGGGTTCGAGGTATAAGCGATTTATTAGATCGCTTACCCTACGACCCTAGACAACGTGGTAATCAGTAGGCATAGTCCCAAGGGACTATAACCAACGTGATTACACTCACGTTGCGAAGTTCAAACGAACTTCGCATTGATCATAATTGGTCAATGTAGAAAGTCAAACAAAGTTTGACTTTCAGACTCGAAAGACTCGAAAAGCAATAAAAGAACGAAAGAATACTTACGAAGGGTCCCCAAATGCTAATTTCGATCCGAGAATCTCAGGTATGAAACAATGGTTTCAACTTAGAGTTTCTAAGATCAAAATTCTAGTGATTATGAAGCTTGGGGGGGTGGGGTATTTATAGTAAAAGGTCCACCGTTAAGATCGTTTCTTGGAAACCGTGCTTTGATCTTGGCCTTACACCTCAAGATAATGGTTTTACAAAACCATGTGAGCCCATGGTATTTCCGAAAACCATGTGCACCTCAAAACAACCCCTAGTATTGCCCAAAACCATGTGCAAAGGTGGTATAGACCAGATTCAATGTTTCTTCACAGAAAGTTTCAAAAATGGCAGATTTGGTCCCTGTAGTGTAATAAGGCCTTTTTCGACGCGTTTAAGGCCCGTTAACCCCATTTCAAAGCTCTAAAATGAAGTTAAAGTAAAGGGAACTTAAAATGTTCTCAAAAATATCTCGGATGTCGGTTCGTTTAGCCGTACAGTTGCGTTGTTCGGCTAATTACGACGGAATGCGCATAAGCGCGAAAAACGATCCAAATGACGCGACGAATGGATTTTTCTTAAGCCAAACTCTAAAGCATAATATAGTCATGCTTACATAAATTTTTGGATGTCCGGATGTATTCAGAACGTAAGTTATGCGCGAAAGTGCAAACTTGTGCACTTTTTGACACTTTTAGTCCCTGAATGACCCAAAAGTTTATTTTAGCACACCGAACACCTCAAAGCTTATTTCTAAGTTATGTAAAGGTTATTTAAGGTATGTTTAACTTATGGTCATGTTCCGGAATGTCTGTTACAGTTCAAATTGGCATACTTTCGCAGTTTGTCAACTTTAGTCCCTGTAAGCGATTTAACTTGATTTTGCCATACCAAAGCCTTCAAAACTTATTTCTAAGTTATGTAAGGTTATTTAAGGTATGTTAAGCCTATGTCACTATTCTGGAGTGTTTGTTGCATTAAACTGGTTATATTTACGCATCGGTGCGCGTATAACCTTCCAGAAAGCGATTTAGAGTTTGAAATTGAACAAGAATTGATATGTGCAAATGATACACATATTTTTACAAATCCCAAGTATGAAATATAATATTTCATTGGTTTGGTATTTGTTTGATGGCCGTGGAGGCACAGGTGTTACATTACAACCTGACACTTATCTAAGCTATAACGGATATATAGGCACAAGCATTTATATTAACTAGCATAATTAGAGCATCTATATCTGTACAACTGGTACTTAAAATTCGATGGATGAAAGAAATCATTAAAAAAGACATACGCCATCCGTTATCTTTTCAAGATGATGGGAACAATATACATACTATTGTTGCGGTATAATACCACCGATTGAAAAACCACATCAAAAACTTCGGTAAAACTAATACTCCTTATTTAAGGATAAGAGCACGTCGGTCTCCTTACGAGTCTGCTGCTCTAGATACGAGCATCTCAGTCTCCATACGAGTCGGATGCTCCACGTACAAGCACGTAAGTCGCCATACGCGCATGCTTCTTTACATTTGAGCCTCGCCATCCGCGCTTGCTCCTTTACATACAAGCACGTAAGTCGCCATACGCGCATGCTTCTTTACATTTGACCACGTAAGTCACCATTCGCGCTTGCTCCTTTACATACAAGCACGTAAGTCGCCATACGCGCATGCTTCTTTACATTTAAGCACGTAAGTCGCCATCCGCGCTTGCTCCCTTACATACAAGCACGTAAGTCGCCATACGCGCATGCTTCTTTACTTTTGAGCACGTAAGTCGCCATCCGCGCTTGCTCCTTTACATACAAGCACGTAAGTCGCCATACGTGCATGCTTCTTTAGTTTTGAGCACGTAAGTCGCCATCCGCGCTTGCTCCTTTACATTCAAGCACGTAAGTCGCTATACGCGCATGCTTCTTTACTTTTGAGCACGTAAGTCGCCATCCGCGCTTGCTCCTTTACATACAAGCACGTAAGTCGCCATACGCGCATGCTTCTTTACTTTTGAGCACGTAAGTCGCCATCCGCGCTTGCTCCTTTACATACAAGCACGTAAGTCGCCATACGCGTATGCTTCTTTACATTTAAGCACGTAAGTCGCCATCCGCGGTTGCTCCCTTACATACAAGCACGTAAGTCGCCATACGCGCATGCTTCTTTACTTTTGAGCACGTAAGTCGCCATCCGCGCTTGCTCCTTTACATACAAGCACGTAAATCGCCATACGCGTATACTTCTTTACAGTTGAGCACGTAAGTCGCCATCCACGATTGCTCCTTTACAAACACATAAGTCGCCATCCGCGCATACTCCTTTAAAAATTGCTATACGCACATACTCCTTTGCTTACAAGCAAACACAACCCTGACAATCCATAGAAATACAAATGGCAACTATTGCAACCAGGCGAATTAGCGCCAAGATGGGAAGGACCATACGTCATTAACGAGGTCCTAGGCAAGGGGGCATATACCCTAAAAAGAATTGACGGAACTCTAGTTCCACGCACCTGGAACGCGCAACAGCTGCGCAGGTGTTACATGTAGGTCAAATCATTCACAGGAAATGTATTTCCTATTTACACTTGTATTACAAGCCTCGCGCGCTATCAATACAAACGCTATTTCTATACTTGTTACTGTTTGTTACAAATTGCATGAAATTCTTTTGGGTTACGCGAAAAACGGAATGGCAAATATTGTACAACTCATGAACAGTCTGAGAAAAAAGCGCAACAAAAGCGCAGATTCTGACAAACGTTCACACATGAGCACTATGCCATCTCTAAATTCGCTCTACCTGATCAAAACAATTAAAGCACATGCAACATATTGTAATCCAAACATGCAAAAACGTACAGCAATTTACAAGCACGGAAGTGCATCAAAATATACATTACCCAGTGTAACATAAAACATTTCTTAACAAAGAACATGACAATGATCTTTGGAAGTTTTTAGTACCAAAAGCTAAGAATACATACAATAATCACACCAGTGATCTTCAAAAAAGAGGGTTGTGTTAACAGACTAACACAAACATCAAAAGAAGGGATACTCCCAAACTTAATCAACAGCAAGTTCATCTTCAACATCCACTTTCTCCGGAGGTTTTTTCCGACGTCGATACACCAACCGACACTCTCCCGCCCGGATCGCCGGAAAACGAGAAATCAAACCATCCACATCCAGCACAGCAATACTATTATCAGCAACCTTCCCTTGCCGGAGAACCTTATCATCAGAACAAGCCACCATAGAAGGACCAGCAAGGACAGAGTTCTCTCCGATAGCCATCAGTGGAGGAGAACCAGCCAGTAACAAGAGAGCCTCAGCAGCCTCTCGAATCTTCAGGATATCGGAGAGCCGTCGGGAATGAAAGGTACGTTTTCCCTTCATTTTTTCTCCAAAATAAGAGGATGAAATAAACACCCTACAAATATATAAAGGGGATAACACCTCGAAGAAAGGGAAACTGGATCGTTATGATTAACTGTCAGAAAGATATCACATCCAAGCGGCGCTACTGGAACAGGAGTCATATCCTCATTAATGAAGACTGACAAAGCGCCATCACCCATCCCAATATAAGAGGACAAACTCTTGGAAAAATACTAACTTTTACTGCCAACAGACGTCATCACACGTCAATACATGAGTACAATTTCCCCTTAAAAGCTTTTTTAGCAACATTCAAACTTCTCACAGAAGATTCCCTACTCAGATAAATTCAATCTTCTCATAGAAGATTTCTTATTTCTCGCGCCCAAAAACATTTCCCTCTCATAAAGTCTAGTGCTCCACTTATTTGCATAAGTACAACACTAGACTGGGGGGACTTGAAGGGGTAAGGTCCCAAAAACCTCTTAATAAGTATTTGAGACCATACCACAATCTGGCCTTTCAACCTTTTAACCTTGCGCGGCCGCGCACTGGTCTTACAAAAGGAAGAAAGCAATAAACAATCTATAGTCGCGCGCCCAAAGGAAAACATAAATCCTTGCGCCTTCTCATAGTAGCAAAGGATAAAAATCCCGAGATCAATACTTCCGCCCAAATATCCAGACTTGGATATCATTTTACCCAGACTTGGGATTTATTCGTCTGTGTCCACACAGCAAGGTGTCACACCAGATTACAGCAGTAATCTTCTAGAAAGAAATACAATCGTGCACCACCCAGACGGTTATAACCGTCTGGACACGTGTTATAACCGTCTGGACACGTGTCATTACCACAGGCACCCCTGAAATCATAACGAATGCATGCAATTGGAGAATAATCTCCACTTAATCACTTTTCACATGGCAATTCCCCAGCCATAGATCAAACCACGATCCGTGTGCATTCACATCGGATCGAGACAACTTGACGTCTGATCAAAGAACTTAACGGAAGAAAATATAACCGCTACGGCGTTAGCATCTTCCGTCATCTTTTCAATAACAGGTTTTCCCTCCCAAACTCCCGGTTATAAATACAAGAACTGTTCAGGTATGAACTCAAGTTACAGACACTTCTCAAATACATCTTCTTCTTCATAACCAATACTTATTCTCACACCGGAGTCGGGTCAAGGAGAGAACCCTCTTCTCCCCTTGGCGAGACTAACGGTGCTCTTTTTTGCAGAGTTATCGGAGAAGAAGATCTGCTGCAACTGAATCAATCGAGAGAGAACTAACATTTTTATGCGGATTCAAACCCCCTAGATATCTCGGTTCCGACCATTTATCTAGTGTTTCTTCAGTCTTATTAATCGTTTGTTAAAGATCATCGTGTTATGATCTTCTAAGAGTGTTGGGAGTTGTATTTGTCTTAGTTTATTTCCGGTATCTTGTTCAGACTATTTATTCTAGGGTTAATATCATTTGGTTTGGGTATTTATGTGTTTGTATGAGTTTGATACCATCTTTTTAACAATTCACAACCTCACATTTGCAAAGGGGACAATAAATCAATCAAATCCGCTAACATGTTTATCAATCTCAGTTATCTCCTTGGAAAATTTTAATTTAATAATTTTGAGTTAAAATGCACTAAAATACAAAAAGAAACAAGAAAAGAAAAATATGTTTTTTCGCATACGATTACGTGGCCACAAGTACGGCCCTATTACCTAGCAATAAATTACTTCTTACAAACAAGTACTCAAATCAAGTAACACATAACATAATAAGGGTGAGAGGGACACTCCTCTAAGAGGGGAGTGACCTCTCTTACACACAGCCGATCAGCACGCGACACGTCAACTTCCCACTTAACTCTTTCCACACCCTCAATTTGATGGTGACACTCCTCTCTTGGGGGACTTGTTTTTTTATTCAAAAAGAAAAAAAATAAAAAAATGAAAATAATTTGATTGGTTGAAAAGCTGGTGGGCCACCCTCTCCCTCTCTCCCTTCATGCGGTAACCTCTCACCGAAATCCATCCCCTCCATGCGGTGAAACTTGATGCCGGCACCTCCTCCCCGCGCGGTAACCACTCCCCGCATGAATTCCCCGCAAAGCGCCCCCCACACCCTAAGGATGGAAGGGGCGTACCTGGTAAGTGGTTGCAGGGAATTGGGTTGCTGCGCGGGCACACTGACGCCGGCACCCATGGGTTGCAGGGAGTTGTGAAAATTGATTTGATTGTTTTTTTTTTCTTTCTTTGGAGATGGGAGCACCCCTAGTATTTGAGTGCAACATGATAATTGGAGAGGGGAGTTACATCTACTCACCTTGTGTTTGAGCACCCATTCCTTTGTAAAGGTAACTTTTTATTTATAGGAATGCCAATTGTGTCTGTTTGGCACAATGAATCATTGAGACCGAACAACGCACATAGATCTAGTCGTATAAAATATAAGAAGTATAACTTAGACACAGTTAAAATCGTAATTGAGTGATTCATTTATCTAAATGAGTTAAAAAGAATAACATGTTGTAAACATATCATCATAAACAGGTTAAGCATATTTTAAATGGGTTTATAGGTCGATCTACTTAACTACACAAGTTATATAGATCAAAGTGAACATCATCCATTAACAAATTGTGTTAAAAGAATTAATCCTAACCAAGTCATGTTGTTTATCAATCCTAATAAAATACTTGTGAATTAATCCAAAGCAAGACATTGTTTATATTAATCCCGATTATCTCCTTGATAATCTTAATAAAATACTTGTGAACTAACCACATGACTAAAGAAAAAGACAGAGAAATATCTTTTCTCCACATACGTGGCTCCAACCACCCCCCCATAACATAACGTACTCATAAACCAATATTTTACTCATAATAAAATCTCCACATCCATCCACCGAACACAAACAGATCCTGACCGTCCTTCCTACCCCCTTTAAACCTATTTATACCCCTTCACCCCTCCATTCTCTCCGTGCCTGACCCACCCCTCCCTCTCTTCTCATACCAGATCTAACACAATGTCTCTGACCGTCGAGAAAACCTCCACTGGTCGTGAATACAAGGTCAAGGACATGTCCTTAGCCGACTTCGGCCGTCTCGAACTCGAGCTAGCCGAAGTCGAAATGCCCGGTTTGATGTCATGTAAGACCGAATTCGGACCCTCGCAACCATTCAAGGGTGCAAGGATCACCGGTTCACTCCACATGACAATTCAAACCGGTGTCTTAATCGAAACACTAACCGCCTTAGGCGCAGAAGTCAGATGGTGCTCCTGCAACATTTTCTCCACACAGGACCACGCGGCCGCTGCCATCGCACGTGACTCGGCCGCGGTGTTCGCGTGGAAAGGAGAAACGTTACAGGAGTACTGGTGGTGTACCGAACGAGCTCTTGATTGGGGCTTAGGTGGTGGACCTGATTTGATTGTGGATGATGGTGGTGATGCCACTCTTTTGATCCATGAAGGTGTGAAGGCGGAAGAGGAGTTTGCGAAAACCGGAAAGTTACCTGACCCGAGCTCCACCGATAACGCTGAGTTTCAGATCGTGTTGTCGATTATTAAAGACGGGTTGCAGAGTGACCCCAAGAAGTACCATAAGATGAAGGATAGGTTGGTTGGTGTGTCTGAGGAGACCACCACTGGTGTTAAGAGGTTGTACCAGATGCAGGCTAATGGTACCTTGCTGTTCCCTGCCATCAATGTTAATGATTCAGTCACCAAGAGCAAGGTATAATCACATATTTGCTTGTTGATTTGAATGGATCTGATTGATTTAGCTGATACTTTGTAGGAGCTGAGATGATTTTGTATGTTATTAATTTTTACTAAGTTTATATGTTTTGTATGATTGAATCATTCTATACCAAATTAGTGTAGCTTTTAAGGTGTAAATCTAGTTTTTTTTTTTTTGAACGGCGTACGGTTAGGATATCGTTAACCGGGTTAGTAGTTAGTATCACCAAGTTAGTATTAAAACACCCTTTGCCTGGACTTGAACCCAGGACCTCCAAGAGAAACAAAGCTTCTCACCTCCCCCATAACCACTAGGCCAAAAGATCATTGGCGTGTAGATCTAGTTTTAAATGCTCAGTATTGGCTTTAGATCTAACTATTGCAGCAGGAATAGGATAATGCTAGTGATCTGATCATAGTCACAGGAAACGCTAAAAGACCCTTGTATCGCGTACCAGATTCGCCGTACCGAATCGGGGTACAGAGTCGTCCCAATCGCCTCCGGTATGCGTACCGGATCGCTAATTTGGGCCGTTCCCGATTGTGTACCATAATAGCGTTCCAAACGGTGAATACGCATTTTTAATTAATAGGAAACGCGTTTCCGTTTGTGGTGTACCGGCGTTCCGGCGTTCCAAAAGTCAGATTCCGGTACAGCCAGGTCCTGAATAGTTTTTCCCTCCATTAACTTTTTCCCGCTTTTTATAGGTAACTGAAGAGTTTTTTTCCCACCAATAACTTTTTCCCATGTTAACTATAAATACATGTTGTAACAATCAATCTAGCACACAGAAAATAGTTTTTGATTATGTTCTTGAAAATTTAATGAAAGATCTATTTTATACTTTTTTATATATATGATATGTGTACCAAACTACGGTGGTACGCCATAGGATACACCGTACCATGTACTGAAATAGCGTTCCCAAATGAACCTACCCCCAACGTACCGATTTTTAGAAAGGCCCGAATTGCGTACCCGTTTTCGTACCGCGTACCGGAGCGTACCGCGTTCCATGTGACTATGGATCTGATAATTTAGATGTGAGCATAGAACCTAATTAACCACCTTGTAACCGAATTTACTGATATAACCTAACCGAATCAAAAACTGGCGGTTCGGTTTTATGTTTCTTTGAAAACCAACTTTTTCGGCTCGGTTTCGGTAAGCCACTATCCTTCACCGACAATAACCGAACCACACTAAGTATGGTTAACTGAACTGACCCATTGTACCCGATCCGCCAATCAACGGAACCGCTGGTTGTAACCGGGCCCACTTCCATGGACATTTTGTACCAGTTGGAATAA
Source organism: Helianthus tuberosus (assembly GCA_030545235.1). Lineage (NCBI taxonomy): Eukaryota > Viridiplantae > Streptophyta > Magnoliopsida > Asterales > Asteraceae > Helianthus > Helianthus tuberosus. The sequence goes on from JARYGA010060206.1 coordinate 689,506, forward strand.
AAATGGTGGGGATAAATAATTTATATAACAGATAACTGGATCATGTTTCATAGTTGGTTTAAGTTGAGTTAATTACAGTATGCTAATTTCTATAAATTTGGACAAAAAGACACACCCTAGTTAGATGTTTTTGGTACTTTATTCATCTGAAATATTGGCATTTGTTATGATCACAGTTTGACAACTTGTATGGATGCCGCCACTCACTCCCTGACGGACTGATGAGAGCCACTGATGTCATGATTGCTGGAAAAGTTGCAGTAGTCTGCGGTTATGGTGATGTCGGCAAGGGTTGTGCTGCCGCCATGAAACAAGCCGGTGCGCGTGTCATAGTAACAGAAATCGACCCCATTTGTGCCCTTCAGGCTCTAATGGAAGGTCTCCAAGTTCTAACCCTTGAAGACGTTCTCTCAGAAGCTGACATCATTGTAACCACCACGGGTAACAAAGACATCATCATGGTTGAACACATGAAGAAAATGAAAAACAACGCCATTGTCTGCAACATCGGACATTTCGACAATGAAATCGACATGCTCGGTTTAGAAACATACCCTGGTGTGAAAAGAATCACCATCAAACCACAAACGGATAGATGGGTGTTTCCTGAAACCAACAGTGGGATCATTGTGTTAGCCGAGGGTCGGCTCATGAACTTGGGTTGCGCCACGGGCCACCCTAGTTTCGTTATGTCGTGCTCGTTTACTAATCAAGTGATCGCCCAACTCGAGTTGTGGAAAGAAAAGGCAACCGGGAAGTACAAGAAAGAAGTGTATGTGTTGCCTAAACATCTAGATGAGAAAGTGGCTGCACTTCATCTTGGAAAGCTTGGAGCCAAGCTGACTAAGCTTAGCCAGGACCAAGCTGATTACATCAGTGTGCCAGTTGAGGGTCCATACAAGCCGGCTACCTACAGGTATTGAGCAGAGAACAAGCAAAGTGTCGGTTTGGTGGTTGGTAGTTGGGAAAGGTGGTTGGAGAGAATTGATTGGTTTCTTGAAGGATTATGCTATTGCTATATGCTGGTTTAAATAAGGGGTGGTGTGAAGCATTGAAGTTGTTATTTTTGTTGGCTTTGTGTTATGTTTCATTGACAAAATTAAATTGGAAAAAGATATTTCCACACTAGTTTCATTGGTTTGGTTTTCTCAATGGCTAAATATATAAATGTGGCTACCTCATTTTAAGGGTGTTAGGAGTGGTTAAACAATTAAAAGTGGCAAACTAAAAAATCGACCAATCAGAGTGCGCCACGTCAATCAGTGAAAAGTGTTTAAACTTTGGTGAAAAGTGTTGACAATGGTTTAGTCATTTGGTGAAATGGTAAAATTTTTTTAAAAAAAGGAAAAATGTGTGATTGGTTGAAATTGGAATGGACCCCACCCCACCCCTCTCTCTCCTTCCTCCCTTCCCAGCGTCGGCATGCACCCACCGATTCTCCCCCCATTTCGTCAAACACCCACGCGGCAAACTGATCGGCATTGGTTGCCGATTGATGAAAGAGTGGTGCCGGGTGGGTTTGCCGCCCCCACTCCGGACACCCTAACCTAACTGAATAACCATACCAAAAAAATATGAATAACTTCAATTTTAAATGGTTTTAACAAAAAAAGTTGAAGAGAAAAAGGTGATAAGACCTGTAGTGGAAAGACACAAACAATACTTCTATCCTTGGGTGTTTCACGCCATGTGACAGTTTAGTTAGCATTAGGGCATTATGGGGCGTTTTTCTAAAATGGGTGTAGTCGGGATGTGGGCATTGTGGGGCATCATGTTAAAATGGGTGTAAAGAATTAAATAAAAAAAACTTCATAAAAAAAGTTATTGGCCAAACAAAAAGAAGGATACCTGTGATTGGACAAAGAATTGAACTAGAGGCGTGGAAGAAAGAACGCTCTGGCCATTTTTTTGAGAAAAAACTCTGAGGGGGCGGGTGTGGAGCGTGGATGGTCGTTTTTTTCGGGAAAAAAACGCCTCAAAACCCCCCACTACGGGTGGTCTAATCGTGATTCGTGAAATGAAAATGATATAGGTTAACTAGTAAACCAGAATTAGTATCCGTCGTAATATGGTGCCGTACGGTATGGACAATGACAATTTTTAAACACAACACATTTAAAGTCTAATTACCATTACAAAAATAAAAGAAAACACACTTAATGTTAAAATACTATTATAGTGACTTTAAAAAGATACAATGTAAATATTCTTTCTTTCTATACTACATGACTAAACTTAATGCGCCTAACCTATGCTTATGTATCTTCGTGACAAAACTGGTTATACCGTCTTCTTTAAGCGGCTGGGCTTCTAACTGGTTTAGCTGTTCGTTCTCGTTTTGGAACCATGCCTTCCGTCGCCGGTCGGTCCCTTTTTGGACCCCAACTTTCCTTCTTCCAAAAACACTGTAGGCTTGATTTTTGTTTAACCTTATAGTTTCGCCCTTTTGACCCATGAACCTGAACCTGACGTCGATGTAATTTAGCAGGTCCACATTAACTCCATAAACGAGCAAAGAGAAAACACGGTTGAAAGGTAGAAAGCCTACTAACGTGACATAATAATAGCTTCCAAATGAAGTCAAGAACAAAAAACTACAACATAATATAACGAAAATAGTAAATCATCATGCACAATTAAACGTAGGCTACCTATATTGCAAACGTAAATAAACAAATATAGAAACATCAAACTATTCAAACAAAGAATCAAGAACGCTATGACATATGAAGAACACAACAGTTTAAGGTCGTATGCATAAACAACCATATCAAAGTGTCCGAGGGGGCCAAACACATCACCAGGTCAGATGCCCCGCCAAGATACGTATTATCTCAAACGGATAAGTACGCCATAGATGCATAGTTAACGACGACAATGTGAAAGGCAAATAAAACATATGACCATGGTCAACAATGCACCAAAGATGCACAAACAACTAGGACTTTCAAGAAAACAGTTAAGTAACATAGCTCACAAGTGTTGGATGGCGGAAGCATACATTACCAAGCCAAATCCTCACCAACATCATAACTCTAAACCAACACCAAGGTTAAACAACAACATCATCGACCCAGATTCACATTAAAAAAACATGCAACAACAGACAGTTCACAAAGGTACAAACCCAAACCAGAAAGCCGAAAATCAAACGATGAATCCAAACCATCGTCTTGAATGGCAAGAGAACAACTCCAAAAAAGATCATGCAACAACAAATCGTTAAAGCCAACACAAAACCCCGCATTAAACTCTAAACAGATGCTACCTAGCGTAATACGTCGTCTCTAACGACGTTGAAACACCTAAAAACGTAATCTAAGACATCAAAAGCAAGATTCTACCTGTAAACATATCGGAGGCCAATGATCGAAGTAATTCCGGACTTCGCAGGCGGAGGCCATCCAAGAGGCCGTGGGAGTTCGTCGGTTGGAAAGGGAGAGAGAGAAAGAGTGAGAAAGAGAGAGAGAGAGAGGAAACTTCCGAGTGAAGTCAAAACCCACTAAAACCACCACTTAAATACCCATTAAGAAAAAAAAACTCACAAAGCTAAACTTACAAACCCAACATGCACACTAAAGGCCTAATGCGTGAGGTACAACCAGTTGAAACACTAGTATGTTGCAAATTGATAATATATCAATTTTGCCCATTGAATGAAAAGTATTATATTAGACTTGGCTTTTTTCTGAATAAAATTTACATCAAAAGGTAGGTCAACTAGAACCTAAATAAAAATAAGTATGAAAATGTACTATATTTGATCCAACTCATTTTTGACACAAAAATACGTCGAAACATAGACGAACGCGACTTTAAATGGACACACACATAAAAATAAGTATGTAATAAATTACTTTCTAAGAACGAAATACAAGGGGTAAACTTGAAATTTTAGAAAAAAATAGATTTTAAAAAAATTGAGGGAATGAATTTGACAAGCATGAACGTTTGGGGTAAGCATAGTCAACTTTCAAAGTGAGAGGGATAAAGGGAAAAAGAGTGGGTGAAGTACATAAATAAAACGGTATTTAACCAACTCAACTACAAGTTTATAACTCTGTTAATTGGATGCAAAAACAAAATACAATTACATAACCCAAATTGAGGAATAAAAATCGATAAAATAATAATCCACTAATACTCGTGTTTACGATTATTGATAATTCAATTTTATTTTTAGTTTAAAATTTCATAATTTTAAATGGTTAGATTTAGTTTCTTTCATTCCATACATTCAAAATCTGTTATCGTTGAATACAACAAATAGATCAAATTTGCTAGAACTGATATGATGTGAGAGACGAGCTAACATTAACATTAAATGTAACATCAAATTTAATTGGATTTATAAGCAAGATGAATAGATGATATGTTACAATACAAAGGTTTGTTTTTTCTTTAAAACCATTTTATTCATCAACTTACATCCCTCCATGCTCAAGTAGTAATTAAACCAACTAGCATAAATTAAGATTCCAAAAAAACATGGATTCCTGGTTGAAGTAACCAGCCAGATCAAAACATTACCAAATCCAGCATTGAAGAAAACATCATGTATTTATTATTATAGCATCTCTAGCACAAAATGTAATGACTTCACAGCCTCTGTTGTAAGGGTTTGCAACCCCACTCTCTCTACAATTGTAATATGAAGCACCAGGTGTACCACAAGGTACAACATCTCCCCTTAAAGTCTCATAACTTATATACCTTTTCTCCATTAACAACACTCTCCTACTGCTTTCAGACTCCATCATCTCATCTTCTGCACAAACCCTCTTCTCAACCGAATCAACATCATTTGTTTTCATTGAGTTAGGAGTTAAAACTGAAACCCCAGTTGAGACTTTGATCTGGGTGTGCAGAAAGATTGAAGAAAATAGTAGAAATAAGAGGGTATTCATTTGGGATTTTGCAAATGGTTATGTCATTGGGGGATTTTTGATAGTGAGTGCAATTAATGAGAGGGTGGTGATTGAATGATGGCCATGGCATCCCACCTACAATATTAATTATAATCACCCAACTCATGTGCCCACACATTACAGTTACACCATTGTTGGTCATAAAAAAGGTTACATATCCTAGTGTTCCAATAATGTAATCACCAACATCTTTGTCATTTTCTATGATTATATATACATCTTTTTACCAAACCAGGTTTAATCTTAAATTTTGTAGCAAATATAATATAAATCCAAAGATTTATTCAATTCATCTATATAGCTTCAAATATTCATCCATCAATCACCACATTTTCCATCAGCTACCAGTGGCGGAGCTTGAACGTAAAGTCAGTGGGGCCGGACTCTCAAAAATTCAAAAAGGTTGGGCTGTACTTTTAAAAATCCAATAGGTTATACCACAAAAAAATCAAAATTTTTGGTAAAATTAACACTACGAGCGAAAAAAATCAGTGGAAACCCTGGCCCCAATAAAGCTCCGCCCATGCAGCAGCTACAGTCACCATGATGAATCATGAGCCACCATGTAAGACCCTAAGTGTTGTTTATAAGAGATGTGTCGTCTCAAATACCATTAAAATGTCGTGGGCGCCTGCAGGGGCGGAACCAGAGGGGGGTCAAGAGGGTCCGTTGACCCTCCGATCACCAGAACTTTTTGAATTTTTATTTATAAATTTTGAGTTTTTGAAGAACAAACTTAGAGATGGACCCCCTAATTTGAACAGGTATAGAATATAAGGTTATGGTGACCCCTTAACTAAATCGTTCTGGTTCCGTCACTGGGCCCTGGGTGACCAGATGTTACACTAAAAATCTCATACTAACAAAATCTACTGCAAATACACTTTCATATAGCAATGTAGTTAAACACTTGTAAAAACATTAGGTTAAGAAAATTCAATCAAACATTAAAAACAAAAAGAACCCTAATTAATCCGTTAACTATCTACCACTAATACTAATTTTATTGGTTGCTACGTGAACACATTGATAGTAACAAGAACACCAACTGACAATGCAGTGAATGTACCACCACTAATATTTAATTAAAGGCTAACGATAGGTAGATAATCCTTCAATTAGATCCATGAGCTGGTGAAACCACAAGGTTACCTTTAGTCTAAGTCGTCGGAAAAGCACCCATGCATCAAAGCAAACCACTGGTTGCTGCTGGGACGTCACTCGGGCTGCGGTTACTCTCACCGGAACCTGCCAAATTATACGGCGGCAGATGGGGCAGTTATTCTTGCATGAAAACCACTGGAGAATGCATTGATGATGGAAGTAATGGTCACAGGGGAGACGTTGAATGTTTTCGGCGACAATGAAGTCATTTAAGCAAATGGAACAAGCAGTGGCGGTGGGATGTGATCGGAGAAAAGAGACGTCGGCGATGGAGGAATATTCCCAACTCCAAGATGTGTTCAAGGTACCCATAAGAATAGGAGGCGTACCAATACCCTACGCTAATCTTCGGTTTACTTCTAAGTTCTAACTATAAAATATTTGCTTTGTTATAACTTTGAGCATAAGTGTTTGAAATTTATATATACTATAAATATAAATAACGCTTTGGGTGCTTTAAAAAAAAAAAAGGTTGAAATTTTAGTTTTAACCTAAATCTTTAAATCTTTTACAATTTTAACTTTATAAAATTGTAACATTTTACTTTAAAGTCAAAATTTTCTTATTTTACAATTTAACTTTACAACTTTTTTACATTCAACTTTGTTCGCTTATACTTTTCATCTTTCGCAAATTTTCGTTTTAAGTTTCGTACTAGATTTTGTGAGTTACCACAGAGCAACGTGTGTGTGGTTCAACGTTTTTACGTTTCGTTCATAATTTTGGAACATCCATGTGTAGTTCAAGGTTTTACATCTATTGTTTTTCATTTCATAGGTTTGTCGCAACGCGTGAGTCATTGATCGACTTTGTTATTTTTTATATGTCCTGTCTTTCGGTTTCTTGCAATTTTAACCTCACAAAAATAATTTTTTTACCTTTTTTACCCAAAACTGTTTATCTTTTGGAATTGAACCTCATAACGTTTTTACTTTCAACTTTGGTCTCCTATACTTTTCATCCATCCCAAATTTTCGTTTACGTTTCGTACTAAATTATGCGAGTTAACACGGCGCAACATGCGTGTGTGATTCAACCTTTATACGTTTTGTTCATAATTTTGCGAGTTAACACGACGCAACGCCCATGTGTTATTCAATGTTTTTAGGTCTATTTTTCTCATTTGACAGGTTCGTCGCAACACATGGATCCTAGATTGACTTAGTTATTTTTTAAAATGTTCTACATTTCGATCCATCGCTTCGTTTTAACATGCCACAACTTCAGCGTTGATGGTTGCTGACGGTTATGTGGCATTGGTGCTATTTGACATATGCTTTTACGCCCCCGCAGCAACGCGCGGGTACTTAATTCTAGTTAACTAAAATACACTTAATAAATAATAATAACAATAACAAGTAAATAGTTGCGTCATGTGTTATGCTTATTTAACTTTAAATTTTCTCTCGCTTTTAATAATCTATACTATATTACTAGGTGTAGTACCCGTGTAACCATACAGGTAGGTTTAGTAATGATCGAAATCAAATACTAAAAACAGATTATAATATATCATTTAAATTTTAGTCTTTAGATCTATATCTTTATAAAATAATGTTAAAGACAATATGTGTTAGTATTATAATAATTATAATGATAAAAGTTTTTGTCTATGTAAATATGTAAACTATCATGTGAACAAATATTTGATGAATTCACATTCGCATTTTAGTTAAATATACATTTAAAAGTCCCAACCAGAAACTCGGTACATCTCAATACTGGTACTTTGCCTACCGATCTTGGTAATACACATTTTCAATAAATCATCTATGTCTAATAATATCCGCAAACCGATCAAATCTATAATTTTAATTTTCAATGAAACTTTTGTTTTAGCTCTACTTTATTAGCAAGAAGCTTTAGTATATTTTACTTTTCTATACAACATAACTAAATGATAAAAATTTACAAAAAGCAAAAAAAGAAGAATTGATCAACCTATTCCAGTTATCGTCATGATAACATAATGTACCTGGCCATCAGTGTCATCAACATTGAAAACTAACTAATAATTTTTCGTGAATTTAACATGTAATTCAACCTCAAAAAGAAAAAAAAAACTATATAGTAAAAAAGTAGAATTGGCTAGACAGAATCTGTATCTTCCTCATTCCTGCACAGTTGAATATCAAGGAGAATCACATCACCATCAGATCTGATCTGTGCCTGCAGATTGATTTACTTCAAGCCTTTCTATCACCATTCTCTTGATACCTTCTTTTATAAGTTCATCACCAGCCATAAGTTCCTTCAAGGTTTCAGTATCCATCTGCTTTTGTATTTTTCTTTGATAAATAGCAGCACCTGCTGGATCAGTGCATCTCTTGATTTGTAACTTTGGTGGTCTTTCTAAACCTTCAGTTTTAGGATAGTCAGGTTTTTGTGGAACATTTGGATCTTTCTTCCTTAGTTCCTCCAACATTTTGTAAGTGGCCCTGACCCTATCTTCTCTCCACTTTGACACTGAATTCTTTGACCCATAGTCAGCTGCTATCAGCTCCTCTTTCATTCTCTTTAACTCTAAAGCCTTGTCAGGTACATTCTTTTTGAATTTTTTCCAGTCAGGAGGAGTGTGTTTAACCTTATTTTTAAGCATCTCTTGGATCCTGGCTGCTTCACTTTCAAGCTCAGGAATGGTCCAATCTTTGTACATATGCTTCTCTCCCTTATACTTCTTGTGAGCCATGATATTCTCAACATAGTCTTTTCTCAGAGATTCATCTGCTCTTTCTGATAATTTTTGACAAACATTCTTTGCAAATTGTTCCAGGGAACTGACTTGAGTAAGCAAAAATTGGTAGTGCCTTTGATATTCTTTGTCAGTCTTCCCTGTTGATTCTCTTTTAGCAATATCCTCTGCTTGTTTGGCCTTTAATTTTAAATATTCATCAATATTATTAGGCCTAGGATATCCTTCAATAGATGGTAAACTCCTTTTTGCAGGATCATCCTCATAGTAGAAGGATTTGATCTCTTCTCTGACAGCAATAAGTTCTAGAGGAAATTGAACACCTGCAGGAGCAATATCAGTGATTGGCTTTTGTATCTGTATTGAAGAGAGAGGTACAGGGTTTGGTAAAGTGACAAGTGGTAGAGGTTGTGAAGATGTTGGTGAAGGTGAAGGCTCATCATCAATCAAAATTAACCTTCTCCTTTTTGGTTGAGGAGAGAATGATGATGTTTTGGGTGGATCAGTGGTTGTGTTTGAAGTGAGAAGTGTTTGACTAACAGTTGTTGAAACAACAGGTGTTTCAACCACTGTTGTCATTACAACTCCTGATGTGTCAGTAGAAGTCTTCTGCACAGTGGCAGGTGGTGATTTGATGGTTGGTGATGTGGTTGTAGTGGTGGTGGATGATTTAGTCAAATCAGGTGTTTGAGTGGTGTGTGTTGAAATAGCAGTTGTTGTGATTGAGGTGGTGGTTGTTGGTTTAACAACTGCTGAAACCACTGAGGTACCAACAGTTGTTGATACAACAGGAGTTACAACAGCTGTTTGGGTGGAAGATTGAGATGTCATTACAACTACTGATGTGTCAGTAGAAGTCTTCTGCACAGTGGCAGGTGATGATTTGATGGTTGACGATGTGGTTGAAGTGGTGGTGGATGATTTAGTGAGATCAGGTGTTTGAATGGTGTATGTTGAAGTAGGAGTTGTTGTCATTGAGGTGGTGGTTGTTGGTTTAACAACTGCTGAAACCACTGAGGTATCAACAGTTGTTGATACAACAGCTGTTTGGGTGGAAGATTGATGTTGAGGGCTTTTAGATTGTCACACCCCGAATTCCACGTGTCACCGGTGGGCCCGGTGGGGAGTATCGTGACGTGGTTGGCAACATAATAGTCAAACAACACAATATTTAAATGCACAGCGGAAGCAAATGAAAGATATATTTCAACCGAATAAAATATTGTAATATCGTGTATCACAAACAGTTGAAAGTTTATCCACAGAAGGATCAAAAACAAATAGGAAACAGTAGTTCAACAGACGTTAGGCATCTTAAGCTTGCGAGACTCTTTATTGATGCTAAGGAGAATATCCAGCCTATTACGAGTAGTACCTGCATTCAATCTTTTTGGGAAAATACGTCAGTTTACATTGGTAAATACAATCAACTGACTCATTTTAACAATGATTAAAAATTGATTTGGATGCACATGGCACAAACATTTTATAACTTGGGATAATTATTTAAATATATAAACTTGTAAAAGAATTACATGTTCCTTATGCGTTCAGTAGCCCGGATCGTGCCGGGTTAAAGATCAATAGACACACCACATAATTATATTTATGCACTGACGAGTGTACGCCTACACTCCGCGCTTAGGTCGTGGCCATTTCGTAAAATGATGCCAAGGATATCCGGGACATGGTCATTAACCCCCCAAAGGCTTTAAGTAAACAAAACAATTTAAACGGGCCGATCAAATTTCAATTAACCACCATACGATGGAAGATTTAATGCCCGACCAAGCGGTATTTTATCTACCGTACCCCAAGCCCGTATAGGGAAAATAAGTTAAAAGTATTTACCTGAGCAAAGTAATAATCACAATAAGCAAATGCAAGTAGCTTTTACTGGTCCTCCTAATCTGGAACGAAGGTTTATAATACCCTATTAGAATCCTAACGGGTCTTTAGTTAAGCTTAAGCTCAGACCGGTTAGTTTCAAAGATACGGTTCGTACGCACGATTAAGCGAAGACCGGATAGAATGTGATTTAGATCCGACAAGTTTGAAGACTTGCTTAATATGGGTATTTCATACACATTCTGGATTTTGAGATAAAACTGATAAGGTTTGACCCGTTTCGGCTAATTTATGCAAACTAGTTACATAAACCGAACCGAACGCGTAATAAGCGTAACGGGTATTCATGAGAGCCATATACAGGTTTCCTAAGTTAATATGCCTCAAATATGTTGTGACATCAGTAAGATGTCTTTTATTATGCCCGAAACGAATTTAAACACAAACTATGCCCCGTAGGGGTAGTTTGGTCATTATCAAGGTTATAAAAGAGTTTAAGTATTATCCTGAGTTACAGGTCTGATGTAATCAGCAAAAATACTCAATTTAATAAGTTATAACAGTAGGGTAAAGTATATATGTGAAATTTATCAATTATAACCAAACTATGCACCATAGGGGCATTTTGGTAATTTCACATAAGCCGAAAAGCTCAAAACTGAAGTCTGAGTTTAACAACCTTTGCTTACTGTTAAAATATTATAATTTACCTAAAATATCAGTAGGTATCAACCCTTGTATGTTTAAAATAGTTCTAGTACATACTATGCTTTAAAAACGCTTAAAAAAGCGATTAAAAGCCATTTCCGGGTTCTATACATAAATCTGATATTTTTATTATTCTAGGAGGCTTAAAATAATTTATTTATCATATGTAATCAGTAGCAAAAGGTTTGGAGTCAATTAGATATGTAAAACTCATTTTATAGCTCGTAAGGGCAAAACCGACAATTACCGGATTAAGCCTATGACTAAAAGTTATGCTCAGCCAAAAATTAATTAAAAATCTTCAAAAATCCCAAAATAATATATTACATCAGTGGGTAATAAGTTTGATATCAAAAAGTAGGTTTAATTAGGCTATACGCTAATTATGTCGTTTAATCGTTAAAGAAGCTTTCTAATTACGCTAATGAGCATAACTCTCAATCTACACCTCAAACTGATGTCAAATTTTGGGTGCAAGTTTATATATCAGTAGCTAAGGTTTCTACACTTTTACATTTTCAAAAATCACGTTTTAAGGTGAAAAGGGCATAATGGTCAACATATGAGCAATTAACGGAATCATGCATATTAATTGGATAACTAATGAATCAAGGTGTATAATCACAGAGGGTTATACTAGCATGTAACCTAGTCCAATTAAAGCTCTAAGGCATTTCTAAAACATACCAAAACGGGTCAGAACTGAAGTCAAAGCAAAAGTCAAAGCTTTGCGACTTTCGGTTCCGAACCGGGTCTAAACAGAAAAATGTCGGTTGAACATGTTTAGACATGTTCTTACATTAATTACCAAGTTATATTAATGATCAAACAGGTTGTAGGGGTTCTACATTGCTAATTATGCATAAATTAGAAATTAAGCATTCTGTTGACTTTTTAATAACAAGTTTGACCCGACATTTGACCTAGTTAGAGTGGGAATCAGAGGGTGCCCTTTTAAGGGTTTAATGCCCACATAATTACCAACTTATAACTACTTTCAATTCGACTAATCACTGGACCATTAGTGATTAATCGCTAAGTCAACCGTTAATTACGACGGTTTGACTTTTAAGCTAAAACTAAGCAAAAACTTAACTAAGAAAGGTTAAGCATACTTACTGAAGTCCTTTGCACGATTTGTGATCAGTTGAGCCTGCTTTGGAGCTCCAGAAATGATCAGAAATGCTGAAGGAAGGTGTGAAGAATTGGTTGCAACCTTGTGGCCTTTTATAGTGCTCAAGAACTCATGGATTGTTGACACACAAGTCTACAATGATCCCAGATGATCCACATATGTCCCTAAGGGTCTAGGGGTTGCTTAGGGGTCGCCCATGAAGTGAAACAACTGATTAAAGTCGGTTTATGCGTGAAATTCGGCTGTTGTCCAAAGTTCCTGTATCTGGGCGTCGTAGGCGGCCCGCGTAAGATGTTGTTGGGTCTTACGCGGCCCGCTTGGGCCTTGTGTTCAGCTTCCACATTTTCTAGTTTTTGCATATTTGTCTCTTGGCCCTTCCGAAAGGTCAACTAACTTATATTTTGCACTTTGAGCCCTCCAAATTGACATACAAGGGCTTCAAGACTTATACTCACTTTATTAAGTCCTTGGCCACTTGGTTATTACCCGAAAAGTCATAACTTTCATCGTTGACGCTTTAACCCCTCGCATACGAATTTGATCATAACTTTCTCATACGATAACGAAACTTTATGAAATTTATATCGTGCATTCTAGTGAGCACATTTAACCGTTACAAAGCTTCGGGTTTGTTAAAAGTTCACTCAGAGGTATAACTTAAACATGTTGACACATTTAACCCCTGTAGTTTGTAATCTCTCACTTTCTTTCATATTTAGCTTCGTATGATCCATGATTTATTCGTTTGGAGGTATGAGCATCATGTAGGGTTATTGTAAAGTATATTTATTCACTGTTGACATTTTGAATACGTATATTCACATACTTTCCATGTTTGTCAACTTTAATCCCTTTATAACATTCTTTCACACGTTCAAACATATGACACGTGTCAACACATTATAGGACGTGAATTTTCGAGGTGTTACATCCTCACCCCCTTAAAACAAATCTCGACCTCGAGATTTACTGAAATAAATAAGGGTACTTTTCTTTCATTGTGGACTCAACCTCCCACGTATACTCGGGACCTCTACGGGCATCCCATTTTACCTTTACAATAGGCACATGCTTCCTTCGAAGCTTCTTAACCTGTCGATCTTCAATCGACAATGGTTTTTCCACAAATTTCAAGCTCTCATCTATATGCACATCTGTATGTGGTATGACTAGCGATTCGTCAGCTAGGCATTTCTTCAGATTGCAGACGTGGAATACGTTATGAATACCACTGAGCTCTTCAGGTAAATTTAACTTGTAAGCCACTGACCCAACACATTCGATAATCTCGAATGGTCCTATATACCTCGGGCTTAACTTACCTTTCTTACCAAACCGCATCACCCCCTTCGAGGGTGATACTTTAAGTAAGACTTTGTCACCTACTTCAAATTTCATAGGTTTACGCTTTGGATCTGCGTAACTCTTCTGCCTATCTCGGGCAACTTTGAGACGGTCATGAATCTGGACAATCTTGTCCGTCGTTTCAAAGACTATCTCTGGTCCTGATAATTGGACATCTCCAACTTCTGCCCAACAAACGGGCGTTCTACACTTTCTACCGTATAAGGCCTCGAAAGGCGCAGCCTTAATGCTGGTATGGTAGCTATTGTTGTAGGAGAATTCGATTAACGGCAAGTGGTTATCCCAACTACCACCTAAATCAATCACGCATGCTCGAAGCATGTCTTCCAAAGTTTGGATAGTACGCTCACTCTGGCCGTCCGTCTGAGGATGGTAAGTCGTACTAAAATTTAAACGCGTGCCCAAAGATTGTTGGAAACTTTTCCAAAAATGGGACGTGTATCTAGTATCTCTGTCAGAGATAATAGACACAGGTATGCCATGTAGAGCTACAATCTTATCCACGTACAACTGGGCTAACATGTCGGAGCTGTAAGTCTCCTTAATGGGCAGGAAATGTGCTGACTTCGTCGGTCTGTCTACGATTACCCATATGGTGTCATTTCCTTTCCTTGTCTTAGGTAACTTGGTGATAAAATCCATAGTTACCATTTCCCACTTCCAAGTGGGAAGTTCAGGCTGTTGTAGCAAACCTGACGGCTTTTGATGTTCTGCTTTGACTTGCGCACACGTCAAGCATTTGGCTACATAGGTAGCTACAGACTTCTTCAAGCCTATCCACCAATAGTTTTCCCTTAGATCCTGGTACATCTTATCAGCTCCAGGATGAACGGAATATTTAGAACTATGGGCTTTCTGGAGGATAACATCTCGAAGTCCTCCATAGATTGGAACCCATATTCGTCCATTCAATCTAAGAATTCCGTCCTTGCCAAGAGATAACTGCTCCTCAGTTACCCCAAGCTTTTCATTAGGGTAGTTAGCTTCCAACACAGCTTCCTTCTGTGCAGCTAACAACCTTTCATTCAAACTGTTCTTTATTTCAATGCTCTTGGCATTGATTCGGATGGGTTTCACCCTTTCCTTTCGACTCAAGGCATCAGCGACTACATTCGCCTTGCCGAGATGGTATCGGATTTCACAATCATAATCATTCAACGTTTCCATCCATCGGTGCTGCCTCATGTTTAAATCCTTCTGATTAAACAGATGTTGAAGGCTCTTGTGATCAGAATAGATCACACACTTGATACCATACAAATAATGCCTCCACAGTTTTAGTGCAAATACAACGGCACCCAACTCCAAGTCGTGGGTGGTGTAATTCTTTTCATTCATCTTTAACTGTCTTGAAGCATAGGCAATAACCTTGCCTTTCTGCATAAGCACACACCCCATGCCAGTGTGAGATGCATCGCAGTAAACTACGAATTCTTCGGTACCTTCAGGCAATGTCAGTACAGGAGCGTTGCTCAACTTTTGCTTCAGAATATCAAAAGATTCTTGCTGCTTAGGCCCCCAATCAAACTTAATCTTCTTCCTAGTCAAAGAAGTTAGGGGTGCAGCAATCCTTGAAAAATTTTCAATGAAACGCCTATAATATCCTGCTAAGCCTAGGAAGCTACGAATCTCTGTAGGCGTCTTTGGCTCCTACCAGTTCATAACTGCTTCTACTTTAGCGGGATCCACTTGGATTCCACGCTCACTAACCACATGTCCAAGGAATTGGACTTCTCGAAGCCAAAATTCACACTTTGAAAATTTGGCATAGAGTTTCTCATGATGTAGAAGTTTAAGAATACAGCGAAGGTGTTTCTCATGGTCAGCTTGGTTCTTCGAGTAGATAAGAATGTCATCGATGAAAACGATGACGAACTTGTCTAAGTAAGGCTTGCAAACGCGATTCATGAGATCCATGAATGCGGCTGGTGCATTAGTGAGCCCAAAAGGCATCACTAGGAACTCGTAATGACCATAACGAGTCCTAAATGCAGTTTTGTGTATGTCTTCATCTCTAACCTTCAGTTGGTGGTAGCCTGACCTTAAGTCAATCTTCGAGAAATAACTTGCCCCTTGTAGTTGATCGAACAAATCGTCGATCCTGGGCAAAGGATACCTATTCTTTATTGTGACCTTATTAAGTTCACGGTAATCGATGCACAGACGCATCGATCCATCCTTCTTTTTGACAAACAAGACTGGCGCTCCCCAAGGAGACGAACTAGGTTTAATGAAACCTTTAGCTTGCAATTCATCCAGTTGTGTTCTCAATTCCTTCATATCTGTTGGTGCCAATCTGTAAGGTGCTCTAGCAACAGGTGCTGCTCCAGGGATGATGTCAATTCTGAATTCCACTTGCCTATCTGGTGGTAAACCAGGTAGTTCTTCAGGAAAAACTTCTAGGTATTCAGAAATGACGGGGATGTCTTCAATCTTGGGTTTCGGCTCATCAATACTCACCTGTGCCATGTAGATGACACAACCCTTCTTCAAACACTTAGAGGCCTTGAGCATAGTTACTTGCTCAGGCAGTCCATACCGGGTATCTCCCTGAATGGTAAGTGATTCACCAGACGGAGTTTTAATCACCACTTGCTTCTTATTGCAGACAATCTGGGCCTGGTTACGAGATAACCAGTCCATGCCTACAACGATGTTAAAACCAGCTAACTTCAAAGGAAGTAGGGACAAAGGAAAAGAGTGGTTCTTAATGGATATGGAACATCCATCTAATATGGTTGAGGCGGTTTCTAAGGTGCCATCTGCTAACTCCGCCTCATATTTCACTCTTAAGGTTTTAACAGGTAAATTCAGCAATTTGCAAAACTTATTATCTACAAATGATTTATCAGCTCCTGAATCAAAAAGTACTCTTGCATAGACGTCATTTATAAGGAATGTACCTGTTATCACATTGTCATCATGTACTGCTTCCTTTGCATCCATTCTGACGACCCTAGCATTGGTCTTCTTTCCTTCATCAGCCTTCTTGGCGTATTTTGGGCAATTGGTCTTGATATGCCCCTTCTCATTACAGCTGTAGCAGGTTGCATCCTTCAACTTTTTACAATCCAAGGTCTTGTGTTCCTTGGACTTGCATATACCACATGCAAAAGTTCTTGACTGAGTCTGCGAGTTCAATTCAAACCTGCACTTTCCGAAGTGTTGTTTCTTGCAGACTTTGCACTTGGGCTTTTCACCAGATTGGTGCCCATCTTTCTTAGATTCTGACCCTTTCCTGTTGTCACCATTTCCTTAGTGCTTCTTGTTTGACCTCCGTGAATTGTCATCTTCACGTCTCCTTTTCTCTGCATCCTTGTTCCTCAGCGATTTTTGCCTGATCGCATCCAAAGTGAGGGACAAGGATATATCAGCCACCGATCTAAAGGTAGTCGGTCAAGAGGCCTTCACGCTTGCCTTTATCTCGGGGGCTAAACCCCCAATGAAACGAGCTATTCGTTTGGGTTCCGGGGTCACCAAATACGGAACCAACCTCGACATGGTATTAAAGCTCATGAGGTAAGATTGGCAATCTAGATTGGTCATTACCAACGAAAGAAAATCTGACTCAATCTTTTCGACCTCGTGCTGAGGACAGTAGTTATCCCTGATGAGGGCAACGAATTGTTCCCAAGACATGTTGTACAATGGGATTTTCCCAGTGGCTTGAATCAGCGATCTCCACCAGGCTAAAGCCTCGCCTTTAAACGATTGCGACACAAACTTTACCACATCTTTCTCAGCGCATCCGCTGATATCAACAACTGTGTCCATCTCATCTAGCCATGTCATACAGTCTATGGCCCCCTTTCCCCCAGTGAAATCCCTGGGTTTACATGAAACAAAGTCTTTGTATGAGCAACCCTTATCACGGGGCCCTTGATTCAATACAATCTGTTGAGATGGAGCACTGTGGTGGTTTGAGGAGTGTTGATCATCATCTTTCTTGGGTTCTTCCTTCTTGGAAGGTGGCTTCGAATGCGGTGTAGATAGGGTCCTACTTCGAGTCCCACTATATTCTTCATACTGCCGCTCTAATGCCTTTGTAACTGCGTCGTCTACTAACGCTTTTAGTTCAGCACCCGTTATATTAATTCGGGCGTTATCATTATTCTCCACTGGGTGACTATTAATTTCATCCGAGTCAGCCATTTTAATTGAATTGTTACATAAAACAAGGACAATAGTTTACTTGGGAGTTTATTATGGAATTGTCTTTTATGGCAATTCATTAACCATGGTAAACATGGACCATATTTGGTTAATTTATTAATCATGTTTCTTTAGTATTTTATTATAATTTTTCCTTATTATATAACAATAACAGTTTTATTAATAGCACAAAATGCCTAGTCACAAGGACATTTTAAATCATAAGCCATGATTTCAGAGAATCAAGGCATGAAGGTTTGAACATAGTTCTTTACCTTTTTCAGACAGGGTCATAGACTATTATTGTCTTTTGTCTCATATGAAAATGAGCAGGGCCCGTAGGCATTATATTACCAACGTATGGTCAAAATATGGTCATCTTAATTGATGATTTAAACCCATGATTCAGAGATCATTAAATTGGGTTAGGAATCTTTTGAAGAGTCCTTATATAAGAATGACGTGTGTGATTTTAACGAATCACATCTGCCAGGAGTGTTAACATGTTTATAGATGTTAACAGGGTTTTGAATCTTTTAAACAGGTCTTACCATTTTGGCCAGGTCTTTACACTGACACTCAGGCTAGGTTTCACTCTTAAGATTCTTATTCAATAATTAATAGGCAGATCATTATTAAAAGAAGTGATTTTGATTTATTTATTTCATATATAATATTTATGCATATAATGGCAAAAATGAAATTTATAAATTAAACATTCCATTAATTATTAATAGATTACACATCGCCCTAAACGGGACTTTTTAGACAAACAAGTTACCCACGCAGGGGTCAAGCAACATACTAGTCCACGCAGGGACTTAAACAAACATCATACCCTCGTAGGGGTTAACAGAAAGATAGACCCACGCAGGGGTCAAAACAAACTAACATACCCACACATGGGCTAATATAGCAAGACAGGCCCACGCAGAGGCTCAACTGATACAAGGAAATTACAACAACAGTGGAAGGATTCAATGGTCCTTCTTGCTCTTCCCTTTTATTAGGCTTGTCAATCCTTGGAAGAAACTTTGTCGCTCCCTGCGGTCTCTGTGAAAGTCTCGCTCGACTTGGTCCAACCTTTGCAGAATTTCTTCACGCTCTGGTGGGGAGAACCTTGGCGGCTGCGATTGTTGCCGAATTATAGGTCTAGTAGGTATTTGGTACCCATGAGTCGGGTACCCTACTCCCCAAGGAGCTCCATACTGTCCTTCAGGATGAAGGGCGTTATAATTGGCTGCTACCATATATGGGTCGGCTTCAGCGTAACCGTAGTTGGTGTGAGCCGGTTGCTCAAACGGGTTGTACGCCATAGAACCAGTGTATGCTGGAATCGGGTTATCAAAACCCAACGGGTGGTGGTTGCGGTGCAACTGGGTTCGAAGGTCCACCCATTCGTGGATCTTCTTGAAGTGGCGGATAATGACTGCCACTTGATTGTCGATGAGAGCTAAAATGAAAATCCCCTCCTCGTGCAGACATACGTGCTCCGGTTCTCCTACGCCTTGGCGGTTGCGGAGGTGCCGGCTGAACTGGCGGCGGTGGAGGCGGTGGCGTGACTGCCACGAATCGTGAATCCTCAGAGGGATCCTGCTGTTGCTGTTGTTGCTGGTGAGGCGACGAATGATGCGAGGGTGTAAAATACCACTCGTACTGATTAAATCGTGCCTGGTAACTGTCCGGACCATGGTAGGGTGATCCATGGAAAGACGAACCATTGGAGACCTCGATCGGATGGTTGGGAGTTCCGGTTGCGGGCTCGACGGGATCCGTGTCCTCGTCCATGTCCTCTGCATGATCGCCGGAGAAATTATCCTCTGGCCCCAATGGGTTAAAACCCACTGGTTCTTGTAGGTAGTTTGCCGGGTTAAACCGGCCCTGAAAAACAGGTGTGGGGTCTCCAAAGGAATGGTGCGATAAGGATCGCTGTAGAGGTATGTAAAAAAGGTTGTGGGTTGTCGGGCTCATTTTCCGACTGTGGTCCATATGAGTTGTGAATGGGAGGTGTCGAACTGTGTGAGACAGACCGTCTCGCAGGCTCATAAAGGTTTCTCCTGTTCTCTCTAGGGTCAGCACTCGCGGTGTTGGAAGGAGCTCGCATATGCGAAGGTCCTGCCTCGTCGTCATTGGTGGCGGTGATTGGCCCCTTGCCTCGTCCTCTTCGTCGAAAGAATCTTGGTGGCATATTTAATCATGTCAATACAACATAAGATAACGACAAGAATATATAAAATAAAGGACAAAACAAAACAAAACAAAACAAAACAAAACAAGGTAGAGTTTGTCCTATGTTATTTGTCTAGACTCGAAAGTTTAGGAATGTGCAATTGTGTCATTGAGATTAAACACAAAAGGCTAGTGTTTAATTCACTCAATGTTGGCTCTGATACCAACCTGTCACACCCCGAATTCCACGTGTCACCGGTGTGCCCGGTGGGGAGTATCGTGACGTGGTTGGCAACATAATAGTCAAACTACACAATATTTAAATGCACAGCGGAAGCAAATGAAAGATATATTTCAACCGAATAAAATATTGTAATATCGTGTATCACAAACAGTTGAAAGTTTATCCACAGAAGGATAAAAAACAAATAGGAAACAGTAGTTCAACAGACGTTAGGCATCTTAAGCTTGCGAGACTCTTTATTGATGCTAAGGAGAATATCCAGCCTATTACGAGTAGTACCTGTATTCAATCTTTTTGGGAAAATACGTCAGTTTACACTGGTAAATACAATCAACTGACTCATTTTAACAATGATTAAAAATTGATTTGGATGCACATGGCACAAACATTTTATAACTTGGGATAATTATTTAAATATATAAACTTGTAAAAGAATTACATGTTCCTTATGCGTTCAGTAGCCCGGATCGTTCCGGGTTAAAGATCAATAGACACACCACATAATTCTATTTATGCACTGACGAGTGTACGCCTACACTCCGCGCTTAGGTCATGGCCATTTCGTAAAATGATGCCAAGGATATCCGGGACATGGTCATTAACCCCCCAAAGGCTTTAAGTAAACAAAACAATTTAAACGGGCCGATCAAATTTCAATTAACCACCATACGATGGAAGATTTAATGCCCGACCAAGCGGTATTTTATCTACCGTACCCCAAGCCCGTATAGGGAAAATAAGTTAAAAGTATTTACCTGAGCAAAGTAATAATCACAATAAGCAAATGCAAGTAGCTTTTACTGGTCCTCCTAATCTGGAACGAAGGTTTATAATACCCTATTAGAATCCTAACGGGTCTTTAGTTAAGCTTAAGCTCAGACCGGTTAGTTTCAAAGATACGGTTCGTACGCACGATTAAGCGAAGACCGGATAGAATGTGATTTAGACCCGACAAGTTTGAAGACTTGATTAATATGGGTATTTCATACACATTCTGGATTTTGAGATAAAACCGATAAGGTTTGACCCGTTTCGGCTAATTTATGCAAACTAGTTACATAAACCGAACCAAACGCGTAATAAGCGTAACGGGTATTCATGAGAGCCATATACAGGTTTCCTAAGTTAATATGCCTCAAATATGTTGTGACATCAGTAAGATGTCTTTTATTATGCCCGAAACGAATTTAAACACAAACTATGCCCCGTAGGGGTAGTTTGGTCATTATCAAGGTTATAAAAGAGTTTAAGTATTATCCTGAGTTACAGGTCTGATGTAATCAGCAAAAATACTCAATTTAATAATTTATAACAGTAGGGTAAAGTATATATGTGAAATTTATCAATTATAACCAAACTATGCACCGTAGGGGCATTTTGGTAATTTCACATAAGCCGAAAAGCTCAAAACTGAAGTCTGAGTTTAACAACCTTTGCTTACTGTTAAAATATTATAATTTACCTAAAATATCAGTAGGTATCAACCCTTGTATGTTTAAAATAGTTCTAGTACATACTATGCTTTAAAAACGCTTAAAAAAGCGATTAAAAGCCATTTCCGGGTTCTATACATAAATCTGATATTTTTATTATTCTAGGAGGCTTAAAATAATTTATTTATCATATGTAATCAGTAGCAAAAGGTTTGGAGTCAATTAGATATGTAAAACTCATTTTATAGCTCATAAGGGCAAAACCGACAATTACCGGATTAAGCCTATGACTAAAAGTTATGCTCAGCCAAAAATTAATTAAAAATCTTCAAAAATCCCAAAATAATATATTACATCAGTGCGTAATAAGTTTGATATCAAAAAGTAGGTTTAATTAGGCTATACGCTAATTATGTCGTTTAATCGTTAAAGAAGCTTTCTAATTACGCTAATGAGCATAACTCTCAATCTACACCTCAAACTGATGTCAAATTTTGGGTGCAAGTTTATATATCATTAACTAAGGTTTCTACACTTTTACATTTTCAAAAATCACGTTTTAAGGTGAAAAGGGCATAATGGTCAACATATGAGCAATTAACGGAATCATGCATATTAATTGGATAACTAATGAATCAAGGTGTATAATCACAGAGGGTTATACTAGCATGTAACCTAGTCCAATTAAAGCTCTAAGGCATTTCTAAAACATACCAAAACGGGTCAGAACTGAAGTCAAAGCAAAAGTCAAAGCTTTGCGACTTTCGGTTCCGAACCGGGTCTAAACAGAAAAATGTCGGTTGAACATGTTTAGACATGTTCTTACATTAATTACCAAGTTATATTAATGATCAAACAGGTTGTAGGGGTTCTACATTGCTAATTATGCATAAATTAGAAATTAAGCATTCTGTTGACTTTTTAATAACAAGTTTGACCCGACATTTGACCTAGTTAGAGTGGGAATCAGAGGGTGCCCTTTTAAGGGTTTAATGCCCACATAATTACCAACTTATAACTACTTTCAATTCGACTAATCACTGGACCATTAGTTATTAATCGCTAAGTCAACCGTTAATTACGACGGTTTGACTTTTAAGCTAAAACTAAGCAAAAACTTAACTAAGAAAGGTTAAGCATACTTACTGAAGTCCTTTGCACGATTTGTGATCACTTGAGCCTGCTTTGGAGCTCCAGAAATGATCAGAAATGCTGAAGGAAGGTGTGAAGAATTGGTTGCAACCTTGTGGCCTTTTATAGTGCTCAAGAACTCATGGATTGTTGACACACAAGTCTACAATGATCCCAGATGATCCACATATGTCCTTAAGGGTCTAGGGGTTGCTTAGGGGTCGCCCATGAAGTGAAACAACTGATTAAAATCGGTTTATGCGTGAAATTCGGCTGTTGTCCAAAGTTCCTGTATCTGGGCGTCGTAGGCGGCCCGCGTAAGATGTTGTTGGGTCTTACGCGGCCCGCTTGGGCCTTGTGTTCAGCTTCCACATTTTCTAGTTTTTGCATATTTGTCTCTTGGCCCTTCCGAAAGGTCAACTAACTTATATTTTGCACTTTGAGCCCTCCAAATTGACATACAAGGGCTTCAAGACTTATACTCACTTTATTAAGTCCTTGGCCACTTGGTTATTACCCGAAAAGTCATAAACTTTCATCGTTGACGCTTTAACCCCTCGCATACGAATTTGATCATAACTTTCTCATACGATAACGAAACTTTATGAAATTTATATCGTGCATTCTAGTGAGCATAATTAACTGTTACAAAGCTTCGGGTTTGTTAAAAGTTCACTCAGAGGTATAACTTAAACATGTTGACACATTTAACCCCTGTAGTTTGTAATCTCTCACTTTCTTTCATATTTAGCTTCGTATGATCCATGATTTATTCGTTTGGAGGTATGAGCATCATGTAGGGTTATTGTAAAGTATATTTATTCACTGTTGACATTTTGAATACGTATATTCACATACTTTCCATGTTTGTCAACTTTAATCCCTCTATAACATTCTTTCACACGTTCAAACATATGACACGTGTCAACACATTATAGGACGTGAATTTTCGAGGTGTTACATAGATGGTGGTTTTGGAGTATGCTTTGTGAGTACGGATGGTGTGGATTTGGGTTCCCTCACTTTTCTAGTGGGATTTTTTCTTTTTGGGTCAGGATTTTAAACATCCTTTGGCTCAGAACAACCCTGTGCATCCAGCTCCATGTAAGCTCTCTTCTCCTCATTCCACCTTGATTTATCCTTTGCCTCTCTATCCCTTTTTACACTTGCTTTTGCTTCAGCAAGTGCATTTGTGGTAAAATCAATCTTTTTGCTCCCATCTGGCAAGGGAATGTCTTTAGTCATACAATCTTTTTGTGGCTCAATGTAGAGACCATCTTCAATCCCTTTCTTCTTCCACAGGTTGACCTTCTCTCCTTTTTTGGCATTATCTGGTGGTGGATTATCAAGGAAGAGAACAGTGGGAGGTGCTTTGCCAGTGGTGTTCAAGATATGGCCCTTTATGGCCTTGATGTCAGCTTGGGTGTCTTTAAATCTAGACTCAATCATGTTCCTCAGCTTTTGGACATCTATGTCAAGCTGCTGATCAGTCAACTGTCTTTGTTGTTGGAGCAGGGGTTGAAATAAGTTCCATAACTCATTTGCAGCAGGTGCAGGTTGTGCAAGTGCTTGAGCTGGAACAACAGTGGGTGGTACCTTTTGAATTTCCAATAGCTGTTGCATCATATTTTTTAGTTCAGCAATAGATGTGTCAAGTATATCAATTCTGTCCATCAGTTCTTGGTATTTTAAACCATCACCCAACTTAGTGGGATCATCTGATTTCCCACCAACAGTGGTTGTATCAGCAGCAGACTTAGGGAATATGTCACAAAAGTCATCTACTGATGCCCCTTTTTCTTGGTACTGGGGACTTCTTTCTTCATTTGTGGACACCTTGAACAACTCACCAGTTGTTCAAGTAAACACACCAGTGGTTGCCTTGGTTGTCTATGAAGAAATTGTCTTCAAGGGAGTCTTATTTATGGAACAACTGACCCAATGTAGACCAGTGGGTCCAACATTAGTAGTTGCTGCTCCACTTGAACTACTGACAGGAATTACTGGTAATTCCTGTAGTGTAACCTCCTCAGTTGTTGCTGGGCTAGCAGAGGTATGAACATCAGACCCAGTCACTTGTGGGAGTATACTCTCAGTGATAGGTGATTGAGAGGAACTGGTTTATGTCTGAGCTATAGCAACTGCATGCAACAAAGGTAACATTGATTGTGGTAATGTGACGGGTGAAGGAATAGGTGTAGAAAGAGACATGTCCTTCAGATCAGGACTGAGGAAGATGGAGCCGATTGGATCCAGAACTTCATAATCTGGGGTCCCTGTGTTTACAACCGAATCCTTTTGTGAGGATGTCGGAGGAGTTTGAGGCAATGGTGGAGATCTTTCTTCCATCTGCTGTGAGGAAGTAGCAGCAGTGGTTATTGGTGACTTTTGTTTTGTCACTGGCAATTGCTCTGGGATCTCATCTTCCAGAGTTGCCGTTTTACTGGGTTTGGGTGGCTTTTTGGATGATTTCTTTTTGGTCTTTTTGGTAATGGCAGGTGTGGGTTTCATTGCAGTGGTTGTGCTACTATGATCACCTGGAGCAGTTGGATCAGCAGCAGATACCTGAGGAGCAGTGGTAGCTACTAAATTCTGCTCAGGCACCCCTGCTTGTGTTTTGCAAGGTGCTGACATTCTAGTGAAAGTTGCAGCTGTTAAACTTTTAATTTGAAAAGATTCACCTTGTTGGTATACATGAACATTATCCTTTGCAAATTTCTTTGTAAAGTAATAACTTAAAAACCTTGGAAATAATAGAAAAGATTTTGTTAAAACATTTTTGGCCAAATCATCAAAGATTTCCTGGGAATAATTAAAATCTTCATTTTGTAAAATAGCAAACCCCAGGGATTGAATCTTTAATGGTATCTCATTGAAGGCAGTTGTTTTATTTGAAACACACATTAACAGGGTATGAAATAAAAATCTTGTTGCAGGAGGGAAATAATCTTTTTCTAACGTATCCCTCTTTATTTGTTCAGCATACCCCCTTTCAAGGAAATCAGTTTTTAACTCATTTTTGGAAAAAGAAGTTTTACCTTGCTGATCATTGAGTTCAAAGACTTCCGAGATGGAGTGTGGTGTGATTTTGACTTGTTTACCCATTAAGGAGGAATTAATGGCTATGATGTCTTCTCCTTGTTTGTCAAGAGTGGCATTTTCCCAAATTCTCTCTGGGTTTTCTGGTAAGTTGGAGCATCTGCTGTTAACAAAGTTTTGTACTTTGATGCAGTCATGGTATCAATGATGGAATCGAAAACATCAGTGCTGCCTGGTTTTGTAAGAATACCCAGATAATTGTGAGGGGATTTGTATGGGATTTCGATGGGTGTAGTAGCCTTTTGAGAGGCCTTTTTAGATGATTTCGAAGTGGATGTTGCAGATGGCTTTGATTTCATCATTTTGATGAAGAAAATCGAAGAATGAATTTGAGATAAGAAGATGGAAACTGCTTTGAGAACAGTTTTTTTTTGTGAATTCGTATCGACAGTAAAACCCCTGTTTGGGGTTTTTGATCAGGGTTTTATAGGGAAAAAGGTAATTGCTGACGTGGCAACGGTTACAAAGATCTGATGGATAAGAACTGACCATATGCCAACCTCTGATGAAATGAAGGATACTGGAAGACAGATGTTGTTAAGGAAACCACTTATGGATGAATATCAGTGGATTACAAATGAAAATGAGGACAGTAGGTAACTTTAACTATCAGTGGATAGCTGTGTCAGTGGTTTAAAGCACTGAAGTTTGGTAATAGTGGAAAACAATGAAAAGGATGGAACAGAGGTTGACTTTGAACAGTGGATAGCTACAAACCAACAGATGTTTGAACCAATCAGTGGTTACGACAGACTTTGATTTTCTCAATATGCAGCAGCAACATAGTCTTGTTCAAAACAGTGGTTGTGGAAACATCTGCTGTTTGTGCTTACTTTGATGAGTATAAATCTTGACAACTATACTCCAACATATACAATGTTTTTGAGGGTCCACTTTTTGCCCAAAAGATTCTCATCCTTTGGTAAGTGTGCAACTTTCTCATCCTTTTTGCCCACTTGTTTTCCCT
Organism: Helianthus tuberosus; assembly: GCA_030545235.1. Taxonomy (NCBI): domain Eukaryota; kingdom Viridiplantae; phylum Streptophyta; class Magnoliopsida; order Asterales; family Asteraceae; genus Helianthus; species Helianthus tuberosus. The sequence goes on from JARYGA010060206.1 coordinate 716,541, forward strand.
GAATTGTTGAAGCTCATCTTATATGACACTACCCAACTTTCTGTCTTTTAGTGGATTTGAAGTTTAATTTGATCAACAACTGTTGGTATATCAGTGGATGAGCTTTAACATCTGTTTTGTACATCTGCTGCTCAGATGTCGTCATGATTGTGTTTTTTGTAATAGATGAATTGATTGTTAAATTGATTGTGTTTTTTGTAATAGATGAACAATTAATGAATATGATTCAATGATTTATGCAGCGGAAATGAACACAAACTTTATAAACACAATCAAGGAGGAAAATAGACAAACCAAACCACTGAGGCATCTCAGCTGACGTCACCATGAAAGCGACGTCTAACAACCTAACAACCTGTAAACACTGCTCTTATACAAACCTGCTAATCCTAACCACTGATTCTATACAATACAAGTAAAACACTGAACTACTGCTTTCTTCTTTCAACAGTGCTTTCCTCAAAACTTGATCAGTCTTTGAGTGGGCAGTCTTTTAGCATCAGTAGATTTAACCAGCAGTGTTTCCTTCTTCAGGGCTGTATCAGCAGTTTAAAGGGCAGCAGCAGTTGTATGTGGACAGTGGATGGAGGGTATCAGATGTTATAAGTACTTTCAAGGGGAAAGCCTGTTGTAAACTACTGCTTATTGTTAATCCACTGTTGTGACCCAGTTTTGGCTTTCATTATCTGTTCCTCTGGTAGGGTTCAATTCCAACAATCTCCCCCTGGAACAGATAATGCCAAAACTCTTCGTTATTTTGGATCTTTATTCTCTCATCAGAAGTTCCCTAGCTTGTCTTTTAAATTCTGCTTCAAAATCTTTGGAACTTGAGTCATCCTCATCCCTGCACAATGAAAGTTCAAGGAGATCTTGTAGATCTTCAACACCAAGGGTCAGTGCTTGTTTCCTTGATATGCACTTCATTTCACCATTGGATCTGATCAGGGTCAATACATGGGTCTTTTGATCAGAGAGCCATTTTAGTATTTTTGAACCCAATGGGTTTCTTGGGAGAGGTTTATTTACTGATGAGTTGGGAGATTTTGGTCTTGTAAAGATTTGTAAAGCAGTATCCTGAGCTTTTGCTAGCTCAGAATTTTCAGACATTTGTTTGAAAGCCTTGTCTATGACTTCATTTGCTGCAGCTATGTCTTCTGCAACTTCTTTGTCAATCTGCTCTTGTCTCTTTTGTTGATCTAGCTCAATGTCTGATATATCTGCTGATGTGTTTGGTGATGATGGTTTGTTCAAAACCTTTTTGGCAAGGTCTTGAAGCTTTGCTGATCTATCTTTATCTAAAGCCATTTTCTTGATGGTTTCTTCAAAATACTCAGCTTCCTTTTCCTTTTCTTCTGCAACAGTCAGCTGTTTACTTTTTTGTTGGTCAATCACAGTGACAGAGGTATCTGTAGAGGTGATAACTGATTCAGAAGTTTTGATCTGCTGCTTTGGCTTTTTGTAGTCAGGCTTGTTTGGAGTGTCAGAAACTGTCATCCTCCTTTTCTTAAGCCTTTCATAAGCCTCATCTGTTTGCTGCTTAGTCCATTTTGCTATGGCATTGGCAGTATCCACCTTTGCATCCACCAGCTCCTGCTTCTTTCTTTTGTACTCAGATGTAAGCTCAGCTATGAGCTTTTTGTATTTGTTCTAGTTTGGAGCTGTCCTCTTCTTGCTTGGATCATTTTTAATTCTTTCAATTCTGTTTGCCTCATGCTTTAATGCAACTATTGGCCATTCTTCGAATTGTTTTTCTTCAGCTGGATAGAATTTTTCTTTTATGATGTATGCAACATATTCTTTTCTCATTTCTTTTCGTAGATCTGCTTCGGGTGGTAAGTTTGACATTTCTTTGCTCAGATCTCGTGCATAGTCTTCCATCTGTTTGACTTTGGTGAGAAAGAATTCCATTCTTTCAGAAATGGCTTCATCACCTTGATCTTTGCATTCAAGTTTGGCTCTTATCTTAGCCTGCCTTGCTTTGAGCTCGAGATATTCATCCATATTTTCAGGGACTATGAAGCCTATGAGAGAAGAAAATCTTCTTTTCGAAGGGTCATCCACAGTGTAGAATTGTCTCATCTCATTTTTTATAGCTTCCAGTTCCAGTGGATATTTTTCAGCATTAGGATCATATTTGTCATCAGTTGCCTGAGTTATTTTTCTTTTTCTGGTGTAACTTTTCTCTAGTGAAGGAGTGCTTTTGGGTGATTTATTAATTGAAGTAAAGATGGCTTGAAGTGAAGTAAGGGCAGTGGTGGATTGTGGCTGACTGACAGTTGTTGAAACAACTGGTGTTTCAACTACTGTTGTCATTACAACAGATGTTGTAACATCTGATGTCTTCTGCTTTTTCGCAGGAGGTGATGGTGGTGATGTGACATTGATGAGAGCAGTGGTGGATGACTGGCAAACAGCTGTTGAAACAACAGGTGTTTCAACCTCTGTTGTCATTACAACTACTGATGTGTCAGTACATGTCTTCTGCTTTTGAGCAGGGGTTGATTTGATGGCTGGTGATGTAGTTGAAGTGATGACTTTTAGTGGTGAGGTGATTTTAGGTGGAGGTAGAGCAGTGGTTGTAGTGTGTGTTATAGTGGTGTGTGTTGAAGAGATGGCAGTTGTTTGGCTAGCAGTTTTTGAAATCTGCTTTTCTTTTTCTAGTTCAACATAAAGGCCATCTTCTATTCCCTTCTTCCTCCACTGCTTGATTTTCTCCCCCTGTTTAGCATTATCTGGAAGGGGGTTATCAATGAATAGTACAGTGGGAGGAGCTTTGCCAGTGGTGTTCTGGATGCTGGCCTTTATAGCCTTGATGTCTGCTTGAGTATCTTTGAACCTTGACTCCACCATGTTTGTCAGCATTTGTACATGTATTGCATGCTGAGCATCAGCAATTTGTTTTTGTTTTTCAAGCAGGGGGTGGAAAACACTCCATAGCTCATTTGCAGCAGGTGCAGGTTGTGCAGGTGCTTGAGCTGGAACAACAGTGGATTGTGCTTTTTGAGCTTTTAACAGCTGTTGCACCATATCCTTTATTTCAGCAACTATTGTTTCAAGATTTTCAACTTCGGCCGTCAATTCCTGATATTTTAAATCATCACCAACTTTAATGGGATCATCTGATTTCCCACCAGCAGTGGTTATATCAATGTGTGACTTTGGAACTGAGTCCCAGAAATCATTCATTGATGCCCCTTGTTCTTGGTTCTGGGGTCTTCTTCCTTCAACACTTGATAGCCCTTCAATGTTGCCAGTAGTTTTAACATACTCACTGGTGGTTATCAGAGGTGCTATAGAAGGAATTGCCTTCAAGGAAGTCTTATAGATGTAACCACTGTCCAAATGTAAACCAGTGGGTTAAACATTTGTAGTGGCTGCTTCACTTGAACTACTGACAGGAATTACTTGTAACTCCTGCAGTGTAACCTCCTCAGTTGTTGCTGGGATAGTAGAGGTATAATCATCAGACCCAGTCACTTGTAGGAGTATGCTCTCAGTGATAGGTGATTGAGAGGAACTGGTTTATGTCTGAGCTATATCAACTGCATGCAACAAAGATATTATGGATTGTGGTAATGTGAGAGGTGAGGATAAGGGTGTTGAAAGAGACATGTCCTTGGGATCAGGACTGTGGAAGATGGATCCGAGTGGATCCAGAGCTTCATAATGTGGAGTCCCTGTATTTACAACCTGATCCTTTTGTGAGGATGCAGGAGGAGTTTGAGGTAAGGGTGGAGATCTTTCTACCATTTCCTGTGAGGAAGTAGCAGCAGTGGTTTTTGGTGACATTTGTGTTGTCACTGGCAGTTGCTCTGGGATCTCATCTTCCAGAGTTGCCTTTGCTTTGGGTTTGGTGGGATTTTTGTATGATTTCTTTTTTATCTTTTTGGTGATTACATGTGTGGGTTTCATAGCAGTGGTTGTGCTACTATGATCACCTGGAGCAGTGGGCTCAACAGTAGATGCCTGAGGAGCAGTGTTTTCTGCTGAATTCTGCTGAGGCACCTCTGCTTTTGTTTTTGTAGGTGCCATCATTCTAGAGAATGTTTCAGTGGTTAAACCACTTATTTTAAAATAAGCACCTTGTTTGAGTAAATTTTCATTTTCTTTTCCAAATTTTTCTTTGAAATAGTAGCTTAGAAACCTTGGAAAAAGTAGAAATGCTTTGCTATCAACATTTTTCACCAAATCATGAAAGATTTCCTGGGAATAGTTATAATTTTCATTTTCATTTTGTAGAATGGCATAAGCTAGGCATTGGATTTTTAATGGTATTTCGTTAAAAGCAGTTGTTTTATTTGAAACACATGTCAAAAGAGTATGAAATAAAAACCTAGTTGTAGAGGGGAAGAAACCTTTTTCTAAGGTATCCTTTTTTATTTGATCTGCATACCCCTTTCCAGAAAATCAGTTTTCAACTCGCTTTTAAGAAAAGAAGTTTTACCTTTCTGATCATCGAGTTTAAAGACTTCTGAGATGGATTGTGGAGTAATTTGAATCGCTTTACCCTGTATGGAAGAATTAATGGTAGTGACGGTCTCGCCTTGTTTTTCGAGGGTAGCGTTTTTCCAAAATTTTCTCTAGGTTTGTTGGTAAATTGGAGCATCTGCTGTAAGCAAAGTTTTATACTTTGATGCAGCCATGATGTCGATGATTGAATCGAAGGTGTGATTGTTGGTGGGTTTTGTGAGTAGACCCAAGTAGTTGTGAAGGGATTTGTATGGTATTTCAATGGTTTCAGCGGCCGTTTGAGCGACCTCTTTGGAAGATGATGATGATTTTGATTTCATCATTTTGATGAAGAAAATCGAAGAATGAATTTGAGATAAGAAGATGGAAACTGCTTTGAGAACAGTTTTTTTGTGAATTCGAATCGACAGTAAAACCCCTGTTTGGGGTTTTTGATCAGGGTTTTATAGGGAAAAAGGTGATAGCTGACGTGGCAACGGTTACAAAAATCTGACGGATAAGAACTGCCCATATGCCAACCTCTGATCAAATAAAGGATACTGGAAGACAGTTGTTAAGGAAACCACTGATGGATGAATATCAGTGGATTACAAATGAAAATGAGGACAGTGGGTGACTTTAACTATCAGTGGATAGCTGTGTCAGTGGTTTAAAGCACTGAAGTTTGGTAACAGTGGAAAACAATGAAAATGATGGAACAGAGGTTGACTTTCAACACTGGATAGCTACAAACCAACAGATGTTTGAACCAATCAGTGGTTACAACAGACTTTGATTTTCTCAATATGCAGCAGTAACATAGTCTTCTTCAAAACAGTGGTTGTGGAAACATCTGCTGTTTGTGCTTACTTTGATGAGTATAAATCTTGACAACTATACTCCAACATATACAACGTTTTTGAGGGTCCACTTTTTGCCCAAAAGATTCTCATCCTTTGGTAATTGTGCAAGTTATCAAACTTGTTTTCCCTGAACTGTTGAAGCTCCTCTTATATGACACTACCCAACTTTCTGTCTTTTAGTGGATTTGAAGTTTAATTTGATCAGCAACTGTTGGTATATCAGTGGATGAGCTTTAACATCTGTTTTGTACATCTGCTGCTCAGATGTCGTCATGATTGTTTTTTTTGTAATAGATGAATTGATTGTTAAATTGATTGTGTTTTTTGTAATAGATAAACAATGAATGGATATGATTCAATGATTTATGCAGTGGAAATGAACACAAACTTTGTAAACACAATCAAGGAGGAAAATAGTTTTGATAAACACATGATGTTCATTAATCGAAAGATTTGTAATCAAATCAAAAGATTACATTGCATGCTTATAAACTAAAACTTCCCCTCAGCCTGATGCTACTTGGTCGATCACACAAGAAGAAAGGATTGGATCAGAGGAGATAAACACAGTCAGTCCATCAAGTGAAACAGTAGAGAGTACTGGTCCATTTATAGAGCATGTCAAACCACTGAAGCATCTTGGCTGACGTCACCATGAACGTGACATCTAACAACTAACTAACTCTAAGTACTGATCTATACATCCATTGTTATCTAACAACTGTTCCTATTACAATAAGACAAAGTAAACAACTGTTTCTTTATTCCACTGCTTTATTCCAAGCAGGGCTTTGGTCTTCTCAGCAATGCTTGATTGAAGACAATAGTTCGAAGAGCAGTACTTAGTATTTGGCATTCTTTTAGTCTTCACATCAGCTGTTGTGCTAAGCAGTGGATAAAACAAATCAGAATTATAGATCAGCAGTTGTTTGAACCACTGTCAAGGGGAAAGTCTAAAGCCTAACAACTGATTATTCTGGTTCCACTGCTCTGAACCGGTTTTGGCCTTAATCAACTGTTCCTCTGTTAAGGTTCAATTCCAACAATGTAATTCGGTATACCAAGACAAATAGAAGCTGCAGAAAAATTAAATAAAGTAGAAAAATATACACTTGTTTATGGAATTTAGTAGTTATAAATTTAGGTGTTTTTGAGCTTGTGCTCGTCCTTAAAACTAAGTCTAAAGCAAACACATGAAGAGAAACCACAAACAGATAATGTAATTATCGAACATATTATAATCAAATTGCAAGAAAATTAGTTCTACGTACCTATGTCAAAGGCAGAAATCCACAAATGAAAAGAATAAGTGATAGTGAGTTGTGCACATGGGTTGAACCAAAGAATAAAGAGGACACCTGCAAAAGATATTGAAAATTTAGCCATTAAAATGAGAGTATACTGCATTGTGATAGTGGTTGGCAGCCCAACCAATTACCAACCTGGTCGGTTCGGTTTTCTTAATCTAAAACCATTATTAGAAGTTTAATCCATATTTTTTACAAAAACTTGGCGAACTGGACGGTGAACATCCGGTTATATGATAACTAACATTTGTTACCTTGTCACACCTCTATAAATTGAGGCTACTCTACAAAAACCACTGCTTTTCCTACAAATTTAAAGGTTAATAAGACACTATCTATATATAACCTAATGCACTCACAATTGCACTTAATTCACAAAGTGAAACCGACACAACTTATATATACCTTCTAAGTGAAGCAACAAATTCTTGCCTAGTCATGTTGTCCATTTCTTCAAGCTCTTTCTCATAGTTGCAAACCTAAATCATCCAAATTTATATAAAATATGATCAGAGTCGGTGTATAAGCTTTTAGCAAGCCCATCTTTACTTTCAATTAATTCAGGTCATATAAGATAAAGATTACTACCGGATAGTTTGTGGTGGTGGTGAGACCCCAATACTTGAGGGCTGCTAATTCATAAGCTCTATACTGCATTGTGATAGTGACTGGCAGCCCAACCAATTACCAACCTGGTCGGTTCGGTTTTCTTAATCTAAAACCATTATTAGAAGTTTAATCCATATTTTTGACAAAAACTTGGCGAACTGGACGGTGAACATCCGGTTATATGATAACTAACATTTGTTACCTTGTCACACCTCTATAATTTGAGGCTACTCTACAAAAACCACTGCTTTTCCTACAAATTTAAAGGTTAATTAGACACTATCTATATATAACCTAATGCACTCACAATTGCACTTAATTCACAAAGTGAAACCGACACAACTTATATATACCTTCTAAGTGAAGCAACAAATTCTTGCCTAGTCATGTTGTTCATTTCTTCAAGCTCTTTCTCATAGTTGCAAACCTAAATCATCAAAATTTATATAAAATATGATCAGAGTCGGTGTATAAGCTTTTAGCAAGCCCATCCTTACTTTCAATTAATTCAGGTCATATAAGATAAAGATTACTACCGGATAGTTTGTGGTGGTGGTGGGACCCCAATACTTGAGGGCTGCTAATTCATAAGCTCTAGCTGCTTTGTCTTCCTTATCGTATCCACCTGGTTAATTAAAATCATAAATCAACATCCACTTCACTAAATTTAGTAGTTATAAATTTAGGTGTTTTTGAGCTTGTGCTCGTCCTTAAAACTAAGTCTAAAGCAAATAAATGAAGAGAAACCACAAACAGATAATGTAATTATCGAACATATTATAATCAAATTGCAAGAAAATTAGTTCTATGTACCTATGTCAAAGGCAGAAATCCACAAATGAAAAGAATAAGTGATAGTGAGTTGTGCACATGGGTTGAAACAAAGAATAAAGAAGACACCTGCAAAAGATAATGTAATTATCGAACATATTAAAATGATTGGAAGAATGAAAACCCTAGAGAACGATAATCAATCTTGTTGTTTTTGTTTTGAGTAGTTGAAAATCACGGGGCGTAGATGACATTGTGACCTGAATCGATGATAAGTTTACGGCTATAGATACGGCAATCAGATGCCGGCAGCGGCGGATCACGGCGGCGTTGAGGGGTTGCTGTAGAGAAGTAGAGAGGGTGGAGTGAACAGGAGAACCAACTCCATCAGAGAGAAATGGATTGATTTCTGAAAGTGAAGCTCTAATTTTGAATTTTAGAGAGAGGTTTTTATGGATTAGTTGTTTAAATTTTGAATTTTAAATTGGCCCGCCTAAAAAACCACTAATTAATTCTAATAAAAATAAATATATCTGATTTATAGATTATTTGTGATTGTAAATTATAAACCGGAATTATGACATCATCATTGACATGTGGCATACCTTAGAAGTTGACACATAGGCAGATTTACATCAGCTCATAATCTCTTATTATAGATAGTATAGATAATGTATGAGGGAGGGGTATTTTAAGATACCCAAAAAATAAGAACTTTTCTCCTATTTATTATAGAAAGACCCCTAAAATGAGGGTAGTTTTGTCTTTTAAACACTATTTAATTTTTAGCCCCTAAATTTATAACAATTAGATCCCTAAGTTTTAACAAAATTATAGATCATTAGTTACATTTTCCCCCTCCACAACAAACATACAATTCTTTTACGTATTTTTGTCATATCTTATTAACTATAATGTTTTAAAAAAATCCAAAGATAGCATGACGACCTATACATTTTTGTCGACGTTTCGGTAGTTGTCCTGTTCACTATCAACGTGTGGATTAAAAGATAAGTAGATGATGCCTTAGAGTACAAGTGATTATAGCAAAGAAGTAAAATAAGTAAATGAATAAACTTTATGTAATCATTTTAAGAGTTCAATTTATTGATTCTACCATTATCGAATAATTATGTCATGTTTGTAGTTGATTACTAGAAACTATAAAATGTATTATAGTATAGATTCAATGACTAAATATTAATTATAGAGTAAATTACAAGTTTTGTCCTTTACGTTTACCTCAAATTGCAGGCGCTGTCCTTTTGGCCAAAAGTTTACAAGCGGTGTCCTTAACCTTTCAAAATCTTGCATGTTTTGTCCTTTAGGCCAAACCTGATTAGAAATCTCCGTTAAAAACTGTCATGTGCAATGCACATGAGGGTAAAATGGTAATTTCCCTCACCCTTACACTTTACCTTCTTCTTCTTCAATGATTTAAACCTGCAATTTAATTACCACTCACGATGTCACTGCCTATCAGTTGATTTAAGGAGCCTCTACTCCCTACCCATCTTCCCTATCATCTAGACCCCTCTATGTTCAATCCGTTGACCCAAATCAAACCCTAAAAAATCAAATCTTCAAACAAACAAACAATTTCACACCGATTCTGATTCAGAGCTTCAAGATCTGTTTGATTACACCCTCAGATCTCACCATGTTCCAAAAAGTTTAGATTTTTATTATTCTTTTAAAGATTTTTAATCACCCCTCTTCTTGATCTTCAAGATTTGTTCAATCTGATGATAATGATTAAATCTTTTTGTGTTTTCCTTTGTGGTTTTTGTTAAATATTGATTTTTTTTGTGGGTTTGTTAAATTATTGCAGATCTGGTTCATTTTTAGCGAAAAAGTGAAATACCCATCAAGAAAAATTGAATCTTTAAGATGTCTGATGTTCTAAAAAGTGAGTCTGTTCATATCAGAGAGATATTGAATGATAATCTTGAAGAAGATTTTGCTTTGATTCGAGAAATTGTTGATGATTACCCTTATAATTATGTGACTTTGAAGGATAATATTGATATGTTGAAATTGATTCAATTAGGTCTCACTTTTTTTTTATGAAGATGGGAATTTACCCACTTGTGGGACTGATAAGCCTTACATTTGGCAGTTTAATTTTCGTGAGTTTAATGTCAATGATGATACTTTGCTAATGATTCGATCGAGATGTTAAGGCAGTGTGGGATTGATTTCAAGAAGAATGGTGAGATGGGTATTGATGCGAATCGGTTTGGGGAGCTTTTGAAGGAAGAAGGAAAGAACTGGTGATGAAATTACCTGTGAGCTTGATGAAACAATGGAGACGTGAATTCAATCGAGTGATCATCGTCGATGATTCCGCTACAGAGAGACGTGACTTGATGCTTGAACCAAACACTCACTCGCTGATTTGATTTTGGTTTTGGTTTGGTAAGAAATGTAGAAAGTATGCGGAAGAAAGGAAAGGAGGTAATAAAATTCCAGGTTTAAATAATTGAAGAAGAAGGTAAATTGTAGGGGTGAGGGAAATTACCATTTTACCCTTATGTGCATTGCACATGACAGTTCTTAACGGAGATTTCTAACCAGGTTTGGCCTAAAGGACAAAACGTGCAAGATTTTGAAAGGTTAAGGACACCGCCTGTAAACTTTTGACCAAAAGGACGACGCCTGCAATTTGATGTAAACATAAAGGACAGAACTTGTAATTTACTCTTAATTATATTACAAAACTCTAACAACCTATGTGAATATTTCGGTTTTGTATGGATATTATTTGACAAAGTAAAAATGACTATATATATGCTATTTATTAGCATGAGTTTGACTCACTCAAGAATAAATATTCCAATTTTGTATAGATATTATTTGAAAAGTAAAAAATTGACTAGATATATATGCTATTTATTAGCATGGGTTTAACTCATTTTAAAATGAATATTTCATCACATGTTGGTATAGATATAATAACAAACTTTCTACGAAAAAGGATGACAAAAAATTAAGTGGGAAACAATTTTTAAAATTTAAAATTTCTTTACACTATAAATCTATATACTTGGTTAATATGGTCAAATAGTATTGTTTAATATTATGCTTTTGTGTGATTTTTTTTTCTTTGCATCGGATGTTTATGCTCATAATTTCATTTTTGTTAAATTTATTTTGAAAAAGTAAAATTAAACGTAAGTTGGTCTTTTCACTTTCTAGCTTGCTAACATGGGCGAAGTATAGAAGGGGCGGGAGGGGGCGCCCGACCACCCGAACTTTTCGCTCAGTAGTGTTATATATGTAGTGTTCGTATAGAATTTTTTGGGTATATAAGTTTTCGACCCCCCGGTCATTAGGGTCAAGCTTCGCCACTGCTTGCTAAGTTTGCTTTATTATGTATTATGTATACCATAATACCATATCCCGCTAATGCCTGATTTTTTTTATCTTGCAGTACACTACATTGAAGTAGTTTGGGTGATATGAGTGTTGGTGGAGATTAGTGCCACAGAGGAGAAGACTTCAGGTGGTATATTGTTGCCATCAACAACATGGTCAAAACCTCAAAGGGGTGACATTGTTGTTGTAGGAGAACGCAGGACAGTTGGAGAAAACAAGGTGTGTGAAGGTAATGCTTGCTCCTTTTAGAACTCTAATGCTCTATATGTGCATATACGGTAGGAGTGGGGGGAGTAAAGAAAGGACAGATGGTGTAAGGGGTAGTGGTTCGCACTACCATGCAACAGGCCAGTTTGATGGGAGTGAAGTCCAATTTGATGATTATGTTGTTGTGATGGTCATTTGATGGTGGTGGAACATTAGTGTTGGTTGTCCCTTGGTTCCTCACTTAGATAGACTTTTCATTATATTATTAACTACATATTTATATAGTATTAAAACAAAAGGTCGGTGGCTATAACCGCCACCGCCTTTGTTTATATATAAGGAATCTTTGAGTAGACAAAAACAAAATAGAAATGTGCTTTGGTGGTTTGTGTGACACATTATAAAGTAGAGGTTGGGAGTTCGATCCATGCCTTCTGTATTTTTTTCAACAGTGTTTTAGATTTATGTGATGATACTCACATATAACTATAATCTTTTATTATACTCATATTTGACTTGCTAAAACTAATTAGTTACACATAATTTTAAATTTATTTATTTATTTATTATATCATAAAAACAAAGGTTCGTCCCTATATTTTCTAAATTGAAACCAACACCCCTTATTCTTTAAGTAAGTATTTATGTCTAATTAACCATATTAATGCCTAATTACTTTTAAAACTTTACGTCGCTATCTAAATTTACTTTCACGACTCTACATCGCAACGTACGAAACATACTCTTTTTATCTATGTCTAATTACGTAAATACCACAAACGTAACGAGGGTGGCAGTCAAAAACACGTAACGTCACGTGCAGACACCACACATTAATGTCATCATCGTACACTGTAGCCGCAATGCCTATATAGGTTACACCGAGTTAGATCGGATGCATCGAAACACTTTATATGGTTAATGCATCACATAACATGTAGCCATTTAAAAACAACTAAGATGTCGTCGCCGCAACGCGCGACTATGGCAACAATCTAGTATCTTTACGAAAAGAAAAACTCATCAGCTCTGGATGATGTGAAACAGTGATATCATGAATTTCGTGGGTGCACTAACCAACTAGCTCTCTAATTCAGAAGCACCTTCAATTCCAGGAAAAATGATCTATGTATGATCCTGTTCTCTAACTTTGACAGGTAACAAACTCATTTAGTATTTGCTTGAAGTCCTCCATCTAAGAACATGTAATAAAATGATCTATAATCTCTTTAGCTTAATCGTCTGATTAAAGTTCTCTTATATGATGTAACACTAATGATTTGATTGGGAAGACATACATTATAATGAAATTCTATTGTACAAACATCCCGTGTAGGGATGAGCATTTGGTATGAAATACAGATCCTGATCATGTCCCGTACCGATCCCGATCCCGAAAATACCGTACCGATTTTTTTCGGTACCGGAAACGGTATCCATTTTTTGGCATTTTCGGTATTGGTATTTTCGGGATCGGGACGGTGTCGGTACCCAGTTTTGGCGAAATTCAGGACGGGATCGGGATTTGCTCATCCCCAACCCGTGTACATATTAATATTTTTAATACACAATTTTTCTCTTATAGTATGGAAGTACTTGAACAGCGTAGCCTACACTCAAAAAAATCATGAGAAGTTAGACAAATTTTCTTGTGAGGCTTGGAGCAACCTGTAAGATCATTGGTTGATCACGAGTGTGATTCTTCATAAAAGGAGGCAGCTAAAAGGGAGGAGCTGCAAGTTTAAGTATTGAAGAGCTGCACCAACTTGAGAATTCACTTGAAGCTAAATTTAGTCGGATTGTTTCCAAGAAGTTTAGATGCTTTGTATTAGTTAATATTTTTCATTCGGTCTTGTGAAATTTGCACATTTTTTGGTTTTCCAAAAGCTTTCAAAAGCTTTCAGGTTGAATTTATCTATTTGTTTATTATATTAAGGAAGGTATTTTACATCTTTTTATAAAAGTATGCATTTATTCAAATGCTGCAATTTTCACTTTGCAGTTACATTTTTTTTTTGTATTAAACTGCAACTTTTTTATTAAACTGTTGAGGGTTATTTTTACTATACATAATGCTTGAGATAAGGGTATTTTAATATAACTAAAAGTTGAGAACTTTTTTTTTTGCTTTAACGCGTAAGGTACAATCTAAATTAAGGGAAAATTAGTCTTTAAACATTAATTTTAACAAAAGGTACAACATACATAATGTATGAGATAAGTGTAGTTTTAGTTCCGACATTTTTAACAAAAATATAGATAATTAGTTAGTACTTACACTTTATCCCTGTATAAAACACTAATTACTTCCACAAATTTCGAACGATCATAACTTAACTCCTTCAATCTAACCAAATAATTAAAACTGATAACCGAAAACCAATTGGTAAATAAAATTGACCAACCGATGACTTCGATTTCGGCTTCGGTTGAGGATAAGAACCAAAACAACTGAACCATACATACCACAATGAAATGGACTAACAAATGATTTCGCCCATGGCGTATATCCACCAAAATGATGTTATAATAAATATTGTACGAATAAGAAAAACTACCAGAAACGAGTATCACAATGCAAAGTGTTGCTCCCGCCGCATCGCGCGGGTACCCTGCTAGTAATGCATGATACATTATTAAATAGAGTAACATATACGAATCAGAAATTAAAATCCACTTAATAAAGAATAATACGTAAATAGTTGCGTCACGTGTCACAGTTATTTTAATTTAAATTTTTTTCTCATTTTTAACAATAATGCATAATACATTATTATATAAAGTTACATATACGAATCAAGATGAAATTGATCAACCTTCATCATGTTAAGGACCAATGGTGTACCATCTTAGGAGGAACCAAATCCAAAATTTTAATATAATCTTACGGATTATTCGTGCACTTTATTATTTTAATAATATGATGTCTTTTCCCTCAACGTCATTCTAACAATATAATGTACCGTTTTAACAAATTTGAATATACTATTACGACATGCTTATTTTTATCTAATTTCAATAATTTTTTTATTTTAAAATTGAATGGGTCAAATATAATTGATTTTTTGTGCTTTACCATGACAAACCGAACCAATATTGTTAGTAGAACTTTGGTAACAATACCAATATTTGTTTTATAGTTTATGGTACAAATTTTCTTGAATACAAAGTTGTATCTGCAACAGATGCAACAAAGTATTTCATTTTATATCGTAAGCTATAACGAGTGTCCACTTGATATCATATCGGTACTGTAATAAATCGAACTAGTACGTTTCCAACAATATTGGTTGCACGCCAATTTTGGTTGAACAACATCGGTACCAACATGATCTTATCAGAAGTGTTATTAATGCTATTTTTTATTGTTTTCGATTAATGTAAAACACATGTCGATATCTTCTTGGGCATATCACCATTTTATCGATAACTTTTTAGACAAAACACATATTGGTATCTACTTATACCAAATGTTGATATCGTACCATTATCGCAATATCTTGAACTAATATGGACCGAAAGGCTTATGACCATTAGGTCATGGGTTCGATTCCCACAAAGGGGGTGTTCCCAGATTTATTGGGTTTCCTCCTGAATTGGTGTATAAGCAGTATTGCCTTGTGGAGATCGATATGATCGGGTGGTTCTGCTGGTGGCATGATGATACTCCAGTGGTCCGCCAGTGATCCAAATTTGCCGTTAAAAAAATATATGGATCGAAATCCCCACACATTGCGTGGGAAAATTCCACAAGTTTTATTTAAAATACAAAGAAAATTATTATTTTATCATATTTTAAACACACTTTGTTACCTTTTACATTCTTTATTTGATAGTTATCCACTTATCCTTGTAGAACATGGAGATGATTATAACCTCAGCTGTCCATACAATTTTATATTGCATAAAGATGAGTGATAACTCTTATTTTAATTTAGGCTGATTCTAAACACACCCCCTCCTCATTATATCCCCTTTGTGAGAGGAAAACTGCTGGTCCCACGCAAGCCTCACCTGTAAGTATGTGAGAGGGGAGTGTAAAAAGTAATTAGGGGTTTTAGAAAGTAGTACCATTTCATTTAATGTCTCATGATCGTCTCTGCCGCCCATTAGAATATTCATGTCAAACTCGCAATAGACTTTGGTTACGTCCTATAATTTATGCACAATTCTCATTCTCAACAACTACATTCAGAAGTGTCGGCACCAACCGGCCAATAGTACTGGCCCTTCAGTGGCAAAATGGGCGGCAACTTCAATAGTGCCACGCAGCTTCCTAGCACTTCCCTATTGGCCCAACAAATTTACGATTTTATCCCCTTTTAAAATTACAATTTTGCCATCAATTAAAAATTATGTTTCCCCCCATTTAAAAATAAATTTACGCTTTTACTCCCAGCTAAATATTTCAATTTTGCCCCCGGTTCAAAATTACGATGTTGCCCCGTTTCAATTTACAGTTTTGTCATTAGTTTTTTCCCTTAAAATTACGATTTCCCCATCAGTTCGAAATTATGTTTTTAACCCCACTTAAAAATAAATTTACGCTTTTGCTCCCAGCTAAAAATTCCAATTTTGCCCTCGGTTCAAAATTACGATTTTGCCCCGTATAAATTTATAATTTTGCCATTAGTTTTTTTTCTCACACCCAAGTTACGATTTTTTCCCCAACTTAAATTTACATTTTGCCCATCGTTTTTGTTTGTATTCCTGGTGAAATTACAATTTTGTCCCCAGTGTAAAATTACAGTCGTGCCGGCAGCTTCTTGTCACTCCCCCGTTGGTCCATTTAATTTACGATTTATCCCCGAATTAAAATTATGATTTCGCCCTCAGTTAAAAATTACGTTTTTCCAATCGTTTTAGTTTTTTTAGCAAAACTATAAAGGTTTTTTTTAATCGGTTTACTCGATTTAATTTTTTTTTCGTGTCAAGGAGCTGCCTAACACTCGCTCATTAGTCCTGAAAAATTACAGTTTTGCTCTGATCCCAAAATTACGGTCTTATCATCGTTTTTGTTTTTTTTTTCTAGCAAAATTATAGTAGTCTTTTTTTAATTGGTTGAGAATTATTCGGCTATCGCCCCGCAACGCGGGCGGGGCATCTACTAGTTTTCAATACATACAAACACTTGCTATGTCGGCGGGAATAGTCCTCTTTTTTGGTTGGCCAAAAGTGGCGGCCAAGTTTGTCTTTTTGTTTTCTTTTTTTGTTTTTATAAAATAGTTATTTATAGGTCCTGTCAAATTATGATTTTATTCCCTGTTTAAAATTATGATCTTGCCCCCAGTTAGAAATTAAATTTATACTTTGCCCCCAGCTTAAATTTACGATTTTGCCTTGGTAAAAAAAATTATACTTTTGCCCACCGCTACAATTCTGCCAAATTACAATTTGGCTTCCAATTTAATATTACAATTTCGCCACCAGTTCAAAATAATTTTTTCCCCTAGCTAAAATTACGATTTTGCCCTCAGTAAAAATATTACGATTTTGCCCCCAATTCAAAATAAAAAAAATGGTTTTGCCCTCAGTTCAAAATATTATTTTACCTCCATTTTAAAATTACGATTTTACCCAAGCTAAAAATTGCAATGTTGCTATAGTTTTTTTTGGGCAAAGCTATGGTAGTGTTTTATTTTACTTTGTTTACTCAATTTAGTTTTTATTCGTGCCAAACAGCTGCCTAGCACTAGCTAATTGGTTCTGACAAATTATTGTTTAGCCCCCAACTCTAAATTACACGCTTGCCATCGTTTTAGTTATTTTTTATCATAACTATGATAGTGTTTTTCTTTATTTGGTTAACTCGATGCATCTTTTTTTTTATATCGTGTTATAAGTAGCATGTATAACTAACCCAAATAAATGCGACGCGCCCTGCAACGCGGGCGGCGCATACCTCTAGTTTAGTATATAGTTCTTTTTCTTTTTAATTAATATTTATTTTATTTTATAATATGTAGTACATAATAATTATTACTATATATTATTATTACTATTACTATTACTATTACTGTATTAATATATATTATTATTACTATTATTATTATTATTATTATTATTATTATTACTATTATTACTATATATTAATAATCGAATTACTATATATTAATAATCGAATTGAAATGAATAGTGATTTTAATATTATATTTTACGATATATTAATAAACGATTTGAAATGAATAATGATTTTAATATTATAATAATATATAGTTTTTTTAATACTTTTATTACTTTAATATTATAATAATTGTTATTATCTTTACTTTTTACCTTTAATTTTTTTTAATATCAGGGGTTGAGATAAGCTTGGTGTCAACCGGTATCGAACTCAGTACTGGTATCGAAAATACCGATACGATCCTGTTCGGTATCAGTACATGAAGGTAAAAACCGGCACTAATACAGAATATGCCAAAAGTTGGTGCCGAATTGATATTGGAAATCTTTTGATTCGGGAAATTCAGTGCTGCTACCCGATACCATTTGCTCATCCCTGATCACGGTTACCGTACGAACAGCGGTATCGTACAACTTTTTTTTGTTGATTTTTTCAACTTTTAATTTTTTCTTTTTTTAGTTTCAGGGGTAGGGATGAGATAGGTGCCAACCGATACAGAATCGGTACTGATACCAAAAATACCGGTTACGATACCGGTATATGAAGGTAAAAAACGGTAGTGAACCGGTACCAAGAACGCTAAAAGTTGGTACTTAAGATCTTTCGGTTTGACAAATTTGGTATCGATACCCAGGACAATTTGCTCATCCCTGACCACAGGTTTCATACGAATAACATCGTTACCATACAATTTTTTTTGTTGATTTTCTTTCGGTTATCTTTTAGTGTTTTTTTCTACATTTTCTTTTTATTCCTGTTAGCAGTTCCGTTCGCAACACGCTCGTAGTGATTTCAAAACACATGTAAACACTGACTAAATAACAAAAGAAATTCGCCGCAACGCGGCGAACTTCTTTAAACCTAGTTAGTATCAATTAAACTATGACATTTTGATTTATTTATTTTTATCAACATTTCAATACAGATTTATAAAATACAGAGCCTATTAATTTGATATAACTAGCAATAACACCCGTGCCCGTTGCGGCACGGTACATCACAAACATCGAATGGATTAGTCCAAGCGTTATGTGATGCGTTAATCATATGAAAACACGCGTTTCGATGTATCTGATTAAACTCAATGTAACATATATAAGCATTGCAATTGGATCAAACATAAAGTAAGTCAAATTTATACCGTACAATCATAACGTATTATATGTGACCCGTTTCATACATAGAAAGTGTAACGGGTATAATGGAAAAGTTGACACGTATAATCAAAAGAGATGAATTAGAGCTTTTCAAAAAATGGATAAAAAAGAAAGCACAATTTGACTTAACTTGGTTTGAAACTAAGACCACCCGTAGTGAGGGATTTTTGGGTGTGGATTGGGCCAAAAACGCCCCAAAACGCCCTGCGCACCGCCCCCGTGGGCGTTTGATTGCAATTTTTTGCTTGGGCATGTCTATTTAAACGCTGGATGAAAAATTGATGGACCAATAAGAAATTTCCAACTCATTTATGATAATATTATACGTTTTATTTTTATAAAAAAACTAATAATTAAGTAATTATTATTGGGGCATTATAAAGCATTATACCACTATACCCCTTTTTAACAAATGCCCCTTTGTTGACTAAGCGGCCACATGTTGCTTCATGCCAAAAAATGGTACATTTGTTTCCTCATTACTACACATGCTTTAAATGGTAACGAGGAGCGAATGTGGGATTAAACCATAAACACATTAAATAACACATTATTATGCTCCTCACGATCCAAACCATAAAAAACAACTGTGGGAAGAGTTACGGGTTCTTATGGGTTCATTCTCGGGTCCAAGGATTTTATTAGGCGATTTTAATTGTGTAAAAGAGCCTACAGAAAGAAAGAATTCAAAATTCAACAAGCAGGAAGCAGAAGATTTCACTAGGTTTATCAATGATGAAGGTCTGATGGAATACACAATGCTTGGGTGTGCTTTCACATATGTGACCGATGATGGTTTAAGGTTCAGCAAAATAGATCGCGTCTTGGTTTGCCATGCCTTTCTTTCTTTATGGCCGGCGGCTAAACTATGGGGATTATCAAGATTCAAATCAGACCACAGACCTCTGATTCTATTATGTTCAGATACATTCTTCGGTAAGGCTCCATTTCGTTTTTTCAACTCATGGCTTAAGGAAAAGGGTATTGTGGATGTGGTGAAAAAGGCGTACGAGGGTGTCGAAAGTTCTGATCTTCCAGACAAGGTATTAGCTGCAAAACTAAAAGCTGTCAAAATTGCATTGAAACCTTGGGGTGAAAAGATTAAAAAGAGAGATAGCAAAAGGCTGAGAGAACTTCAAAAAAAGGTGGAGGTTTTGGATCTAAAAGCGGAAACAGGTGCACTAACTGATCAGGAAGCTTGTGATAGGGAGTTATGGCTGAAAACGATTATTGAATTAGATGAGAATAGATTGGATGACTTAAAACAAAGAGCAAAGGTTAAATGGGCAGCTGACGGGGATGAAAACTCTGCATTCTTCCATGGTGTTATAAACGGACACCGGAAGAACAATAGAATCAACGGGTTGGAGTTTGATGGTGTATGGGTATCGCAACCACCAGAGCTAAAAACAAGCATTCAGAGGTACTATGAATCAATTTTTACTGAGCATGTGCACAATCGTCCGAAATTCACTAATAATGGTTTCAAAGCACTATCATTAGATCAGTCTGCCATGCTAGTTAAAAGATTTTCCAAAGAAGAAATTAAGGAGGCAGTGTGGAATTGCGGGGGAGATAAAACACCGGGCCCAGACGGCTTTACATTCAGATTTTTAAAGGAATTTTGGGATTTATTTGAAAAGGACTTTAGTCTTGCTCTCGATTATTTCTACGTTCACGGCAAGTTGAATCGTGGATGTAACTCAAGTTTCATCTCATTGATTCCAAAAATTAACAACCCTCAGTCGATTAACAACTTTAGACCGATCAACCTAATTGGTTGCATCTCGAAAGTTGTGACCAAGATCCTTGCTAGCAGGCTCAAGAAGGTAATGAAGTTTTTGGTAAGTGATGTGCAAACGGCTTATATAGAAGGTCGAAGTATCCTTGAAGGCCCACTAATTATTAACGAACTCATATCTTGGGCAAAAAGTTGCAAAAGAAAGATGATGTTATTCAAGGTAGACTTTGAGAAAGCGTTTGATTCGATTAGTTGGGATTTCATAGAATCGGTTCTAGCTCAGATGGGATTTCCGGCTCTTTGGAGGAAATGGGTTATGGGAATACTTAAAACAGCCAGAAGTTCGATCTTAGTCAATGGGTCACCAACTGCGGAATTTGAAATTCAAAGGGGGGGTGAGACAAGGTGATCCATTATCTCCTCTCTTATTTATATTGGCGATGGAAGCACTGCACATAGCAACAGAAAGCGCGGTCAACTGTAACATATTCAAAGGTATTACTACACCGGATTCGGGTCCAATAGTCTCACATCTTCTATATGCAGACGACGTTCTTTTTGTAGGAGAATGGTCTGAAGAGAATTTCCATAATCTTGCAAGACTTCTTAGATGTTTCCACTTATCCTCGGGCCTAAAAGTCAATTTTTCAAAGAGTAGAGTGTTTGGTGTGGGTGTGGGAAACGGAGATGTCTCGGAGATGGCCACCATACTCGGATGCGAAAAAGGCTTGTTACCATTCTCCTACCTAGGACTACCGGTTGGTTCTAACATGGGATTGGTAAAAAATTGGAAACCTGTCATCGATCGTTTTGAAAGCAAACTCTCACTATGGAAGGCACGAACGCTATCATTTGGAGGTAGAACAACACTTGTGAAAGCGGTCCTAGGTAATCTCCCAACTTACTTTTTCTCTTTATTTAGTGCTCCGGTTCATGTCATTAAATATTTAGAGAAAGTAAGGCGCCAATTTTTATGGGGAGGTTGCTTGGGAAAGAATAAGATGTGTTGGGTACCATGGTTCAAAGTCGTGGCACCTAAAAATCAGGGTGGGTTGGGCATTGGCAGCTTGGCTTCAATGAACAAAGCTATGATGGTGAAGTGGATAGTAAAATTCAGGAATGAATCTACACACTTATGGGCGAGGGTTATAATGGCAATTCACGGTAGAAATCGAAATTACCCGTCTATTCCGGTGATGAATTCGATAAGCGGGGTTTGGAAGAACATCGTACAGTTAGGAAAGGGTGCAAATCTGAACTTGTCCGATGTAGAGAGCAGGTTGGAGGTACAATTGGGTTGCGGAAACAAAACCTTTTTCTGGTTGGATAAATGGGCAGGTGATTTTTCACTAAAAGAACAATTTCCTCATCTCTTTGCATTGCAATCAGACAAAAGATGCTTGGTTCAGCACCGTTACACACTGTCGGAAGGGTCTATTAACTGGACGTGGGGTGGCGAGTCCTCGATTTCCCTTTCGGAGATAGCTAATATGTGGGAGGATTGTGTCAATAGGCTACAAACGGTTCAACTAAACAGGAAATCTGATCGATGGCTATGGAAACAAGATCAAGACCGAGAAGAATTCAGGGTGGGCAATCTTCGTTCAGAATTAGATGGGATTAGCTTACTTCCAGAAACACAGGTTCTGAGATGGCTTTGCTGGTTACCAAAGAAGATAAACTGCTTTCTTTGGAGAGTAGTTCTGGATCGAGTCCCGACTAGAGATGCTTTGGCTACTAGGAACATACATATCCCTTCGGTCCTATGTGTGTTATGTAGCTCAAGAAATGAATCGGTGGACCACTTGTTGATCTCATGTCAATATAGTCAACTGGTATGGTCAGCAATATCGTCATGGGTCAAAATCCCCCTTCCAAGATACCTACTAAGCGTAGTGGGTTTGTTTGAATACATTGAAGCACAAAGTTCATCACAAGATAAAAAGAAGGTGGTCTATCTAATCATCGCGGCGACATGTTGGACATTATGGAGAATTAGGAACAATGTGATTTTCAACGGAAAAACGACACAGGTTTCAAGGGCGGTTGGTGACATTAAGGCACTTTCGTTTCTTTGGGTTAAAGCACGAGCTGGAAAAACGGATCTAGATTGGAAAGAATGGGGCGAGTTTAGAAGTTTCAAATGATGTTTCATGTATTATGCTTTCGGTTGTTACTGTTTTTTTATTTTGATGTACTGGTAACTATGCCTTAGCACCTTGCTATGGTTTGGCTACTTTCTTTCTTATTTATAAAATCGCCTCTTTTCAAAAAAAAATTAAATAACACATTAATTTGGGACACACCTAGTATATTTTAATGTACAAATACATTTACCCTTTTCATTTACACACAAATACGGCGTCATTCGTAAATGACAACCTTTCTTTAATTTAAACACCTTAACCCTATCTAGTTTTGTTTAGTTCCACTCTAACCCCATTTACTTTTGAAACTCGAATTCATAGCAAAATTTGAGAGACGATCCTCCCAAAAACATTCCATAACATAAAGTTCAGTGACTCGGTATAATTCATTTTTTAATTATCTTACAAGTAAGTTTTTTTTTGTTATCATATAATTGTTATAAGCAAAGAAATAAAATAATAAAAATAAAACTAAAAAATAAATAAATAAATAAATAAATAAATAAAAATTCAATTTGTATGATCTTGTTCATTCATTTAAAATGATTAAATCAACTAGCTTCACACCTCAATACACTATAATTTCTTTTTACTATATCACTATATGCCATGTTCACTCTCTTTACCTTTTCATGTTTTGATCATAACAAATTCAAGTATCATTACATTGATCAAGTACGGGTGTGTAAACGGGCAGAGCTGAGTTCAAACCCAACTAAGGTAGTACAATCAAGTGTTAACTTAAGAAAAGTCAAGTTTGGTTCGTTTCGAGCTCGATTATTGACTCAGTTACAACTTCGGACTAGTTATGATTGTATATTTGTCTTCATTTATATTATTTTGGAACTTAAAGGGGCAAATAAGCAAGAGACGTAATGTTGGAGGAGCTAAAACAAAACCCATAGGTAAATACATCCAAAACAGTCACGTGGAGTGACAAGGATGTATCTGCCACCTCACCACTCATAAATCTCCTCTCTATATAAAGTAACGAGTCTCAACTGCAACCAAATACATACATACAAAGAAAGAAAGAAGATGGCTACAGAGGTTGTGGTACAGCTCCAACATGCTTCCATCGGTGATTCCAAAGTGGCTAACCACAGCTGCTGCAAGAACGGACCCGGTTATGCCACCCCGCTCGACGCCATGGCTGGCCCCAAAGAGTCCCTCATCTATGTCACTTGTGTCTACACAGGTATCTGTTGTTTTAAACTTTTAATATCTAAATAAGTTTATATTTTATGAAAATTGAATTTTTTTTGAATTTAGCTACTTGATTATTAACTTAATAATTTTAAATTTATGTGTATGAATTATCATCTTAATTGATAATTATAAATTGTATTTTTCTGGAAATAAAATCCCTAATTTCAATTTGAAGAAAGTAGGCGGTTGAGTGTCTGGTCTGAAAGTGATAGTTTGAGTAAAGTAGTCGATATTTTGGGGAACTAATTATTATTTTTAAAGTCACTAGAATCAGTTTTGGTTGTTTGGATATGATTCTAGTTTTATGATTAAGAAAAGTGGATTAAAAATTTTTATTGTTGAAATGATTATAAAAAGACTGATAATTGTGTTTAAAAAATATCCAAACATTCCAAAAACAACTTGATTTAAAAATGCAAAATTTTAGAATTTTTGGCTCTGAGGACATGATGATGATTCAACCCCTTGACTTTTGACCGCGTGAGCTGTCCAATTAGTCAACTATATGAATCATCCGGATGAAATTTGCTTAAAAATGACAAAATCTTATGTTGGAGTAAGATTTAATCGAATGTTTATCGCATTATATTCATGGTTGTTAAAACAAGGTCGAGCTACAAGGTAGGCTGCCGAGACCCGAATACTCTTCGTATAGGCCAAATACTCCTGAGTACTCTCAGGTACTTCTCGAGTACTCTCAAATCTGAATAGGGAGCGCCTAGCGACTTTTGCAACCATGATTATATTATTGTGCATAGCTAGGGGGTGTTTGGGATTTCAGATTTCTTAATAAAACTGCTTATTTGCTTATCTGATTATGTATGAGTGAAATAATAAGCTGTTTTTAAATAAGCAATTTGTAGTTTGTCTATTCCAACCTGCTTATTTAAAAAAAAAACATAAGCTGTTTAGTACTGATGTGTGTTACAATCATCTGAAATTCTGAATACAAGCTAGTGCTTTTGTGTGGGAAATTGACAATACCATTTTTTTTTTTGTTTTGGTTATAATATAGGAACAGGAAAGGAGAAACCTGATTTCTTAGGAACAGTGGACGTAGACCCCACATCGAAAACATATTCACAAGTGATCCACAGGCTGCCTATGCCTAATTTAGGGGATGAATTGCATCATTCTGGTTGGAATGCATGCAGTTCTTGCTATGGTGATTCATCTACTTCACGGAGATTTCTTGTTTTGCCGGCTCTTGTGTATGTATCTCTAACCACCAATAAGAAAACAGTTGACTTCTGATAGTCAAAATACTAGCTTTGACTTATGAAGTTGATGTGTAATGTTAAATATCTTTGTTTGCATATCAAGAATATTTTTGGGTAACGGAGGGGTAAGAGGGCGTTTGGATTTGTGTTTTCTAAATTTTCAGAATTTGCGTAACGCTCAAACACCATTGGTACGTTTTCAAACAGCAAAAGCACATCCAAACATGGTTTTCAACAACCTCTTATACTAAAGTTGACTAGATGATTAAGTTATTCAGTACTATATATACACTTCGAAAATGCACAACCAGACACCCTCTTGATCTTTTTTTTTATTCTTCTAGTCGCGATAATCAGTTTTTTAACGCCTGTCCAATTACCCCATAGCTCTTTTGTATCATTTCTGTTACCAAAACAGTTTTATCTCAAATGATTGTCTGTATCATTATTTCAGGTCTGGTCGAATATATGCTGTTGACACACAAAAGGATCCACGGGCCCCCACCTTCCATAAGGTGGTTGAGCCCGCTGACATCATAAGCAAAACAGGGCTCGCATATCCCCACACCGCTCATTGTCTTGCTTCTGGTGACATAATGGTCTCCTGCCTTGGAGACAAAGATGGAAAAGCGGAAGGAAATGGCTTCCTACTTCTTGATTCAGATTTCAATGTGAAAGGAAGGTTACATTTCTTTACCCAAAAACTACATGTTACATTTATATTATACCCATTAGAAATAAAACATTGTCTAACTCACATGTTCATTAGTAAGTGAGCCTTAACCGTGGTATTTGTTAATACATTCTTCTATGATATGAAATTATACATAATAATATATTGCAAAATTTGCTTATATTTTAGGTGGGAGAAACCTGGGCATAGTCCATTGTTTGGATATGATTATTGGTACCAACCTCGACATAAAACCATGATTAGTACATCATGGGGAGCTCCAGCTGCTTTTACACAGGGATTCAACCTTCAACATGTTTCAGACGGTTTATATGGTCGTCATTTGCACGTGTACAGCTGGCCCGAGGGCGAACTGAAACAAACAATTGATTTAGGCCCTAACGGGCTTCTGCCATTAGAGGTGAGTACCTTATTTTTATATATACTTATATAGAGGGTGTTTGGGTACATCAATGTTTAAATGATTAATTGATTATTGTGGTTTAGTGTTTGGGTAAATTGATTATGATTTCCCAATTATTCACCGTCAAATTACTCATATATGAATAAGAGAAAATTGTTAAAAAGGTTATTAAAGATCCAAAATTTGGCAATGTGGGTATGAATAACTTTCTCTCTTAACAAGAGTAGTGAAAGCTCAGGTTTTAACAAATCTTGCAAGACAATAATAGTTCGATTTTGATTTTTCAAGTTGCAATTATAAATTTTTAAAGTTTGATATTGGTCATCTGATATAAAAATCTGTTCATAACTAACAAAGTAAATGTGTTTACGAATCCACATTTGATTCAATTATTTACAGATAAGGTTTTTGCACGACCCTACTAAAGATACAGGGTTTGTTGGATGTGCATTAAGCAGCAACATGGTTCGATTTTTCAAGACCACAGATGGATCATGGAGCCATGAGGTGCAAACTGTATAACTTTATTTTCATTGCATGTGATATAACTGTAGTTTGAATAAACTTTTTAAAATGTTATGCTAATTTTTTTTTAACACAGGTGGCAATGTCTGTGAAACCGGTAAAGGTCAAAAACTGGATTTTACCAGAAATGCCTGGGCTTATTACTGATTTCCTAATTTCTCTTGATGACCGGTTTCTTTACTTTGTAAATTGGTTACATGGGGATATTAGACAGTATAATATTGTGGACCCTACGAGTCCGGTCTTGGCGGGCCAAGTTTGGGTCGGTGGGCTGTTTCAGAAAGGAAGTTCGGTAGTCGCTGAGAATGACGATGGCACAACTTATCAAGTTGATGTTCCACAAGTCAAGGTACGGATTTCGACACACTTCTACATCGTAAAAAAGTTAACGCCGTGTCCCCATTGTACTGTTTATACAGAAGGTTACTTGCATATAATGGTCAATAGTTGAAATAATGTTATATATAATGAAAAAAACATCTTTTCATATATACATTGACAAAAAGGTAAGTTACATTTTAGGGTGGTTAAATTATAACAGGACGCACATTCTTGAATTATCAAAGTTCGCCAAACAATAGCACACCGGAACACTGTTTCCTACGCCACATGTTATAACACTATATAATCACTTTCGGGTTATGTTAAAAAGGGGTAATTAAAGAGAATTTTATTTTACCCAAATGATAAATAGTTCTGTTGTGACTAGTATGATATTTGATAATCCGAAACCGATCATTTGACCCCTAGTTAAGAATCAAATGACCAAGAACATAATCTACTTATGCAAACACTAAGAAACCAACTATAATCAGTTTTATGATTGTTTCATTCAGGGACACCGGCTGATAGGAGGCCCACAAATGATTCAACTGAGTTTAGACGGGAAGCGTTTATATGTTACAAACTCATTATTTAGCAAATGGGACAAACAATTTTATCCGGAAGTTGTGGAAAAAGGATCCCACATGTTACAAATTGATGTCAACATTGAGAATGGTGGGCTTTCTATAAACCCTAATTTCTATGTTGACTTTGGAGCTGAACCAGATGGTCCTTGTTTGGCTCATGAAATGAGGTATCCAGGTGGTGATTGCACTTCGGATATATGGATTTAGATTTTAATAATCAAGCTCTTTGTGTTACTTGATTTACATGGTTTTATTTCTTGGTTGGGCTATGTAATTGTATTAGAAATAAAGTTTACGTTTTCTAGTTTTGTTTGTGATGATGAATATGCTGTCAGTTATGACGCATAGTGTCTTTATCCACCACTATTGCCGCCCAACTTGTTGCCATTAGCTGGCTAGCTGCCTTTCAACAAATATTGTGGGTAAACCATTTTCATACTTTTTTTTTTCTAAAATCTATTTCAACACGAGCCTGTTGGAATGGGTGGAACCTTGGGATCGTAAACCTAGTAGACACTTAGTCTGGCGTTCAGCTTCAGTAAAAGTCTTCGACTTATTTTTCCGTTGTGTTGTATTAGTACCAATAGGTCACGACTAGCCTGGTTTGGCGAGGTGTGGCAGCTCACAACTAATGAAGTTCCATCCTCCTTGACAAACATTGTTACCTCTCCAAGACTCTGCCGCCAATGACAACGGATACCCGAGGGCTCCGACGATATCGAGGAGGGTCACCACTTGCGGGTCACAATTTCCGAGAGTAACCGAACAATAACTATTCATAGTCAACTCTAAATCAACTTTTACACCATTATGAAACAAAGGTAGTGGACCTTGTAACCTATTGTTTTGTAAGGTAAGGTTGCCTAGCCTAGGGAGAGACATCAAAGAACTAGGACTACACCTGTCAAGTGATTATCACTAAGTTGCAAGTCGGCACTGGTGAATAAATTATCATATAGCCAAACTTGATGAAGATGAGTCATGGAAGAGATTACATGAAGATTACCAGAAAGTCCTTGTATTTGACTGTTGAGCCAAAGATTGAAAATTTTCAATTTACCAAAAATTGCAGGTAGGGTTCCGTTGAGATTGTTGCAAGACAAAAGGAGGTTTTGCAAATTGTGGAAAATTTTAAATATGTTGGTAATGGAACCCATTTTGCAAGCATCTTTAGCTTCAACATATGCAAACTAGTGTTGTGAGTGAGGTGGTCAGGGAAACTCCATGGCGACATATTCAGGTTATTGAAAATGCTAAAACTTTGGAAATTGGTGAGACCGAGAAAAAAAACCCAAAGGAATCAAAGTGGAATTGTTGTCGTCGAGATATACGTCTTCCAGGAGAGTGTGGTTAGATAAAATAGGTAACTTGCAGTAATGCAACTTAAGTTGAAGAGCCAGGGTCTTAAGATGTGTGAGGGTTTTTAGGTATAAAAGGAGAGCTCTGGTGAGTGATAACTAACGATAGGTAGACAATCCTTCAATTAGATCCATGAGAACACTCACAATGAATTCATCCGATTCCGGGGTTAAAAGAAAAGGCCGTGGACAAGAAAGCGATTAAAACCGCCTCTTATGATGAAGGGAAGGGAGCCGCATCGACCCTTTCAGTGGTTTTAGGCGCTAAATGCTGGAACTTGTCTTGAGGCGTCTTTGGCTTTACGAGAGAAAGGTCGCCGTAGAAAAAAAGTCTTTCTTCCCTCAACTCTATCTCTGTCATCAAATTTTAAAGAAATGGTTAAAAAATACCACTCCATTGGATTTATCATCTCTAAAACCTATCATCGAATTATAAAGGATTGCTATAGTAACCCATCAACTTTAGGGCCTACTATTCATTCTCCATCAAATTGTTGTGAATGTATAAAAAAAGAGAAAAAAACAATAAAATAGTACGTTTTTGACTCTAATTTGAAAGTCGTTACACATTTAACCAATTTACAACTAAGACATTGATGCATACATTAAGGTCCTCAATAACAAAGCTATCAATCAAACAATGCATTATTGACAAAAAAAATCAAAGTAACACCTTCAATTACCTATGTTTCTATGTCATGTCACATGAACTAAATATAACTTTTAGTATAACTAGTCGAAGGAGTATAATCACCTGTCATCCAATTTTTATTCCTTTCACCAAGTTGGCCTTTGCTAAACTTCCGACTCATCAGAAATCTCTTGATATATTGGGGGATTCCACTATGATACAAGTGGCCGCAACCTCGTAACTATGGTTTCCATTCCAGGTCTTTAAGCTGGGTCACGTGTAGTGCAGAAGTATGCCACCTCAGCAACTTTCATTATGCTTTGTTCTGTTTTCCAAAGTCTTTAGTGGTCACAGTCTTCCTAGAAGAGTCGAGTCTTCCTAGAAGAGTCGCAACTAATAAAATTTCATCCTCCTTGGAAAGCCGTTATTAGCTTCCCAAGATTCCGCCAATGACATTGGATACCTTAGGGCACTGGTAACCTAAAGGAGGGTCACTACATATGTGTTGCAAACACATGG
Organism: Helianthus tuberosus; assembly: GCA_030545235.1. NCBI lineage: Eukaryota > Viridiplantae > Streptophyta > Magnoliopsida > Asterales > Asteraceae > Helianthus > Helianthus tuberosus. Next base: position 746,764 of record JARYGA010060206.1, read on the forward strand.
GTAGCTAAACGGAAACTATTCGTACTTGACTTGAAATTCAAATTTTACACCACTTTGAAATACACGCAATGTACCTTGTAACTTAATGTTTGGTAAGGTAATGTTGTCTAATTTAGGACGAGACATAAAAGAATTAGGACTTAAAACTGTTAGTTGGTTATCCATAAGTTGCAAATCAAACATACTGATGCGTTTTGATAGATCCGATATATCATGAATGAAAACATTAGTTTGCAACCAAACTTGATTAAGTTGGGTCGTGAAGGAGATGTACCAGAGGCGTTGCTTCCAATTGTTAAGCCGTAGATTGAGACTTTCACGATTCACCAAAAGCTGCAAGTAGGGCTCTCGAGAGATTATTGTAAGACAAATGGAGGTTATTTAAGCTCGTTTAGGTTTGCAAGTATGGACAAACTTAAGAGGAGGTGGCCCGGCCATTGATAAGTGGGTGGTTGCCGAGAATGGGCTTATACTAGTTTATTGTATATACCATACACAATGACATTGGACACCATAATTAAATGTATTGGGAATTCAATGGTTGTGGATTCGAAGAATAAGAAAATGAGGTTGCAAAAATGATAGAAAGCGTAGCATTTTATGGTGTAATGTTAGTGTACAAAACATGAAAAAAAGCTAAAGACAAAACCGAATACCGTACCGTATATCTTCGGTCTATATCAATATGGTACAGTACCGTTAAATTTGTTGAACCGGTACAATACCGCATAATACCAATACTGAAATTGTGCTAAATTCAAAACCGAATAACGTACTGTATATGTTTAGTCGGCACCGGTATGGTATTGGTACAATACCGGTATTCGGTACGAAATTCCCATCCCTAACTTAAAATTAATAGTTTGCTAATAATGTATATCCCTTAAGCTATGTTTTTCCGTTCCTGGTGATTGCAACTTTCACCAATTGTGTGGCATGTAAAATAATAAAACCATATTAACATTTGTTGCTCCTTTCACCAATTGTGCGGCATGTAATTAGTGTGAGGTAGTTTGTGATTTTCCGTGGAAATGTTCGAACAATATATAATATTTTTTAGAAAAATGAAAAGTGAAATGTAAGTTTCTAATCATCTTCAGTTTTACTTACAAATTTCAAAATAAATGAACAAGGAAGCATTGACAGTTCAACCCAATGTTTTCAGAACCGGACCGTAGGTCGACCCGGTCGCCTTACGGGGTCAAAGGTCGGACCGGTCCGACCGGTTCGACCGGATTTAGGACCCGGATTACGTTATAAATTATATAAAAAAAATAATAAGTACAATCATTTTACATATATATAACTACAAAACTTTCAGAACTCCTAATAAACAATCATTTTATATATAAGTTTTTGTGTTTAGGATCTTTTTATCATCTATTATATGTATTTCTTTGATTACATACATGTTAAAAATAGTTTACATATGTTTAATTGCCAAAATTATATATATGTGTCATAACTAATTACATATATGTAAAAAAACTAGTTTACATATGTGTAATTATAAAATTACATATAAAAAATGATAAAATTACTCTTAACATGTATGTAATCGTAATAATACACATAATAAATGATAAAATTATCCTAAACATAAAAATATATAAATAAAAAGATTGTTTATTAGGAGTTCTGCGAGTTCTGTAAATATTTATGGTTCTGAAATGATCCTGGCCCTATAAGTAAAACCTATTAAAAAAGGTAAAGTAGATTTAAAAAAAAAATATAAGCATAAACATTGCTTTACACCTTAAAAAAAAAGATTTTTAAAAATTAAAATCAATCTTAAGGGTTACTATATGTATACTTCAAAATTGAAGGACTAAATATAAACTTTTTTATAATAAAACAAAAACTCTTAGTCTCTCTCTACTTTTACACTATCGTTTTCAGTCATCTTCTCCAAATGCATTTCTCCATTAAAGCTTTTATCATAAGCTTTATCATGAACCAAGATAAACCAAGCCCTTACTTTGGGCGCCTAACTTTCAGATGTCACCGGAGGAGGTCTCAGATGTCGCCGAAGGAGGTTGCAGATGTCGCCGGAGATTGCAGAAGTCGCCGGAGGAGGTTGCAGATGTCGCCGGCCCGACCCTACGCGAAGATCCGCCGGCCCGGTTCCCGGCCCGACCGCCGGCTCGCTGCAGAAACCGATTAACATAGTGGACCGGCCCGGTGTGCACTCCGGTTCCCGGCCGGCCCGGCCGGCCCGGTCCGGTTTTCAAAACATTGGTTCAACCTAAATACATAAAATCATCCATTTAATATGTTACCTAACCCATTTAATTCAGGAATAATGAATTTTAATAAACACCACTAGGGATGAGCGTATAGTACCGTGTACCGGTATTAAAATGGTACCGAAGTGGTACCATACATACCGATCATTTTTAGTCCTGTACCCAGTTTCTCACTTTTCGGGACCGGTACCAGTATTTTGGTTGATTTTCCGGTAAATACCAGTGCCGGTACCGTACCGTACCAATTATTTTCGGTACTGATACCCACTTTTCCTTTTTTTGGTATCGGTATTTTCGGTTCCGGTACTGGCTCGGTAGACCATGCCCATCCCAACTATTAGTATTTGGTCAACAACAGTCCTAACTACAGAATATCAACTGATGGTCTCACCTTTTAACCTATTTTCTCCAAATTAGCCTTTTCTAACTGAGTTCTAACCTAGCTAGTTTTTTAGTAACGTCGACACTACGTGACACCAACCTTTGTTACTTGATGAGGTGACTACTTATGTGGCACTCTCATCACCACCTCCACCTCCAACACCACCACCACTCACCACCGCGGCCATCAGCCATCACCACCACTCGCCACCACTTACCACCACGACCACCCACCACCATCAGTAGGGCTAGTATATCGTGTATACCTGTACATGATAATACACGAACACGATAATACACGATACACGAAATCCCATACACGAACACGACACGATAAGGTTTCATGTCCAATTTTCTATACACGAACACGAAATTTTTTTTAACAGGTATACACGATAATTACCTGTTAATATACCTGTTTACGAATGTTTCAATAATTACATATCTAGAAACCTGTTTAGTGAAACAAAAGTTGCAAAAAGTTCACAATAGGCTTAAATAATGCATAAACACATAATCCGTAACAAGTTTGAAACAAAATCCATAAATGACGAATCACAGAAGGTTTAAATAATTCATAACATTCATTCAAAAAAAATGTAAAGTTCACATGGGTCTTTCTTCTAAAATCTTCAATTCAAAGTTCACATGGGTCTCTCTAGAAAGATAAGTGATAAGATCATGTTTTCAAATCACATGGTCCCACTAAATTATATTTTTTATTATATTAAAATTCTTAACATGTATTAACAGGTACGAAACAGGTAAACATGTATTTTACCTAGTTTAGACACGAAAATTAACGGGTATTTTCGTGTCTACCTGTTTAGTACCTGTTACATGTTAAGGCCATACACGATACCTGTTAACTTCGTGTAGGTTCGTGTCGTGTATTTGTGTACGTGTCTAAAATTGCCAGCCCTAATAAGTGACTCTCAAAAACTCCAACCTTTCTGGAAAATCGCGAAATACCATCATCATTGCGTTCTCTCTACATTCAGCCGTCACACACCTCCATCCTTCGCGTCTGCAGCTCCACGCCGTCACCCTCACAGGAGTTCCTACTTAAATTGTCGGGCCACCGTTGAGTTCTCGCCGGAAAGTCGCATTGGTGGTGGTATTTTACGATTTTCTAGAAAGGTTGGGGGTCATGAGGGTGGCTGATGGTGGTGGGTGGTGGCTAATAGTGGTGGTGGTGGGTGGTGGTGGCAGCGGATGATGGTGGTGGAGGTGGAGGTAAGGTGGTGATGAGAGTGCCACATAAGCAGCTACATCATCAAATAACAAATGTTTGTGTCACGTCAGCGTCTACATCACAAAAAAACTAACTGTGTTAGACCTCAGTTAGAATAGGCTCGTCGAAAGAAAATAGGTTAAAAGATGGGACTATCAGTAGGTATTTTTATAGTTGGGACTGTTGTTGGTCAATTAGAAGATTATTAAAATCAATTATTCCTTTATTTTATAAAGCAAGATGAAAATTAACAAGCTAGGACTTTCAAATACATTTCTCCTCTCCTGCCACACAAACTTATAACTTATCATTTAATCTCATAATGTATAATGTTTAGCGCCGATTGTTTCAGTAGTATTTATGCAGGTCATGATGATGCACTAGAAAAGTTTTTATGGACATTTTCATCTATATGTGTGTATATACACATATATAGATGTTTTTAACTGTGAACAAAATGAATGATATCAGATCAAGCTCTATGTAAAACATTTAACTCTTCAGTCTTCACCAACCGTAACCTACATGCGCTATAATTGCGTTATTGCACTTTCACTAAAGTCTCCATACTTAGAACCAATTAACCATTACCGTAGATGACCAATCGCATATAATGTATATATCTATGAGCCCGGGGGGGGGGGGGGGGGGGTGGAGGCAACAATGAAATTGCAGTAATTTTAAATTTATTTTACTAATTTTGTGAAAATAACGTTAAAAGCAGCGAACGGTTAATTTACAACATGTGGTGGCGTTGATAGCCGAAAGACAAACGGGTACATGCACTAATCGGCCTTTGTCCCGATTGCTAAGTATTATGTGCCTTATGTCCAACATTTTATGCAAAACTACTATCGAGCCGGGGGTCATATTGAAAGCAGCCTCTCTATTCCTACAATGCAGGGGTAAGGCCGTCTACATCTTCCATCCAGTGACCCTACCTTGAATTTGCTATTGATTAAATTTACTGAGTATGATGATGACGATGATACACACACATAGATGGATATATCCATATCTCTACGAAAACAGATTTTGTTGGTCTAATAGAAAATATATAACAGACCAACAAGTAAATAAATATAGGCAAATTGGCCTGTAATAATCCCACCTACACCTTTTTGGCCAATAATAATCCCACCTCAGAATATTCCCCACACCAGTCCCACCTTTCAGATATTTTTCCCACACTGGTCCCCAGTTAAAAATCCCTAACTCAGTTAGTAAAATGGCTGATGTGGCAGATGATGTGTTAAAAACTGATTATTATTGGCCAAAAAGGTGTAGGTGGGATTATTATTGGCCAAAAATGTGTAGGTGGGATTATTACAGGTAATCAGTTTTTAACACATCATCTGCCACATATCTGCCACATAACCAGTTTTTAACACATCATCTGACACATCAGCCATTTTACTAACTGAGTTAGGGATTTTTAACTGGGGACCAGTGTGGGAAAAATATCTGAAAGGTGAGACTGGTGTGGGGAATATTCTGAGGTGGGATTATTATTGGCCAAAAAGGTGTAGGTGGGATTATTACAGGCCAATAAGCCATAAATATAATTAGTTTAAATTTGACATGATTTCATCGTTTTTAAAGTCAAAATGGATTTTCGTAAGTTAGTCTTAGCTAAGTAGCTCTTAAATAATCTTGAAAATTACCGTTGATGATTCAACTAAGGGGCTGTTTGGTAGCCTCTGAATGGTCATTAAGAAGCTACCTCTTAATGGAACCATTAAGAATTTTACCAATGAGAAGATAGAAGAATGTGACATGTGATGATTTACCATTCAGAGGTTACCTCTTAACCATTCAGACTTGAGGTTACCTCTTATTCATTCAGATGTTTTAAACCATTAAGAGGTAGCATCTGAATGGTCGATAAGAGGCTACCAAACAGCCCCTAAGTGTAAGAATTTGTTATAAAGTCAGAGATACTGATTTAATAATCCAAGTGGATGAAGCACTTGATCAACCAATTTAAAGATAGTGAAAGGTAAACTCATATGAAGAATTATAAAATTTAAAAGAGGTTCCTCAATTAATACGTAGAGTCCATCATTAACAACTTGCTTCCCCGACAACAATCGACATTAACTGAAAATTTTGACGTCCGATAGTGGAAAGGACGTGGTGCGTAAGGCGCTATAACTTCACTTAACTCCATTCCTAGCTTGCTTGCTACAATAGTCTGTTGTTCAAAGACCCGTACCTCAAAATCTTGCCATTATATTCGTAATTTGCGTCAATATAAAAACCACAATCTCAATGATCTAGCAAGAGTAGTGTTTCCATGTAGGAACCAGCATAGTGAGAAAATTCATTATCAGAAATCCGAGTATAATTAATGTCTTCTGAGTGGAGTTCATGAACAAAGATGTCATGTACCTTGTAATCAGCTCTCATTGCAAATATTGGTTCATTATTCTTCCTGAATCCAAGTACCGATCGTATTGATGCATCCGGTGATCTTATGGTAAATAGCTTTGTACACGAGTTTGGAACACCATGCTCCATCATCCATACACCATAAACTCGTTTCTCAGCCTCCTTAACAATTTCAACCACAACGAGAGACTCTTTAAGCTTAGACATAACCACATTATCGTTAGGGGCAAGGGCTAAAGTATCAAGGAGTGATACTTCCATAAATTCTTCCCTTGTCATATCAATTGACACAATTAGATTATAGCCTTCAAATCAAGTTGTCATCATGCTAACACTAATGACATCAATAGCAAGCCAATAGATAAACCCATCTACAACTACCTGATTCCACGTCAACTTAACTGCGTTACGCGGTCGATTGCTAGTGATTATACTTCTCCAAGCCTCTGAGCTCAGTGTATAAACCTCAACTTGCCAAAGGGTGAAACTTATAGTCCCCAACAGTGGCGGATCCAGGAATTTTCTCATGGGGTTCGGAATATTTTTAAAGACTTTAGGCTCCTAGGTATATAAAAAAATTCGGTTCATATCGGGTCGGGTCATGTAAAACAAAAGAATATCAAGCTAAAATTTATATAATCATCAAAAACACGTCAAACGTTGTTACAAACATATTTAAAAATGTCGCCCTACGGGTTTTCTTTTTTTGAAATCTATCCAAACATCATCTAGAGCTACTTTTCTAAGCAAGCCTTTCTATATATAACAAAACAATAACACCATTAAAAACAACACTAAACACTTAAAGTTTTAAACAATCATCGCCAAACTTCATAATTTTAAATTTTGATTTCAAGCCCTAGTTGTTGATTCCTTGTAACTAACCATTTAAACAAACTAAAACAACAAAATCACCTTACTAAAAATTTCAAACCTTTTACAACTCTACTTCTCCTAAAAATCCAAATAAAACATAGGGTAAATTACACTTTTCGTCCTTTATGTTTGTATCAGATTGCAATGGATAGCCTTTAACTTCAATAATTACAGTCACAATCCTTTATTTGGAAAACCTATTACACCCTACGTCCTTTAGCACTAACCAGGTTAAAATTTTCAGTTAACTATAGCATGTGCCTTGCACATGAGTGTATGTTAGTAATTTGACCTATTATATTTAAAAACATAAAAAGATTTAATATCAAAACCCTTTTCTCTCTCTCCACTCTCTCTCCATCGCCTCTCTCTAACCTTAAATCAACAATTCAGACAACACAACCTACATCTTTCTATTAACCTCTTTAAATTGCCAATCTGCAAACAATTCCAATCCTTTATCAACCTCTTTCCATCTCAAATCAATTCAAATCCATTAAAACCAATAAACAGAGATCTAATTTGATAACTGAAACCCTAACCCTAGTTCTCAAATGATCATCTTTTCTGCACCTGAATCACATCAATTCCAATCCTTTATCAACCTCCCCCCTTTATGTTTTTGAGGATGAAAAATAAATTATGACTTTACAAAAGCAATTTTACCTGTCTGCAATCGACAATACAATTCCTGCATCAGTTTCTGGGAGTATATCACCAGAAAATCGAGGCGGTTGAGATGTCAGACATAGCGAGTGATGCAGCTTCACAAGCAATCTGAAGCCTATCTTCACTTAGCCCTAGGGCCGACCCAAGTTCACTAACGGTACTCACGACCCATATTAGTTTGTTTTTCCTGGAGAGAGAAGAAAAGGTGGTGGTCGACGATTCATGAACTGGTTGACGGTTAGGGTTTGGTGGTGGATGATGCGATGGTGGGTGGATGAATGGTGATGGTGCGGTTGCAAGGGTGGTGGGTGGGTGGTTATGGTGGAAACGGGTGGTGGTGCTGATGGAAAGAGGTTGTGGTGGTTATGGTGGAAACAAGTGGGTAGTGAAAGGAGATAGTGTGGTGGTCATGTTTTATTTTTTATAATTTAAATAGATTGGGGTAAAGAGACATAAATGCCCTCATGTGCAAGGCACATGCTAACTTTAACTGAAAATTTTAACTTAGTTGGTGCTAAAGGACGTAAGGTGTAATGAGTTTTCCAAATAAAGGATTGTGACTGTAATTATTGACGTTAAAGGTTATCCATTGCAATCTGATGCAAACATAAAGGGCGAAAAGTGTAATTTACCCCTAAAACATAATAACAACTTACATAATTGAACCATACCCGATTGCGTGATGTTCCTGCTGTTTGCGTGGGAAGGGTGGTCGGATATCACTTTTCTCCGGAGAAAAACAAGGGAAATCAATCGCCTGTGGACTGTGGTTTACATGTGGGTCTGGGGATCGCAGAGAGCGGGAGCCGAGAGAGAAGGGGAAAGGGCGGTGGGTTTGGTAATTATATATTTGTTCAAATTAGAAAGGATTGGGCTTGGGTAGTTGGGTTATGTATTCTTTATCGGGCTAAAGAAGTAAAGGTTAAGTGATTGTTAATTGGGTTAATTTAGAGTGGTTAATAATTATATAAATGAGTAAATTTCAAAGTTCGTCCTTTATGTATGTCTAAAATATCAAAATATGTCCTTTATCTTTAATATCTTCAAGAAACATACTTAATGTTTGAAAAACCAATCAGGTTATGTCCTTTAGTCATAACACAATTAGTTTTCATGGTTAAAGTTGACTAAGTCAATCCCACATAAGGGTATTTTAGTCATTTTATCCTAAATATTATAATAAATCATTATAAAAAACAATAAATAAAACCAATGTGTGAGGTTTCTGAATGTTGACTTTTGAATCTTATATCTTCAAAATCGATTTACACGTGAATTATTCATGTAATAGATCAATCCATTCCAACCCAATCCTAAACCAAAATCCTTAAAGTGAATGATCATCAACGTCACCGTAACAACCTTTCTCCAATGGCGGCTCACCGGAAAATCATCCAAGATCCATCAAATTCCACCACTGGATCCGTAATCTGCACAACCGATTGCGACCCACTAAAAGACCCCTCCATCAATTGCCTCTCTTGTGTTTTCAACGAATCATCCTCCCCGCCACCACCATCGCCGCCGTACACCAGCGGTTACATCCTCAGCCACCACCACACTTCAGCCAAACAAACCTACAATCAAAATCAAACATACACAGGCCTATTTGTGTTATACCTGATAAATGATCTGAAACAAAATCAAACCCAATAACCATATGAGAACCTCCCACCGCCACCTGACCACCGCCGCTGCCGACATGTTTCGCACTCATTACACCCGATAACTGATGCGGAACGTTCAGCTTGGCATTATATCGAACACGTGATGTGGGTGTATCCTGACACGGGAAAAGGGGATCTGGGTGTTGTTTGTTGGGTCGATTACTGAGGTTATGGTGAGTGATCGAGTGTCGAGAAGAAGGTCGCCGGTGTGGGGGTTGGATAGGGTGAGTATGGCGGAAGATAAGATGGTGGAGGAGGAGAAATCGAAGTAGAGTGAGAGGGAGATGTGGGTTGTTAGTGGGTGGGTTGAATCGGTGAATGAGTGTGGATCGATTGGTGCCATTGTTGGGGTTTTAGGGTTTGCAGGTTGGTTGAAGATGAATTGAGACGAATGAGATTATATATATTGGTAGGTAGAATGACATTAATGCCCTCATGTGCTTCACATGTGACCCGACTTAACTGGGAAAACAAACAAGGTTATGACTAAAGGACATAACCTGATTGGTTTTTCAAACATTAAGTATGTTTCTTGAAGATATTAAAGATAAAGGACATACTTTGATATTTTAGACATACATAAAGGACGAACTTTGAAATTTACTCTTATATAAATTAGGAATTTAGGTTGTATTTTAATACAAATCAGAGTTTACTTAATAAATTCATAAGATTTTTTTCTAAGGTGGGGGGTCGAAAATTTCCAAGGGGTGCGGACGAAAATTTCCAAAGGGTGGGTCGGAATTTTTACCGGAAATTAACACTGAAAATTTTCTTTTCAATGGGTGCGCCCGCCCACCTTGGCCAAGGGGTGGGTACGCCCCCGGTGCCCAAGTTCGGCATATACTATCACTAAAGTTAATCTTGACAAGGTTAGGATCACTAGTGTGAGGACAAACCCCAAAACAAAAAACAACTCTAGAGTCCCACTTTAACACATAAGGAACATCAATAGCAACCGATTTTCTAATTGAAGGATTCCAAAGAACAGCCATGTACATGATTCTTCCAGGCTCATCTGGATCTCCACGAAAAGTGTTTACGCAGAACAAGCCTTGAGAGCTACATAGTGCAATGGGTCTGCTAACTTCGGCTGCAGGATCAGGCAAGGAACACCTGTGTTCGGGGAAAGTTTCATCGTCAACAACTGACATATATTTTTGTCTACGATTTTCTAGAGAAGTAACTTAATAACAGAAGCTGCTGGTGAGTGTGGCTGACGCTGTAATCAATAACAAATTGAGAACTATCGATCAAAGACTACCATGTTTTTGAAACAGATCTAAACTGCAGAATTGCTTTGGTTGGAAGCCTTGTCATGATTTCAAAAAGTACCTAAATATGTAGAGCGATTTTTTTCCAGTCCAGCTTCTAGTACTTTTTGAACGCGTAGCTTGACATGCCTGGATTCGTTGATAACACCAGATCAGTGGCTGCGTCCTTTGAGTTCTAAGGGTCGCTGAACAAGAGTCGCTGCCAAACTTAAATGGTTCAAAGATGGCATAAAACGTTGGCTGGCTAGCTATGGAAATGGCTAAGGACGAAGAGCTGCTCAAAACAGAGCAACAAGTGGAAGAATTGTAAGACATTGTTGAATACAAGCCTTTAACCGAGTCTGAAATCAATTCCCGTCTTGATTCCAAGAAAACTATACTTGAATGAGAATTGAAAAACAAGACCTCTTACAGAAGTCGCGGGTCAAATAGGGGCAGTTGATGGTGACAAGAACACTAGGTTTATCATGGGATCATATATAGCAACATTAACTGTATCCAAATTAGGAACAGTTGATGCTTGATTCCAGACCAATCGTCCTTTCACCCATTAGTAACCACAATACCCCTATATAAATCAAAAGAAAAACAATATAAATCAAACCCCCTCATTTTGGTCACCCTCTTTGGTTATCTAATTTATATTAAAAACATACTTGGTTAGGACCTATATACTAAGGTCGGCCTTTGTATTCCTACTTTCTTTTTAGGCTCAGTTTGTCGTCTATAGGACTATTATAACCATCGTATTCCGCCATCACTATCCCATGAGCGGAGTGAGAGAATTCCGACCCCAAGTGGGATATATAACAATATAGAAAAAACCACCATCAATTAATAAAAACAATTAAAGCATGCCACAACCACTCCAAAACCTAAATACCAATCAAATGACCTATTAGATTCATATATAATCAATTAACTATATATGGATGTTATTAAATTATACATACACGCATATATATAGATACATATGTGTACATATGGAGTTTGTTGTAAAAATAAATATTTTATTTAACAGACAAAATAATAATGGCAAATCAGTAAATTTAGTTAGTTTGAAATTGAAGTTTCATTGTTTTTAAAGTTAAAGTTGTATTCTGGTAACTTGGTCTTAAAAATAAATATTTTATTTAACAGACAAAATAATAATGGCAAATCACTAAACTTACCCGATACGCGCTATAAGTGCACTTAATTCCATTCCCAGCTTGTCTTCTACAAAAGTCTATTGTTCAAAGATTCATGCCTCACAATCTTGCCATCATATTTGTAACTACATCAAAATAAAAACTGACATCTTAATGATCTAGCAAAAGTAGTGTTTCCATGTAGGAACCAGCATAGCCTGAATATCCATTGCAAGAAATCATAGTACAATTGATGTGTTCCGAATGGAGTTCATGAACAAAGACATCATGTGCATCTTGATCGGTTCTCATTGTAAATATTGGTTCATCATTGTCTCTAAATCCAACTACCGCTTCCATTGATGCATCTGGTGAGTTTATGGTGAATACCTTTGTAAAGGAGTTTGGAACACCATGCTCCATCATCCATATACAATAAAATTGTTTCTCAGCCTCTTTAACTATTTCAACCACAACGAGAGACTCTTTTAGCTTAGAAATAACCAAATTATGGTTTTGAGCACGGGCTAAACTATCAGGAAGTGCCACTTCCATAAATTCTTCACTTGTCATATCAAATGACACAATCAGATTATACCCGCCAAATCCAGTTGCCATCATGCTAACACTAACAACATCAACAGCAAGCCAATAAATAAAGCCATCTATAACTACCTGATTCCACGTCAATGAAATTGAGTTACGCAACTGATTGATGATAGGTATCTTTCTCCACGCCTGTGAACTCAATGTATAAACCTCAACTTGCCAAGGACTGAAAGTTATAGTGTCCAAGTTGGGCATACTGTAAGTAGATTTAATCTTGACAAGCTTAGGGTCACTCGTGTGAGGACAAACCCCAAAACCAACAACAACAAGAGAGTTTCGATCTAACTCATAAGGTAAAACAATAGCAACCGATTTTCTAATTGAAGGGTTCCAAAGAACAGCCGTCTTGATGAGTCTTCCAGATTGTTGTGGATCTCCATGAGTAGTGTATACACAGAACAAGCCTTGAGAGCTACCTAGTAATGTGGGTCCGCTGCCTGCGGGATCAGGCAGAGAACACTTGTGTTCGGGGAAAGTTTCATCGTCCATAATTGAAACGTATTTTTGTTCAATACTTTCTACCGGACAGTAACTTACTAACAGATGGTGCTGGTGAGTGTGGTTGACGCTGTAATCTACAACAAACTGAGAACTATCGATCAAAGACTTCCATGCTTTTGAAACGGTTCTGAACAGCAGCAGTGATTTGGTTGGAAGCCTTTTCATAATTTCTTCTTGGAGTGCAAAAGGTATGTTGTCTGACATTTTGATTGCTGAAATATAAAGATAACAAAATAGATAGTTGACAGTTTCTCCGATATATATGTTTGTTGGTCAAGTAGAGAAAAGTACCTAAATTAGAGAGATGTAGCACTGTGAATGGCAATCTCTTCCTACTTACGATTCAGTGTTTGATGTCTGAGCGATGAACACAAGTTAGGGTTTTAAAGGTTTGAATTTTGAACAACGAAGTGAATCTGCCACCAATTTAGGGCTTGAAAATGAACGATTTCATCAGGAAAGTGAATTTGAGTATCTGGGCCATCTTAACGGTAGCCCATTAGTTTTATACTATTTGTTCTATTTTATTTTTAAGTATTACGATATAAGATATAGGAGTTAATTATTGTTTTTGTCCCCAAGGTTTGTCAAAAATCACTATTTCAGTTCATTAGTTTAAAAATTGTGATTTCAGTCCCTGTGGTTTTACTTTCGTAACCATTAACAAACCTCAGGGACGAAAACAGTAATTAACTCTAAGATATAGTTTTCATAATTTATTTAATCGTTATTTAATATCTTATTTGATTATTGAACAAGGAGGTTGGCTTTGTGGAGGGGCCCATGGCTATGAAGGCCCATGTAAAAGTCCTGCCCATTGAGATTGGGTCCAATTTTGAGGAAACACAATATATGGATACTGTTGAGATGGCTGACCATAACCACCGGAGCCACGACCACCACGACCATTGGCCGAGCGACCGCGACCCCTTCCCTTCCGGCTGCGTCCTCTGCCACGATCAGAGGCGGAGTAGGAGGAGCCGTCACGATTGGTGTGTGGAGCCGACGACACAACTGTGGCTAGCGCTGTGGCAGAGACCTGTGAAGCCCGAGTCGCTTGCCGGTTCTTTTTGTTTTCTTCCAGGTTCAGCTTGGATCTAACTTCATTGAACGGTGGTAGTGGGTCATGGTTTTGCAAAACGGTGGAGATGCGATCGTATTGTTCCGTGAGTCCCGTCAAGATCTTGATGACGAGCACATGGTCAGCGACTGGAGCACCAACACTTTTCAACTGATCAGCAAGGTTTTTAGCATGGTCACAGTATTCTGACATAGAAGAAAAATTATCGAGGGACAGATTTGCAAACTCTTGGCCGTGTTGTCATTAAATTCACTTTCAACGGCGGTCCAAGCATCGTGAGCGGTCTGACCTGGCTGTAAGATGATGTGAAGAAGAGGTGCAGAGATGGTGGCGTATATCCATTGGAGTACAACAACGTCCAGTTGGGTCCATAGGGTGTCAACCGCAGCTTTGGCGGCAGCCGCTGTATCGGATGAGTCCGCAACAGGTTTGGTATCGGGTTGTTTGGGAGACAAGTGGTCAAGCACTTCATAGATTTGACAGTGCACTTTGAATACGGTTTTCCAGGTAGTGTAGTGTGTGGAGTCTTTCTCCAGGATGATGGGGACGTGAGTTTTGATGTTAGAAACGGTGAGAGTAGGGTGAAGTTTGGACTCCATAGTTAGAGAAGAGAGGAGAAACGGGAGGGAGGAAAAAAAATAGCCGGTAGCGGCGGCGATAGGGTTAGGGGGATCGAAGAAGGCTTGATACCATGAAGAATCGATATTCAACCATGCCTTTCTCATCATTTATAATCGTATAAATAGATACAAACATAATCTCCTATTTTAGGGGAGATATTTACTTAATCAATTACAATTGTACAAATAATCTATTAATTATAACAGTAAATGGTAGCCCATTAATTACTTATACTACTTGAGAGTCCAACCCAGCTTCTCAGATTGCTTATCAGATCATTCAAGATTATGACTCGGGCCAGTGACGTAACATTGCATATATCTTGGAGTTAACGAAAGAGCTTGGTGAGATACATAATACATTGATCATGTGTCCTATTTGAGGAAATATATCGTAGATGAGCGGTGTATGTTGGTTGATAGGTTGAATCGCATGAAGGAACCCATTCCTATCCTTGGTCTTTTTAGAGCAAGAACATTAACCAAGTAAAGTTCAACACTAGGATGTTAAAGTACTAACCGCATTTCTTTTCTCCAATTATATTGGTCTCTTCAAACAGAGTCGTATGAGGTTTAGTGTATTCGAAATAAACTTTAAAATCTACTTCTTTTAATTCTTTTTTTCTTATTTATAACGGGGAGCATGGATAAATACGGGGGGAGCATGCTGTTCATTGTAAGGAGCTCCCTGGTTTCAAATATCGGCATGACTGGGTGAGGGATGTTTTGGGGGATATCTTGAGGAGAGCGGGGATTTCTGCCAAGAAGGAGACCCCTGTGAATTTCCTTACAGATCCCATGGAAGGGAGATCTACATTTAGACCAGCGGATCTGCTCGTCTTTGGCTGGGAGGGAGGGAAACATGCTTGTGTGGATCTCACAGGAGTCTCCCCTTTAGCTGGTTTAAGGGAAAGCGGGTTTGTAGCAGGACAAACTATAAGGAAAGCGGAATAAAAAAATGTGGATAAACACGTTAAAGCCTGTGCTGATAACCAACATGCATTTATCCCCTTCGCCTTTGACACCTTTGGCTCCCTAGCTACAGAAGCTATCCGTTTGTTGACTAGGGTCCAAAAGGTTGTCCACAACAGTTGCTCATCAACAGGAGGCAGGGGTTTGTCTTTAATATGCTAGGGTTTGCTATTCAGAAAGAGGTAGCGGCGCAGCTTGTTGCTCGCTTACCTGCGATATTGATGTAATTCGGCCAGTTCACGTATAATATAAAATCTACTTTTACTTCAAAAAAAAAAATTTTTAACAAAAAATATCGAACATATAGATTAAAGATAGACTCGATTTTTAGAATTTTACATGTGACTTATACCTTTTATCTTTTCTCGTATTACATTTGATTTCATCATTTGCTTTAAGTTTATATTTAAGGTACATGTTCATTAGAGCACACGGGGTGGTCCATTATACCACCCCCATCACTCGTTGAACCATCACGAAACACCGCCGCCGGACCCCCCCATACCGTGTGAAAAAGAAAACGCGTTGAACCTATAACGCGTTGAAGTTTGAAAAATTGGACCGTTTGATTGATTTTTTGACTATTTTTAAACGGTAATATTCATTAAAAAAAAACTTTAAACCATTTATCTATTTATATCTCTATTTTAAACCATTTTACACACACCAATCTACATCTTTTAAACCATTTTAAACCCATTTCACACAATTTTTATATCTTTCTCAAATGGAATTCCCTACGGATTCGACGTTTCCGATGTCTAGCGATAGTGATACCGAGTCGTCTTCCGACAACGAAACGCTAAAATATTTTGTGTCGGTGTATAACGAGCTTGATGCCGAGTCGTCCCGCCCAAAGATGAAGATGGTCGACCGTGATCGTATACGTGCCAAAGAAGTTTTGATGAACGATTATTTTGTGGAAAATCCGCTCTACAATGCCGAAACGTTCAGAGATCGGTTTCGTTTACCCAAAGAATTATTTTTAAAGATTGTTGGAGACATCGAAGCAAGCGAGGAATGGTTTCAAGAAGGTTACGATGCGAGGGGCAAACCAAGTTTCACGCCGATACAAAAATGCACGTCCGCCATTCGCCAACTAGCGACAGGTAACCCTCCCGATCAATATGATGAATACCTAGCTATGTCGGAAAGAACTTCACGTGAATGTTTGCAATTTTTTTGCAACGCGGTCATTAAGTTGTATGCTAACGAGTTTTTACGTAAACCGACGAGCCATGACATCTCACGTATTTACGCCGCACACGAGGCTAGATGGCATTTTCCCGGGATGCTCGGTAGCATCGATTGTACACATATCGAGTGGAAAAATTGTCCAAGAGAATTGTGAGGGGCGTATGTTAGGGGAGACATCAAAAGACCAACCATCATACTAGAAGCGGTGGCGTCGAATGATTTATGGATTTGGCATTCGTATTTCGGTGTTCCAGGTTCAAACAACGACATCAATGTGTTGCACACGTCGCCGTTGTTCCAAAGCGTAACAGATGGTACCGCACCTTCCTCTCCTTTCTATGTTAACGGTCGACATTACAGACGAGCCTTTTTTCTTGTGGATGGTATCTACCCGTCTTGGTCTGTTTTTGTGAAAGCTCCCTCATTTCCTGTCGAGGCTAAAGAAAAGGTGTTCAAAAAATTGCAAGAATCGTCAAGAAAAGATGTTGAGAGGGCATTTGGTGATTTAAAGGGTAGATGGGGTATACTACACCGATCGGTTCGTGCGACGAGCAAGAAATCAATACATAGCATAGTGTATGCATGTATCATAGTGCACAATATGCTGATCAAAGAAGACGGACGTGCAATATCCCCGGATTGGGTGCCGGATCCTCCTACACAAGTTCAAGTTCCACAAGATATCCATCTACAATTGTGTAACGAAGAAACTCACTTTCGGTTGAGATACGATTTAATCGAACTAGTAGGTTCTCTAGGTTTGAAGTTTCATGATTCGGACGAGGAGTAGGTTTTTTTTTTTTTTTTTTTTAAATTGTATGTTTCTTGTGGCACCTGAGGAAAATCTGCATCAATCTTGATTTATCACTTCACTTCTCTGCGATTACATATCAAATTTCGGGACGAAATTTCTTTCAAGTTGGGAATGATGTGACAACCCCGAACTTTAAGGTTAGTGTCTTGTTCTTTTTGCGAACCCGATTTCTATTGTTATTCTTTTCTTTCTTGTCTCGTTTTTTTAAACTGGTTCAACACCCGTGACTCTGTTAAACGTGTTAGGATTTAACGTAGCGAATAATGAGTATTGGGCCAACCCGTATGTTGAATTTAGAGTGGGCCGCACCATAAAGTCTCGAAATTAAGCCTGTTCTCCTAAATTGTCTTTGTTATTAAATCCATTTCACTTGGGCCTAAGCCCATCTTCACGGTTAAGTAGGAACCGCCCCACATGAGAATATTGATATACGTAGCCTTTAATCAAGAACCCTATTCTCCCTCAACATTCGCACGAATTACAGCAGTAACCCCCACCCCCTCTGATCGAACTGCGGCAGTAGAAGCAAACCCCTCCCCAAGTCGAGATCACCATCACCATACTTCCCATATTATCTCGGTTAGCATCACTTATGTTTGCTTAGATTTATTGATTGCTTGTAGTATACGTGAACTTGCCTGATTCTTGGTTGATTAGGGCATCGATACATGGTTGTGTGGTTTATGTATGTATATGATAATATGTGGTGTTTGGTTCAGCATGATGATGATTAGGGAAATATGATTTAATAACACCTTCAGATCATAACAACTAACACAAACTACGACACAACTCAAACATTCAGTTTTGAGTTAATTGTATTTGATTTTTTTTTCATTGGACCTCAATTGTAATATGATGTGATGACTGACAACGTTATATAGATCACATGTAATTCTGACAAAGTATTGGAAAAGTGGCTGACTATTATTAATTAATTTCAAGTCACCTGCAAATTGATAAGGATCTGATCACATAAAATAATGATTAGACCGATAATAACATATGTGTTCAATTAGTGGGCTGTTGGAAACAAATCAATAAACCCACATAATGTAAGTGGGCCGAATACTTGGGCAGGCTGTACATTGGTTGGGTTCATGAAACATAATATGTTGGTGCTAATTAAATGTGTGTTGAAGTTTAATGCTTATTGAAGTAGACTATCCAGGTTAGTGATGATCGGCCCAGTATGTCATATATGTGAATAGGGTATAGTGATTTGTGGTAGATCAAATAGCAAGAACTGACACAAGTAATAGTGCAATGCCATTGGGTTTGTATGATTTATTGTGGGCGGTATATATAAATATATATGTTTGGTTATCCAACAAGAGGATTGGGCTTAACACATAATGGGCTCAATTTACAAAGTTATGGGCTGCATGAGAAACCATCCGGATGGAAATCATTCGGGTGCTGGGCTGAGCCGAGTACGGTCTAGATTTGGACGAGTTGGTGTGGCAAAGATGTGATTAACTGGAACATTTGTTGTAATTTGTGTGACAATGCGTGCTAAGTTTAACCATATTCGCGTAGTAACAGTATGTGATCTACTTGAATAAATAACTGACTGGTACTGAAATCACAATAGGATTGGATTGATCAAATTACGAACACATACGCTAACCTTACCGAGCAAAACCAAGGTGAGTTCACTGCACTTTTCTAAGCATGCGTCCCGGTGGGTTGGGACATCTAGTAAACGTTTCTAAAGGGAATACTGGGTAAACTATTATTTGGGATGTTGGTTATTGAACACAAAATCGATCATCTACCGTGTTGCCTGTAAGGCAATGAGGTAACTAGTTGATAGCGCTATTAGGTTTGACACCCTCACACCGGGCCGTAAGGACGGGCGTGATCTAGTTACCTGGACATCATTACCAATGCTTGGTTAGGGGCATTGGGGTTGGGCACACTCCCAGGTTATATTGGGCACACTCCCAGGTTATATTGGGCACACTCCCATGGTATATATTGGACACACTTCCAGTATATAAGACTCTCCTACGTTAATAACAATTTCAAAACGAAACGATGATTTGACTTAACAGATATCTGGTAACTACACACATTAACAAAACTTTGAACTCACCAGCGTAGTCTGACACACTTGTTTGCATGCTTGTAGGTCATTATTGAAGGTACTATGGGACTTGCTATCTGAAGCGGCTGGAGTGGGCATGGTCTTAACGAACATATATATTTGATTGGTTTATTGATACATACATACTTTATTGCTTCCGCTGATTACTTTGGTTTCCGTTTAAAGTTACAGACAATATTCTATTTACAATCAAGTACTTTATCATTTATTCGAATGCGTTTGATGTAATTAGTGGCTCGTTGTTGGATCGTCGCACTCCTAATAGGGACATACCCTAGGTGGGAATTTAGGGGTGTGACAGTTTGGTATCAGAGCCACTGGTTATAGAGAACTTGGTTTTAAAAACGTTTTCATAAAACCAGACTATAACCGAACTGATCCGAAACCGACCATGACACTCAGCTCCAGATTGCAAGGTTCGTCTCTTGTTTACTATTGCATTGTATATCTAGTGTTTGCTTATGAATGACATCACACGTGAATACACACTTGGCACTACAGTATGAACTTCTATGTTACCAACCCATGTTACGTGTTTTAAGAGTGCGACTCTTCTTGAACTTTCATAATCTATGTCGTGGTGTCATCTGTCTTATTGCTCGAATTCGGGAAACCTTTTAGCGCGAGTTGAGGGGCACTGAGATAAGCATGCAAATTGCCTTATTATTATGGGTGCACACATAATAATAATGTAGGGTGCATGTGAGTCCCAGTGAGGCTTAACGAGTGTGAGAGGGGTTCCGCTCTGTTAGTTGATGTTATGTTAGAACTCAGCAGTCTATAGGAGTCATAGCAGTGATTGTCTCCTACTCAAACATGATCTTTCCACCCCTTTCTGAATCCTTACGAATCTCGATGCTACCGAGCATTACCTGAACACCCATCTGAACGCCTAGCAAACTGGATAGAATGTTAGGTGCTTGTACGGACATCCATGAGTTGGATGTCACAGCGTCGAATGTTTGGTCGATACCCTTCTCACTCCTCTTCTTTGGTTGGAACTCAGTATATTGGCGCCATAGATCCCGAAGTGC
The DNA here is from genome assembly GCA_030545235.1 of Helianthus tuberosus. Lineage (NCBI taxonomy): Eukaryota > Viridiplantae > Streptophyta > Magnoliopsida > Asterales > Asteraceae > Helianthus > Helianthus tuberosus. Next base: position 767,570 of record JARYGA010060206.1, read on the forward strand.
GATCACTCCTGCAACACTCTGGAAACATACCGTGCGTTACCCAGTTAACTTGCAAGAACGATGGACAGGAAGATGAGCGTAGAGCCTCACCAACCTCAGTATCAGAACGACCCTGATTACTGGCAGCAAACACCAGCGAACTGACTTCAATTGAATTTTCAACCCTAGTCAGCGACTCATGGGAGTCAACTTTTACGAATCAATCGGGACATTAGCGATGGCAACAAGTTATAGTGTGGAATGTCTGACAACCAGCATCGTGAGCAGCGCGATAGGACGTGACACAAAATGCGAATAGGTGGACTTGATTGGTGAAAGATCGTAGGGCTCAGTTTCAAGCAACGACATTAGGGGCAACAGTCATGGCGACATCAAGGTACTCGTAATCGTAGTCTACAGCATGGAAACGAAGGTGACATTGACAGGGATTGACCGTTGCTAAGTCAAGACGTCAACAACCAAGGGAATAATGATAGTAATGGGAACCCTCGCAACCGTAACAACAACACTGGAAATGATGCTCGTGGAAGGACATTTAGGATTGGCGTAGGCGACGCCAGGCATAACAGCAACATGGTAGCTTGTATGGGTAGCTGTTCATTTCGTCCCTATTCTGCTTGACCCTGATACTTCTTGAAACCAAACCTGATGTGGAATCGGCTGATGCCAAGTCAAATGAAAACTCATATGTTCGTTGGGGTGTAAACTCGACCTTGTGGGACAAGTGTTCAACATCGGCCTTCCTTCTACTACCCCTGATGGTTACAATGCAGTAGTTAGTGTGAATTGGTTATCCAGGAATCACGCAGATATACCTAGTGAGGAGAAAACTTTGGGTGGAGATTCGTTATTTGTTCTAAAGCATAGTGCAAAAGTTAGCATCATATCAGCAATGAAGGCCCAGAAGTGTCTACGGAGGGAATACCCCGCTGTGTTAGCAGCCGTTACTGATAATAAGGCTAAGGAAAATAGGATCGAGGATCCACCAATTGTTATGACCCATCTCAGTGTGCTATTCGAGGAACTTTCAGGTTTACTACCACAAGTGTTAGTCGGAATCCCAGTTGATCTCACGCCAGAGGCAGCTCCGAATACTCGTACTCATACCGTCTTGCACCAGGAGGGTTGCAGGAACTATATAAGCTACTACGAGAACTGTTGGACGGGAGTTTTGTCAGACCTAGTTTTCGCTTTGTGAAGCCCCAGTTATATCCATGAAGATAAACCTTTTCGTATGTGTTCTGATTATCGAGAACTTAACAAGGTGGCAGTCAAGAACCGTTTGCCTCGACCAGGTATTGAAAATCCGTCGACTAGTGGGAAGGACAAGCTTCATTCGAGGATTGGCTAACGAATGAGCTATTGTCAGAGGGAAATCCAAGGGGAGGATGCTCCTAAAACGGCATATCAAACGCAATGCGGTCATTGCGACTTTGTAATCCATGACCTTTGGGGATTAACCAACACACTGGCAGCTATACGGATCACATGAATCGACCGTATTTATTGAGGACGTCCTGAACCACTTCCAGGAGAAAGGAACACCATGGGCGGTATTTGTATCCTATCTTAGAGATCCCGAGAGAGGGGCCACTATACGCGAAGTCTCGTTACGAGTAACTTCTGGATTCGAAAGGTACATATTTTTCTTGGTCACGTAGCCGCCGAAGAGGGAATACACGCGGATCTCGCTAATATCCATTCTGTTAGAAATTGATCGACACCGAACATCCCTTTGGGGGTACGGCAAACCTTTGGTTTCGCAAGATACAATCGCAGATTCATCGCAGGATTTTCAAGGATTTGGCAGCTCTAACCTCTTTAACACAGCAGTGTGCTGTGTATCCGTGGGAGACGAAACAGGAAACGTCTCTTCAAGCTTTTGAAAATCAACACTACCACGTACTGAGTATCGTCTTTACCTGAGGGCACGAATGATCTAGTGGTATATCATGGATGATGGTTCGAATCAGAGTCCCAGTTACACGCCGATGCAACACGAGAGAGTGATGACTTACGTAATGGAGTTGCGAAGAGGAAGAGCACGACACGCAACCTGCGGTGGAAACTGTGGTCTTTGGATTTAAGTTGGAGGCATTACTTGGACGGTACCAGATGCGCTACTTAGACCGATCACAAGGGGCCTCCCGTGTACCGTTGTGTAGAGGGAGCTAAAACATGTAATGACATCGCTGGATGGAACCCTTGAATGGTTTCAACTGTGAACCTAGACATGTACGAGCTTCACAGCACACCATCGACTTTAACCTACCTGATCAGAGTTGCCCTGCTCAACACGAAGCACTGAAGGAAGAAGTTTTCAAGCTGGATCCATGAGTGGCATGGAGGAGCAACTTTTGGCAAGTCGAACGATACTCGCTACTTCATGAAACGAATATGGATTCTACTACACAGCAACCGTAGGGACCTTGTGCGAGCAGGCACGTCGGCATCGATGTTCTAGCTGTCTGGGTTTTGATAGGAGTTTTTGGGATTTATAAATCTTGTCTGGATGACCGGGCATGAAGGCCCACATAGAAGTGTTTGTGAACAATTTTGACTTGTGCGAAAATCAAGGTGGAATACCAGAAACCCTCTGGTTTGGGTTAGCAACTGGAAACACCCATATGAAAATGAGAACAGACTGCCATGGATTTTGTCGCTAGTATACCTAAAACTCGAAACGGAAACATTATCGTTATCACCTGGGTGATCGCCGATTGCCTCACATAACCAGTACACTTTCTTGCAATCAAGGAAACTGACGAGTCTTCACAGCTTGTGAATATCCCTCTGGGTGAGGCGGTTGTTAGGCACGAGATGCCAACTCCTGTTACCTTTGAGTCTGATCCATATCTGACTTTTGACAGGCAGTATACAACACTCTTGGCTCACGTATAGACATGAGCATTACCCAGCATCATAGGACAACGGTTGGAGTCAGCGAACCTCTGAAGACATGCTGCGAGCATGTATGTGAATGACTTAGTAAAAATTTGAAAAGGACACCTACCTATGGTTGGCTTTACTGCAACAGCTACCATTCTAGTATTCAGACAGCTCTGGCTGAAGCATCGCATGGACGATAAGGTCAATCTTATTATTGGACCAAAGAGGGTGACAACCTAATCGCAGATCCAGGATTTGTACTCGAACCCTTTGGGAAGCTGTTAAGCTTAGGAAACACTGGGAGTTCGCTGTGGGCGAACGTATCATAATCAAAAGTCTCACCCTGGGAGGGTGCGGTACGCTAAGGGAAAACGTGGCCAGCTTAGTTTGCGGTACACTGGGATATTCGGACTTCTGGAACGAATCGGTGATATGGCTCACAAACTCGAGTTACCTGACGAATTGGGTGACGTTCAGGATGTCATTATGTCTCAAACCTATAGAAGCGTTGTCCGATAAAACACTTGTGATACCTTACTAGAGTCTAAGGTTAACGACAAGTTGCAGTTGTCGAGGAATTTGTCAAAACATGGACCAGGAGGTCAAAGTTTGCTAACATAGTCAAATTCCAATCGTGAGAGTTCGTTGGAACTCAAGAAGTGGACCTAAGTTCACGTGGAAACGCAATGATCGGATGAAGCTCTAGTATCCTCAATTGTTCAAACGGTTGTTTCAATCTTGGATGTCATTGACGAATTTCGGGACGAAATTCCACTTCAAGTTGGGGATGATGTGGCACCTGAGGAAAATCTGCATCAATCTTGATTTATCACTTCACTTCTCTGCGATTACATATCAAATTTCGGGACGAAATTTCTTTCAAGTTGGGAATGATGTGACAACCCCGAACTTTAAGGTTAGTGTCTTGTTCTTTTTGCGAACCCGATTTCTATTGTTATTCTTTTCTTTCTTGTCTCGTTTTTTTAAACTGGTTCAACACCCGTGACTCTGTTAAACGTGTTAGGATTTAACGTAGCGAATAATGAGTATTGGGCCAACCCGTATGTTGAATTTAGAGTGGGCCGCACCATAAAGTCTCGAAATTAAGCCTGTTCTCCTAAATTGTCTTTGTTATTAAATCCATTTCACTTGGGCCTAAGCCCATCTTCACGGTTAAGTAGGAACCGCCCCACATGAGAATATTGATATACGTAGCCTTTAATCAAGAACCCTATTCTCCCTCAACATTCGCACGAATTACAGCAGTAACCCCCACCCCCTCTGATCGAACTGCGGCAGTAGAAGCAAACCCCTCCCCAAGTCGAGATCACCATCACCATACTTCCCATATTATCTCGGTTAGCATCACTTATGTTTGCTTAGATTTATTGATTGCTTGTAGTATACGTGAACTTGCCTGATTCTTGGTTGATTAGGGCATCGATACATGGTTGTGTGGTTTATGTATGTATATGATAATATGTGGTGTTTGGTTCAGCATGATGATGATTAGGGAAATATGATTTAATAACACCTTCAGATCATAACAACTAACACAAACTACGACACAACTCAAACATTCAGTTTTGAGTTAATTGTATTTGATTTTTTTTTCATTGGACCTCAATTGTAAGACTAAAGGGTATGGAGAGGATGGGCTCGGATGGGTTGAGCCGCCACGTAGGCGCCACGTAGGAGTGGCTTGGATGGGATGAATCTAGGGGGGTGGGGGATGAACCCCTTTATATATATATATGTATGTATGTATAGATGTATGTGTGTATAGAGATAGGAGAGAGGGTCGGCTGAATCGGCGTGGGGGAGACGAATGAGCCGGGCCGGACATGAGGGGGGCGGTGTGGGGGCTCGGCGCCGGAGCTAGCCGGGGCTAGCCGACCCCCATACCCATTGGCCTAATATGATGTGATGTGATGACTGACAACGTTATATAGATCACATGTAATTCTGACAAAGTATTGGAAAAGTGGCTGACTATTATTAATTAATTTCAAGTCACCTGCAAATTGATAAGGATCTGATCACATAAAATAATGATTAGACCGATAATAACATATGTGTTCAATTAGTGGGCTGTTGGAAACAAATCAATAAACCCACATAATGTAAGTGGGCCGAATACTTGGGCAGGCTGTACATTGGTTGGGTTCATGAAACATAATATGTTGGTGCTAATTAAATGTGTGTTGAAGTTTAATGCTTATTGAAGTAGACTATCCAGGTTAGTGATGATCGGCCCAGTATGTCATATATGTGAATAGGGTATAGTGATTTGTGGTAGATCAAATAGCAAGAACTGACACAAGTAATAGTGCAATGCCATTGGGTTTGTATGATTTATTGTGGGCGGTATATATAAATATATATGTTTGGTTATCCAACAAGAGGATTGGGCTTAACACATAATGGGCTCAATTTACAAAGTTATGGGCTGCATGAGAAACCATCCGGATGGAAATCATTCGGGTGCTGGGCTGAGCCGAGTACGGTCTAGATTTGGACGAGTTGGTGTGGCAAAGATGTGATTAACTGGAACATTTGTTGTAATTTGTGTGACAATGCGTGCTAAGTTTAACCATATTCGCGTAGTAACAGTATGTGATCTACTTGAATAAATAACTGACTGGTACTGAAATCACAATAGGATTGGATTGATCAAATTACGAACACATACGCTAACCTTACCGAGCAAAACCAAGGTGAGTTCACTGCACTTTTCTAAGCATGCGTCCCGGTGGGTTGGGACATCTGGTAAACGTTTCTAAAGGGAATACTGGGTAAACTATTATTTGGGATGTTGGTTATTGAACACAGAATCGATCATCTACCGTGTTGCCTGTAAGGCAATGAGGTAACTAGTTGATAGCGCTATTAGGTTTGACACCCTCACACCGGGCCGTAAGGACGGGCGTGATCTAGTTACCTGGACATCATTACCAATGCTTGGTTAGGGGCATTGGGGTTGGGCACACTCCCAGGTTATATTGGGCACACTCCCAGGTTATATTGGGCACACTCCCATGGTATATATTGGACACACTTCCAGTATATAAGACTCTCCTACGTTAATAACAATTTCAAAACGAAACGATGATTTGACTTAACAGATATCTGGTAACTACACACATTAACAAAACTTTGAACTCACCAGCGTAGTCTGACACACTTGTTTGCATGCTTGTAGGTCATTATTGAAGGTACTATGGGACTTGCTATCTGAAGCGGCTGGAGTGGGCATGGTCTTAACGAACATATATATTTGATTGGTTTATTGATTCATACATACTTTATTGCTTCCGCTGATTACTTTGGTTTCCGTTTAAAGTTACAGACAGTATTCTATTTACAATCAAGTACTTTATCATTTATTCGAATGCGTTTGATGTAATTAGTGGCTCGTTGTTGGATCGTCGCACTCCTAATAGGGACATACCCTAGGTGGGAATTTAGGGGTGTGACATTTCTAGTATGTTAAATTGAAGTAGTATGTTTTAAATTTAATGAAATTTTTAATTTTATTGTTTTATTGTTAATTTCTAACTTAAAATAAAAAATTAAAAAAATTAGTGAAATTTATAATTTTGTTTTAAAATAAAATTTCTAATTTTAAAATAAAAATTAAAAAAATTTGGGAGTGATAGAATTCCATCACTAGTGATACCACCCCCTACATTTCTATCACTAGTGATAGAGTATTGGGTGATGACATGACATGATTTGATTGGATAGTGGAAGTGATAGAAATCTATCACTAGTGGCCACCCCTCCTCCCCTTACTCAATCTATAATTGGTTTAACATAATTTTTAACAAAACTATTATAATATCCAATAAAAGCATCTCTAACGGGAGATTGCGAGGGCAAGGGACACCCTTTTCCTCTCCCTACATTGGAAGAATCTCATGGACGCCTACCACTCTCACGGACGCACACGCCCTCTCCTTACACTCTCACAGACTCCATGTATCGTTGACGTCCTTGACCACATATTTCTTCCCTCTCTTAGGGTGCACGGGGCATCTTCGGTGACCCCATGCGGGGAGTGCCTTTGCCGTGCGGGTACACCGCCACCAATAAAATTTTACCACGCGGTTTGTGTTTAGCTCGGTGTGTGCTCACCGATTGAGAGAGATGAGAGAGAGAGAGAGGGGGTGATTGGTTGTTAATGTGGATCCACCCTTTTTCTACCAATCATATTTTATTCTTATTTTTTTATAAAAAAATAATTGTGTGAGTGGAGTGATGCCAACGTTTGAGTGCAAAATGAGGACTTAAGAGGAGAGTTGACATGGAATAACCTGATTGGTTGTGACTAAGTGGGGAATACTCCCCACGTGGGGAGCACCCCGTTCACCCATATGCCTCTCTCCTCGACATCAAGTGGTTTTATTAACCTGATCATTTTATAATTATTACTATAATAACCAAGCAATTTTATGAATGTGTGATATCCTTACCTTATTTAGAAGGTATTTCCGTCCCTTAGGTTATATTTTTCTACATGTTGCTTCAACTGATAGGTTATTTGGATTAGCTTTGCTACTCAGATTTTTTATTGAAAAAATGGATAGCAAAGAAATAGGGAATCGTTTTGCATTTTTTTTAAAGAGTTAAATGTCATTTTAGTTCCTGTGCTTTGGGTCATTTTGCCAGTTTAGTTCAAATGTTTCATTTTTCGCCTATGGGTTCCAAAAGGTTTCACCGTTGCCATTTTAGTCCACTGGGTTGAATTCATCCATTTTTTCTGTTAACGAGAAGGGCAATTCGTTCATTTTATACCATATAAATGACCGAATTGCCCTTCTCGTTAACAGAAAAAAATGGATGAAGTTAACCCAGTAGACTAAAATGGCAACGGTGAAACTTTTTGGACCCACAAGAGAAAAATGAAACATTTGGACTAAACTAGCAAAATGACACAAACCACATGGACTAAAATGACATTTAACTCTTTTTTAAATGTCTTTATACTTTGACAGGAAAATCATATGTTTCTCACCTGATTTTGTCATTTTATATTTCAAATAAATTTAAATTTATTTATGTTTTGATTTTGTCACACCCTTAAATTCCACATGCAAGGTTTTACCGCAAGACGTGCGACTGACCAGAATCCAGCCACTAATCATGTTGAACCATTTATGTAAGCTGTAAAATCATCACAATCAACACGATTAGTGGTCATTGTTTAAAAGTCCAAAATACAATTTAAATTAGCATCGGAAAAATAAAGTAAACTCGTCTTAAACTTAAAACCATAAGGTTAATAAATGTACGAAACATAAAGCTTTACGAACCACACACTCCAGCCAATTGCAACGTCCGTCCATAGCTGTACCGTTTCAAAAAACAGGTTGTTAAAATACATAGTTTATAAAACATGTCATGGGGAGCTACTCCATCGTTCATCTACTAAACTGTGTGATACCGAAACTTGACCGTTGTAGTTGTTTGTACCCCATGTCGATGTCTATCATCATTGACCAGTTGCCAAGGCAAAGTTCACGCCCGTCCTCCTCAGCATGGTGTGAGGTTTGTGAAACCTAATAGTGTTATCAACTAATACCCCGTTCGTCAAACCCGACGACTAATTGGTATAATGTGTGGGGACTTTCAGATAGAGTTCATTTAGTCCGCTAAGGGCATGAAATATAAATTTACAGTATTTAGATAATAGTATTCCAATCCAAGAATACTAGGCAGTCTCAATCCAAGGATAGTGTGGTCCACCTCCGGTGGATAGTTTGTTTCAGTGGTTCCAATCCAGGAACGCGCGTGTAGCCCAAATCCAGGGGTACCATATGTATTTCCAAAACCAGGGAAATAGTGTGTTGTCCCAAACCAAGGACGCATGCTTTTAGAAAAAGTTGTGAATTCACCTTTAGCTTAGATCAGCAGATTAAAAGTACCCAAGTCAGAATGGTTAACTACGTCCTATTATGGGTTACCAAGATTGTTAGAGTTTATGTATGCAAATTCACGTAAGTTCTACACGTATCTAACAAGTAACATGCGTACAGGTTGTCACAAATATATTACCGAGTAGTTTTTAAGCACATGTTCATAATTTACACTACGACGCGCAATACACCATTTATAACAATCATTAAGCATGTGCGGATACTAAAAGTAGCAAGTTCGACACTTTATAAACTTATAAGCATGCATAACTAGATTCACTGAAAATAGGCGGTTTTGGGATGTACGTTTACCAGACTTACGAGATTGTAAAAATTACGATCTTTTTATGTGACATGCCCCTCGGAGGGATTGGTCTTGTGTTTAATTTTTAGAGTCTAACTCTTTACCAAAAATTCATAAAAAATAATTTACTAAGCAGCAATCAGATTCATCACTTTCTGACTGCAGCTCACGGAAAAATTCATTTAAAAATCCTCGGTTATCCGATTGACGAAATTCCAGTTGGAGGTTCGCACAAAGAACATCTATAGTATAAATTTCATGGTCTAACTCTAAATATTTCCCAAGTTATGACTTAAAACATAACACGTAAAATCTGTAGAAAAATGCAGCTTTAATTGCTGAAACAAAATAATTTATTTAAAATAGCAAACGACCTCTAACAATTATGATTCCAATGCCATTAGAAGCGTATCTCGAAATGCCATGTTTTAGACTCAATAAAACTCAGTTTTCGTTATATTATGTCCCGGTTACAACAGAGTAAAGTAAGTTGTAACTGTCGGACAACTTGTTGTTTTCGTTACCCGATCCCGCAAACGATTATCTATCTAACCCGCGGCACATAAACATTAATCACAGCAGGTTACTAGCCATTTATATCAGATTTAACATTAAGAGTTCATCAAAAACATATTACAACATCAAACCGTAATGTACATGCATGTATACCAAACCCTAGACTTCATGTAACTTCATAACTAGTTATCATAACCTCAAGAATACATGTTTCCTCATCAAGAATTATAGTAAAATCATCAAGAACTCATGTATAACAAAGAAACGCAACCAACATGCAAATAGAAATATAATTAAAACCTTAAACGGATTACCTAGAGATGGAGATAAAGATCAAACACGAATTATTAGGGTTTCTTGACCTCTTGAAAATGCCGAGAGAGAGAGAGAGAGAGAGAGAGAGAGAGAGAGCCGTATAATCGTATGGGAAGTGGTGGGGCGACCTAGGGTTTTTGTTACTGAAACATGTTTAAAATTTTATTTTTATAAATGACACTTCAAGTCACTCAAGTTTCAATTCTTGGAAACTTGCATAGAAATCTATCATTCTAAGTTTATTAATTCACCCATAAGACCCCCAAGTCCTTAGACCTTGAACTTGCTTGGAAATTTAATGCATTAACTTTATGTTTTATGACAAGACTAGTCCTTCAAGTTTCAAAACCTTGAAACTTGCGTAGGAAGTTAACCGAGTTACCTTGTATCGAAAGTTATTCCAAATAACCTTGCGTTATGAGTGTAAATCGTATAGATTTAACGGAGAAGGTTAACGACGTTAACCTGAAGGTACATGATATCACATTATCCCCATGTTGAAAGAATTTTCATCTCGAAAATTGAGTAAGCATGAGTTATGTCGCTAAGTTTGATTGTGATTTTCCCCAGGCTGTCACATTATCCCCAAGTTGATAGAATTTTGTCCCGAAAATCTACTAATGTAGGGTAATGGACGTACTCGTGTGTGATCCAGTATTTCCCCGAATTACTGTCACGTCCAATAATTCTGTCACACCCTGATATTTCCACGTATTACCGGTGGGCCCGGTGGGGAGTATCGTGACGTAGTTGATATCATCATAGTTAATAATCACAGTTCAATGCACAGCGGAAGTCTAAAAGTAAATTATATTACAATCCGAATGAATGTAACATAAATTATTACATAACGGTTGTGAAGTGGATCCACAGGCGGATCAACACAAAAGAGATATTGTTCATCAGATTTAAAGCGATAAAAGCTTGCAAGACTTTTTATTTATTCACTCAGGAGTTCCAGCCCATTTTGCTTAGTACCTACACTTAATCTTTTTGGAAAATACGTCAGTTTTCACTGGTAAATACGATTAATCGACACTTTTGAAAATGTTTGAGGAAAATTGATTTAAATGCACAAGGCACAAATAATCTTTTATAACTTGGGATAATTATTTAAAAATAATCTTGTAAAAGATTAATATTGTGACAACTCGAAATTTAGAACCTTTCGTGTATCCTAGTACAACCTACTTGCAATGTTATGCGACTAGTTAACGTGTTGGTTTAATAATATAAGTGAACATCCTATGTGGTTACGTGTTATGTTTATGTGTCGTGCTTGTACGTATGTGTATATTTATGTGAACCGAGACAACAAGGACCCGACTCGAGACCATGTGGTCTCGAGTGAACAGTAACATATGGGCCGGTTGGCCACACACACACACCCTTAGCCCATTTGAAGACCCATTAGGGTGCACTACTTGGGACGGGTATATAACCTTAGTGACTATCCATGTTTACCATTTTGGACAACACACCCACTCTCACACACACTCTCCATTCTCTCACTAAAACCCTAGATACCAAGCATCACATTTCTTCTCCTTCTTCTCGGATTCGACCGGCAACACAAGAGCTCTCGGATTCAAGCTTAAGTTCTCCCTTGAAAACTTAACCGGTTAGTGATTCATGCCATGTGTTGTATTCGGTTGATGATAGTGTGTAGCATTTCGGTTGATAATGTGTGATGAAGATACTTGATAATGTGTTTGCTTGCTAAAGATTCATGTATGATTAAAGTGTTTGTTTGTTTGATGAGTTCTTGATACATGCCTAGGAGAACATGACTTTTATAGAATAACATTTGAACAAGATAGTTGAATAACAAAAGAATGATGAGCTTAGGGCTATTCATGATCATCCGATTTTTATGTATGAGATTATGGAACAAATGTTTTGTTTGCAAGACGAGCTTGTTGTCTAGCTTAGGAATTATAACTCTTGTCCGTAATATGCAAAGTGTGATTGAATAAGATTTGTTTGTGCTATGAACATTTGATGATCATGATGAACCACTTGAATACATGAAGAACAACTTGAATGTGACATAAACATGCTTGAATATTTGAAAACTGATATGTTTGATCCAAATTGGCAAATTGCTAGACAAGAAAACATGTTTAAGTGGATGGTACAAACTGTTACATGAAATCGGTTTGTCATTGGATAGTACACTATACCGAATCAGCAGTTGTCCAACCGAAACCTCCAGTTGCGACTCGAGACCATCACATGATGAGTCGAAATCCCCCGGTTGCGACATCGGTTGCGAGTCGCAAACACCTGGTTGCGACTCGAAACCACACGTGATCAGCACACAAACCTCATGACTCGAAATCTCAGTTACGAGTCCGGTTGCGACTCGAGACCAAAACAGCATGAACCGAGACCACGGTTACGAGTCCTGTTGCGACTCGAGACTGTGACCATGATAACTCGAGACCGCCGATTTGCGACTCAGGTTGCGAGCCGAGAACACCTGGTTGCGACTCGAAACCAACATATGCGTGCTGAATTGGACTTGCATGATTAAGGGCTTAAGTAATTGGGCCGGACTCTTGGGCCTGATGCACAGATCTTATACGTTGATGATTGAATGTGAATATTGTCGAACTGCCATGATTAAACGTGTATGCCATGAACGATACTTGAATGCATTATGCTAGAAACATACGTGTACTGCTTGAATACGAACCTGATTGGTATGATACAACTATGATATGACGTGAGTAGCCACAATATTGCTTGATTGACTTTTCTGTGTATCTACCGAGCAAACCAAGGTGAGTTCACACCCTCTACAAAGCATGGGATTCCCAAGGGTTGGGAATGGGGTTAAGGAACATGGGTTCCTCGTCCTCCTTGGGTAGGACAGTATTGGTTCAGGAATGTAATTCCTCGTCCTCATGGACAGATAACTCGTACTAGACCAAAACTCTATCACGAAGTCCCTCCTTTTTTATATCGACTTAATCGCCGGGCCAATGGCGAGCGGGTCATTAGTTAGATAGCGCTATTTAGGTCTGACAAACCTCACACCGTGCCGCAGAGGACGGGCGTGAACTAATGGATCTGGGGCACGTCAATGATGATAGACATTGACAGTTTCAGGGCACATAAACATGACTACAGTCAGCAGTCGATATGGTAACGAGTCTAGTGTATACATGGGGTAGCCCCCACGGCCGAAATGCCAGATAACTAACACGGGGTAGCCCCCACGGCTGGATTGCCAGAGTAACCGGGAATAAACAAGTCACGTTTTTAACTATGGGGTAACCCCCACGGCAGGATGCCAGCTAAAGGAAACTGTTTTCGAAACAACTTAAAACAAACACCCAACAGTGAACTCACTCAACTTGTTGTTGACTCGTTACTACATGCTTTGCAGGTCCTTAGGTTCTTAGCTGGAGCTTGCATGGAGGAGGATCGTTGTGGGACATGGACGACTGTGTGCCATGTTAAACTTTGAAACAATTAAACTTATGTTTTGAGTTAAGACTTATGCTTCCGCTTGCAACTTAACTATGTTTTGTTCGAACACCAATTGTATTGGTTGGATTTTTATAACTACTTATACGCTTGTTCAATATGATTGGTGGCTGGATCCTGGTCAGTCACGCCTCCAAGCGGTAGTACTCCGCAGGTGGATTTTTTTGGGGTGTGACAGATTGGTATCAGAGCCATTGGTTATAGAGAACTTGGTTTTAATAAAGGGAAAAACGTTTTTGTTAAAACCAGACTATAACCTGTACAGTGCTCAACGGTCCACAACGACGCTCCACTCCACATGCAAGGCTCGATGTTCTAGGTGATATGATCTGTGTATATATTGCCTACTTGTTAATTACATAGTACATTGCTCATGGTATGCTTGGTTAGTATAACTACTGTTGCTTGAACACGTGCGTGCTTGCTCTATTTTATCGTCGTACTTTTGCGAACCCCTCTCACTCACGTTCTTCTTGATATGAAGATCATGTCTGGACGCGTTAACCTAACCCAAGCCCAGTTGACGGCTCTGATCAACGAACGAGTTGCCGCAGCACTTGCAGCTGCACACGCAGGGGGTATATCCTGCAGTCCGAACTCATTCTAGGATCTTTAGGATCCTACTCTCGTGAACCAACCTTTGTGTTAAACTCTGTCTTTTCTTTCACCCACGATAGGTCATCATGTTCAGCCACCCGTGTGCACTTTTAAGACTTTCATGGACTGCCGACCAACTACTTTTAGCGGCACTGAAGGAGCAGTAGGTCTCCTACACTGGTTTGAGAAACTAGAATCTGTCTTCGAGATGTGCGAATGCCCTGAGGCGCGCAGGGTGAAGTATGCTACTGGTACTCTCGAGGGTTTAGCCCTCACATGGTGGAACGCTCAGGTTCAGATGCTGGGGTTGGTTGCTGCCAACACCACCCCATGGGAAAATTTTAAAGAGATGATCAAGGAGGAATACTGCAGTCGTGATGAGATTCACAAGCTGGAAGTGGAGTTCTTCAACCTCAAGATGACGGGGTCCGAAATTGAAGCTTATGTGAAAAGGTCGAACGAACTGGCAATTCTGTGCCCTACTATGGTGGATCCTCCCATCAAACGCATCGAACTATTTCTTCAGGGCTTAGTGCCGGAAATCCAAAGTCATGTGACTTCAGCGAACCTCGCCACCTACCAGCAAACTGTTCAGTTGGCTCACCGTCTCACGGGCCAGGCGGTGGAGCAGAACAAGTTACCAAAACGCATAGGTGCTGCAACTACTTCTGGTACCTCTAGTGACAACAAACGGAAATGGGATGGAACTTCAAGTAAGGGTTCGACTTCTGTTCATTCCCAGTCTCAGCAGAGAAAGACTGAGGACTACAAGAGCCCTAATCAGCAATCGTCTGGTGGTCAAAGTCATGGTGGGTACAAAGGAAATCACCCCAAATGCAATCGCTGCAGCCTGCACCACAGCGGGCCATGCACCAGGGGCAACTGTCATCGGTGCAACAAGCCTGGTCACGCTGCAAAGGATTGCAGGAGCTTATACCCCGCCAATCAGAATCGCCATCAAGCTCAACAGAACCAGCGCCAGCAACAGCAGCAAGGTGACAACAAAGGGTGCTTTCAGTGTGGAGCTGAGGGCCACTTCAAGAGAGATTGTCCCCAACTGAACAGGAACCAGAACAACAACAACAACAATAAAAACAATCAGGGGAATGGTAACAATGGGAACAACAACAACAATGGCGCCAGGGGGCGGATGTTTGTGATTGGCCAAGGTGAAGCAAGGAATGACCCCAATGTTGTGGCGGGTAAGTTCCTTCTCGACGACTTTTATGTTTCAGTTTTATTTGATTCGGGTGCCGATACTAGCTACATGTCACTAGAAGTTAGTCGAATGCTTAAGCGCATTCCAACACCTTTGAACAACAAGCACACCGTAGAGCTAGCAAATGGTAAGAGTTTAGAAGCCACACACATAGTCAAGGGTTGTAGACTTATTCTCGCTGACCAGACCTTCTCTATCGACCTCATTCCTATTGTCTTGGGTAGTTTCGACGTTGTCATTGGGATGGATTGGTTATCCCAACACCGAGCAGAAATTCTTTGCAACGAGAAGATTTTCCGTATTCCAGGTTCCGGTGGTGAACCTCTCATGATTCATGGCGACAAGAGGAGTGCTGTTGAGAACGTCATTTCTCTCCTTAAGGCCCAAAAGTGCTTGCGAAAGGGGCACACTGCCATTTTGGCCCTCATTACTGACACCACGGAGAAAGAGAAGAAGATAGAAGATTTTCCAGTTGTACGCGACTATCCTGAGGTATTTCCTGAGGAATTGCCTGGTCTTCCGCCCCATCGCCAAGTCGAGTTTCAGATCGAATTAGCTCCTGGAGCTGCGCCCATAGCCCGTGCACCTTATCGTTTAGCCCCATCAGAGTTGAAGGAACTCTCTACGCAACTACAAGAGCTCCTGGATAAGGGTTTTATTCGTCCAAGCTCGTCGCCCTGGGGAGCTCCAGTATTGTTTGTGAAGAAGAAGGACGGTACTTTCAGAATGTGCATCGATTACCGGGAACTCAACAAGGTGACGGTGAAGAATCGTTATCCTCTACCGCGTATCGACGACTTGTTCGACCAGCTGCAAGGGTCGAGCTACTATTCGAAGATTGATTTGAGATCGGGTTATCACCAGCCGAGGGTTCGGGAAGAGGACGTCTCCAAAACAGCTTTCAGAACTCGATACGGGCACTATGAGTTTTTGGTCATGCCTTTGGGATGACAAACGCACCTGCGGTTTTCATGGACTTGATGAACCGAGTGTGCAAGCCTTACCTGGACAAGTTCGTTATAGTCTTCATCGACGACATCCTAATCTATTCCAAGAGTCAGGAGGAACACGAGCGACATCTGCGACTTATTCTAGAACTCCTTCGAACAGAACAGCTTTATGCAAAGTTCTCGAAATGCGACTTCTGGCTTCGAGAAGTCCATTTCCTAGGCCATGTGGTAAACAAGGATGGAATTCACGTTGATCCATCCAAGATAGACTCGATTAAGAACTGGCCTGCACCTCGTACACCAAAGGAAATTCGCCAATTCTTGGGTTTGGCGGGATACTACCGGAGATTCATAAAGGATTTTTCTAAGATTGCACAGCCTCTCACCTCACTAACGCAGAAAGGCGTTGTTTATCGCTGGGGAAACGCACAGGAGTTGGCATTTCAGCACCTAAAGGATAGACTTTGTAGCGCACCTATCCTTTCCTTGCCAGAAGGCACAGACGATTTTGTGGTCTACTGCGACGCATCAATTCAAGGTCTTGGTTGCGTGTTGATGCAACGAGACAAAGTTATAGCCTACGCCTCACGCCAACTTAAGGTTCATGAAAAGAACTACACTACGCACGATTTAGAGCTGGGAGCTGTTGTTTTTGCACTTAAATTATGGCGGCATTACTTGTATGGTACCAAGTGCGCCATCTACACCGACCACAGGAGCCTCGAGCATATCTTCAAGCAGAAGGAACTGAATATGCGGCAACGACGATGGGTCGAGCTACTGAATGACTACGAGTGCTCAATCAGGTATCACCCGGGTAAGGCCAATGTTGTGGCCGACGCCCTCAGTCGGAAGGACACTGCGCCTAAGCGCGTGCGAGCTTTACAACTCACGATCCACTCTAGTCTCCCTTCCCAGATACGAGCAGCTCAGATAGAAGCACTGAAACCAGAAAACGTCAGGGCTGAAGCCCTACGCGGATCAAGGCAACGATTAGAACAAAAGGAAGACGGTGCTTACTACGTGACGGGACGCGTTTGGGTCCCACTCTACGGCAACCTACGAGAGCTCGTGATGGACGAAGCACACAAGTCTCGCTACTCGGTACATCCTGGATCGGATAAAATGTACCACGACATCAAAACTACGTATTGGTGGCCTAGCATGAAGGCCCACATAGCAACTTACGTCAGCAAGTGTTTGACTTGTGCAAGAGTCAAGTCTGAATACCAGAAACCCTCAGGCCTACTCCAACAACCAGAGATACCCCAATGGAAATGGGAGCAAATTTCCATGGATTTTGTCACTGGCCCAGCGCGGGAACGATACTATTTGGGTGATCGTGGATCGACTCACAAAGTCCGCACACTTCTTGGCTATCAAGGAGACAGATAAGTTCTCCACTCTCGCAGAAATATACCTCAAGGAAGTTGTTTCGAGGCACGGGGTGCCCACCTCCATTATCTCGGACCGAGATGCACGTTTTACTTCAGAGCTGTGGCAAGCAATGCACAAATCCTTCGGCTCACGATTAGACATGAGCACAGCGTACCACCCTCAGACGGACGGGCAGTCTGAGCGCACTATTCAAACCTTAGAAGACATGCTTCGTGCATGTGTAATCGATTTTGGCAACCGCTGGGAGAAGCATCTGCCACTGGTGGAATTCTCGTACAATAACAGCTACCACACCAGCATTAAAGCTGCTCCGTTTGAGGCATTGTACGGACGTAAATGCCGGTCACCTCTTTGTTGGGCAGAGGTGGGAGATAGTTAGATCACTGGTCCAGAATATGTGGTAGACACGACCGAACAAATTGCTCAAATACGAAAACACTTGACGGCAGCTCGCGAACGTCAGAAAGTTTACGCCGACTTAGGCAGGAAACCGCTTGAGCTCCAGGTTGGGGAGCGGGTACTACTCAAAGTCTCACCCTGGAAGGGTGTGGTACGTTTTGGTAAACGCGGCAAACTTAACCCACGATACGTTGGACCCTTTGAAGTCATTGAGAAAATAGGCAGGGTGGCCTACAGACTGAACTTACCAGCAGAACTCGGTGCAGTTCACAACGTTTTTCACGTGTCGAATCTGAAGAAGTGTCCGTCAGATGAGACCCACGTAGTTCCTCTGAAGGAACTCACTATCGACGAACAGTTACGATTCGTCGAGGAACCAGTCGAAATCACGGACCAGGATGTTAAGGTCCTCAAGAGCACCAGAATACCTCTCGTTCGAGTTCGTTGGAACTCACGTCGCGGCCCAGAGTTCACCTGGGAGCGCGAAGATCAGATGAAACAAAAGTATCCCCAACTGTTCGCAAACAGTACACCCACTACTGAGGCTGAAGCTACGGAATTTCGGGACGAAATTCCAGATCAACGGGGGGTGGATGTGACACCCCAGGAAAACCAGGAAAACCATACAACTTAACTAGCTTCCTCAGTGAGTGCCTACCAAATTTCGGGATGAAATTTCTTTCAACTTGGGGATGATGTGACAACTCGAAATTTAGAACCTTTCGTGTATCCTAGTACAACCTACTTGCAATGTTATGCGACTAGTTAACGTGTTGGTTTAATAATATAAGTGAACATCCTATGTGGTTACGTGTTATGTTTATGTGTCGTGCTTGTACGTATGTGTATATTTATGTGAACCGAGACAACAAGGACCCGACTCGAGACCATGTGGTCTCGAGTGAACAGTAACATATGGGCCGGTTGGCCACACACACACACCCTTAGCCCATTTGAAGACCCATTAGGGTGCACTACTTGGGACGGGTATATAACCTTAGTGACTATCCATGTTTACCATTTTGGACAACACACCCACTCTCACACACACTCTCCATTCTCTCACTAAAACCCTAGATACCAAGCATCACATTTCTTCTCCTTCTTCTCGGATTCGACCGGCAACACAAGAGCTCTCGGATTCAAGCTTAAGTTCTCCCTTGAAAACTTAACCGGTTAGTGATTCATGCCATGTGTTGTATTCGGTTGATGATAGTGTGTAGCATTTCGGTTGATAATGTGTGATGAAGATACTTGATAATGTGTTTGCTTGCTAAAGATTCATGTATGATTAAAGTGTTTGTTTGTTTGATGAGTTCTTGATACATGCCTAGGAGAACATGACTTTTATAGAATAACATTTGAACAAGATAGTTGAATAACAAAAGAATGATGAGCTTAGGGCTATTCATGATCATCCGATTTTTATGTATGAGATTATGGAACAAATGTTTTGTTTGCAAGACGAGCTTGTTGTCTAGCTTAGGAATTATAACTCTTGTCCGTAATATGCAAAGTGTGATTGAATAAGAGTTGTTTGTGCTATGAACATTTGATGATCATGATGAACCACTTGAATACATGAAGAACAACTTGAATGTGACATGAACATGCTTGAATATTTGAAAACTGATATGTTTGATCCAAATTGGCAAATTGCTAGACAAGAAAACATGTTTAAGTGGATGGTACAAACTGTTACATGAAATCGGTTTGTCATTGGATAGTACACTGTACCGAATCAGCAGTTGTCCAACCGAAACCTCCAGTTGCGACTCGAGACCATCACATGATGAGTCGAAATCCCCCGGTTGCGACATCGGTTGCGAGTCGCAAACACCTGGTTGCGACTCGAAACCACACGTGATCAGCACACAAACCTCATGACTCGAAATCTCAGTTACGAGTCCGGTTGCGACTCGAGACCAAAACAGCATGAACCGAGACCACGGTTACGAGTCCTGTTGCGACTCGAGACTGTGACCATG
Source organism: Helianthus tuberosus (assembly GCA_030545235.1). Taxonomy (NCBI): domain Eukaryota; kingdom Viridiplantae; phylum Streptophyta; class Magnoliopsida; order Asterales; family Asteraceae; genus Helianthus; species Helianthus tuberosus. The sequence goes on from JARYGA010060206.1 coordinate 787,558, forward strand.
ATAACTCGAGACCGCCGATTTGCGACTCAGGTTGCGAGCCGAGAACACCAGGTTGCGACTCGAAACCAACATATGCGTGCTGAATTGGACTTGCATGATTAAGGGCTTAAGTAATTGGGCCGGACTCTTGGGCCTGATGCACAGATCTTATACGTTGATGATTGAATGTGAATATTGTCGAACTGCCATGATTAAACGTGTATGCCATGAACGATACTTGAATGCATTATGCTAGAAACATACGTGTACTGCTTGAATACGAACCTGATTGGTATGATACAACTATGATAGGACGTGAGTAGCCACAATATTGCTTGATTGACTTTTCTGTGTATCTACCGAGCAAACCAAGGTGAGTTCACACCCTCTACAAAGCATGGGATTCCCAAGGGTTGGGAATGGGGTTAAGGAACATGGGTTCCTCGTCCTCCTTGGGTAGGACAGTATTGGTTCAGGAATGTAATTCCTCATCCTCATGGACAGATAACTCGTACTAGACCAAAACTCTATCACGAAGTCCCTCCTTTTTTATATCGACTTAATCGCCGGGCCAATGGCGAGCGGGTCATTAGTTAGATAGCGCTATTTAGGTCTGACAAACCTCACACCGTGCCGCAGAGGACGGGCGTGAACTAATGGATCTGGGGCACGTCAATGATGATAGACATTGACAGTTTCAGGGCACATAAACATGACTACAGTCAGCAGTCGATATGGTAACGAGTCTAGTGTATACATGGGGTAGCCCCCACGGCCGAAATGCCAGATAACTAACACGGGGTAGCCCCCACGGCTGGATTGCCAGAGTAACCGGGAATAAACAAGTCACGTTTTTAACTATGGGGTAACCCCCACGGCAGGATGCCAGCTAAAGGAAACTGTTTTCGAAACAACTTAAAACAAACACCCAACAGTGAACTCACTCAACTTGTTGTTGACTCGTTACTACATGCTTTGCAGGTCCTTAGGTTCTTAGCTGGAGCTTGCATGGAGGAGGATCGTTGTGGGACATGGACGACTGTGTGCCATGTTAAACTTTGAAACAATTAAACTTATGTTTTGAGTTAAGACTTATGCTTCCGCTTGCAACTTAACTATGTTTTGTTCGAACACCAATTGTATTGGTTGGATTTTTATAACTACTTATACGCTTGTTCAATATGATTGGTGGCTGGATCCTGGTCAGTCACGCCTCCAAGCGGTAGTACTCCGCAGGTGGATTTTGGGGGTGTGACAAATATGTTTGCTATACGTTCAGTAGTCCGGGTTAAATACTGGGTTAAAGATTAATAGACATACCACATAATATAACATACGGCGAGTTATTCTCGAACAAGCAGGTATATCATTTTACATACGCACCGGCAGGTGTATGCCTACACCCCGTGCTTAAGTCGTGGCCATTTCAATGAATGAGCCGATGATATCCAGGACATGGTCATTAACCCCCCAAAGGCTTTAAACAAACAAAACAGATTAAACGGGTTATCTCAATGATTTAACCTTCAAACGATTAAAGATTCAATACCCGACCAAGCGGTATTTTATATACCGTACCCCAAGCCCGTATAAGGGAAAATAAGTTAAAAGTATTTACCTGAGCAAAAATATAATTTAACCTCAGCCGTATAACAACCAGCAAGTGCAAATATCTTTTACTGGGCTCCTAAATCTGGAATGAAGGTTTTTAATAACCTATTAGATTCCTAACGGGCCTTACTTAAGTTTAAACTTAGACCGGTTAGTTTTAAAGAAAGGTCTACGGTTCAAAACGCACGATTAAGCGAAGACCGGATTAGAATGTGATTTAGACCCGACAAGTATGAAGACTTGTATAATATGGGTAAACTAAACACATTCTGGATTTTGAAGCAAAAATGATAAGGTTTGACCCGTTTCGGTCAATTTATGCAAACTAGTCACATAAACCGCACCGAACGCGAATAATGCATAACGGGTTACCAAAAGAGTCATGTACAGGTTTCACAAGTTAATATGCCTTAAATATGTTGTGATATCAGTAGGATACCTTCCATTATGCCCAAAACGGGTTTAAAGTCGAATTAAGCCCCGTAGGGGTATTTTGGTCATTTTAAAGATTATAAAAGAGATTAAATATTAATCTGAGGTTCTGGTCTAAAATGATCAGTAAAAATATTTATTTTTGCAAGTCATAACAGTAAGATATTGTATATATGTGAAATTTATCATTTATAACCAACTATGCACCGTAGGGACATTTTGGTCATTTCACATAAGTTTTAAAGGTCAAATTTGGAAATCTGAGTTCAAAACTTTAATTACTGTTAAAGTATAAAAATTTACTTAAAATATCAGTAGGTAATAAGTCTTATGTGTCAAAAATAGTTTTAACCCATATTATGCGTTTAAAACGCGTAAAAGTCGGTTTTAGGTGATTTTCAGGTTATATAAGGAAATCTGAGTGTTTGATCAGTTTATAAAGTTCAAAATATTTTATTTATCATATGAAATCAATAGCAAAAGGTTTGGTATCAAAATGTTATGTAAAACTCATTTTATTAGCAAAAAGGGTATAACCGTCAATTACCGAATCAAAGCAAGAACCCTACGTTATGATCAGTTTAAAATTTAATAAAAATCTTCAAAAATCCCAAAATATTATATTACATCAGTGGGTAAAAATTTTGGTGTCGAAATTTGGGTTTAAATAGGCTTTATGCTAAAAATGCCGTTTAAATAATAAAAAGCTTTCAAATTACGATATTGAGCATAACTCCTAATTTAGACAACAAACTGATATCAAATTTTTAGGACATGTTTATAAATCAGTAATAAAGGTTTTTGTCCTCTCACATTTAAAAAAATCTCGTTTTAATATCCAAAGAGCATAATGGTCAACTTTTAAGCAATTAACGGAAACATGCAATGAACTAGGATTTCTAACGAACCAAGTTGTATAACCTCATAGGGTTGTACTAACATGTAATATGGTTCTAATGGAACCCCAAGGCCTAACTAAAATAAGCTAAATCAGGTCAGAACTGAAAGTCAAAGCAAAAGTCTTCTTTTGCGACTTTCGGTTGCGAACCGAGCCTAAACTCAGAATTGTCGGGTTGAACATGCGTAAACATGTTCTTATATTATTTACCAAGTTATTTTAGTGTTTAAACATGTTCCATAACCTCTGCATTGCTAGTTATGAATTTATTTGTAAAAATAACTTCTGTTGACTTTTTAATAATAAGTTTGACCCGACAATTGACCAAGTTAGAGTGATAATCAGGGGGGTGCCCTTTTAAAGACTTATTACCCACATAATTACCAACTCATAGCCACTTTCAAATCGAATAATGGCTAGACCATTAGTGATTAATCACTAAGTCAAAGCTTAATTACGATGGCTTTGACTTTTGGTCATTAGAGTAATAAAATCTTGATTAGGAAGGCTAAGAATACTTACAATAGTCCTTAGCACAAAAAATATTCACTAGGAGAGCTTCCTTCTCAGTTAGGATGCTCCAGAGAAGTGTGCACGTTTGAAAACTTGAAGTGAGCAAGTAATGAAGCTCAAAAACATACCCCTTATATAGGACTTTGAATTGTCTAGGATCAATGCAGGTGTCCCCCATGTGAAATCTGATGCATATAGGTGTCTAGAGGTATTTCAAAACCGTTAACAAGCAGCTGGTTTCGAGAAAAGGGGTGTAGAAGGAGACAACCAGCAGCTGTCCATTTTTACTGCCCAGTTACAGTCTTTACGGACCGTAAGCCTAGGCTTTACGGTCCGTAACCGCTTTTCAAATTTCATTGCCCAGTCAAGCTATCTTACGGACCGTAAGGCAAGAGCTTTGCGGTCCGTAAACCTTCCATCAGAGACAAAATTTTTGAAAAGCTTTAACATTTGACCATGCAACCTATCATATCTCGAATCTATGGTCATTATCAGCTGGAAGGGACCACATGATCAGGTCTGAATTACTAAGAATGCATTGCCATGCATTAGTTGCCTTGGAGTCTTGTGAAAGGAGGTCATTGAATGGAAATTGTCGGTTTTGCACATTAAATTCCAAATTCTTGAATTTGAATTATCTCTTAAAAATCTAACCGGATGCTTATGAAATCTTTATCAGATTTTTTATGAGAACATTTTAATGTTTTATCAAGAGTTGGAAACGTTTAAAAGGTCACTCAGAGGTAATAATTTAACATGTTGACACTTTTAGTCTCTCTTGTTATCTTTTAGCATGTTCCGGATTTATAACACGTTTAAATTTTATAACACGTGTCTTTATTATATTGGTCGTGATTTTACGAGGTGTCACATCCTCACCCCCTTAAAAGAAATCTCGACCTCGAGATTTACTGAAATAAATGAGGGTATTTCTGCTTCATTGTGGATTCAACCTCCCACGTGTATTCTGGGCCTCTATGGGCATCCCACTTTACCTTCACAATCGGCACATGCTTCCTTCGAAGCTTCTTAACCTGTCGATCCTCGATCGACAAAGGTTTTTCTACAAATTTCAAGCTCTCATCTATCTGCACGTCCTTATGCGACATTGCTAGCGACTCATCGGCTAGGCACTTCTTTAAATTGCAGATGTGGAACACATTATGGATTCCACTGAGCTCTTCTGGCAGATTTAGCTTATAAGCCACAGTTCTAACACATTCGAGGATCTCGAATGGTCCTATATATCTTGGGCTTAACTTGCCCTTCTTACCAAAACGCATCACTCCTTTCCAGGGTGACACTTTGAGTAATACTTTATCACCTACCTCGAATTTTAGAGGTTTACACCTTTTATCTGCGTAGCTTTCATGCCTATCCCTGGCAGCTTTTAGACGATCATGTATCTGTACAATCTTATCAGTCATCTCCAGGACTATATCAGGTCCTGTTAGTTGGACATCTCCAACCTCTGCCCAACAAACGGGCGTCCTACACTTTCTTCCATACAAAACTTCGAAAGGTGCAGCTTGAATACTGGAATGATAGCTATTATTATATGAAAATTCTATCAACGGAAGATGATCATCCTAACTTCCACCTAAATCAATGACACAAGCTCGTAGCATATCCTCCAGCGTCTGAATCGTACGCTCGCTTTGTCCATCCGTCTGAGAATGATATGCAGTGTTGAAGTTTAATCGAGTGCCTAATGATTGCTGAAAGCTTTTCCTAAAGTGAGACGTGTATCTAGTATCCCTATCGGAGATAATAGACACTAGCACTCCATGGAGAGATACAATCTCACCACGTATAGCTGAGCTAACTTATCAGAGCTGTGTGTTTCCTTAATAGGTAAGAAGTGGGCTGACTTTGTCAACCTGTCGACAATAACCGAAATAGTATCATTTCCTCGCTTTGTTTTTGGTAACTTAGTGATGAAATCGATAGTTACCATCTCCCACTTCCAGGTGGGAAGTTCAGGCTGTTGCAGCAAACCTGACGGTTTCTGGTGCTCGGCTTTAACCTGGGCACACATCAGACATTTAGCCACATAAGTGGCTATAGATTTCTTCAAACCTATCCACCAGTAAATTGCCTTTAAATCCTGGCACATCTTATCACTTCCAGGATGAACATAATATTTGGAGCTATGGGCTTCTTGAAGAATAACGTCCCTGAATCCTCCATAGATTGGAACCCATATTCGTTCATTCAATCTTAGGATTCCATCCTTGCCATATGATAACTGTTCAGTAGTTACTCCCAATTTTTCATTCGGATAGTTAGCTTCCAAAACAGCTTCCTTCTGACCGGCTAACAATTTTTCATTCAAGCTGTTCTTTAATTCAATGCTCTTGGCATTGATTCTAATGGGCTTAACCCTTTCCTTTCTGCTCAAGGCATCGGCGACCACATTTTCCTTGCCTGGATGATATCGGATCTCACAATCATAATCATTCAGCGTCTCCATCCATCGGCGTTGCCTCATATTAAGATCCTTTTGGTTGAACAGGTGCTGGAGGCTCTTGTGATCATAATAGATCACACACTTAGTACCATATAAATAGTGCCTCCAAAGCTTTAGTGCAAATACAACAGCACCCAACTCCAAATCATGGGTGGTGTAATTCTTTTCGTGCACTTTTAATTGTCGGGAAGCATATGCAACAACCTTACCCTTCTGCATAAGCACACATCCCATACCTATGTGCGATGCGTCGCAATAAACCACAAATTCTTCAATTCCTTCCGGCAATGTCAACACAGGAGCATTGCTTAATTTCTGCTTAAGAATATCAAAGGATTCTTGCTGCTTGGGACCCCAATCAAACTTCATATTCTTTCGAGTCAATGAAGTTAGGGGTGCAGCAATTCTTGAGAAATTTTCTATAAAACGTTTGTAATATCCTGCCAGACCCAAGAAGCTGCGAATCTCTGTGGGCGTCTTCGGCTCTTGCCAATTCATGATGGCTTCAATCTTGGCGGGATCCACCTGGATACCACGCTCGCTAACCACATGTCCAAGGAACTGGACTTCACAAAGCTAAAACTCGCATTTTGAAAACTTGGCGTAGAGCTTTTCTTGCTGAAGAAGTTTGAGAATACATTGAAGATGTTTTTCATGATCAGCTTGGTTCTTCGAATATATAAGTATGTTATCAATAAAAACAATGACAAACTTGTCCAAGTATGGCTTGCAAACGCGATTCATGAGGTCCATGAACGCTGCTGGTGCATTAGTGAGCCCGAAAGGCATCACTAAGAACTCGTAGTGACCATAACGAGTCCTGAATGCAGTCTTATGCACATCTTCATCTCTGACCTTCAGTTGATGGTAACCTGACCTTAGATCAATCTTTGAAAAATAACTTGCTCCTTGAAGCTGATAAAAAAGGTCATCGATCCTGGGTAACGGATATCTATTCTTGATTGTAACCTTGTTCAGCTCATGATAATCGATGCATAGACGCATTGATCCATCCTTCTTCTTCACAAATAGGATCGGTGCTCCCCAAGGGGATGAGCTAGGTCTAATAAAACCTTTTGCCAACAAGTCATCCAACTGAGTCCTTAACTCATTCATCTTAGTTGGTGCCAACGGGAAGGTGCTCTTGCAACTGGAGCTGCTCAAGGAATGATATCAATTCTGAACTCCACTTGCCTATCTGGAGGTAACCCAGGTAGTTCTTCAGTGAATATGTCTGGAAATTCAGAAATAACAGGTATGTCTTCGATCTTGGGCTTTGGTTCATCAATAGTCACCTGTGCCATATAAATGACACAACCCTTCTTCATACACCTTGATGTCTTAAGCATGGACACTTGCTTAGGTAATCCGTACTGAGTATCACCTTGAATTGTTAACAGCTCACCATAAGGAGTCTTGATAATTACTTGCTTTTTATCACATACGATCTGGGCTTGGTTAGAAGACAACCAATCCATGCCTATTACTATGTCAAATCCCGCCAATTTCAAAGGAAGCAAAGATAGTGGAAAAGAGTGGTTCCTAATGGATATAAAACATCCATCTAACACGGTTGAAACAATTTCTATGGTACCATCGGCCAATTCTACTTCATACTTTATGCTTAGGGTTTTAACAGGAAGATTTAATAACTTACAAAATTTATCATCCACAAACGACTTATCTGCACCCGAATCAAACAATACCCTTGCATAAACATCATTGATAAGAAAGGTACCAGTTATCACGTTGTCATTCTGAACTGCTTCCCGTGCATTCATTTGAAAGACCCTAGCATTGGTCTTTTTACCTTCTAAGGACTTATTACCACATAATTACCAACTCATAGCCACTTTCAAATCGAATAATGGCTGGACCATTAGTGATTAATCACTAAGTCAAAGCTTAATTACGATGGCTTTGACTTTTGGTCATTAGACTAATAAAATCTTGATTAGGAAGGCTAAGAATACTTACAATAGTCCTTAGCACGAAAAATATTCACTAGGAGAGCTTCCTTCTCAGTTAGGATGCTCCAGAGAAGTGTGCAAGTTTGTAAACTTGAAGTGAGCAAGTTATGAAGCTCAAAAACTTGCCCCTTATATAGGACTTTGAATTGTCTAGGATCAATGCAGGTGTCCCCCAGGTGAAATCTGATGCATACAGGTGTCTAGAGGTATTTCAAAACCGTTCACATGCAGCTGGTTTCGAGAAAAGGGGTGTAGAAGGAGACAACCCGCAGCTGTCCATTTTTACTGCCCAGTTACAGTCTTTACAGACCGTAAGCCTAGGCTTTACGGTCCGTAACCGCTTTTCAAATTTCATTGCCCAGTTAAGCTATCTTACGGACCATAAGGCAAGAGCTTTGCGGTCTGTAAGCCTTCCATCAGAGACAAAAATTTTGAAAACCTTTATCATTTGACCATGCAACCTATCATATCTCGAATCTCTGGTCATTATCAACTGGAAGGGACCACATGATCAGGTCTGAATTACTAAGAATGCATTGCCATGCATTAGTTACCTTGGAGTCTTGTGAAATGAGGTCATTGAATGGAAATTGTCGGTTTTGCACATGAAATTCCAAATTCTTGAATTTGAATTATCTCTTAAAAATCGAACCGGATGCTTATGAAATCTTTATCAGTTTTTTTATGAGAACATTTTAATGTTTTATCAAGAGTTGGAAACGTTTAAAAGGTCACTCAGACGTAATAATTTAACATGTTGACACTTTTAGTCTCTCCTGCTATCTTTTAGCATGTTCCAGATTTATAACACGTTTAAAGTTTATAACACGTGTCTTTATTATATTGGTCGTGATTTTACGAGGTGTCACAAATTCCCCAGATTACTGCTTCGTGAATGCTTGTGTTTGAACTTGTGTAATGTTTAATGCACTTAATTAATTCCAATTAAGTATAATGTGTGAATACATGATCATGACAAAAGAATTTACAAGAGTTGTTTATAATATGAAATTGTCAGATGTGACATCATCCCCTTGTTGAATGGGAATTTTGTCTCGAAAATTTACTAGCTGGTTCAACATTAGGTGTAACGATTTTGAACAGTTGAGGATATTTGCGCATCATTTGATCTTCTCGCTCCCATGTGAACTTCGGTCCACGATTCGAAATCCAACGAATTCTCATAATAGGAAATCTTATTATGTTTAAGAGTTTTGACTTCTCTATCCGATTTGGTTTCAAGTTTCTTTTCCATGCCCCGCATTGACTCAGCTTGAAGGTTTTCCTCCTTTAATGCTTCGGTTTGTGCAGCACGGATCTGATCAGGAGGTTAGAAAGAATGGTAAGTTGCAGAGTGATCGATGTCATAAGGTCGGTAAAAATATAATTAAAAGTGTCATATTCACCTTTACAATTAAAGAGCAAGTAGGGTGTCGAATCCACGTGGAATTAGTGGAAAGTGTTAAAGTTCATTGCTTTTAGTGATTATCTATTTCTAAACTAATTGCTTTTTGCTGATTGTGAGAATAGTTGTGAAAACGAATGTAAATTGTAATTGAAAACAAGTATGAGAAAAGGACCAATTTCCGGGTTTTCAGGTTGCATAGAAAATTAGGTAACTTAATTACTACCAATTGGAAATCACATAGACATGATTTGCTAAACACTTGTTTTGATAAGTAACTAACAGATAATACATTTGATTGCAATGATCCACGATCGAAACCGAAAGATTGATGCAACTAAATAGTAATCTAATTAATTACTAATCCTAGATTTCATAAACACAAACAAGTTCAATGGTTAAAGGTTAAAGAACAATGACAACTTAGAATTTAATCCCAATCGTTGTTGACCAAACCAAATAACTGATGAATAAGTGTGTCTACGATAATCAAACAATTGTTAATCGAAAACAAGTAACAATAAGATAGATTAACCGAATGATTAATCAAATCTTAATCCAAAAGTTCATAAATATAACTAAATCCAAAGTCTAACACAAACCCTAGTCCCGAAGATGATCACGGAAGGTTTAGCTGCTCATGTTGCACAAACGATCATCAAAAGCTTAAGAGATAGTTGATTGCATGATTGACTTGATTGATTGCGAAAGAATGATGATGATTGAGATGAGCTTTGAGAGCTAAAATAAGTGTATTTGCTGCCAATTTTTGTTTCAGAAGAAGTGAAGTTTCAAATTGGGGTTTAAACCCTTTTAATCCCCTCATAAAACTCAATCCACGAGCGCCCTCTAATCTTCGGCATAAGTTACGGTCTCAGTACCGTAGCTTACGGCCCAGCATTTGTTGAGTTTTCTTTTCATCCGTAAGTGTAGGTCAGGGGCCGCAACTTACTACATAGACCTGCTGTTAACATTTGTGAACATTCATATCCAACCGTAACTTACGGTAGTTGGACCGTAAGCCACAGCGCGAACTTCAACTTCTTCTTTCATTCTCTTATCAACTTTCCCATATTGACAATCTAAGCCCCTATACTTTAATCTTTCATGTTCCTCTCACACAATAGACACTTTATCTTCTAATTACTTACCAAGTGGTCCTTGAACTTCGTTGCTTTGCATTCTTTACGCATCCAACCATCAATTCGACCCGAACAAGTCACGACTAATACCGTTGGCTACAATCATCAATCTCGAACATTCCACTTCATCTCTAAACCTAATAGCTTCCCCAAATTAAGCAATTTATCCTGCAAAACCATAATCTCTCGTAGTCATCTTATTCGACGCATATAATTACTTAAAACTGAATAAAACACACAAAATAAACACTTTACACCTCGGGTTTCACCCTCTCCATCACAGAGCTCGAACTCGCTTGGGTTTGGTTTCTTTCCAACTGAGGGCATCGGCTACCACGTTAGCCTTACTTGGATAGTACCTCATTGCCTAGCCGTAGTCGTTCAGGAGTTCAACCTAACGATGCTGCCGCATGTTGAGCTCCTTTTGGTCGAGAATATGCTGAAGACTCTTGTGGTCGATATAGATTGTACACTTAGTACCATACAAGTAGTGTCTATAGATTTTGAAGGAAACAACTATGGCTCCTAATTCCAAATCGTGGGTAGTGTAGTTCTTTTCGTGAACCTTGAGCTGATGAGATGCATAGGTCATTACTTTCTGATCACGTTGCACCAGAACACAACCGAGGCCTTGGATAGATGTGTCACAATACACGATAAAATCATCGGTATTTTCAGGTAGGGATAAGATAGGTCCACTGCAGAGTTTCTGTTTTAAGAACTGGAAAGCAGACTCCAGGATATCACCCCACTTGTAAGTGGTACCCTTCTATGTTAGAGTAGTGAGAGGTTGGGTAATCTTCGAGAATCCCTCGATGAACCTACGATAATAACCCGCTAGACCAAGTAATTAGTGTATTTCGGTTGGGGTTTTAGGCGCATGCCAATTTTGGATGGATTCGATTTTTGGTTGGGTCGACATGTATTCCAGCTTCATTGGATACATGCCCAAGGAAATGCCCTTCATGAATCTAGAAGTCATATTTTGATAGTTTTGCATAAAGCTGCTCGTTCCTCAGAAGCTCCAAGATAAGGTGTAAATGCTCTGCGTGCTCCTCGTTGTTCTTAGAGTACATCATGATGTCGTCTATGAAGACGATGTCAAACTTGTTGAGGTAGGGTTTGCACACACGGTTCATAAGATCGGTGAAAACCACAGGTGCATTGGTTAACCTGAACTGCATAACTGGGAATCCATGCAAGTAATTGTCCTTAACAACCCCCGTGTGAACGGGTGCTGAGTCCAAACTATAGTACTATCGTTGCTAAGGCAGGTAGACAACATTCCATGTGTAAACATAACAAACAAGCATTTATAAGCCACGTATAACATGCATTAACGGTTAGCGTTCAAATAGTATGAGTAGTGTGTTTGATGTGATTTGAATAGTTGTAAAGTATGTAACACCCAAAAGTGCCTAAAGTAAAAAGGGATCGAGTATACTCACGGCGGTTGATGGATTGAAGGGAGCGCTTGGCAAGTAAGGTTAGCCTGAATAGTTTGATAGCATAATGATAAGTGACGCGTAAAACGAAAAGCAAGTGCTAGAGGGTCGGACAGCTGGTCGATCGGACCGTAGTTCGATCGGACGGCTGACCTTTCGGTTGACAGTCCGCTCGGACCGCTGTCCGGTCGGTCGGTAGATCGATCGGATGGCTGTTCGAGTGGATTGTTTCTTCCTTTGAGAAGGATGTGTTTATGTATGATGGCTTGACTTTTGAAGTTTTCGTTGTAGTATTGGAAAACATTGAAGTACCTTTCCTCTTCAGGTCGGTCGATTGGACGGCTGTTCGATCGGCCGGCTACCCGATCGGTTAGGTATTTTAATGAATTGAAGTGATCTGCTCTGGATCGGACAGGTGTTCGATCGGACAGGTCAACAAGTGACGCAATAATACGGCTTGCTGACCGATTGGTTGGCAAGTCAACAATGGTCAACATGCTTAATGAAAAGCAAAGTATGGTGCAGTGGTTCAGGTAGCTGATCGATTGAACACTAATGCTGTTCGATCAGACAACATGCATAAACCACTAGGACGAGTTCTTAGCAGGGTGTCACCTGATCGGACGGCTGTTCGATCGGGTGGCACTCCTAGTGCATCGAACATGTTGAAAAGTCGATTAAGTGTTGAAGCATAGTATCTCATGATCCGAAGAGTAATCAGATCGGAGAGTAGACCGATTGAACAACAGTTCATTCGATACTAGTCTTCAAAATAAATTGATTAAGTGTGGGACCATGTGTTAACCGACCGGCTGGCCAGTCGATCGGCTGACTGTCCGATCGGCTGGCTGTTCGTTCAGACAGCAGTCCGATCGGTCAGCACCCTGACCTGATCAGCCTATTCGTTTAACACTTGGTTGTTCCGTTTGTTTGTCATTTTATTGAGGTACTTTGACAACGATTCGAACCATAAATCTCTCGTCCTTACTTGGTTCCCCTGGTCGGACAGGAATCACCCAAATCCGGCGGATGAGCTGTTCGGAACGGAGTTTATTGTTTAACCCGAGATCGGTTAACCTCGTGGATAGAATCCGGATCTTGAGCCATGCAACCACCGGAGTGAGTTGTGAACCGGCACAGGCTCCGTTTCTATCGGTTTGAAGGCATTGAGTGTAAAAGAGTTGAAAGAAAGTTGGAAAATCCGTCTTTCAATCCTTTTTACCGTGTATATGTTTAGATCTATGAAAGATCCTTGCTTGTTTATGTGGAAATCGGCTAGATCCAAGTTATTCTTGGTGGATTGAGGCCAAAACATGAAGTTCTTCAAGAACCCATGATGACATCATCCTAGAACACCTGAATCTTGATGATTTCACGGTTAAAAGTTAAGATTTGAAAGGTAGAAAGGTGTAGGAGTGCGTATAGATCAAGAAAGTACAAGATTTAGGACGAAATCTTACTGGAATCGAGAGGAATCTGAGAAAAAGATGAGCTGAGCGTGCTGGTCGAACAGAGGTTTCCAAAAGTGGAAAGGATGACAATGACAGGGGTATTTATAGGATGCCAAAAGGGGAAAGTGCTGGCCGATCGGCCAGGCAGCTCGATCGGACAGCCTGTCCGATCGGACGGCAGTCCGTTCGGCTGGCTATTCGATCGGCTGGTAGCCTGATCGATCAGTTGCACGTTTCGAGTGTTCGGTGCGACGACTTTTGATATTTCGAGTTCGGTTACGAGTGGTGCGATATGATAGGGTTTCCTAGTCAAATTACTTTTAGTCCCAACCACTCATATCTTGCGCTATCCTTTCTCCACTAATTATCATAGTTCGATTGTGATTTGAGTTCGATGTCGATTGAGTTCGATTGCGTTTCGGGTTTCGATTGAGTTCGATTGATTTCCCACAACACAACATAAATAAACATGCACAAGTAACACATAAGGCACACACACACGTAAAACAATATTCCAAATGCGTATTTGATGTCGATTCGATTGGCATAGTTTGATCATCGTTTAGTTAACTTTATCGCATTGTTACTTCCTATAGTTCACAGTCATAGGTCGATTGAATAGCTATTAACATACGTCGATTTATTGCATTTATAGACACTTACTCCACATAATAGCTACAATAAAAGAAATCTACTACAAGTCAAGTTGTGCGAAGTCGGTCTTTGACTTTGACCTTGACTTTGACTTTGACTTCCCGAAAACACGGGGTGTTACAGTGTTGACCACGACATACCTCATGGAAGTAGAAAATTTACTTTGTGCACCTACACTTGATGAACTTAAGTATGGCATGTTGCTACTCGAGTAACGTTTGTAAAGAGTGATTCAACCAAGCGATGATTGGTTCCTAACAGAGTTAGACGAGAACTATGGTACTCATTAAAGCACAACATGATAAGACGGAAAAAAAACATACCAAAGTGTGGCCACAAACAATGTATTTAACTTGGTGCAATACATAAATGTTTTAGAATCATAAGTAAAGATTTATCCGATGTCGAGGATGTAGTTGGTCATACGCCAATGGTATAAAATAGAAATAAAGAACATTATTCGCCGATAGAACTGTTACATCGACGGCGTTGGCACAACAAGAATTAACTAGAGAGAAATGGTTGTCGTACGAGTTTGTAGTGTCAAGGTTCAACTGAAACATTTGTCAAAGTTATCGAGCTTCCCCGTGTGCAAGTAAAGATATAATCACTATGACCCACGAACTTAAACAAGTTTTCGATTTGTCAAGCCGATAAGCAACCAAATTTAAAAGGATTGAATTAAGTCAAGCGGATGAATTAGAAATAACACATATGTCGTCAAGAGTTTTCAATGCAAGGATGCGAAAACATGTTCAAAATGGTATGGTCGTATCAACAACACATCACAATCTTCAGGGTTCAAGAAGTGATCACCAAGGATCGAAAATCGAGCTTACCAAATTCTCTAAACAAGAGCGATACCTTATTAGAGTTTTCTGCATGAAGAAGCGAAGATGTAGTGTCACCGTGATAAAGGAACGATAGATTTGTCTAAGTCGATAATAGAAATTATGTATACTACATAGAAATTTGAGAGGGAAATCAAGAGATGAACGAGTTGGACTGAAGGCTGAAGGCCTCTATTTATAGTGCTTGTTCGCCTTCTGTCGCACCCCGCGTAAGCTCCAGCTAGGGCCTTCGCGGCCCGCGAGGCCAGCTAGGGTAGGCCCTAGCTTGGCTGACTCGCCACTAGGCTTGACACGAGTGGTGACACGTGGCGGCTCAGGGACTCGCCTGAACTCCCAGCTGTCGCGACCCGCGTAGATCACCGCTAGAATGTTCGCGGCCCGCGAGCGAGGGATAAATCTTGTTTTTATTTCAATTTTAATGATAAAAGGGTATTTGGGCTCGGTTTTCGTATACGAGGTATGTTCTAAGATATATAGGGAGAATTTAAACATATTAGGGATGCCGAAAAATTATTTTGGAGGGTTGTTATATCCTCCCCACCTTATTTTAGAACTCGTCCTCGAGGTCTACTGGAATAAGTGTGGGTATTTCCTTTGCATTTCTGATTGAAGCTCCCAAGTGTATTCTGGTCCTTTTTTGGAATCCCATTTTACTTTGACTATAATTAACCTTTTGTGTTAGAGATTCTTGACTTTCCTGTCTTCGATCTGTAGAGGTCTTTCTACAAATTTTAACTGTTCATTTACCTCTATATCCTTAAGAGGCACTATCAGTGATTCATTAGCTAAGCACTTTTTAGATTACATACATGAAATACATCATGTATTCCTGCCATTTCCTCTGGCAGTTGTAGCTGATAGGCTACATGTCCTATTCTTTTAGTAATCTTAAAAGGTCCAATATTCCTGGGGCTTAGCTTTCCTCTTCTGATGAATCTTACTACTCCTTTCCAAGGAGAGACTTTTAATAACACTTTGTCTCCTACCTGAAATTCCAACGGCTTTCATCTGTTATCAGCATAGCTCTTTTGTCGATCACGTGCTACTTTCGGTCGTTCTTTGACTTGAATGATTTTGTCCATTGTCTCTTGCACTATTTTAGTTCCAGATAGTTGCTTTTCTCAAAGTTCTGCCCAACAGACTTGGGTTCGGCATTTTCATCCATAAAGTGCTTAGAATGGTGCAGCATTGATGCTTGTATGATAGCTGTTATTGTAAGAAAACTCTATTAATGGTAAGTGATCATCCCAATCACCTCCGAAATTAATTACACAAGCTCTAAGCATATCTTCCATCGTCTGAATTGTCCTTTCGCTTTGTCCGTCCGTTTGAGGATGATAAGCTGTGCTTAGATTGAGCTTGGTTCCCATGGCTTTTTGGAAACTTGTCCAAAAATGAGAGGTAAAACAACTATCTCTATAAAAAACAATTGATAAAGGAATTCCATGTAATGAAACAATTTCATTTACATATAACTTAGCTAACTGTTCCATACTGAAAATTTCCTTCATTGGTAAGAAATGAGCTGACTTAGTTAGCCTGTCTACAATCACCCAGATTGTATCATTACCTTTTCTTGTCTTGGGTAATTTGGTAACAAAATCCATTGTTATTAATTCCCATTTCCAAACTGGCATTTCTAACTGTTGCAATAAACCTGAGGGTTTCTGATGTTCTGCTTTAACTTGTGAACATGCTAGACACTTAGAAACGTATGCTGCTATATCCTTTTTCATTCCTATCCACCAAAAATTCTTTCTTAAGTCCTGATACATCTTATCACTTCCAGGATGCATCGTATACTTAGACTTATGGGCTTCTTCTAATATACGGTGGCGTAGGTTTCCTAATTTGGGTATCCACATCCTCTTTTTATGGAATCTCCAAATTCCATCTGTTCCTTGTTCTATTTCCTTAATCATTCCTTTCAATTTCTCAGTATCATCCTTGATTACTGATTCTTGTGCTTTCCTAATCTGTTCATTTAAATCTACCTATAGATTTAATTTAAGAGAACGTACTCTTTTTTGGCTTCCCGTGATACGTTTGACTTAAAGCATCAGCAACTACATTTTCTTTTCCTGCATGATACTGGATATTACAATCGTAATCACTAAGAATTTCTATCCAGTGTCTCTGTCTCATATTCAACTCCTTTTGCCCGAAAACATACCTTAAACTCTTATGATCTGTAAAAGTGGTAAACTTACTACCGTAAAGGTAATGTCTCCAAATTTTCAGGGCAAATATAATAGCTCCTAATTCTAAATCATGGGTTGAATAATTCTCTTCATGATTCTTAAGTTATCTAGATGCGTAAGCTATAACCTTTTGGCGTTACATCAACACACATCCATAACCTAACTTAGAAGCGTCACAATAGACTACAAAGTCTTCAGTTCCTTCTGGTAACGCTAGTATGGGTGCATTGGTTAATCTTTGCTTAAGAATTCTAAAGGCTTCTTTTTGTTTTGATCCCCATTCAAACTTAACAGATTTACAGGTTAGCCTAGTTAAAGGAATGACTATTCTAGAAAAATCTCGAATAAATCTCCTATAATAACCGGCCAATCCTAAGAAACTTCTAACCTCGGTTGGTGACTCAGGGGTTTTCCATTTAGTAATCGCCTCGATCTTAGTGGGATCCAGATGAATTCCTTCATGATTAACTAAATGTCCAAGAAACTGTACCTGTTCTAACCAAAACTCGCACTTTGAAAACTTTGCGTAGAGCTTTTCTTTTCTTAATAAACTTAGAAGTGCGTGCAAATGTCTTGCATGTTCCTCCTTACTCTTAAAGTAAATGAGAATATCATCTATAAAGACAATTATGAATTTATCCAAATATGGCTTACATATTCGGTTCATCATGTCCATAAATGCGGCTGGGGCATTGGTTAAATCAAATGGCATGACAGTAAATTCATAATGGCTATACCTTGTTCTAAAAGCGGTCTTAGGAATGTCCTCTTCATGTACCTTTAATTGATGATATCCTGACCGTAAATCGATCTTTGATAAAAATCGAGCTCCTTGCAATTGATCGAACAGATCATCGATTCTCGGTAATGGATACCGATTTTTGATCGTGACCTTGTTCAACTCATGATAGTCAATGCACATTCGCATCGACCTATCTTTCTTCTTGACGAATAAGATTGGCGCTCCCCATGGCGATGAACTTGGCTGTATGAATCCTTTCTCCAACAACTCGTCTAACTGTTTCTTCAGTTCATGCATTTCTGCGGGTGCCAAACGATAAGGGGCTTTGGCGATTGGTGCTGTTCCTGGTAGCAGGTGGATTCTGAATTCAACTTCCCTGTCTGGCGGTAGCCCTGGTAATTCTTCCGGAAATATATCTGGAAATTGAGACACTACTGGGATATCTTTTAATTCCTTTCCTTTAGTGTTAGTGATGATGGAAATCAAATACACTAATGATCCTTTTCTTATATAACTTGCTGTTTTCATCACAGAGATGAATTTTGTAGATCTAGCTGGCTTATCTCCTTTAATTGTGATCTTTTCACCCCTGGGTGAATTTACTTGAATTGACTTTTGATCATATAAAATACTGGCTTTATTGGCTATTAACCAATCCATTCCTAATACAACATCAAATCCTGCCAGATTCATCAGATAAAGGTTTGCAATAAACTTTTGATTTAAAAATTCTATTCTTGCTCCCTGCAAGATTTCAGAAATCTTAATGGTTTCTCTATTTGCTGTTTCTACTAGACATTCTTGTGGGAGTTTAGTTAATGGTTGATTGAGTAGTTTTCAAAATGAAGTATTAATAAAACTTTGGTTCGCACCAGAGTCAAATAATACTTTAGCAAAAACATCATTAACTAGAAACGTACCGGCGATCACGTCCGGGATCATTTTTGCTTCTTCTGCAGTCAGAACAAATGCTCTAGCATTTTTGGTATTCTTGTTGTTTGCAGCTGGAGCTAGTTTCAGACAGTTTGGCTTGATATGGCCTTGTTCTCCACAGTTGTTGCATATCCTGTTGTTAGGTTTCTTCCTGCAGTCTTCTTCCTTGTGTCCAGATATTTTGCAAAAATTGCAGTATATAGAGCATCTTCCAGAATGCTTTCTTTTGCAATACTTGCAGTAAGGAGCAGAAGTAGAACCTACATTTTTCCCACGGTTGGAATTTCCAGAGCGAAATTCTTGGGTAAGCCTTTGAGATAGGTTCCTCCTTTGATCCTCCTCTCGTGTACGCACTAACTCATCAGTTAAGGTGTTTGCTAGTTCTACAGCTTCTTCTATAGTTTGAGGTCTAGCTGCCTTGACTACATGCCTAATCTCACTGATTAATACCCAGATATAACAGGAGATTAAGACTGGTTCTGGTGAAGCAAGGGTTGGCACTATTCTAGCATATTCAAAGAATAACGTAGTGTATCCCTTACTATCCACTCCAGTCATCCTAAGGTTTAGGAATTTATTTGCTATCTGTTCTTTTTCATTGGGAGGGCAGAATTTCCTTTCTACCATATTCTTAAATTCCTCCCATTCCATATTGTAAATTCTGTCACTTCCCCTAGACTGGAGGATAGTGTTCCACCATTCTAAGGCTGAGTTCTTAAACAGATTGGAAGCAAACATTATTTTATTCTCTTCCGCGCATTTGCTTATTTTTAAGACTGCCTCAGTCTTTTCTATCCAGAGTAGAGTAGCAATGGCCCCTTCATTGCCCGAGAATTCCATTGGTTTACAAGACCAGAATTCTTTATAAGAACAACCATAAGACATGGTTCTTCTTCTTTTGGGAATGGGCACTTGAAGTACGTGTCCATTGTTCACGCTGTGTTCAGGTTCAGTGGGTCGTTTACTGCTATGATTACTTTTATTATCAGCTTCCCTAACTGTTTGAATAATATATGGCATTGCATCTATTATTCCTTGTGCCACTATGTGTTGGATAGCACTGTTATCCACTTGGTTTCCATTGTTATTATTGTTCTGATTATCGTTATTCTGGTTTTCCGGGTTATTATTCAGGTTTTCTTGATTCACTTGGTCGGCCATCTGAATTATAAACAATTACCACATATTAATATCATAAGATAATATATAATATAACCAATCACACAACACACATATTGATCAAAATCGTCGAACATTGCGACTTACTCTTTCTTATATATTATACTCCTAGTACAAACTGAAGCTGAATTTAAAATTATAATACTATTAGGCATCAGTAGATATTGTCTATATATATATATATATATTTTTTTTTTCAAACATACACACATATTATATATATTATTATTATTACTACCACCACCATCACTGATATGGGTTCATCCAGAACTCCATATTACGCTCGTCATACTTCCAGACGAGTCGCTCTCCGATCTGCCTCATCCTCTCACTACCTTCTAAAATCTCCTCACCAAAAGTTCGGAGTTCTTGCACATTCTCTGCACTCATTGGGGGTGTAGGGGCTGGTACTAGGTTTGGGAACTGGGGCATAGGTTCTTGGTAGGGGTGTGCATGGGTCGGTTTGGTTCGGTTTTTACTATTAACCATAACCATAACCATAACCATAACCGCTAGTTCGGTTATGGAGTTTTGGTAACCATAACCATAACCAAACTTCGGTTACGGTTAATCGGTTATAAAGTTGGTTATGGTTCGGTTTTGGTTAATTTTGGTTCAGTAACCAAGCAAGGTTTGAAATAAATAGCGTTGTGCACGATTTAAACTTAGCTTGAGCCTATTTTATAAGATAACGGAGACTAAACTTTTTGGTGAAACTACCCATTTAGGGTTGTTTTTAATGTTGGGATTGAACCCTATCAGAGGAACAGATAATTAAAGCCAAAACTGGATCAGAGCAGTGGATCCAGAATAAGCAGACGTTTACACTTGGTTCATGCAAATCTCTCCCCTTGAATGTGATTTCATATCTGCTGACCTCCTATCTGCTGATCTTACAAAGTGCTGACCTACAACTGCTGCCTTGCATCTACTGCCCAAAGTCAAAGACTGATGGAAGACCAAAGCTCTGCTGACTCAATCTACTGCCTTGAATCAAGTACTGCTGATCCGGACAAGCACTGCTGGGTTCACAGCAGTGGAAGGATGCAGCAGCTGTTTAAGTGTCTTTTATGTAATGTAATGTAATAGCAGTAGTTTAGTACATCAGTGTTTATAGATCAGAGGTTAGAGTTTGTTAGGAGGTTAGATGTCACTTTCATGGTGACGTCAGCTAAGATGCTCAGTGGTTTGCAAGTGCCTATAAATAGTTCAGTACTTTGTATTGTTCTATTAGCTCTTTTACCACATCGTCTTCTTTGCACGAACAAACTACTGAGCTCTGGCTGAGGGGGAGTTTGCATTGATTCATCAATCATTGTAGTCGTTGTTGAAACAAATTCAATCTTTCGATTCATTGTGTAAAGATGTTTGATTAAAGTATTACTCTCGTTTGATTGTATGTAAAGTTTACTTTCATCTTAATTCCGCTGCACAACTCTTTCATTTTCATCTTAAATTCAAACGAAAATACAATCAAAAAGAAACTCAGATCCAACAATTGGTATCAGAGCTTGGACAGTCAAATTTGATTTAACAATCATTTTGACGTAAATAGTTCAGCTCATAACAGTTGATACTGATCGTTTGTTCGTCCGTTGAAAAACAGAGTAAGGATCAATCACCATTAAAGTTGATTTCTCAGTGTCTGTAAAACAACAAGAATGACGTCACAATCTCAGGATGATAAAAACAACATCGGCTCGCTTTTTAAACCACCTATGCTAAAAAGAAATGAGTACAACATCTGGCAGAGGAGGATGGGTCACATCCTCGCTCAACAAAGCACAGGTTGTTGGAAATCTGTCATTTACGGTCCCCATGTTCCTTCAGTGGCAAGTGCTGAAGATGCTAAAAAGTTCGTTCCAAAACCAGTTGAAAATTATACCGAAACCGACTTTCAAAAGATCGAACTAGATGCTAAAGCGTTTAGCATCGTAGCATCAGCGCTGCCCAATGAGATATATGCTGGACTGTTACATTGTAACAGTGCCAAAGAGTTATGGGATGCATTTAAGGAACAGTTTGGGGGAACTGAGGAAGTCATAGAAAACAATAGGGAAATCCTGAACCAACAGTATGAAACATTTTGCTACGTTAAAGGTGAATCACTAACGCACCAATTTGAGCGTTTCAGTTGTCTCATCAGTGAACTGAGGCTTGTTAAAACCACTTTTACAAACTCAACTCAAAATAGCAGGTTCCTCAGGTCACTGCCAGAAAAATGGGACACCATAGCTTTTGTCACCCGAAACTCACCTGAATTCAAGGATCTGACCTTGACCCAACTCCATGGTCGACTCCTGACCTACGAAAGGGAGTTGAACCAGAAAAGGAAGTTACAAGAGTCAGGAAAAGTTACCGATGATTACACTTTCGGTAATACTGCTCTTCTGGGTCAAGAAGAATCTGGGAGCAGTGGTAAGGATCAGGGTTATGATCACTTCATTGACATAACTGCTGGTGCAAATTTTAACAACCCTGATCCTCACTCTGCTAGTTATGCATTCACTGCAAATGAAAACCAGATGTCAGACAATTTAAGTTTTGAACTAAATGATTTGCAACATTTTGATCCCACTGATTTAGAGGAAATGGACATCCTTCACCAACTGGCTTTGCTAAGTGTCAGAACTAGCAAGTTCTACAAAAGAACAGGGCGAAAATTCCCAGGTTTGCATGGGAATCTAAGGGTTGGGTTGGATAAATCGAAAATCAAGTGCTACAAGTGTAATAGGTTGGGACATTTCGCTAGGGAATGTAGGAGTCAAACTACTGGTCCCATAATTACTCATCCTAGCTCAAATCCTAGACCTCAAAACCAAAACACTGTGCACTATGCCCAATATGCCCCAGCAGCTCAAGTGAACACTGCTCACTATGCTGCTGCCCCTGTGCCAGTACATTATGTCCAAACTACTGTTCCACAAATCCAATATGTTCAAACCCCTGCTCCACAGGTACAAGTGCAACCTGTTGCACCTCAAACCACTGCTCCAGCAGCAGCACAACCAGATCAACAAAGTTTTTTCACTCAAGGTTTTGTTGACTGGAGCAGTATGCCTGAAGACCTTAATGATGAAAATTTTGCACTCTATGCTTCTAATGATTCTTCTCATGATGAGTTTTGTTTGATGGCATTAGAGTCAATACAGGAGGGGGTTGAAACTGAGGAGGAACAGCAGTGCTTTGAAACAGTGGAAGAGGTGACTGAAGCAGTGGTTACTGCTGTGGCTGGTGAAATACTGTTGGGAGAAAGTTCAGGTTCCCTGATTGAACCATTGACAGATCCATGGTCCGAAGAGGACAAACAAGAAGAGAAGGAAGAAAAGGCTGGTGAAAAGAAGGTGAAAGCTGATGATGAGGAAGATCATCAATGTGATTGTGCAATGATGGCAGCTGCCAAGGTATCTCCTCAAGTTCTTGAAAAACTGTGTTCTGACAATTGCATAATTGCTTTTGCTAACATTAAAGAGGTGAATGAAAACCTTCGGGATAAAATCTTGTCTGATGAGGTCAAATTTGAAAGGTCTTTAAAAGAACTTAAAAACAAATTGACTGAAAAGGAAAAAGAGAACAGCTGTTTAAAAGAAGAGCAGAGTATAACCAAAACCCAACTTCAAACTATGGTAGAAAAATACCAAGTTTGCAAAAAGGAGTTGGAGTCCGCCCAGATTACTTGTGAAAGATGGGTGGAATCCTGCAAAGGATATGAGGTTATGCTTGAAAAATAGAGAAAAAGCAATGTGAAATTTGGGGTTGGCTATAGAAAACATGATGATGAAAACACTGCTTTTGAAAAATCTGTTCAAACCACTGATGTAACCACTGTGTTCATCCCCACAAACAAGAATGGCCAAGAAGTGAAAATCACTGACAAACTTGGTAACAAAATCACACTTGACAGACCAATGGAAACCTCTACTTTTGAGGAGCTTGAAGAATACCAGTTTAAACCAAAATGGTCTGATGAGTGTGACATTCTTGAAAATTTCAAGCCAATGGACTTTACATCAATTAATGGTGTCAAGGCTCCAAAAGCTAAAGTCATACCTCTCAAGGATATCCCAGCAGTGGTTAAAACCTCTGCTGCAAAGGAGTCTGAAAAGAGAAAGAAGAAAGAAAAAATTGATAACTTGTTTTGTGAATTCTGTGAGAAGAGGAATCATCTAACAAAAGATTGTTTCCACTTAAAAGCTTATGATTTAAACAGAACAAGTGTCATTGTTTCAGCTGAAGGTTGCATTGTCTGTGGTAAAACAAACCACAAAATCAAGCATGTGTGTATCTCAAAAACTTTGATGTGAAAAAGAATGAGTACATTGCTAAAATATCCTTGAATCCATCTTCATCATCAACATCTGTCAAATTCACCAAGAAACAACCACTGTTTGTGCCAGTTTAAACAGCTGTTACAAAACAGCTGAACCAAACATCTGTCAAAAGAGATGTTCAGGTTACTGATGCACCCCCTGCCAATCAGTTCAGAAAAGGCAGAGAAAAACAGTCTTACCAAAGGATTCCTCACGTTTATGAGGCCTACAAAAGGTCCTCTAAACCCAAAGTGAACAAGCATCCTTTTGGTTACCAGCAGATGATTGGTCAGGACCCACAACAGTGGTTAGAGAAACACTGTCCTAAAACAGTTCAAACTCCTGACCTAACCACTGTCCATCATTCTGCATCCATCCCAGACACTGTTGAGACCCCATCCAAAGCCCTGTTGGCTTTGGAGACCTTAATGAACTAATCCTTTTACTTCATGTGCAGGGAGCTTCTGCATGCTTTGATAGTCTTTGGTATGTAGATAGTGGAGGCTCCAGGCACATGACAGGATGTAAAGCCCTCCTCAAAGACTTTAAAATCCATGGAGGGGGTGATATATCCTTTGGGAATAATAGTAAAGGAAAGGTTCTGGGGTCGGGTACAGTGGAGTCTGGAAAAGTAAAATTTGAAAATGTCAATCTAATAGACAATCTAAAATTCAACCTTCTGAGTGTGTCCCAAATGAGTGACAAGGGTTTTGGGTCATTCTTCACAAAAGATTGTTGTAGGATTGTTGGGCTAGAAATGGTCAAAAAGATTGAAGCAATAATCAGAACTGGTCAAACTAAACTTGTTGCTCAAAGAAGTGGCAATGTTTATGTTGTTGACATGTCAAAAGAGTGTCCCAGAGCTGATGCCTGTCTGTTCTCAGCTGCCTCTAACAAAGAGACAGAACTTTGGCACAGAAGGCTGGGACACACAAATCTTAAGACAATCACAGAAATTTCAAAAAATGGTTTGGTGAGAGGCCTACCACAAAAATTGTTTTCATGTCCTGAACATTGCATTTCCTGTTTAAAAGGAAAACAACATAAAAGTTCTTACAAGTCCATTGAAGAGTCCAAAACAACCCAGTGTTTGCAAATGCTACACATGGATTTGTTTGGCCCAGTACAAGTCATGAGCCTCAAAAAGAAAAAATATTGTTTGGTTATTGTTGATGACTTTTCTAGGTTCACATGGACTTTCTTCTTGCACTCAAAAGATGAAACTGCAGGCATTTTGCAAGCCTTTGTAATACAGGTTGAAAAGCAATTTGACCTTCCAGTAAAAAGCTTCAGGAGTGACAATGGCACAGAATTCAAAAATAGGGAGTTGGATGCCTTCTGTGTGAAGAAAGGGATTGTAAGGCAGTACAGCATCCCAAGAACACCAGAACAGAATGGGGTAGTGGAAAGGAAGAACAGAACTCTGATTGAGGCTGCCAGAACCATGCTTGCAGATTCAGGTTTGCCATTAACTTTCTGGGCAGAGGCAGTAAACACTGCTTGCTATGTTCAGAACAGAGTTTTAATAAACCCCAGGCACAAAAAGACTGCCTATGAAATTCTGTATAAAATTAAACCACTGATCTCATATTTCAAAGTGTTTGGCTGCCCATGCTTTATTTTGAACCTAAAAGATTCCATTTCAAAATTTGCAGCCAAAGTTGATTGTGGTTATCATCTGGGATATTCAACCACTGCCAAGGCCTACAAAGTGTTCAATACACGGACCAAGGCAGTGGAGGAGACTTTGAATGTTAAGTTCAATGAACTTTCATCAATGAAAATCCCAGCAAACCCTGCAGATCTGTTTGATCTTGAAAAATTTACTTTTGAAAATACTGTTGTCAAGACTAACAGTGCAGGCCCATCAGAGAATACAACACCAGACTATGGGTTTGAAATCATCATTCCTCAAAGGTCTGGCACAAAGGGAAAAGCACCAGCTGTTCAAAACAGTTGTCAAAGCTCAACCACTGCTACCTCAACAGTTGTTGACCAAAGTAGCCCATCAACCACTGCTTCCACATCCTCAAACACTGCTGACAAAAGTCCTCAAACAGTGGATAAAAGTCAGCAGTTGTCCACTTCATTACCTCCTATACCACCACCTTTTGAAGCCACTGCTGGATCATCAAAGTCCCCAGCAGTGGTTAGCTCAGATGATACACATTTGCAGCCTTCACCAACCAATGCCATCATACCATACCAAGGAGATTTAATCTTCTTGAGATCTAATCCACCTGATCAAATCATTGGCAACATAAATGAAGGGGTGCTCACAAGAAGCCAAACCCAAAACATTTGTCTTTTTGCTGGTTTTCTATCACTCCATCAGCCAGTCAAGTACCAAGAGGCACTGAAAGACAACAGCTGGGTAGAAGCCATGCAAGAGGAGCTCCAACAGTTTAAAAGACAACAAGTATGGGAGCTTGTACCACTGCCAGAAGAGGTTAGTCCCATTGGCACAAAGTGGGTCTTCAAGAACAAAACTGATGAAAGGGGTATTGTTGTCAAGAATAAAGCCAGGCTTGTGGTTCAAGGTTACAGACAGGAAGAGGGGATTGATTATGATGAAACATTTGCCCCTGTTGCAAGATTGGAAGCCATTAGACTGTTCCTGGCCTTTGCTGTCAACCACAATATGAAGGTGTTTCAAATGGATATCAAAAGTGCTTTCCTCTATGGTACAATCCAAGAAGAGGTGTATGTTTGTCAACCTCCAGGTTTTGAGGATCCATTTTATCCAGATCATGTCTACAGGCTAAACAAAGCCTTGTATGGCTTGAAACAAGCACCAAGGGCCTGGTATGAAACTCTTTCCAACTTCCTACTCTCAAATGGTTTCAAAAGAGGTACCATTGATAAAACACTGTTTTTAAAATGGAGAGGGAAGGATTTAATGATTGTCCAGATTTATGTGGATGACATTATTTTTGGAAGCACATGTAACTCAATGTGTGAAGAGTTTAGAGAACTCATGACAGCTGAGTTTGAAATGAGTGCTATGGGTGAGCTGCAATGCTTTCTTGGTCTCCAAGTACAACAATTGCAAAATGGAACTTTCATTCATCAAAGCAAATATGCTAAAGAACTTTTAACCAAATTTGATATGAATGATTGTAAACCATGCAGCACACCCATGGCAACAAATAAGCTGGTCATGTCTGATGAAAAAGATGAGCTGATTGATCAAACACTTTATAGAAGCATGATTGGGTCTTTATTGTACCTAACTGCATCTAGACCAGACATCATGTTTGCAACATGTGTCTGTGCAAGAAGTCAATCAGCTCCCAGAAGATCAAATCTCATTGCTGTAAAAAGGATCTTCAGATACATAAAAGGTGCTCCCACACTTGGTATCTGGTATCCAGCTAATGGGAACATCAAGCTTTCAGGTTTCTCAGACAGTGACTTTGCTGGATGTCACACCACAAGGAAGTCCACATCAGGAGGGTGCCAGTTTCTAGGTGATTGCTTAGTCTCATGGCAAAGCAAAAAGTAAGCAGCTGTTTCAACATCCACTGCTGAAGCTGAATACATTGCTGCTGCAAGCTGTACAGCCCAACTCCTGTGGCTTCAAAATCAGTTGCTGGATTTTGGTATCACTGCCTTAAAGACACCACTCATGTTGGACAGTCAGGCATCAGAAAATATCATCAAAAATCCAGTTTCCCATTCAACCACCAAACACATCGACATCAGACATCACTTTGTGAGGGATTGCTATGAAAAAGGTTTGATTTCTCTGCATCATGTCCCAACTAAAGACCAGCTGGCTGATGTGCTCACAAAAGCACTTGATACAACCACTTTTGAAAGCTTGGTCTCTAGAATTGGGATGCTGAACATGGAATAACAAGCAACATCTTGTTTTTCTATGAATAAAAGCAACAAAATGTTTTCAGAAAATCAAAACTCCATCCTTAAAAATAGCTAAAAATGAAATTTTTCATTAAACCCTTAAAAGTCTGCCATTAACCACTGATTGTTCAAAAGTCTGCTCTACTTCAAAAGTCTGTCCACTGCTGAAAGTCAACCCCTGCTCTCTCATTACCTTGATAAACTCTGTTGTTCAAAAGCAGTGTCTTATCCACTGATATGCTATCCACTGATAGTGAAAATCATCCACTGCTTTCATACCACTGCCTTCATTTGTCCCTATCACACAAGTACTGTCCTTCACTTTCAACAGGGGTTGTCACGTGGGCAGTACATATTGGTCAGACCTTTTGTAACGGCTGCCACCTCAGCATTCACTTTCTTCCCTATAAAATCCCCCACTCACCACCAAAACAGGGTTTTACTGTCGAATTGAATTCTTAAAAATTCTCTTCTCAAAGCAGTTTTTCATCTCATTTCTTCACAAATTTCTTCGATCAATCATCCTCAAAATGACAAAATCAAAGAAATCTTCAAAACCCTCCTCCAAATCATCATCGAAAACAGCCTCTCAAAAGGCAATCTCCACTGAAATTCCACATAAACCATCTCACAATCTCCTGGGTCTTCTCACAAAACCAGGAACCACCAAAGTTTTCGATTCCATCATTGATCTCATGGCAAAATCAAAGTACAAAACTTTGTTCACTGTCGATGCACCAATCTATTTGGCGACCCAAAGGGAGTTCTGGAAAAATGCAACCCTTGAAAAACAAGGCGACACTGCAACCACCATACACTCTTCTATAAAGGGTAAAGCTGTCCAAATCACGCCACAATCCATTTCAGAGGTCTTTCAACTCGGTGATCAGGAAGGTAAAATTTCTTTCACTAAAAACGAGTTACAAACTGACTTCATTGAGAGAGGGTATGAAGCCACAATGATGAAGAAAATTACCTTAGAAAAAGGTTATTTTCCTTCTGCAACCAGATTTTTATTTCATACCCTCCTACTATGTGTTTCAAACAAAACCACTTCTTTCAATGAAATCCCTTTAAAGATTCAAAATCTGGGATATGCAATTCTTCAAGGAGAAAATTTTAACTCTTCTCGGGAAATTTTTAAAGATTTGGTTAACAATGTTGAAACAAAATCATTCTTACTGTTTCCAAGGTTTTTAAGTTACTATTTTTCAAAGAAATTCAGTAAGGATGATTTAGCTATAATAAACCAAGGTGCTTCTACTCAAATAAACAGTTTAACAACTGAAACTTTTTCAAGAATGTTAGCACCTTGCAAAACACAAGCAGAGGTGCCTGAGCAGATTTTAGCAGTTACAACTGCTCCTCAGGTATCTGCTGCTGAGCCCACTGCTCAAGGTGATCAAAGCAGCAGCACAACTGTTTGGAAACCCACACCTAAAATCACCAAAAAAGCCAACAAAAAGAAAAACACAAAAACCCCCCAAAACCATCAAAAAGGCATCTCTGGAGGATGAGATACCAGAGCTCCTGCCAGTGACAACACAAAAGTCACAAGAAACCACTGCTGCTACTTCCTCACAGCAGTTGGTACAAATATCTCAACCCATAATCGAAACTCCTCCCGTTTCTTCACAAAAAGAACAGGTTGTACAAATAGGGTCTCCACATCATGATGCTCTGGAAACACTCGTTTCTATCATCCACAGTCCAATGCCCGGGACACATCCTATTTCTACACCACTCATCACATCCAAAATTCCCTCACCAATAAAACCACTGTTGGATGCAATTGATTTGAACCAGGCATTATCCAGTCCTTCTCAATCACCTACTAATGAGAATATACCTCAACAACTGACTGGGTCTGATGTATCAATCTTTGCTAACCCACCAACACAACCTGAGGAGGTTACACCCCATGAGTTACAAGTAACTCTTGGTGGTAATCCAAGTGAAGCAGCCACTACAACTGTTGAACCTACAGGTTTACAGTTGGACAGTGGTTACATTAATAAGACTTCCTTGGAGGCAATTCCTTTTATAGCACCTCTGCCAACCACCAGTGGATTCATTTATCCCACTGGCAACATCAAAAGGTTGTCAAGTGTTGAAGGAAGAAGACCCCAGTACCAAGAAAAAGGGGCATCAGTGGTTAATGTTTGGAGTATACTCTCTACATCTACCACTGCTAAAACCACTGCTAGTGGGAAATCAGATGATCCCATTAACTTGGGTGATGGTTTAAAGTACCAGAAATTGACGGATCGTATTGCAAAGCTTGATAACTCTGTTGCAGAACTCAAAGATATGCTACAACAGGTGTTACAAGTTCAGAAGGTACAATCAACTGCTGTTCCACCTCAAGCACTTGCTCCACAAAGGGCACCTGCTACAAATGAGCTATGGAATCTGTTTCAATCTTTTCTCCAACAACAAGCACAATTAGCAGATCAGCAACATGAAAAACATGTACAACAGCTGAGAAATACAATGGAGTCAAGGTTCAAGAACACTCAGGCTGATTTAAAGGCTCTCAAAACTCAGATCTTGCACACCACTGGCACTGCTCCTCCAAAAGTCCGCTACCTTTATCAACTCCCAGAAGATAATGCCAAAAAGGGGAAGAAAATTAAGGAGTGGAAAAAGAAGGGTATAGAGGATGGTCTCTATCTTGAACCAGAAAATTCAAACATGACCAAAAAGATCCCTTTGCCAGATGGCAGCAAGAAAATTGATGTGACAACAAATGCACTAGCAGAAGCAGCTGCAAGTGTAAAAAGGGATAGAGAGGCCAAAAAGAAAGCCAGGGTGGACAGAATGGATCATCCAGAACAGGGTACTTCTGGGTCAAAGGATCATGAAAATCCTGTTGAGGAAAAGAAGAAGCCTACTAGAAAAGTGAGGCTACCCAAATCCATTCCAACCAGACGTTCAAAGTCTGCTAAAAAACCACCATACAAAACAGCTGATGCAACAGGAGTTACAAAAACTACTGCTTGCCAAACAGTTGTTCCATCAACACACACCACTTCAACACACACAACATCCACTGCTTTACCATCATCACCACCAAAAACAACACCTGCTGACATACAACAGAAGACAGCAGATGTTATAACATCTGTTGTAACGACAACAGTGGTTGAAACACCAGTTGTTTCAACAGCTGTTAGTCAATCACAATCCACTGCCACTACATCTACCACCACTGTTCCATCCAAAACATCATCAGTCCCTCCTACAAAAAGGAGAAGACTAATTCTTAAAGATGATGACAATTCACCACCACAAACATCCTCAAAATCTTTAGCACTTGTCACAATTTCAAAACCTGTTCCTCTCTCTTCAGTTAAAATGTACAAGCCCTTACCTCCTGCAGGTGTTCAATTTCCTCTTGAATTAGCAGCTGTTAGAGAAGAAATAAAATCTTTTTACTTTGAGGATGACCCTGCCAAAAGGAGTTTGCCATCAATAAAGGGATATCCCAGGCCTAAAAATGTTGATGAATACTTGGAAATCAAGGCCAAGCAAGCAGAGGATATCTCAATAAGAAACACACAAGGGAAATCTGACAAAGAAATTTCGAGAAATTATCAATATCTGCTCACACAAGTCAGATCCCTAGAACAATTTGCAAAAAATGTTAGTCAACAAATTTCTGAAAGAGCAGCTGAAACTCTGAAGAAAGACTACATTGAAAGCATTATGGCTCACAAGAAGTACAAAGGAGAGAGATATATGTACAAAGAGTGGACTGTTCCTGAGCTTGAAGATGAAGCTGCAAGAATTCAAGACATGATAAAAAGGAAGGTCACTCACACTCCTCCTGACTGGGAAAAGTTTAGAAAGATTGTACCTGACAAACAGGTAGAACTGCAAAGAATGAAAGAGGAATTGGTTGCTGCTGATTATGGAAACAAAAGACAAGTTGCTAGATGGAAAGAAGATGTGGTCAGGGCTACTTACAAGAAGTTGGAACAATTAAGAAAGAAAGATCCCACAGTTCCTCAAAAGCCTGACTATTCTAAAGCAGAGGTTTCTAAAAGACCACCAAAGCTGCAAGTCAAAAGAACCACTGCTCCAGCTGGTGCTGCCATCTACAAAAGAAGGAGCAAAAACCAGTTTAGCATGGAAACAATTCAAGATCTATTAGCTGGAGATGCCATTGTAAAAGCAGGCACGGAAGTAATGATAAAAGAAGATCTTGAATTGGAACAATCTTCAAGTGCTGCTCAGCCAGCTATGAACATGCCAGCCTCACCAAATACTTCTCCAAATAAACATCTCCCAAGAAACCCACCAGGCTCAAAAATACAAAAGTGGGAAACTGACAAACAGACCTGCGTATTGACTTTGCTCAGGTCTGGTGGAGTAGTGGAGAAAATATCAAGGGAACAAGCTCTTGGCCCGAGTCTTGAAGATTTGCAGGATCTCCTTGATCTTCCACTTAGCAGGGATGATGAAGATACAGATGCCCTAGACTTTGAATTACAATTTAAAGGTCAGATAAGGGAGCTGTTGATGAGGCAATAAAGATTTCCACAAATAATGAAGAGTTTTGGCATTATCTGTTCCAGGGGGAGATTGTTGGGATTGAACCCTATCAGAGGAACAGATAATTAAAGCCAAAACTGGATCAGAGCAGTGGATCCAGAATAAGCAGACGTTTACACTTGGTTCATGCAAATCTCTCCCCTTGAATGTGATTTCATATCTGCTGACCTCCTATCTGCTGATCTTACAAAGTGCTGACCTACAACTGCTGCCTTGCATCTACTGCCCAAAGTCAAAGACTGATGGAAGACCAAAGCTCTGCTGACTCAATCTACTGCCTTGAATCAAGTACTGCTGATCCGGACAAGCACTGCTGGGTTCACAGCAGTGGAAGGATGCAGCAGCTGTTTAAGTGTCTTTTATGTAATGTAATGTAATAGCAGTAGTTTAGTACATCAGTGTTTATAGATCAGAGGTTAGAGTTTGTTAGGAGGTTAGATGTCACTTTCATGGTGATGTCAGCTAAGATGCTCAGTGGTTTGCAAGTGCCTATAAATAGTTCAGTACTTTGTACTGTTCTATTAGCTCTTTCACCACATCGTCTTCTTTGCACGAACAAACTACTGAGCTCTGGCTGAGGGGGAGTTTGCATTCATTCATCAATCATTGTAGTCGTTGTTGAAACAAATTCAATCTTTCGATTCATTGTGTAAAGATGTTTGATTAAAGTATTACTCTCGTTTGATTGTATGCAAAGTTTGCTTTCATCTTAATTCCGCTGCACAACTCTTTCATTTTCATCTTAAATTCAAACGAAAATACAATAAAAAAGAAACTCAGATCCAACATTTAATAAGGTAATTCTCAAACAAAAACAATTATGGCCATAACACCTTAGTTCTTTATCAAAATAAATGGCATCTACATCAAGATCATTTTGTTACTAACATACTTTTATCTTAGTAAAAACCCTTTATATGCTTTTGTAAAACACAAATCCATTATATAAAGTTAACATCACAAGTTCGGCTCGGTTTCGGTTATATCGGTTAACCAAAGCTTCATAACCATAACCATAACCGATTGAGCGGTTATACAAAATTTCATAACCATAACCATTGGTTATATTGGTTATCGGTTATTAGTGGTTCGGTTATGTCGGTTATGGTTCGGTTATCGGTTATGGTGGTTAATTTGCTCACCCCTAGTTCTTGGTAAGGATAAGGATTCTCTAAAATTTCCCTGATGTATGGGTCATTATCGTAGTAGGGATCTAGAGGGTCCAAGTCCGGGTAAGCTGCTAAGTTTGGCATGGGTTCGTCTTCTGGTATTGGGTAACGTTGCTGGTAATCCCAATTGTCGTTTAACCACGGGTCGTAGTCTGGGTCTAAGGGATTGGGTGCTGGTATCCTAGGTATCTCAGCTGGGTTGAAATCAGGCATTGGGATTTGATTTTCTGGGTTATTTTCAATTTCCATTGGCTGTGCGGGAAATAGTGGTTAGGGCTGGGGTGCTATGAGTTGCTCAAGATAGGGTCGGCATCTGTAGTTGCTAGGATATGGAAATTGGCTAAACTCCTATTGAGCATCTGTTTCTCTCTTAATGGCTACTAAAGCTCGCTGGTTTGCAACTTTTTCATCCTCTTCATACGTTCATGTGCTCCTCTACTGAACCATCCTCTATTTTTAGGAGGGAATGACTCTTCAGACTGAGCCTTAAACACGAATATCCCATCTTCATTGTCAACTGAATACCCTGAGAGGGCAGGCTGTGAAGAGGTACCTTCGCTTCTAGGTGAGCTGGACAACTGACGGTAGGCGTCGGAAGGTCCTTGGTCGCTCATACTGTAAACTAACAATTAGTCAAATAACACACAACAATAAAATGCAGATATGCACGTATTTCCATAATTTATTTCCTAACATTTTGAATAATATCTTGGTGTCAGCAGAACACTTTTGTGGCTGAATCAGTGGCTTAGCTCTGATACCACCTCCTGTCGCAACCCCCGCCCCCTATCTGTCCCGGGAACGGGCGGCCGCGAGGTCAGTTTCGGTGGTATCGGTGTTTATCAATTTGGCAACGGAAATTACATCAGGACCGTAGTTAGGAAATATTTTATTAGAGTAAATACCACATTTTTATAATATTAACCATATTGGGATAAAACCCAGGTTTTCATTACAAACGGATTTATAGATATAATCTCCATTTTATTGAATAAAACATCTTCTTTTGTTTAGGTAACTTTTATAGCCACTTTTCCCAAGCCTTCAGTGCTGTCCAGCTGGCTTCTATTGGGCTTTCACATTTTGTTACCTGAAACGCGTTTAAAAACATTTTGTCAGTGGGAAATACTGGTGAGTGAATCCCAGTTTAATCAAAAAGAGTTTTATCTTTTAACAGTATTGGGAGCGATTACATTGTTTATATCTACACAATTACTCATTCAGTACTGTCAATCCTGACTGGTGGGTCATATTACCCATTGGCTAACTCTTTGTCCAATGGTAACCTTTTCCACATTTTGTATACAAAACCCCAACATACCGGCAGTAATTGAAGAATTACAAAGACTCAATCACTGCTAATTGTGATTTAAAATAATAAAGGTTTTGTAAAATAGTTTGCAAAAATGTTTACAAAAAGGAGATTACTCACATTGCTGTCTTAGGGTTTTCCTTAAGGATTTCCTGGTGATTATCTATTTATTACACAAATGCACACGTGTTATTATAATAACCCATTATTTATTAATGATACCCTCCCCTAGATGGCATTCCAACGACTACGTCGGGAAGAACCACGACAGCCGTTACGGAACCCTGGATCAATCGGGCAACGTATCTAATACGTAACCGGGGGTTATGATACTCACAACGAGGTAGAACTACGTTATTTAGGGGGATATTATGCCCGAGAATTATGTATACTACGTAGAAATTTGAGAGAGAAATCGAGAGATGAACGAGTTGGACTGAAGGCTGAAGGCCTCTATTTATAGTGCATGTTCGCCTTCTGTCGCGCCCCGCGTAAGCTCCTGCTAGGGCCTTCGCCGCCCGCGAGGCCAGCTAGGGTAGGCCCTAGCTTGGTTGACTCGCCACTAGGCTTGACACGAGTGGTGACACGTGGCGGCTCAGGGGCTCGCCTGACCTCCCAGCTGTCGCGGCACGCGTAGATCACTGCTAGAACGTTCGCGGCCCGCGAGCGAGGGCTAAATCTTGTTTTTATTTCAATTTTAATGATAAAAGGGTATTTGGGCTCGGTTTTCGTATACGAGGTATGTTCTAAGATATATAGGGAGAATTTAAACATATTAGGGATGCCGAAAAATTATTTTGGAGGGTTGTTATATCCTCCCCACCTTATTTTAGAACTCGTCCTTGAGGTCTACTGGAATAAGTGTGGGTATTTCCTTTACATTTCTGATTGAAGCTCCCAAGTGTATTCTGGTCCTCTTTTGGAATCCCATTTTACTTTGACTAGAATTAATCTTTTGTGTTAGAGATTCTTGACTTTCCTGTCTTCGATCTGTAGAGGTCTTTCTACAAATTTTAACTGTTCATTTACCTCTATATCCTTAAGAGGCACTATCAGTGATTCATCAGCTAAGCACGTTTTGAGATTACATACATGAAATACATCATGTATTCCTACCATTTCCTCTGGCAGTTGTAGCTGATAGGCTACATGTCCTATTCTTTTAGTAATCTTAAAAGGTCCAATATACCTGGGGCTTAGCTTTCCTCTTCTGATGAATCTTACTACTCCTTTCCAAGGAGAGACTTTTAATAACACTTTGTCTCCTACCTGAATGTAACACCCTTCTAATTATTATTCGAAATTAATAAAATATGCATATTTTTAAAACAAAGTGATCCACTTCATTAAAAGTACAAAATAGAAGTGTTCATAGTGATCATTTACTAGTTAACTACTAACTAGTTTTAAACATGCCAACAACGATTAGATAATTGTTTACATCATAAACATTGTCTACAACAAGGTTAATTAAACGCGGAAGCTCCAAAATGTTGTGTTCGGTTCTTGAAAACGCGCTTGATCGCCATCCGGATTAAGTTCCACTTCACCTAGTATTAAAACCACTTAAAATGTTAGTTTTGATATTGCTAAAATGTGCACAAACCAGTTCTAGCATCAAATCATCAAAAATAAAATAAAAATTCAGATTTAAGTCTGTCACGGCACGCGACAGACATCATCTTCTCGTTCGCGTGCCGCGAGAGCCCTCGCGTGTCACGCCAGGGTTAACGGTCCCTGTCGTGTGCCGCGGGGGAGCCTGTTTTCCAGCAGGTGCAGGTTTGAGACCTGCATTTCCTGCCCAGCTCCGGATTTCGCAATACGAACTTCAAATGCTCATAACTTTTGATCCGTAGGTCCGTTTTAGGCGATTCTTTTTCCTATGCATCTGTAATATAATTACTGACGCGAATATTACATTTATTTTACCAAAATTTGAGTCTACTGACCGAATGTCTAAAATCACAATTTTGCTTAATCGACCCACATAGTTAATACCAATTCTACTATCAATGCTAATGTAACTTCATGGCACATTTACCCAATATCTGGGGCTTACGATCATCGGAATTTCATTACCAAATCTATGGTTTCATGCTCTTATGATCCGTCATCGCCAAATACTAACCAAAACCAAATATTTACTACTTAACACACGTTTATTTGACCCGTTTGGCTCATTTATGGAATCTTCCATTTCAATGACTACCAAACGTTTTCCAAGCTAATTTATTTCATTCAATTAAGTGATGATCACCATCACCTCAATTAATACAATTCCTTATACTAGAACACAACTTCAAATATCTAAAATATCAAATTTACATAATGTAACAGGACATGTTACATACCTTCAAAGCACACCCTTCAAACGCGTGTCACCACCGGCTTGTCCACTAGACGCTCCGGTTTCCTTTCCTATAGAGTTCAACCATAGCATGTTTAGAACTCTTTTCTTAACATATATCGCATAGTTTGCTGAAACATTACAAATGTGCGTTTTAACTCGAATTTCTGTTTTAAGCCTTCTTTGAAGCATTTATACAAACACTTTATGGGCAAGATTTTACACAATTCATTATCACGTTCATGTCTTGTTATATAACCCAAATTAACATCAATTGGACACTTATATAGCAATTTCAACATCAATAACTCAGAAATTGCTTCCTATGAATCAAATTACACTAAAATAACAACCAAAATCCTAGTGTTTATCAAGTTCCCACAAAACCCACTAATCACCTTCATTGGTGTTCATGGAATTCACAGAAATTAAGCATGATTTCACATATAATTGTCTAGGGTTCACTCCTAGACACAATACTATTCCTATTCCATCCATATAACATTCATGCAACCACGAATTTCGAATTCTCTAAATTCATCCAGAAATCCAAGTAGAGATTTCCTACAAAATTCACATACCTTATGACCCCTTTTCAGAGGAGATTACTATTTCGTACTCGGATTTTGAGTTAGAACTGATTTTGACCTTCAATTTGTGGGATTTAGCATAAACTAGGGTTTGTGAGGGTTCTCCTAGTCGCCCCTGTGCTTCAATCGATCCCAGCACACACACAAATGTGTGTTTTGTGTTTAATAAAATGTTTTTATTAAAATTAGTTTCAATTTAAACACCTTTGGTCCCTCTAATTTCCTTTAGTTCATATTTGAGTGTTTTTAACCCACTTATGAGTTACTACTAGACTTGATACTAACTGGGTTATTTAGTCCTAGTTTGTTTGTTCTCGTTTATTTAATACTTTATAATTCTAATATAAAGTTTTATATTTTCGGGGTGTTACAAGTCCACCCCCTTAAAGGGGTTTCGTCCCCGAAACGAAAGCACGTACCAAATAATGTAGAGTAGAGCCGTAGCATCTCCTCTTCGGACTCCCATGTGGTATCCGAACCCTTCCTGTGTTCCAATTTGACCTTTACTTGATCAATTCCTTTGTTCCTCAAACTCTTCACCTTGCGATCTAAAATCGCAATCGGCTTCACTGCGTAGTTGAGGCTATTATCCACCTCGATGTCGTCGTAGTGGATATAAGCGGTTTCGTCAGCTAGACATTTCCGTAGATGTGATACGTGGAACGTGCTATGTATTCCACTCAATTCCTTGGGTACTTCGAGACGGTATGCGGCTCTACCAACTCGTTCCAGGATTCTAAATGGCCCAATAAACCTTGGGCTTAATTTTCCCCTTTTTCTGAACCGGAATATTCCCTTCCACGGTGATACCTTCAGCATCACCTTATCACCTACTTGAAACTCAATCGGTCTCCTTCGTTTATCTGCATACGACTTTTGTCGATCCTAAGCCGCCTTCAAGTGAGCTTGGACCAAGTCAATTTTCTCATTCGTGATTTGGACTACATTCTTATGTGCAAGTTCTCGCGGACCAACCTCATCCCAACACACCGGGATTCGGGATTTTCTACCATAAAGCATCTCGTACGGAGCCATACCGATGCTTGTGAGGTAACTGTTATTATATGAAAATTCAACCAATGGTAGGTAGACATCCCAACTACCCCCGAAGTCAATAATGCACGCCCGTTACATATCTTCCAACGTCTGTATTGTTCTTTCACTTTGTCCATCTGTTTGTGGATGGTACGCGGTGCTAATGAACAATTTAGTTCACATTCGCTCTTGGAATTCTCGCCAAAAGTTCGAAGTAAACTGAGTATCTCTGTCGGACACAATAGATATGGGTACCCGATGGCGTGCCACTATTTCATTGGTATACACTTCTGACATCTTTTCAGATGTATAAGTCTCACGAATCGGAATGAAGTGAGCACTTTTTGTCAATTTATCCACAACAACCCATATAGCATCGTATCCGCGGTTGGTTTTGGGCAATTTGGTCAACAAATCCATTGTGATTTGCTCCCATTTCCACACTGGGATGTCCAACGGTTGCAGTTTACCATACGGCTTTTGGTGCTCCGCTTTGACTTGTAAACAGGTCAAGCACTTCTCTACATACTTTACGACATCTCTTTTCATTCCAGGCCACCAATAATTTTGCTTTAGATAATTATACATCTTGGTTTCCCCTAGATAGATAGAATAACGGGATTTATGGGCTTCGTCGAGTAGAAGCGTCTTGATTCCACATGAATTTGGGACCCATATTCTTCCGAACCGAGTCTTTAACCCGTTGTTACCATCCACCAAGTCTTTCAATTGACCGACTATCCTTTCCTTTTTCAAGTTTTCCTAATTTCACTGCCTCAGCTTATGCTTCTCGGATTCGTTCAAGTAAACCCGAGGTTACAACAAGCTGCATCGACCACACTCGTATGGGGACATAGTCTGTTTTCCTGCTTAAGGCATCCGCCACAACATTAGCCTTCCCAGGGTGGTAATGTATCTCGCATCATAGTCTTTTACCGTTTCTAACCATCGCCTTTGCCGCATGTTTAACTCCTTCTGGTCGAAGAAGTATTTTAAACTCTTGTGGTCGGTAAATATGGTGCACTTTACCCCGTATAAATAGTGCCTCCATATTTTTAGCGCAAACACCACTCCCGCCAATTCGAGATCGTGCGTGGGATATTTCTTTTTGTGTGTCTTTAATTGTCTCGAGGCATAAGCTATCACTTTGCCTCGTTGCATCAAAACACATCCGAGTCCCGAGTGTGACGCATCCGAGTAGACTACCAAGTCTTCGACCCCATCTGGCAACGTTAATACCGGAGCGTGAGTTAGCTTTTTCTTTAGCGTTTGGAACGCCCTTTCTTGTTCATCGCCCCATATGAATCTTTCCTCTTTTCGAGTTAATTTAGTTAACGGGGAAGCAATATTGGAGAAATCTTGAATGAATCTCCTATAGTATCCCGCAAGCCCTAAGAAACTTCTAATTTCCGAAGGATTCTTCGGAGGGCTCCATTTCGACACGGCCTCTATCTTTGACGGATCTACCAATATTCCGTCGGCACTTATGATGTGGCCGAGGAATTGCACCTCTCGTAACCAAAAGGCGCACTTTGAAAATTTCGCATACAACCTTTCTCGCCTGAGTGTCTCTAATACTTCTTGTAAATGATGCGCATGATCCGCCTTATTTTTCGAATACACTAGAATGTCGTCGATAAACACGATTACCGACTTATCTAACATTGGCTTGCAAACCCGGTTCATGAGGTCCATGAAAGCCGCGGGTGCATTCGTCAGCCCGAATGACTTCACGAGGAACTCGTCATGTCCGTACCGCGTGCGGAAAGACGTCTTCGGCACATCCTCTTCCTTGACCTTTAACTGGTGATACCCCGATCTAAGGTCGATTTTTGAAAACCAATTCGCTCCTTGTAATTGGTCGAATAAATCATCTATTCTCGGAAGAGGGTATCGATTCTTTACCGTGAGTTTGTTTAACTCCTGATAATCAATACACATTCGCATGCTCCCATCCTTTTTTTTCACGAACAATACCGGTGCGCCCCATGGAGACACACTCCGCCTTATAAACCCTTTATCGAGCAAGTCTTGAATCTGCGACATTAGTTCTTTTAACTCTGACGGCGCGTGTCGATACGGCGCCTTGGCTACGGCTTTTGTGCCCGGAATCAATTCGATTCCGAACTCTACCTCCCGTTCAGGCGGTATTCCCGGTAAATCTTACAGAAACACATCTTCGAAGTCATGTACCATCGGTACGTCTCCAATCTTTGATGGTCCTTTCTCGGGCTCATTCGCGTATATCATAAACGCTCTACATCCATGTCTCATGAGCTTGTGAGCTTTCAACATCGAACATACTATAGGATTGCCTCCTTTCTCGCTATAGATGGTAACGTGTTTTCCGCTCGGAGATGTTAGCTTTATCTCTTTACAGAAACACACGACTTTTACGTGGTGTCGGGATAGCCAATCCATCCCAACCACCACTTGGAATTCTCCCATTGACATCAGGATTAGATCTATCGAGTATTCTTCGTCATCGATACTTAATTTACAGCCTTGACAGACATCACACACTATGAAACTCTTGTTATCCCCTATTTCAACTTCTATGGGCACAGATAATTTCGTCAATACAAATGAAGGATGTCGAATAAATCCATGTGAAATAAATGATTTATTCGCACCCGTATCAAATACTAGACGTGCAGGGATCGAGTTTATTGCGAATATACCTGAGACCACATCGGGTTCTGACTTTGCTTCAGCTGCAGTTAATTGGAAGGATCTAGCCTTCGCCTTTTGGGTCTCCACTTGAACGTCTTTCTCGTTCTTTTTCCCGACCAATTCCAGGCATTCAGACTTTTTGTGACCGGGCTGATAACACTTGTAGCAAACAGAAACTTTACCCGGACATAGGGATGCCGTGTGCCCCGTTTTCCCGCATATGGGACACGGTTTGTTTTTGAAGCGGCACTCGCCCTTGTGCCTTTTTTCACAAACTTTACAACTTGGCGACCCGCCTTTCACATCCGTCTTTCGCGTCGATTATGATATTTTCTCCTTCTTTGTAGGGCTTGGATTCACATCCAGCGCCCTTCGTTCGCCCCTCTCAATCTGTTTCTTCAATTCAATCTCCCGCTCCTGGGCGGTATTAATGATTTTCGTGAGGGATTCATACTTTGAGGGAGTCATAAACTCCCGGTATTCAGCTCTCAACATATTGTAATAATGGTATATCTTCTGCTCTTCAGTAGTCACTAACTCGTCGCAGAATCTCAACTTATCCATAAAAATACCCGTGATTTTATCAATTGTTTCACCCTTTTGCCTTAACTGGATGAATTCTTCCTTGATTCTGTTGATGACCGCCTTATGACTATGGTGTTTAAGGAATGGTACCTTAAACTCGTCCCATGTCATGACCCTTGCCGCTTTGGCTCCAATCTCTTTCTTTTTGTTATCCCAGCAGTCTTTTGCTTGACCCCTCAACTGATCTGTTCCGTAAGCCACAAAATCGCTCATGTCACAGTGGGTCCTCTCAAATACCCCTTCAACATCACTTAGCCATCTTTGGCATATTATCGGGTCAACCTCCCCGTTGTAAATTGGCGGTTTACATGCCATAAACTCTTTGTATGAACAACCCTTACGTTCTCCAGATTTTTCTTTCACAAGGTTGACGTTGTCTTCCAACCTTTTAACCCATTCCTCAACTAATGACAGCATTGTATTTTGAATTTTGTCTATGAAACCGGATAGACTATTCTCGATTGCCTTCCCTACTTCTTCAGCAATCGCCTCTTTCATTTGTTCGGTGACTGTCGGCACCGGATCATTGTCACCTCTTTCCTTTATCTTGAAACTGAAATGTTTACATCAATTATTAAACATTTCATTTATAACATAACTTTATTCGCTTCGGTTTAGCCAAGTCCATAACTTGCTTTGACCGTT
Source organism: Helianthus tuberosus (assembly GCA_030545235.1). NCBI lineage: Eukaryota > Viridiplantae > Streptophyta > Magnoliopsida > Asterales > Asteraceae > Helianthus > Helianthus tuberosus. Next base: position 830,521 of record JARYGA010060206.1, read on the forward strand.
CTCATTTAGTGCACTTTTCGGGTTTGAGTGTGTTAACACACTCTTCCCGTGCACATTAATTCACATCCCTTTTTCTCACATATTATAAGATCTACTAAGTAACTAATTCTTACCGGATGATTGATCAAGCTTGAACCGAACACACTTTGTTGACAACCTTGAGCTCTGATACCAACTTGTAACAACCTTCTAATTATTATTCGAAATTAATAAAATATGCATATTTTTAAAACAAAGTGATTCACTTCATTAAAAGTACAAAATACAAGTGTTCATAGTGATCATTTACTAGTTAACTACTAACTAGTTTTAAACATGCCAAAAATGATTAGATAATTGTTTACATCATAAACATTGCCTACAACAAGGTTAATTAAACGCGGAAGCTCCAAAATGTTGTGTTCGGTTCTTGAAAAGGCGCTTGATCGCCATCCGGATTAAGTTCCACTTCACCTAGTATCAAAACCACTTAAAATGTTAGTTTTGATATTGCTAAAATGTGCACAAACCAGTTCTAGCATCAAATCATCAAAAATAAAATAAAAATTCAGATTTAAGTCTGTCGCGCCACGCGACATACATCATCTTCTCGTTCGCGTGCCGCGAGAGCCCTCGCATGTCGCGACAGGGTTAACGGTCCCTGTCGCGTGCCGCGGGGGAGCCTGTTTTCCAGCAGGTGCAGGTTTGAGACTTGCATTTCCGGCCCAGCTCCGGATTTCGCAATACGAACTTCAAATGTTCATACCTTTTGATCCGTAGGTCCGTTTTAGGCGATTCTTTTTCCTATGCGTCTGTAATTTAATTACCGACGCGTCTATTACATTTATTTTACCAAAATTCTAGTCTACGGACCGAATGTCTAAAATCACAATTTTGCTTAATCGACCCACATAGTTAATACCAATTCTACTATAAACGCTAATGTAACTTCATGGCGCATTTACCCAATATGCGGGGCTTATGACTTTCAGCATTTCATTACCAAATCTACGGTTTCATGCTCTTATGATCCGTCATCTCCAAATGCTAACCGAAACCAAATATTTACTACTTAACACACGTTTATTTGACCCGTTTGGCTCATTTATGGAATCCTCCATTTCAATGACTACCAAACGTTTTCCAAGCTAATTTATTTCATTCAATTAAGTGATGATCACCATCACTTCAATTAATACAATTCCTTATACTAGAACACAACTTCAAATATCTAAAATATCAAATTTACATAATGTAACGGGACATGTTACATATCTTCAAAGCACACCCTTCAAACGCGTGTCACCACCGGCTTGTCCACTAGACGCTTGGGTTTCCTTTCCTATAGAGTTCAACCATAAACTCTTTTCTTAACATATATCGCATAGTTTGTCGAAACATTACAAATGTGCGTTTTAACTCGAATTTCTGTTTTAAGCCTTCTTTGAAGTATTTATACAAACACTTTAAGGGCAGGATTTTACACAATTCATTATCAAGTTCATGTCTTGTTATATAGCCCAAATTAACATCAATCGGACAATTACATAGCAATTTCAACATTAATAATTCAGAAATTGATTCCTATGAATCAGATTACACTAGAATAACAACCAAAATCCTAGTGTTTATCAAGTTCCTACAAAACCCACTAATCACCTTCATTGGTGTTCATGGAATTCACAGGAATTAAGCATGATTTCACATATAATTGTCTAGGGTTCACTCCTAGACACAATACTATTCCTATTCCATCCATATAACATTCATGCAACCACGAATTTCGAATTCTCTAAATTCATCCAGAAATTCAAGTAGAGATTTCCTACAAAATTCACATACCTTAAGACCCCTTTCAGAGGAGATTACTATTTCGTACTCGGATTTTGATTTAGAACTGATTTTGACCTTGAATTTGTGGGATTTAGCATAAACTAGGGTTTGTGAGGGTTCTCCTGGTCGCCCCTGTGCTTCAATCGATCCCAGCACACACACAAATGTGTGTTTTGTGTTTAATAAAATGTTTTTATTAAAATTAGTTTCAAGTTAAACACCTTTGGTCCCTCTAATTTCCTTTAGTTTATATTTAAGTGTTTTTAACCCACTTATGAGTTACTACTAGACTTGTAACTAACTGGGTTATTTAGTCCTAGTTTGTTTGTTCTCGTTTATTTAATACTTTATAATTCTAATATAAAGTTTTATATTTTCGGGGTGTTACACGCAATCGTCGCTTTTACGCTTGACGATTTCATGTGTTTATATGTTTATGTGTTTATTTGTTTTGATTTTGGAGATCATACGCTTTTCGCTCATCGATGCACAGCTTTCGAATCTCAAACGCTAACTAACCGCAACCCAAACTATGAAATCTCGTACGCTATACTACTCGCTGTATTACTCGCGACGCTACTCGCTATCGCTACTCTCTATCACTCGCAACTCTCGAAACGCGCTACGCTATATTGAAAGATAGGTGAATACGTGCAAAATACGTAGGTGAATACGTGCAAAATATAGGTGAACCTTGGGATGTATGTGTTTACGTGGATTATGTGCTCCTATGTGTCTACGTGCTTAGGTGGCTTATGTGCTTATGTGCCTATGTATTCTATGCTTTACCTAATAATAATAATAGTAAGTATGATTGGTTAAACGCTAAACTATGATCAAAACCCAATATAATCGAATATCGTCTGAATCATATGACGATGTCTGTTGCAGACAATGTCGTCATTTGGTTCGCATACTCAACGCGCCGCTCGACGCAACCATGCTGACAAGCGTATTGCTTCGCTTGTAGCTAGGGAAATGGCTAAAGTCATACCTCAGATCGTCAGTGAGATCAACGAGGTCAGCAGCAAGTCCTCTGTCGAATCAAAGAACGACTCTCCAAAGACGCCTTTCAGCTTTAAGCAATTCAAAGCTTGTGGTCCTAAAGACTTCACTAGTGAAGATGAACCCTGTGCTATGTTCCAGTGGTTTGATTCCATTGAAGTCACCCTTCATCAAAGTGGATGCCCAGATGATCTCCGCACTGTTAATGCTACTGGAGTTTTTCAGTCCAGGGCACTGGACTGGTGGACTGCTGAGCGCAACAGGCACGGAAATGACGCAGCTTATGGTCTAACAGGGGAGGAACTGAAGGAAGTCATGATGGAAGAATTCTGTCCCCCACATGAACTTCAGAAGCTGGAAAACGAGTTCTGGGGTATCAAGCAGGAAGGAGGTGACAACGCTGGTCTCACCGCTCGCTTCAAACAGCTCAGTATTATCTGTCCTAGCCAGGTGGCAACGCCTGATATGACGATCAAGAAGTATATTCGAGCTTTACCCGACTGTGTAGCTGACTTTGTTCAAGCAGCTAAACCTGCTACCGTTGAGGAGACATACTAACTCGCAGCTGAGATCAACGACAAGCGAGTCTTAGCTGGGTATTTCAAAACCTCAACCAAGAATCTCAACCAGGTTACTGCTACTCCCGCTACCGAAACTGCAGCAACTCAAGGTTCAAGGTCCTCACGTCAAGGGTAACAACAACAAGAACTACGCTACTACCGCCGCACCTCTCAACGCCGTCCCTGCTCAACCCAATCAGAACCGTCAAGTTGCAGCTCCTAACACCAACGCACCGCCTGCTAAGCGTGCGTATACTGGTGTTCACCCTCTTTGCCCTACTTGCACCTACCATCACCCAGCTGGAGTGAATTATCGTTTCTATGCAAACTGCAACATCTATGGGCATTTTAGTGCTCATTGCCATTAAGGCCCGCGTCAACAAGCTTCTCAAGCTCCTCCCACACCACCAGCTCAACCCCTCACTCTCCAGGGTAACCAAGCAGCTCCTGCTACCGCTGTCCACGCACGAGCCTGCTACTCTTGTGGTGACCCGAATCATTTCGCTAATGTCTGCCCGAATCGTGTGGTGAAACAAGAACCACATCAACCACCGAAACAGCCACTGCAGCAACAGCAGCAGCCGCATTAACAGCAGCCACAACAAGCAGCCCGCGGAAGAACTTTCAACATCAATGTCCGCCAGGCTCAGACTGACAACAATGCTGTCAATGGTACGTTCCTTGTTAACGGTATTTATGCTTCGTGTTTATTTGATACTGGAGCCAATAACTGTTTTGTGTCGTTTGAATTCGAAAAGCTCCTAAACCGTAAACGTGCTAACCTCCCAACGACGTTCGACGTAGAAATTGCCACCGGAAGAACCATCACTGTCAGCTCCGTTATCCATGATTGTACTCTTGAACTCAACAATCATGTTTTTTCGATCGATCTTATTCTGATGCAACTTGGAAGGTTAGATATCATAGTAGGCATGAATTTTCTTCGCGAAAATCGTGCCGAAGTTGTTTGTTTCGAAAAGATGATCCGTTTCTCTCTTTCAAACGGTGATCAACTCTGTGTCTATGGCGAAGTATCTTCGAAAGAATTGAAACTTATGTCGTGCATTCAAGCAAGCAAGTATCTCCGAAAGGAATACATGGCTTTCTTAGCTCACATTGTAGAAGCGGAGAAGGAAAAAAAGCCAATGGAAAAGGTACTCGTGGTTCGTGATTTTCCTAATGTCTTTCCTGATGATTTACCCGGTCTACCCCCGACTCGTGATATTGACTTTCGTATTGACCTAATTCCTGGAGCTAACCCTATTGCCAAAGCCCCTTATCGCCTCGCACCCTCCGAAATGCGTGAACTTTCTAGTCAACTCCAGGAACTACTTGATAAAGGCTTCATACGCCCTAGCACATCACCGTGGGGTGCACCTGTCTTTTTCGTGAAAAAGAAGGATGGATCGTTTCGAATGTGCATCGACTATAAGGAACTCAATAATCTTGCTATCAAGAATCGCTACCCTATACCCCGAATCGACGACGTATTTGATCAATTGCAAGGCGCTACGTGTTTTTCCAAGATCGATCTACGCTCCGGTCATCATCAACTGCGAATTCAGGAGGAAGATATCCCTAAAACCGCTTTTCGTACCCGATACGACCATTATGAATTCGTGTGTGTAAACCCTTTCTTGATCGCTTTGTCATCGTGTTTATCGATGATATCCTTATCTATTATAAGTCGAAAACTGAACACGCGCAACATCTTCGCTTAGTTCTCGAGCTTCTCCAAGGAAATCGCCTCTACGCCAAGTTCTCCAAGTGTGAATTTTGGCTTGAGGAGGTTCAATTCCTCAGTCACATCGTCAACAGTCAAGGTATTCACGTCGATCCCGCAAAGATTGAAGTCGTTAAGAGTTGGATTACACCGAAAACGCCATCCGAAGTCCGTTCCTTTCTCGGATTGGCGGGTTATTATCGCCGATTTATCGCTGATTTCTCTAAAATCGTCGTCTCTCTCACCTCTCTAACGCATAAAGACAAACCTTTTGTTTGGGGAACTGAACAAGAGGAAGCCTTTCAAACTCTTAAGCGTATGCTTTGCAACGCTCCCATGCTCGCGCTACCCGATGTAAGTGACGACTTTGTTGTTTATTGCGATGCCTCTAACATTGGTCTTGGTTGTGTTCTTATGCAACGGGACAAGGTTATCGTGTACGCATCTCGCCAGCTCAAGGTCCATGAGAAGAACTACACTACCCACGATCTCGAACTCGGTGCAGTTGTTTTTGCGTTGAAGATATGGCGACACTACCTTTATGGTACTAAGTGTACGGTCTTCATCAACCAAAAGAGCCTACAACACATCTTGAATCAAAAAGAACTTAATATGTGCCAACAACGACTACGACTGTGAGATACGCTACCACCCAGGCAAAGCAAATTTCATTGCCGATGCTCTTAGCCAGCGAAGCTATTTACATAGTGTTCGAAATGTCCAAGCCCAACACAACCTCGAAGCTCTTATTCACGACGCACAACACGCTGTTTTTCTTGAAAATACCTCGAGGGAGGAAAGAATACTTGGTTCCGAAAGTCAATTGGAAAGCAAATCCAATGGCATCTTTCACTACCGCGATCGCATTTGGATTCCTAACCGCAACAACCTCAGTGATATCTTGATGACGAAAGCTCACAAGTCCCGATACTCTATTTATCCAGGTGCCGACAAGATTTACCAGGATCTTCGTTCTAGGTATTGGTGGCCTGGCATGAAGAAGGATATTGCCTTGTATGTTTCAAAATGCCTAACTTGCTCGAAGGTTAAGGCCGAACATCAGAGACCCTCTGGTTTACTCGAGCAACCTGAAATCCCAATGTGGAAATGGGAAAGTGTAACCATGGATTGCATTACGAAACTTCCGCGCACGCCATCAGGTCACGATAGCATTTGGGTTATCGTTGATCGTCTTACGAAATCTGCGCACTTTCAACCGATACGAGAAGACTATAAGGTTGAACGATTAGCATGAATCTATACCGACGAAGTCATTTGTCGACATGGGACACCTTGTGACACATCTCTGACCGCGATGGTCGCTTCACCTCTCATCTCTGGGAGACATTCCAATCCGCTCTCGGTACTACCCTTAATCTCAGTACCGCTTTCCATCCCCAGACAGACGGTCAGACTGAACACACGATCCGCACCCTCGAAGACATGCTTCGTTCGTGCGTTATAGATTTTGGTGGTAATTGGGATTCGCATTTACCTTTAGTCGAATTCTCGTACAACAACATTTATCATGCTAGTATTCAAATGGCACCCTTTGAGGCATTATATGGAAGAAAATGTCGATCACCTATTGTATGGCACGAGATCGGAGACGCGTAAATTACCGGTCCTGAGTTACTACAAGAAACGACTGACAAGATCCTCCAGATACGAGACAATCTCTTGAAACCTCAGAGTCATCAAAAGAGTTACGCCAATAAACGCCGCAAACCCCTTGAGTTCGAAGTTGGTGATCACGTACTCCTAAAGGTTTCACCTTGGAAGGGGTTGATCCGATTCGGCAAGAAAGGAAAGCTAGCGCCACAATACGTGGGACCCTTTAAAATTCTGGAAAGAATTGGCAAAGTGGCCTACCGACTCGAATTACTGGAGGAACTCAACAACGTACACCCGACTTTCCACATCTCGAACCTCAAAAAGTGCCTAGCTGAAGAAAATCTTCATGTTCCCCTTGAAGATTTGCAAGTTAACGAAACTCTACACTTTGTGGAAAAGCCAGTAGAAATCATGGACCGAGAGACCAAGAAACTTTGACGCTCTCGCATTCTTATAGTGAAGGTTCGCTGGGAAGGCAAACGCGGCGTCGAGTTCACTTGGGAACTCGAAAGTGATTTGAAAGGTAAATATCCACATCTCTTCATTACGCATGCGCCTTAATTTCGGGACGAAATTACCTAAAGTAAGGGAGGCTATAACAACCCGACTCTTCAGGTCATTACTTGTGTCTGTCATTTCTCGCTTAATTGCTTGTACCCAGAGAGTCGATAATAGTTTAACCCGTGGCGTTAATCTATGTATTGGTTAACTATTTTAAACAATGTTTTCAAATGCATTTTAAATGCTTATTACAACACATATTCAAACGCCGTTATCACATTTAAACGCTATTTTACAACGCACACTATTTAAACGCACTTTATCGCATTGTTACTTCACTTGCTTAGACTAAACGTTATCTCAACGCCAACGCAACGCAAACTCGAAACGTAGTTATTGGTATTAGTAATGTTATATGTGTGTGTGTGATCTTATGTGCCTTACCTGTGTGTGTTTCATATATGTTTTGGATTGTATTCGCAAACGCAATCACAACTCTATCGCAACGCAAACTCAACGCAAACTCGAAACCCGGATTTACTTTTATGCATTTTAGTTTTATGTGTTAGATTGTGTGATTATTAGTTTAAATGTATTGTGGTTAACTCAACACAACGCTTGTACGCTGAAATGCTCACTCGTTACTCGATTAAACGCAACGCAATGCTTAACGCACGAAACAAAGTTGGAAAAACTAACTCGCATAACACGGCTGTCCGAATGGACATCCGTCCGGATGACCATCCGATCGGATGGCTATCCGATCGACTGGCCATCCGACACCTTGTGTGCACCGACTTAACTCTCCTCTCACCCTATAAATACCCGTCGTACATGCTACTATTCACTGATGTGACATCTCCTTCCGACCAACTCACTCTCAAGTCATTCTCAGGCACTTTTCTCTTGATTCAAGGCTATATCATAATTATTTCTCCCTAAATCTTGTACAATCATCATCACTACACACTTTTTCATCATCTTCTCCATCAAAATCACTGGTTTCCTTCATGAAATCACTGATTTGGACCTCTTGAAGGTGTTCTTCACTCACCTTGCTTATGCAACTTGATGTAGAGCACCAACTCATCAAGATTGGTTCAGATCTAAGAGATTTCCACTATGATTCAACTAAGTTTTATAAGATTCCAACACTTTTCAAACTTTTCTTCAACTTTCTACACCAAAACCAATGGAATCCATACTCATTCAGACTCTCTACTCATCTTCTAGTGAGGGCCGGTTTGGAAACGGATTTCCACCGGAGAGATGATCGATTTATGGGTTGAACATGAAACTTCATCAAAAGAACAGTGAGTACGATCGAATGGGGTGGTCCCATCCGATCGAACAAGTTGGGCCTTGGTGTGATTTCGTTGTTTGACACGTCATCACGTCGTCTCTGTTAACACTTCAAACCTTTACTTAGAAAATTTTACAAAAAACTCAAAACTACAAATCTCTCGATCGAATAGCCATCCGATCGAATGACAATCCGTCCGGATGACCATCCAGCTGGATGACTTGACATCAACACTTTACCTTGTTTAAATGCTTCAACGAAAAATTCAAATTTCAAAACAATTTACGAACACCCACATCTCATTCGAATGGCCATCCGTCCGGATGGGTTACCCTCATCCGATCGAACCACCATTCGACACACAGACGCATCCGACACTCTGTTACACACTGTTCATCGCTTACGCTACTATTCTATGCTCAGGCTAAACTCCAACGCGCTCCTTTCAATCCAAGTCTGTGTTTACTAGCTAAACACGTACTGTGAGTATACTCAAACCCATTTTCTTTTAACGCACTTTTGGATGTTACATATGTTCTTTATCAAAACACACCAACACACAACGCAAACACCTTTAACGTAAACCGCTTCCGCATGTTATACGTGAACTATGAATGCTTGTTACTATGCTTAGAAAGTGTTACACGGTACCGCCTCTAGCAACGATAGTACTATAGTTTGGACTCAGAACCTGTCGTGGATGGGGGTTGCTAGGGATCACTTTACTTTACTTCACATGTTCGTGGAACGTGTGTCGCGCATACTCAAAACGCAGTCTCGTGGTTAAGTGTGAACATAGTTTGATAGTTACTTGTTTCGTCTGTTACGTTATACATGCTGGTTGTGCGTAAACGCTTTCTCTACTATATGCTATGCAAACTTGTGTACTCACCTTTACATTATATGTATTGACTTTATTTTAACGTATGTGATAGGTTGATAGGATGCCATGTTCGCTGGAAACAAGCTAGGAAGTCTAGAAACTCCACTAAATAAATCTGAGTTGTCGGAATAGACTTGTTTTTTAGACTTATATTTGTAATGATTGTTTTTACTTTATATGTTAGTAGTATGGGATATTAACATTAAAGATTTGGTAATTTAATAGTTGTTGTGGTCCTTGTGGATTCTCTTGAATAATTTGTTTCGCTCAGTGTCACGCTCCGATGTTTCCGCCAATCGGTTGGGGTGTGACAGTTCATCTTAGGGTTGACTAATTTGTATCTCCGTCTTCCAATGCCCTAAGACTATGGAACCATTTGGGGAAAGCCATCTGCAGAGTTGGATATGCTAAGGTGTTAATTAAGTTAGACTAAGGATTAGCCACATAACAGGGTAATGGGCCAGGGGTAGCCTTATGGTCGATGGGGATTGTGATATGGTTGTTAGTGTTTCGCTATTTCGGTTGTGGATCAAAGGAACAGGATGTTGGTGATGCTTGGGCGAAGAATTAAGCGAAAACAAAGAATTCGACAAATAACCGACGAATTTCGGCAACTATTGTGGTCATCAGCGGTAGCTCCAGCAGCTGTCGGCAACGGAAATAGCAAGGGATGAAAGTTCATTGTGTCACGGTCATGTGGATATATCATTTGTTCAAAACGGAGTTCGGATGATAGGGTTTCGAGTTTCGCGATGACAAATGCGCAAAACTTGTAACTTCCAACCACTATTTCATTTTCCGATGACTGTAGCAGTGGTTTCCGGTGATGACAACAAGTAGAGATGATGGGGTTCATCGACACGAACGCGTGGACATATTATTCGCCTAAATCAGAGTTCATTTGGGTAAGTTCTGGTCTACTCGAATATTGACGCGCAAAAGCGAGCGGACGGAGAGTCAGATCTGTGTTCTGGCAGCAGCGGCAGCGTGGGCAGATGACACCGATAATTTTTAGATGTCAGGCATGTTGAGAGGATCGTGTGGATAGGTAGACCACATGAAACGAATGTTGTATAGTCAAGTTATGGGTCAAACAAGATTCTACTCGCATTTTATGTCAGGAGTTCAGATTAAAATAGGCGCGCCAAGGACGTCACGTACACAAAGGTATAACTCCGTAGAAACTTATATTCTTTGTTAGGGGTTATTTGAGATGTGAGAAAAAATGTTGAGGATGAATTTTGGGAACGTTTTTCGGTAACGTTAAATCATGGGTATCGTACGTGAATGAACGCATTAGTTGTATGGTTTGGGATAGATTTAAGTCGAGCTTGCAACCTTCGAATTCGAAGTGGCTTGGAGAGACACCAAGCCCCTGAATCCACAGCGAGTTGTTTTGTGTGTGCAGATTGGTCACTTCCTTTTCACCTATTTCTTCCCTAATCACCATACAACCTCCATAAACACCAAACCCTACCTCATCTCTATATAAACAAGCCTCCATCCTCCCATTTTCACTTTCCCAACTCACTTACATTCTTAATCAGTTGTAATTGCAAGTTCTTGGCATAATTATGCAAGTGCTAAATGTGAGTTCAAACTCACCTTTCTCCAACTTTTTTTCCACTTAAAAACTTGGAACACCTCTAGGAGTGTTTCCACAAGTTTATCATGGTAAACTAAGGTGGAACATCACTATTTTGAGCTCCAAACTTTCTGTTTTCGAAGTAATATATTGTAAACTTTTATAAACTTTATTTTCCTTCATGACTTATGCCTAACAAGTTCCTAAACTCATCCATGGTTATGGGACTTGTTCAAGGTTGATTCTTATAAGTTTAGAGGTGCAAACACCCTCTAAAATTTCTATTTTGATAAGGTTTAGACAACCTACAAGTGTTGAGACCATCCAAGTTTACCATAGTTCATATGGCAAGACTTGTGTTTTGGTAAAGGTGTGAACCATGGAAGCCTTGGCTATTCATACTTGTTCCACCACCTCACTTGATTTTTTTATTCACGTTCAACTAAGTAGTTTTCTAGACCCAAAGTAAGTTAACCCCGCCTCACCTCCAACATTTGCCATGTTGGGTATGACACGCTCGGGTTGTTCTTATTTGGCTACTTAGTATCTTAGTAGATTAGTTGTATTTTATTTTCATTCATGACCAACCGGGTTTAACAACTATGTTGGTAAACTTTGTACTTTGGTGAATCATACAATGAGGTAATCATACCTCCTTGCTTGACTTCCATGACACTACATGAGAATACATGATGGACCTATAATATATTTTATATAAAATATAATATACTTAACCAAATTCTTGATATTAACCGGGTTATGGCTATATGTCACGAATATAGGTTATATTATCTTTGTTCTAAATTCCCCGCTTATGATTCTAACGTGCAGATTTCTAATCACGTACGCATCGTACGTTAAGGCAAATTGTACGTTAACTGACCGCTATATATATATATATAAATATACATATATATATGTATATACATATATATATATGGAGAAAGTATAATGTACAAAAACCCTTAACCTACATTAACGTACGACAACTAGCGTAATTAGAGTCCATGCGTGATTATCAACAAGGTTTCATCAAATGAACTAGCGTAATTAGGGTCCAATGCGTGATTATCTTACAAAAATGATCCCATGCGTCATTTTTGTGTCCCATGCGTGATTAGGGCCGGATCCGACGGTTCCCTGCTTCGCGTATGTGATGTACGATAACACTTAATGTACGTTAACCCCTCCCTATATATATGTATATATATATATGTATATATATATAGGTATATTTATATATATAGGGGATGGAACATGAGAAAACTAGTATAAATGAGAAAACCAAAAAACTAACTAAAAAAGCGTAAAAAACATACCAATTCTTTTTTACAATTTTTTATAAAAAAATCGCTATTTTTTATGTATGGAAAAAAAATTAAAAAAAATTGTTGTATTGCATATGTGCACTAATACGGATATAATGCACATGTGTAGTACACATATATTGCACATGTGCAGTACAACAAAACAATTTTTTTTTGAAATTTTTTTATATATAAAAAGTAGCAATTTTTTATAATTTTTTTTTAAATCTTTGGTATGTTTTTTAGCTTTTCTTTAGGCTTTTTAGTTAGCTTTCTAGTTTTCTCATTTAGATGTAGTTTTCTCATAATCCTCTCCATATATATATATATATAGGGTAGGGTTCGGCTACAAAGTCTATTTTTCCTACAAAGTGTACAAAGTCATAAAACACCACAATTTCAGCCATATAACACACTCAAAACCCATAAATAATAGAGTGAAGATCACTAAAACACAATATCCAAACCATAACAGGCCATAAAAACTTCAAAGACACCATCGTAGAACTGTGACTATAAAACACAACATGATAATCAACATAAAACACAATAATGTTAGTCATTCAATAAACAAAGCCTTAACATCCAAAACACAGCATAATACCCACAAATATGGCGTTATAGTAATCTTCACGTTGTTATTTGTGGGTGTTGAGTGTGTTTTATGGTTGCCATTATGGTGTTTTATGACTTTTTACACTTTGTAGGAAAAATGGACTTTGTAGCCAACTCCCACCCTATATATATATATATATATATATATATATAGGGTAAGGTTATTGTAAAACAGGTTAAAAGTGTGAGAAATGTGAGAAAGATTGTGGAGATGACATGTGTCCTCAATCTAAATTAATTCAAAAGGGTAAACAAGTAATTTTATCATTAATTCAATTAATTAAAAACTTCCCATAACCGCCACCTTAATTATAGGAACTGGATTTTTTTAAAGATCTCTATAAACACCATTCAGCAAGTATATAACACCATTCAGTAAGTATATAACATAATTCAACACTTTTATAACACCATTCAGTAAGTATATAACACCATTCAGTAAGTATATAACACCATTCAGCAAGTACATAAAACCATTCAGTAAGTATATAACACCATTCAGCAAGTATATAACACCATGGTTGTAAAAATCCCGACTAGGTGCCGATTAATCCCCGATTAATCCCCGATTAGTCGCCGATTAATCAAATTAATCCCGATTAATCCCCATAAATTCCGATTAATCCCCGATTAATCGCTAGTCCCCACCCCGCCGCCCGACTAGCGACTAGCGATTACTACAACACAAAATTAACACCATTCAGTGTTAGGATCGGAGGGTCTCCTGATAGTGTTTGTTTGTTATAACTTGAACAAATGAATGGATAAATTCAATATAAGGTGCAGCGGAAATGATAAACAAACTTTATAAACACAATCAAATGAAAATAGTTTTAGTAAACACATGCTTTTCATTGAGCTGAATGATTAAAGTACAAGAATGATTACAGCAATGTTTACATACTAAAACTCCCCCTCAGCAAGATGCCCAATGGTTGATTGCACAGGATGAAAGGATTGGAGGAGATGGAATCTCCCGGACAATCAAATGAAACAGTACAGGGTAATGTTCCATTTATAGACACAATCAAACCACTGAAGCATCTTTGCTGACGTCACCATGAAAGTGACGTTTAACAAACTAACAAACTCTAACTACTGATCTAATACAGACACTGCTATGCTAACCACTGACTACAAGTAAATTACAGACCAAAGGTAAAACAACTGTTCCAGCTTTCAACTGTTATAGGCTAAGCACTGATGTCAACCTTCAGAGCATTCTTCAAAGGTGATCAGTCTTTGAGTGGTCAGTACTTTGAGTCTTCAGTAGCACTTAGAGAACAACAGTAGATAGAGCAACAGTGTTTAAACTTCAGCAGTCTTTAGGTCTTCATCAGTTGTTAAGGGCAGCAGTTGTTGTAGCAGATCAGTGTTTTGAGCTCAGCAGCTGTTATGAACCACTTTCAAGGGGAAAGTCTAGTGTAAACTACTGTTTATTCTGGATCCACTGTACTGACCTAGTTTTGGCTTTACATCATCTGTTCCTCTGGTAGGGTTCAATCCCAACAATCTCCCTCTGGAACAGATGATGCCAAAACCTTTCATTATTCTGAATCTTTATTTCCTCATCAGAAGTTCCTTAGCTTGTCTTTTAAATTTCACTTCAAAGTCCTTGGAACTTGAGTCATCCTCATCCCTGCACAGTGTAAGTTCAAGGAGATCTTGTAGATCTTCAACACCAAGGCCTAGTGCTTGTTTCCTTGATATGCACTTCACTTCACCATTGGATCTGATCGTAGTCAATACATGGGTCTTTTGATCAGACGTCCATTTTAGTATTTTTGAACCCAATGGGTTTCTTGGGAGAGCTTTATTGACTGATGAGTCTGGTGATTGTGGCCTTGTAAAGATTTGTTGAGCAGTATCCTGAACTTTACCAGTTCAGGATTTTCAGCTGCCATTTGTTTGAAAGCTTTATTTATGATCTCATTTGCTGCAGCTATATCTTCTGCTGTCTCTTTATCAATCAGTTCTTGTCTCTTTCTTTGATCTAACTCAATGTCTGAGATGTCTGTTGATGTGAGCAGTGGTTCAGAAGTTTTGATCAGCTGTTCTGGTTTTATGTAATCAGGATTCTTTGGTGTGTTTAAATTTGTCAACTTTCTTTTCTTTAGCCTCTCATAAGCCTCATCTGTATATTACCTAGTCCATTTTGCTATGACATTGGCAGGTTCAACCTTTGCATCCACCAGCTCTTGCTTCTTCCTTTTGTACTCAGATGTAAGATCAGCAATAAGCCTTTTGTATTTATTCCAGTTTGGAGCTGTCTTCTTCTTACTTGGATCATTCTTGATCCTTTCAATTCTGTTTGCCTCTTGCTTTAATGCATTGATTGGCCATTCTTCGAATAGTTCTTCTTCAGCTGGATAGAATTTTTCTTTCATGATGTATGCAAGATATTCTTTTCTCATTTCTTTTCGTAGATCTGCTTTGGGTGGTAAGTTTGACATTTCTTTGCTCAGATCTCTTGCATAGTCTTCCATCTGTTTGACTTTAGTGAGAAGAATTCCATTCTTTCAGGAATGGCTTTGTCACCTTGATCTTCACATTCAAGTTTGGCTCTTATCTTAGCCTGCCTTGCTTTGAACATGAGATATTCATCCATATTTGCTGGGTTTCTGAAGCCTATGAGAGAAGGAAATCTTCTTTTTGAAGGATCATCCTCTGTATAGTATTGTCTCATCTTATTTTTTACAGCTTCCAGTTCCAGTGGATATTTTGCAGCAATGGGATCATATCTGTCATCATTTACCTGAGTGGTTTTTCTTTTTCTGGTGTAAGTTTTCTCCAGTGAAGGAGTGTTTTTGGGTGATTTGTTGATTGGAGTGAAGATGGCTTGAAGTGAAGTGAGGGTGCTTGGACTGACAGGTGTTGAGACAACCGGTGTTTCAACCACTGTTGTCATTATAACAGATGTTGTAACATCTGATGTCTTTTGCTTTTTAGCAGGAGGTGATGGTGGTGAGATGGTTTTTGGAGATGATGGTGTTTCTAGTGGGGCAGTGGTTTGAGTGAGAGCTGTTGTTGTAACTGAGGTGGTGGTTGTAGGGTTAACAACTGCTGAAACCACTGAAGTATCAACAGTTGTTGAGACAGCAGGTGTTGCAACAGCTGTTTGGGTGGAAGATTGATGTGTAGAGCTTTCAGGAAGTTTGGGAGTGTGTTTTCTGGATCTGTATGGTATGGATTTGGGTTGCCTCACTTGTCTAGTGGGCTTCTTCTTTTCATCCTTGGGATTTTCATCATCCTTTGGCTCAGAAGTACCCTGCGCATTCAGTTCCATGAAAGCTTTCTTCTCCTGTTCAAACTTTGCTTTTTCCTTTGCTTCCAAATCACTTTTTACCTTTCCTTTTTCATCAACAATGGCCTTAGTGGTTTCATCAATCTTTTTAGAGCCATCTGTTTTCACTTTCTCCCCCTTTTTGGCATCAGCTGGTTTTGAGTTATCTACAATTATGATAGAGGGAGGAACAGTGCCAGTGGTGTTCAATATATGGGCCTTAATTGCCTTGATATCAGCTTGAGTGTCTTTAAACCTTGCTTCCATAGCATTCCTGATCTTTTGAATCTGAATCTCATGCTGCTGATCAGCTAGTTGTTTTTTATGGTTGAGCAAAGGTTGAAATAAACTCCACAGCTCACTTGCAGAGAGAGTATATGTTGGCTCAGCTGTTGAAGTTGATGTAGCAGTGGATGGTACCTTTTGTTCTTTCAATACCTGCTGTAGCATGTCTTTGATTTCTGCAACAGATGTATCAAGTTTGTCAACTCTGGCCATCAATTCTTGGTACATTAAATCATCACCCAATTTAATGGGATCATCTGATTTACCACTAACAGTGGTTGTAACAGTGGTTGATTGAGGAATTGTATTCCAAAAATCATCCACTGATGCCCCTTTTTCTCGGTACTGGGGACTTCTTCCTTCAGAAAGAGAGACACTTTTTAGTGAACCAGTGAAGACTGGAAACACAAATGTCCCCATAGAAGAAATTGCCTCCAAGGAAGTCTTATTGATGTAACCACTGTCCAAATGCAAACCAGTGGGTTCAGCACTTGTAGTGGCTGCTTCACTTGGACTACCACCAAGAGTTACTTGTAACTCAAGGGGTGTAACATCCTCAGGTCTTGTTGGTGGGTTAGCAATGATTGATACATCAGACCTAGTCATTTGATGAAGTATGTTCTCATTGATAGGTGAGTGAGATGGACTAGTTTGTGCCTGGTTCAAATCAATAGCATCCAACAATATTTTTGTAGGTGAGGGAATTGTGGAGGTGAGGTTGGGTGTAGAAAGAGAATTAGCCCCAGGCATTAGGCTGTGGATGATGGAAGCAAGTGATTCCAGAGCATCATATTGTGGCGTCCCTATTTGTACAACCTGTTCTTTTTGAGAAGAAACAGGAGGAGTTTCAGGCATAGGTTGAGATATTTCTACCAACTGCTGTGAGGAAGTAGCAGCAGTGGTTTCTTGTGACTTTTGTGCTGTCACTGGCAATTGCTCTGGTATCTCATCCTCCAGAGTTGCCTTTTTGGTAGGTTTGGGGGGCTTTTGAGTTTTCTTTTGTTTTGGCTTTTGGTGATTTTAGGTGTGGGTTTCAAAGCAGTTGTTTTGCTGCTATGATAACCTTAAGCAGTGGGCTCAGCAGCAGATACCTGAGGAGCAGTGGTAGCTGCTAAAGTCTGCTCAGGCACCTCTGCTTGTGTTTTTTCAGGTGTTAACATTCTGATACCAATTGTTAGGATCGGAGGGTCTCATGATAGTGTTTGTTTGTTATAACTTGAACAAATGAATGGATAAATTCAATATAAGGTGCACCGGAAATGATAAACAAACTTTGTAAACACAATCAAATGAAAATAGTTTTAGTAAACACATGCTTTTCATTGAGCTAAATGATTAAAGTACAAGAATGATTACAACAATGTTTACATACTAAAACTCCCCCTCAGCAAGATGCCCAATGGTTGATTGCACAGGATGAAAGGATTGGAGGAGATGGAATCTCCCGGACAATCAAATGAAACAGTACAGGGTACTGTTCCGTTTATAGACACAATCAAACCATTGAAGCATCTTTGCTGATGTCACCATGAAAGTGACGTTTAACAAACTAACAAACTCTAACTACTGATCTAATACAGACACTGCTATGCTAACCACTGGCTACAAGTAAATTACAGACCAAAGGTAAAACAACTGTTCCAGTTTTCAACTGTTATAGGCTAAGCACTGATGTCAACCTTCAGAGCATTCTTCAAAGGTGATCAGTCTTTGAGTGGTCAGTACTTTGAGTCTTCAGTAGCACTTAGAGAACAGCAGTAGATAGAGCAACAGTGTTTAAACTTCAGCAGTCTTTAGGTCTTCATCAGTTGTTAAGGGCAGCAGTTGTTGTAGCAGATCAGTGTTTTGAGCTCAGCAGCTGTTATGAACCACTTTCAAGGGGAAAGTCTAGTGTAAACTACTGTTTATTCTGGATCCACTGTACTGACCTAGTTTTGGCTTTACATCATCTGTTCCTCTGGTAGGGTTCAATCCCAACATTCAGCAAGTATATAACACCATTCAGTAAGTATATAACACAATTCAGTAAGTATATAACACAATTCAATAAAGTATATAACACCATACAGCACACATATAACACCATTCAATAAAGAATATGACACCATTAAGCACATATATAACACCATTCAATAATCATTACACCTCTGTATCATCTTCTCCACATCCGTCACCACCACTGCCGCTCTGCCACCGCTGTCGTGTAGAGAGAGAAATCATCTGGTCGTACGATGTAGAGAGAGAGATCGCACGACCACCACCACTTCCACTTCCGCCACAACCACTACCGCACCACCACTGCAGCTCCGGCACCACCGCTGCCGCTCGCCGCCGCCGCTCTACTGCGATGTAGATAGATAGATTGAAATTGTTGAGAGAGAGAGCATCTGGTCGTGCGATGTAGAGAGAGATCGAAATTGTAGGGATTTTGATTTACAGTTTCCTATTTTGAATGGATATAAAGAATTTATTACCCCTATAATTTTCAATTCAGTCCAAAAAAATAAAACAAATTTTACAATTTGGTCCATATTAATCTAAACCATTAGATCAAAGATCTAATGGTGTAGATTCTTTCTTATCCTTCTCACACTTTTGGTCTTTTTTATAGGAACCTTTATCTATATATAATGGTGTTTAGATTAGGATGATGTGTGCTTTGTAGTTTAAGGCGGGAATATAATGACGTTTTATTCATGAGTTTGGCGTTTTGTGTGGAGAAGTGTAAAGTCCTTTTTACCCTTAATGAAGCGCGTCAACGTAATAAAATTGATGTTATTTACGAAAACGCCACCGCACCAATCTAGTCCATAGATTGTTTTAATCTGGCCACTGTTCGCACACTTTTCACCGTTTTTCCTAAATTCTGACCATATATATATATATATATATATATATATATATATATATATATGTTATAACAAACGATCCACTTGACAATATAGATATTTATTTAAGTTTATGATCAGAAAGAAAGCCAACATCCAAATGGGACTTTAAACACGAGAAAAGATAACATATCAATCTAAATTTAATGCTATTAACATTTCACTAACCTTACCCGAAATAAAAGTCCGTTGCAAGACATTAGAGTATAATTGACGTGTTCAGAGTGGAGTCTGTTGCAAGACATCAGAGTATAAAAGTCTGGGGCTGTAACTTCATTCCTAGCTTGCCTGCTACAAAAGTCTGTTGTTCTAAGATCCATGCCTCAAAATAAAAACTTTCATCTCAGTGATCTAGCAAAAGTAGTGTTTCCATGTAGAAACGAGCAGTGTGTGAAGGTCCATTGCAAGACATCAGAGTATAATTGTTATGTTCAGAGTGGAGTGCAAGAACAAACACGCTATGTACATTGTAATCAGCTCTCATTGCACATATAGGTTCATAAATATTCTTCCTAAATCCAAGTACCGCTCGTATTGATGCATCTGGTGAGGTTATGGTGAATAGCTTTGTAAACGAGTTAGGAACACCATGTTCCATCATCCATATACCATAAACTCGTTTCTCGGCCTCTCTAACCATTTCAACCACAACGAGATACTCTTTTAGCTTAGATATAGACAAACTACTGTTAGGGGCACGGGCTAAAGTATCAGGGAGTGATATTTCCATAAATTTTTCACTGGCCATATCAAATGACACGATAAGATTATACCCCTCAAATTCCATTGTCATCATGCTAATATTAATATTATCAATAGCAAGCCAATAAATAAACCCATTTATAACTACCTGATCCCCCCTCAACTTAATAGAGTCAGACGGTTGATTGGTAGTAGGTATACTTCCCCATGTCCCTGAGCTTAATCTATAAACCTCAACTTGCCAAGGGGTGAAAGATCTAGTGTCCAAGTTCGGTTTACCGCAAGTAAACTTAATCTTGACAAGCTTAGGATCACTAGTGTAAGGACAAACCCCAAAACCAAAAACCATAGAGGAATGAGGGGTATCAATGGCAACCGATTTTCTAATTGAAGGATTCCAAAGAACAGTCGTTCTCACGAGACTTGCATACTCACATCGTGGATCTTGACGAACAATGCTTAAGCAGAACAAGCCTTGAGAGCTACCCATTATCAAGGCTACGCCAAGTTCAGCTATGGAATCAGGCATGGAACACTTGTGTTCTGGGAAGGTTTCATCATCGATAATTGAAACATATTTTTCTTTAAAATCTTCCTGCGAAGTGTAACATACTAATAAATGTTGCTGGTGAGTGTGGTTGAGGCTATAATCAACAATAAATTGAGAACTATCAATCAAAGATTTCCATTGTTTTGAAACCGTTCGGAACTGCAGCAGTGATCTGGTTGGAAGCCTTTTCATGATTTCTCCTTGGAGTGCAAAAGGTATGTAGTCTGACATTTTGATTGCTGAAATACAAAGATCCAAGAGTATTACAAAATAGACTGTTGATGTTGGCTAATTAATTGAAGAAACATACCTAAATTTGACGATCCAAGGATGAACGATTTCAACAGGAAACTGAATCCTTCGAGTAAGATATCCAATAGACGAATACTAATAGGTTTAGTTCATTTTTTAGTTTATGAATTTGTGTGCGTGGGCCCATTTAAACGGTAGCCCAACTAATAGGTTCGGCTTCCGTTTTGAGAAATAATAATAATAATAATAATAATAATAATAATAATAATAATAATAATAATAATAATAATAATAATAATAATAATAATAATAATATCTCAAAATAATAAAATACAAAATGTCTACATGATTTTTTTTTTCTACAGGATAAGGAAAAAGACTAATCAAACAAAAAAAAGACTAATAGTTAAATAAATTAAATAAATGATAATCATGATATTTTTTGTTTAATACGAAAACAAAAACCTAGAGGAGAAACTTTACAAAGAAAAATCAGACGTCAAAAAGTTTTTAAAACAGACGATGTTAATAAAAAAAACAAAAAAACACAAACAATTATTTTTATCATGCCATAGATTTAGATTGACCTTATAATTTATAAACCAACCTTTTCTTTCTTCAACACACATCTGAATGTGAAAAAAACAAATAAAAAGATCTAAAGGTGTAAACTAGCTGAGCGGCTTGTCGAATAGGGTGGTGTGTAACGTCTTTGTTGGTCTTTTCTTCTTTTATTTTGACATTTTAACAAATTCTCATACTATATTTTGTTGGTCTCTTCTTCTTTGTTGGTCATGTTTCATGTATATTGAAACCAACAAAGAAGACATCTACTAAATTTTTTTATGTTCATTCGCCTCAAGGCTGGTGATTTTTTTTATCATATGTAAAATGTTTCCTTCCGCCATTAAAAAAAACTAGCAAGAATAATAATTAAATGTGTTAGAACTTTCGAATGCATTCAAACATTTTTATTACTTCGCATTGAATTCCGTAACGTTCAACATCTTTTTTAAGCATTCAATATTCATCGTGGTTTGAGCAAGACTTCTCCTTAGATAAGAACATGTGTAGTGGAAAGGGAAGATAATGCCCCCACCCTAGGTCATTTTACGCCATGTGACAGTCCAGTCAGCAAAGGGGCATTATTGGGTGTTTTCTAAAATGGGTGTAATGGGGATGGGGCATTATTGGGGCATTAAATAAAATAAAGAAAAAACCCCTAAAAAATCTCATTGCTCAGTCAACCATTCCACAATCCCTTTTAGGCGTTTTTTATATAACGCCAATGCAATTTTTTTCTTCCAAAATAATGCCCAATAATGCCCTATGTAATGGGGGGGGGGGGGGGGGGGGCGTTTTTTTTGAAAATAATGCCCAAATAATGCCCCACTACGGGTGGTCTAAGCATTGCAATTGAAAGTCAAATAAGTAATGAAATTAAGCACATATTATATATAGGGAAAGGTTCATTTGAGAAAAAATTTAATGTGAGAAGAAAAAGAAGAAAGGGTATAATGGTAAATCATTAAATAGTTTATAACTTCCCCCATTAATTATGTTATCTTTCATTAATAAAGCAAAAAACATTTTATTGCTACACATTTCAAATTTTTTTTTTTTTTTTTTGAGATTGAATTCTATATTTTAAAATTCTGATTATTTTATTGAAAAACACTCATTAATATTTCGGATCATCACGGCAAATTACATAAGGATAGCGGGTAGACGAGCAACAAACTGCGCCGCCATCCCTTTCTGAATAGAAAACCCTATTCTACTAAAAACAAAGCTTCGCCCCTGAGGGGTCGAAAAGTTGCTGTGGACAACACGCTGAACTCTAGACAAGAACCGAACTGCCTCCGGCGCCAAGGAGCCGAACGTGTCAAACGCCAGGGGGACAATGGCATGCTGATTATCCTCACAAGCTTTCGCGTGCTAAATTTATCATACACATTTAAGAATTTATCCTACACATACTAAATTTATCCTACATATATCATACACTTACCGAAATTTACCCTACGCATATCTAAATTTATCATACACATTTAAGAATTTATCCTACACATACTAAAATTTATTCTACACATGTCGAAAATTTTCCTTCATCCTAAATTATTTTATCTTGAAAGAGTATATTTAAAAGTGAGTTACAATTTTAATTAGTTAGCTAATTAATTACAATTAGAAATTTACATATATGCCCTTATTAATAACATTAAATACACATATTAAATGAAGTAAAATGGAGCATTTCTATTGGTTTAAAACTTATTCTTTTTATTCTTACAAAATTTTTGTTCTCATTTGAACCCTCCACATTATATATATCCCAACCAAAGATCCACTTGACAATAAGTATTTAGATTTAAGATCAGAAAGAATGCCAACATCCAAACCATGGGACTTTGAACAAAATAAAAGATAACAAAACCATCAACAAGTAATGCATCTACCATTTCACTGACCTTAAACATGTGTGCCATAATTGAAGGTCAAGTGGTCAACCCTGTTGATACATATTATGTGGACACGACTCGGTTCGGTTCGGTTCGACTCGGTTCGGTTCGACCCGGTTAGGTTCGGCTCAAGCCCGATGTCACGACATTCCTCCGTCGTGCGCCCCAGAGTTCGACACGCGAAGCACGGAGAGCCGCAACCTATTCCCGACGCCACATCATCATGACATCATCATGATGATGTCATGATGATGTCATTTGTTTGACAAAGGCTTACAATCTGCATATTTGAAATCATGTACGTGCATGTACATGTAACTTGGACCAATCAGATTCATTGGGCCACCAACTTTGGGCCGAACCCCATAACCAATCGCACAAGTGAAGCCTAGCCCAATCGCACAAGTGAAGAACATATATTTGCCGAGATCACTTGATTTCGGCAGAGCGTGGACAAAAAAAAGAACACACAGACGAGAGAACGAGAGAGTTTACAGAGTGTATTTGTAAACGTTGATTTGTAACCGTTTCATACGTATTAATACAGTGGTGTTAATCGTTGAGTCTCGTGTCCATCATTTACGTGTCTTGTATCTCGTGTTCTTGTTCATTTCTATCTCGGTTTGCTATCTCGGTTTGATTTCGCACAACCGGGTGTGTTTGAACACAAGGATTAGGCGACTAGATCCTCCCCTAGCCGGACCTACAAGTGGTATCAGAGCCTTGGCTCTTCTCCTTGTTAAAACCGAGTTGTTTTCGGGTGTTTTTCGAGTTTTTGAAGCTTATATTTTTCTTGGAAAATCTGTTTGAATCTTCGAAATTATTTGTATTTTGTTGTTAGTTCTTATAAAAACCATCTTTTTCTTCATTTTCATGTGTTAAACTTTGGTTTTTAGTGAAGTTTCAAGCAAAATTGTGTTTCGGAAATTTACGGTTCACCGGAAAACTCATAAGTTTACCGGAAAATTCATAAATTTCTGGGTTGTTCTTCATATGTTCATCTCATCTTCAAAGTGTTCTTCATAAAATTAATCTTTTGATCCTTTGGAAATTAAATATTCAAGTGTTTGTGTATTGGAAATTGTTTAAAGATTATAATATTTGCATGCCATACATGGTTGGTGAATTGAGCATGCTTTGAGCCGAAAGTTGGGTCTGATGTGTCAGTGAAGAGATAGGAGTTGAAAAGCATGTCCATAATGTCAGAAGGATAGAAAGTCAAGATTATATATAATCGCACAAGATAGTTGGAACGCACAAGAATGATCAGTCGCACAAGAGATAGGATCGCACAAGATCTGAAAGTCGCACAAGATAGTGGGCTCGCACAAGAACTGGGCTTCTATTTGGGCTTCTGATTACATCGGACCACCTTTTAAATTCTATTTGGACTTCTGATATCCAGTCGCACAAGATATTGGTCGCACAAGATTTGTTTAGTTGGGATCGCACAAGACTTGATTAGTCCCACAAGAAGTTGGGATCGCACAAGACTTGATTTGGGCTCGCACAAGAAGATTTGGGCTCGCACAACAAAGATTGGGCTTCTGTTTCGTCAACATTTAAATTAAATTTGTTTCGTCGATCAGTGATAAGGATTCCAGTATTCATCATCAAGAATTCAAAATGAATCCGAGTTGGTGGGGTACTCCGTCTCCAGATGAGGGAAAGTACAGAAATACAAGTTTATCTCCTTCATGGGCCGAATCTCCCGTATCCGCTTCTTCGCAAACAAACGCTATATCAACCGGTCAATGGGCTTTTGTATCAAATCAGACGCCTAGTATTCAAAGCATTTTATTGAGCGAAAGCGAAACCGGAAGTTTGAATCGGCCTCCAAAGTTGATGCATTTAAATGAGTATCCGGGATGGGTTGATAGGTTCTACACATACGTGCTTGGTCAAAATACAGAATTATGGCTACGTTTCACCACAGATTTTGATCAAACGATATAGGTTGCCGCTTCATCTGCTGCTACATTTGCCGATCTTCCAGAAGATCAGAAAAAGATGTATGATCTGGAAAAGAAAGCATATGCCATTCTTACTCAGGCATTAAGCAAAGATATCTACCATCAATTTGTCAGTTTCAAGACGACAAAGAAATTATGGGATGCGTTGAAGACCAGAGGGGTAGGAAATGAAGCAACACGTCAATTGCGACACGATCTACTCAAGAAAGAATTTGATGGCTTCACGTGTATGGATAAGGAATCGTTGGGAGATATGACAAGTCGGTTCTATCGACAACTCCCGTAGAGGTGGTAAAGAAGTTTGCAGATGCATTGCCACCTCAATGGAATAATTTCTTGGAAATCCTGAAGTACAATGGCACTTTGGCTACAACAAACATCAATGACTTTGTTCAACTCATGGAGAATAAAGATCAGGAAGAAACTCTGAAGGCAAAGAAGGTTCCAGTGCCACAGAATCCTGAAATGTATTATGGAACATCTAGCACCCCTGCAAGACCAGTCTCTCATGCTCCTCTTCGGACGGCTTTTATCACGAGCACAGATCTTTATGGGAATCAGATACAGGTTCCTGTTAAGCCAGCTCCAACAATAGACTTGTACGGAAATCTGCTTCAACCAGTTCCTCAACCAGTGCCTCAACAGCAAACCCAAAGGCCTCCTGTGACAACTGATCTATATGGGAATCCACTTCCTGTTCAACAACAAGCCTGTTATGGAAGCATGTCGTCTGCTGGTCAGCAATCAAAGCCAAATACAGTACGGCTCGACACCTCAAGCTTTTCTAAAGTCAGTGTGGAAGTAGCAAAGGAACATATGGAGCTACTAAACACTTTGGTGAGCGCGTATTGTGGGTTAGTGGAAGGTCAGATTGGTAACATTAATCTGACACAAGAAGACTATCAGCAGATTGATAAAGAAGAAATGGATTTGATGGACATCAAATGGGTGTTCGCAAGTGCTGTAAGGCGAGCAAAGGATTTCATGGAGAGAACGGCCAGAACCAGCTTGGAAAGCAAGAAAGACACCAAGTATGGGTTCGATAAACAGGCTGTCAAGTGCTTCAACTGTGGTGAACGGGGTCACTTCAAGAGAGAATGTACAAGGCCAGCTCAGCATGGAAATCAAAATCTGTTCAGGAATCAAGGCAATCAAGGCAACCAACAGAATCAGAACAGGAATAATGAGCGTACGTTGATACCTGTTAACAACCCAAGTCAGGCAGGACCATCAAATGCCAACCAGGCACTTGTGGTTCAAGTAGATGAAGGTTGTGATTGGTCAATTCAGTTGGGAAATGATGCTCCGGATGGAACGGCTTGTTTTGCTGAGGTTGTCAAGGATCTTAAGCACGCCAGTGGTGGAGAATCTTCCACCAATGGTGATGAATCTTCTGAAGACGAAGACAGTTCTGGCTATAGTAGAAGCTCAGATGAAGAATCCTCGAGTTCAGGCGATGATCATTTGGATGACACATCAAGTGCGTCAGTCGATGCAGATGTTGATGAGCTATTGGAGGAAGCTGCAGCAGAAAATCATAGGAGATCTATATTGGTGGATCAAGCTGCTTATACTTCTTCTTCTCTCCATTCAGCCTTTATGGCTAATGTCGACAGTTCATCAAGTCAGGTTTGTGTCGATGAACCCACTGCTATTATTTGTGATAATTGTGATAGTTTAAGTGTTAAATGTGCTGATTTAGAAGCAAACATGTCTGAGTTGCAAGGCAAACATGATGCTTTACAAGCTAGTTTGTTTGACTTGCAAGACAAACATGTTTCATTGAATGCCAAGTGGTGTGAGTTGCAAATCAAACACGAGGCTTTGCAAGAAAAGTATGATGTGACATTCATTCACAACCAGAAGTTAACCGTGGATCTTTCGAAGTGCACTGAAGCCAACATGTTTTATGAAAGTCATGAAAAGGAGTTTAAATCGGTAATTGAGAAATTAAAGAAAGATAAAACCGAGTTAACAAAAATGGTTTCCAGAAAACAAACTGACATTAATTTGTATATAACTCGACTTGAGATAATGCAAAAAGAGATGGCTTGTGTGAAAACTGAAAGTGAGGCGATCCAGCTTAAGCTAGACAGTTATTTGAGCTCTAGCTATGTGTTGGATCACATCATTGATGTTCAGAAAGAGAAACGGGATGTCACATGCATAGGTTACAAGAAATGTCCACCACCTGTTAGACACAATTATGATGCCATGCCTGATGAGGAGGATAGAACTTACTTTGAACCATCTGTTCCTTTGGATATTGAGGAATTTGCAACAGGACTCGGATACAAGAAGGAAGTATCATCAGATTCAGATGTGTCAGCAGATACATTTGTAACTGCCGAACAAAATCAGGATCCTCCAATCATTGTTGAGGATACTGATTCTTCTGATGATGAATCTGATGATACTAATTCAGCAAAGTCTGATGCGGTAATCAAAGAAGAGGACATACCTCTTGAGAATCATATTCTATGTGATCCTCCCGCAAAACCTGCTAAGACTATTCCGACCGAGTCCACGTCTGCAAAAGAGTCTGAAAGTGTGGATTTGCTGTACACTCTTGTTGGTGATGATAAAATTTATTCTGACAAAGATTTTCCAATTAAGAATGTAAATCAATCTTTAATCAGTAAAGTTTTTGAAAATTCGACAAGTAAGTTCTTGGGAAAGACAGGATCACACGTTGTGGTAACACAGTGCCCTTCTATCCCAAAAGCTGAAGTTCGAAAACAATATGGCAATCAGAAATTACCAACAATGAAAACACAGCAAAATCATACCAAACCAAAAGGTAAATCAACGACTCAAGGTCAAAAGAAACAGAATAAGAAAAAGGACAAGAAGGTGAACTTTGTGAAATCAAAGGGAACGGACAAAATTGAGACATTTGAAAACAAATCAAACTTAGATTTTGTTAAACAAGCAAAAGTGTTGAAAAGAAATGAACCAAACAGTTCAAAACCAAGTACCTCGGGATCACAAAGTTCGTCATCGATAAGACAATCACATGGTACTTCGGGGTTTGTTGAACGAAGATCATGTTTTGAATGTGGTGAAATTGGGCATATCATTCGAAATTGTCCGTATCTTCATAAGTTAAAAGCCAAAGTTGATGATCCCCGTGAACGAAATTACCAAAAGCGATCTGTTTCTTCAAAACAAGATCCCCGCCTCGTACGAGAAAGGGAAAAGAAACAGAAACGCCAACAAGTCAAAGTAATTGAGAAAGCACTTAGGATTGATGTGGTTCAAAAACAATCTGTTTCAGTTAAACCAGAAAGTTCAAAGTTTTCAAAAACTTCAAACAATCACGAAGTTAAATTTTCCAACAATCAAACTGGTAAAACTCAACAGACATGGAAACCTAAAATGACCACAAATTCAGGGGGACCACCACAATTTCCTAACCATCAAAAAGTGGAAGTAATTGTTGTCGATGAAAATGGAAGACCCAAGACCACAATGGCTTGGGTCCCCATCTCCAACTAATCATGTGAGTTCATGTGCAGGGTGTTCCAGGAGGAACTATCAGTAGTCATTGGATTGTTGATAGTGGGGCATCCAGGCACATGACAGGCGACATGAAGCTTCTCTACGACGTCAAATCTATTAGAGGAGGTTATGTTGCTTTTGCTGGAGATAAAGGCGGATATATTACTGGTGAAGGAATGATATCCAACGGGGTTGTAAGCTTTGATAAGATCAACTTTGTACAACAACTTGATCACAATCTTCTCAGCGTTTCACAAATCTGTGATAAGCAGTTCTCAGTACACTTTGATGCAAATGGATGTTACGTGCTGAAACCCGGCTTCAAAATTCCAAAAGAATGGATTCTCTTATCTGCTCCAAGGATAAATGATTTGTATGTCCTTGATATGAGCCAAGCTATTACTACGTCTGCACAAGCAACATGTTTCGTTTCTAAAGCCACAGAAAAAGACTCAATCTCTTGGCACAGACGAATGGGTCACATTCACTTACGCAAAATGAATCATTTGGTGACAAATGAATTGGTGAATGGTGTTCCTCTTAAAAACTTCCATCTTCAAGACGTCTGTGTTTTGTGCCAGAAAGGAAAACAAACGAAGAAGCGACACCCAACTAAGAAGATCAACACGGTGGCTGTTCCTCTTGAACGTTTGCACATGGATTTGTTTGGTCCTGTCAAGCACAAAAGTATCAGGAATGATCAATATTGCCTCGTGATAACTGATGATTATTCAAGATTTTCTTGGGTGGCTTTCATGGCACACAAGAGTGAAACCTTTGTTATTATCAAAAACTTGATCATTCAGATTGAGAATTTGTATAAGTTGAAAGTTAGGAGGATACGCAGCGACAATGGTACAGAATTTAAAAATCATGCCATGGCGGAGTTTTGCACTTCAAAAGGTATTCTTCACGAATTTAGTGCGGCTTACACTCCTCAACAGAATGGCGTCACTGAACGTAAGAACCGCACATTGATCGAGACTGCTAGGACAATGTTGGTAGAGTCACAGTTGCCGATTCCCTTCTGGACTGAAGCTGTGGCATCTGCATGTTACACGTTGAACTGAGTCCTTGCAGTCAAAAGGCACAACAAGACCTGCTTTGAGCTTCTTCACAAACGGAAACCAGATTTTTCATTCCTTGAACCGTTTGGAGCTCCTTGCACAATAATCGATCCAAATGGAAAGTTTGGGGCAAAAGCAATTGAGGGATACTTTCTTGGGTATGCCACCCCGAACTTAAGAGTCTGGAATCTAGAGACTAAAAGGGTCGAGGAATGGTCTGAAGTCAGAGTACAAAGGCACACATTGCCACTCAAATGTCCTGGTCAGCCTTGGATGTTTGAGTACGATGACTTTTTCAATTCGATCAATGTTGAAGCAGTTGAAGAAAATGCTGCGGCAAGGATGTTTTTCGAGAGTGACAACGCAACAGATTCACCGCTGGTTCGTCCCATTATTGTCAATCAAGAACCATCTTCAGTGAACAATAATGCTCTCGACAATGAGGATTTTCACGATGCTACCGAATTGAACGAATCTTCAGAGGATGATGAATTTCTCGATGCAGATCAAGAAGCTCCAACAACAGCAGTTCATGGTACTTCAGAGGGTACACCTCCAGTGGACGCCCCTAGAACAGCTGAAGCTACTGCATCATCCTCTTCGTCAATTCCGGGCATTGAATTGATTGTTGATCTCAATCTCAACAATCTGGGTACAAATATTCCAGTTCAAGATAATCCAGAAACAAGGATTCACAATACCTATCCTCAACAAAACATCATCGGAAATATACAAAGTGGCATTCAAACAAGAAACATGTTGCGGAACAACAACAATGCAGGCTTGTATGCAGCTATTCGAGAATCTGGACAACAAAACGATTGGTCTTTCGCGTGTTATGTCTCACAGGAAGAGCCAAGAACTTGGAAAGAAGCTTTGAAAGATAACTCTTGGGTTGAAGCGATGCAGGAAGAACTGCAACAATTCCAGAAGCTTGGTGTCTGGAAACTCGTAGAGAAACCTGCTGGTTACAAGAAGATTGGTACCCGTTGGGTGTTCAAATGCAAAAAGGATGACCGTGGAGTCGTTATTCGAAATAAAGCAAGATTAGTCGTTCAAGGTTTTCGTCAGATTGAGGGGATCGACTACAACGAAGTTTATGCACCTGTTGCACGTCTGGAAGCAATTCGGATCTTTCTGGCTTATGCCTCATTCAAAGGATTCAAGGTTTACCAGATGGACGTCAAAAGTGCATTCTTACATGGTGTGGTGGAAGAAGAGGTGTACGTCGAACAGCCTCCAAGTTTTGAAGATCCTATCCATCCCGATCGGGTTTGGTTGCTCAACAAAGCTCTCTATGGTCTACATCAAGCACCGCGAGCTTGGTATGCAACCTTATCTAATTATCTGCTAGAGAATGGATTTCGCAGAGGTCTTATCGATTGTACTCTTTTCGTCAAAGAACAAGATGGAGATCTTCTACTGGTACAGGTATACGTTGATGATATTATATTTGGTTCTACTAATGATGTTTTGTGTAGGAATTTCGAGCGTATTATGCAGGATAAATTCGAGATGAGTGCTATGGGGGAAATGACCTTCTTTTTGGGCCTACAAGTACAACAAACTGAGTTTGGGATATTCATCCATCAGACTAAATATGTTGGTGACATCTTGAGCCGGTTCCAGATGCCTGATGCAACGCCCATCGGTACCCCACCGCAGCAAAATCACGGAATTAATCCAGACTTGAAGGGTGAAGTTGTTAGCCCCTCATACTACCGCGCGATGATCGGATCTCTTATGTACCTCACAGCATCAAGACCAGATATAATGTACCCAACGTGCCTGCTTGCCAGATATCAAGTCAACCCGAAGGCCTCACATCTTGCAGCTGTAAAAAGGATTTTTCGGTATTTGAAGGGTTGCCCTGACACCGGTCTGTGGTACCCTAGGGATAATAACTTTGACTTGACAGCTTTCAGTGATTCTGATTTTGGCGGATGCAAAATCGACGGCAAATCCACAACGGCTGGATGTCAGTTTTTGGGAAATCGCCTAGTCACATGGCAGTGCAAGAAGCAGACGTGTGTCGCTACATCAACATGCGAAGCTGAATACATTGCTGCCTCAAGTTGTTGCTCCCAAGTCCTATGGATCTAACAACAATTGCGCGACTACGGTTTTGAATTCCTAACTACTCCTATTTACGTTGATAATTCTGCTGCTTTACAGATCACTAGAAATCCTGTGCAGCACTCAAAGACCAAACACATCGAAATCAAGTATCACTTCATACGTGATTGCTTTGAGAAAAGGCTAATCGATGTTGTTAAGGTCCACACCGATGACCAACGTGCCGACCTTTTTACCAAAGCATTTGGCAAATCAAGATTTGACTTTTTATTACTGGTAAACGGCATTAAGGTCAAGCAAGAGTAAAACCAACATCGGAAAATCATTTTTGTAAATACCTTTGTGTTTTAAATTTATCTTAGTTTATTGATTTCAGGGGGAGTAAATCCAAATTTGAAAATCCAAAAACATCGAAAAATTTCAAAAACACAAAAACAATAGAAAAGCAAAAATGAGTTTCCTGGCGAGCAAAAGAGAAAATGATAGTACATCAGTGGTCTGTCTAAACCTCTTTAAACCTTAAATGAAAAATGTCACACCCCGATTTTTCCACGTGTCACCGGTGGGCCCGGTGGGGGAGTATTGTGACGTGGTTGGCAACGTAATAGTCAAAGAACACAATATAATAATGCACAGCGGAAGCAATTTAAAAATAAGATACAACCGAATTTATTTATTGTAATCAAAGTCACAATATCCGGTGTTTATCCACAGTAGGATCGAAACAAAATAACATTTAATGGTTCAACAGACTTCTGGCATCCTAAGCTTGCGAGACTCTTATTGATGCTTAGGAGATAATCCAGCCAAATTTCGTTTAGTACCTGCATTCAGTCTTTTTGGGAAAATACGTCAGTTTACACTGGTAAATACATTCAACTGACTCATTTTGAAAAATGATTGAAAATTGGTTTGGATGCACGTGGCATAAATCATTTTATTTAACTTGGGAGAATTATTTAATGTTATAATCTTGTGAACGAATTACATGTTACTTATGCGTTCAGTAGCCCGAATCAAATCCGGGTTAAAGATCAATAGACACGCCACTTTAAGTGAGTTATACACGGGAGTACGCCTACACCCCGTGCTCAGGTCGTGGCCATCTCGTAAGATGATGCCAGGGATATCCGGGACATGGTCATTAACCCCCCAAAGGCTGTAAAGTAAACAAGACTGTTTAAACGAGCCGATCAAATTATTCAACTACCCACTAAGCGTGGAGATTTGATGCCCGATCAAGCGGTACGCTATGTACCGTAACCCAAGCCCGTATAGGGAAAATAAGTTAAAAGTATTTACCTGATGCAAATATAAATCACAATAAGCAGAATAGCAAGTATCTTTTACTGGTTCTCCTAATCTGGAACGAAGGTTAAATATAACCTATTAGAATCCTAGCGGTTCTTTAATTAAGCTTAAGCTTAGACCGTCTAGTTTCGAAGATACGGTTCGTACGCACGATTAAGCGAAGACCGGATAGAATGTGATTCAGACCCGACAAGTTTGAAGACTTGTTTAACATGGGTTTATTATTCACATTCTGGATTTTGAGATAAAACCGTTAAGGTTTGACCCGTTTCGGCTAATTTATGTAAACTTGTTACATAAACCGAGCCGAACGCGTAATATGCGTAACGGGTATCCGTAAGAGCCATATACAGGTTTCCTAAGTTAGTATGCTTCAAATATGTTGTAACATCAGTAGGATGTCTTTCGTTATGCCCCGAACTAGTTTAAACACAAACTATGCCCCGTAGGGGTAGTTTGGTCATTTTAAGGTTTGTAAAAGAGTTTAAATGTTTAACTGAGTTACAGGTCTGATGTAAACAGCAAACATACTCAATTTGATGAGTTATAACAGTAGGCTTAAGTATATATATGAAATTTATCATCTTTAACCAAACTAGGCCCCGTAGGGGTATTTCGGTAATTTCACATAAGCCGAAAAGCTCAAAACTGAAGTCTGAGTTTATCAACCTTTGCTTACTGTTAAAATATTATAATTTGCCTCTTATATCAGTAGGTATCAACCCGGGTATGTCAAATATGATTTTAAAACATACTATGCGTTAAAAACGCTAATTAAGGCGATTAAAGGCCATTACCGGGTTTGATACTTAAATCTGATATTTTTATATTTCCAGAAGGCTTAAAATAATTTATTTATCATAACCAATCAGTAGAAAAAGGTTTGGAGTCGTTTAGATGTGTAAAACTCATTTTATGGCCCGTAAGGGCAAAACCGACAATTTCCGAATTAAGCCTACGACTTTGAGTTATGCTCAGCTTAAAATTAATTAAAAATCTTTAAAAATCCCAAAATAATATATTACATCAGTGGGTAAAAGATTTGATACTAAAAAGTATGTTTAACTAGGCTATACGCTAATTACGCCATTATGTTAACATAAAGCATTAGTTTAGCGATAACGAGCATAACTCTTAATCTACAAGTCAAACTGATGTCAAACTTTGCATGCAAGTCTATATATCAGTAACTAATGTTTCTACACTTTTACTTTTTCATAAATCACGTTTTAAGGTAATAAGGGCATAACGGTCAACATATTAGCAATTAACGGAAACATGCATATTAATTGGATAACTAATGAACCAAGGTGTATAATCACAGAGGGTTGTTCTAACATGTATCCTAGTCCAATTAAAGCTCTGAGGCATTTCTAAAATATGCCTAAACGGGTCAGAACTGAAAGTCAAAGTGAAAGTCAAACTATGCGACTTTCGGTTCCGAACCGGGTCTAAACAGGAAATAGTCGGGTTGATCATGTTTGGACATGTTCTTACACTAATTACTAAGTTACAACAATGATCAAACAGGTTATACATGTTCTAGATAGTTAATTATGCATAAATGACATTTTAAGCATTATGTTGACTTTTTAATTAAAAGTTTGACCCGACATTTGACCTGGTTAGGATGGTGATCAGGGGAAACCCTTTTGGGGTTTTATTACCCACATAAATACCAACCTATAACTACTTTTAATTCGAGATATGACTGAGCCATTATTGACTAATCTCGAAGTCAAACCGTAATTACGACGGTTTGACTTTTAGCTAATTAACCTAGCTAAGCTCAATTAGGGAAGAAGAAGAATACTTACTGAGGTCCTATGCACGAGATATGATCACTAGGAAGCAAGCTTGAGCTCCAGAATCATCCACAAATGCAGGAGAAGGTGTGAGGAAAAGTTGTGAACTTGGAGTGCCTTATATAGTGGTTTCACTCACCATAGGAGCTTGACAACAAGGTCTAGGACTGCCCACAATCGATTTACATGTGTCCTAGAGGCTTAGGGGCTGTTTTAGGGGCCATGAGAAGTGGAAAAACGGGTAAAGGTCACGCACAAAGGCATTGGCAGGCAAGAACCCACGTTTTGCGGAGCTGGGCACCCCTCGCGTAGCGCGAGGGACCCGTCGCGCGACGCGACCCCCCCTGCAGATCAGCATTTTGATTTCATTTGTTATTCAGTCCTTGGCTCTTCAAAACTCGAATAGGTACTGATTTATTGCACTTTAAACCCCCACAATCGATCTACTAAGGCCTTAAAACATATACCCACTTTGCCAAGTTCCCGGGTAACTTTATTTTCACCCGAAAAGTCCTAACTTTCGACGTTTACGCTTTAACGCTTCGCACACGAATTTGATCATATCTTTCTCATACGTTAACGAAACTTTATGAAATTTTTATGGTGCATTCTCGTGAGCATAATTAATATTTACAAAGCTTCGGGTTTGTCAAAAGGTCACTCAGAGGTATAAATTAAACATGTTGACACATTTGGTCCCTGTAGTTTGAAATCACTCACTTTTAGCTTCGTATGATCCATGATTTATTCGTTTGAAGGTATGAGCATCGTGTAGGGTTAATGTACATTATATTTATTCACCGTTGACACTTAGAATACGTATATTTACATACTTTCCACGTTTGTTAGCTTTAGTCCTTCCATAATATTTCTTTCACACGTTTAAACTTTATGACACGTGTCAACATATTATAGGACGTGAATTTCCGAGGTGTTACATCCTCACCCCCTTAAAATAAATCTCGACCCGAGATTTACTGAAACAAGTAAGGGTACTTTTCTTTCATCGTGGATTCAACCTCCCACGTATAATCGGGACCTCTACGGGCATCCCATTTGACTTTAACCAAAGGTATATGCTTCCTTCGAAGCTTCCTTACCTGTCGACCTTCAATCGACAAAGGTTTTTCAACAAATTTTAAGCTCGTGTCTATATGCACATCTGTATGTGGCATGACATGTGATTCGTCAGCGGAACACTTCTTTAGATTGCAGATGTGGAACACATTGTGAATTCCACTGAGCTCTTCTGGTAAGTTCAACTTATAGGAAACTGACCCGACACGTTCGATAACCTCAAAAGGTCCTATATACCTCGGGCTTAGTTTGCCTTTCTTACCAAACCGCATCACCCCTTTCCAGGGTGACACTTTAAGTAGGACTTTTTCACCTACTTCGAAGTGCAAATCCTTGCGATTTGGATCAGCGTAACTCTTCTGCCTATTCCGGGCAGCTTGGAGATTGTTACGAATCTGGACAATCTTGTCCGTTGTTTCGAACACGATCTCTGGTCCTGATAACTGGACTTCTCCAACTTCCGCCCAACAAACTGGCGATCTACACTTTCTACCGTATAATGCCTCGAAAGGCGCAGCCTTAATGCTGGTATGGTAGCTATTGTTGTAGGAGAATTCGATCAATGGTAGGTTCTTATCCCAGCTACCTCCTAAATCGATCGCATATGCGCGTAGCATGTCTTCCAACGTTTGAATAGTACGCTCACTCTGACCGTCAGTCTGAGGATGGTAAGCCGTACTAAAGTTCAAACGTGTGCCCAAGGATTGTTGGAAACTCTTCCAAAAGTGTGACGTGTACCTAGTATCTCTATTAGAGATAATAGCTACAGGTATGCCATGTAAGGCTACAATCTTATCAACGTATAACTGGGCTAGCATATCGGAGCTATAAGTCTCCTTGATGGGTAAG
The DNA here is from genome assembly GCA_030545235.1 of Helianthus tuberosus. Taxonomy (NCBI): domain Eukaryota; kingdom Viridiplantae; phylum Streptophyta; class Magnoliopsida; order Asterales; family Asteraceae; genus Helianthus; species Helianthus tuberosus. Next base: position 867,510 of record JARYGA010060206.1, read on the forward strand.
AAATGAGCTGACTTAGTCAGTCGGTCAACTATAACCCATATCGTATCATTTCCTTTCCTCGTCTTGGGCAACTTGGTAATGAAATCCATAGTTACCATTTCCCACTTCCACGTAGGAAGTTCAGGATGTTGTAGCAAACCTGACGGTTTCTGATGCTCGGCTTTGACTTGCGCACATGTCAAGCATTTTGCTACATGGGCGGCTACAGACTTTTTCAAGCCTATCCACCAATAATTTGCCTTTAAATCCTGGTACATCTTGTCAGCTCCAGGATGAACGGAGTATTTGGAACTATGGGCTTCTTGGAGGATGACATCACGAAGTCCTCCAAAGATTGGAACCCATATTCGTCCATTTAATCGTAGAATTTCGTCCTTGCTAAGAGTTAACTGCTCCTCAGTTACTCCTAACTTTTCATTAGGATAGTTAGCTTCCAACACAGCTTCCTTCTGTGCAGCTAACACCCTTTCTATCAAACTGTTCTTTATTTCCATGCGCTTGGCATTGATTCGAATGGGTTTAACCCTTTCCTTTCTGCTCAAGGCGTCAGCGACTACATTCGCTTTGCCGGGATGGTATTTGATTTCACAATCATAATCATTTAAAGTTTCCATCCAACGGCGTTGCCTCATATTTAATTCTTTCTGATTAAATAGATGCTGGAGGCTCTTGTGATCAGAATAGATCACAAACTTGATTCCATAAAGATAATGCCTCCACAGTTTTAGTGCGAACACAACGGCACCCAATTCCAAGTCATGGGTGGTGTAATTCTTTTCGTGCACCTTTAACTGTCGTGATGCATAGGCAATCACCTTGCCTTTCTGCATAAGCACACACCCCATGCCAGTGTGTGATGCATCACAATAAACTACAAATTCTTCAGCGCCTTCAGGTAAGGTAAGCACAGGAGCGTTGCTCAACTTTTGTTTCAAAACATCGAAGGACTCTTGCTGCTTAGGGCCCCAAATGAACTTTGCTTTCTACTTGGTCAAGGAAGTTAGGGGTGCAGCAATCCTTGAAAAATTTTCAATGAAACGCCTGTAGTATCCTGCCAATCCCCAGGAAGCTACGAATCTCCGTAGGCGTCTTTGGCTCTTGCCAATTCATCACTGCTTCAACCTTAGCGGGATCCACCTGGATACCACGCTCACTGACCACGTGCCCAAGGAATTGGACTTCTCGTAGCCAAAATTCACATTTAGAGAATTTGGCGTAGAGCTTCTCCTGATGTAGCAGTTTGAGAATACAACGAAGGTGCTTCTCATGGTCAGCTTGATTCTTAGAATAAATGAGGATGTCGTCGATGAAAACGATGACGAATTTATCCAAGTAAGGTTTGCAGAAGCGATTCATGAGATCCATGAACGCGGCTGGTGCATTAGTGAGCCCAAAATGCATCACTAGGAACTCGTAGTGATCGTAACGAGTCCTAAATGCAGTCTTGTGAACGTCTTCGTCCTTCACCTTCAACTGATGGTAGCCTGACCTCAGATCAATCTTTGAGAAGTAACTTGCCCCTTGAAGCTGATCGAACAAATCGTCGATCCTGGGTAATGGATATCTATTCTTGATCGTGACTTTATTAAGCTCGCGATAGTCGATGCACAGACGCATCGACCCATCCTTCTTCTTGACAAACAAGATTGGCGCTCCCCAAGGAGATGAACTAGGTCTAATGAAACCCTTAGTCAGCAATTCATCTAGCTGCGTCCGCAACTCCTTCATTTCCGTGGGTGCCAATCTGTATGGAGCTCTAGCAACTGGTGCTGCTCCGGGGATGATATCGATCCTGAATTCCACTTGTCTATCTGGTGGCAACCCAGGTAGATCTTCAGGAAACACTTCTGGGTATTCAGAAATGACAGGGATGTCTTCTAACTTCGGTTTAGGCTCCTCGATAATCACTTGCGCCATGTAAATTACACACCCCTTCTTCAAACACTTGGAAGCCTTGAGCATAGTCACGTGCTCAGGTAGTCCATACTGGGTATCTCCCCGAATGGTAAGTGACTCACCAGACGGAGTCTTTATCACTACTTGTTTCATGTTACAGACGATTTGGGCCTGGTTATAAGATAACCAGTCCATACCCAGAACTATGTCAAAACCGGCTAACTTAAACGGAAGTAGAGACAGAGGAAAAGAATGGTTCTTAATGGATATAACACATCCATCTAACACAGTAGAGATGGTTTCTATGGTACCATCTGCTAACTCTACCCCATAGTTTGCGTTTAAGGTTTTGACAGGTAAATTCAACAATTTACAAAACTTATGATCTACGAAAGACTTATCTGCGCCTGAATCAAAAAGTACTCTTGCAAAGACATCATTTACAAGAAAAGTACCTGTTATGACATTATCGTCCTGCACAGCTTCTTTCGCGTCCATTCTGAAGACTCTGGCATTAGTCTTCTTAGCCTCCTCAGGCTTCTTGTTGTATTTCGGGCAGTTGGTCTTGATGTGCCCCTTCTCATTGCAACGGTAACACGTTGCGTCTTTTATCTTTTTGCAATCCAGTGTTTTATGATCCGTGGACTTGCAAATTCCACAAGCAAAGGATTTTGACTGGGTCTGAGAGTTCGACTCCAGTCTGCACTTTCCATAGTGCTGCTTCTTGCAAATTTTACACTTGGGCTTCTCATCAGACTTACGCCCATCCTTCCTCGACTCAGATCCCTTCTTATTATCACCGTTCCCACGGTGTTTCTTGTTCGACCTTCGCGAACCATCATCTTCACGCTTCCTCTTCTCGGCCTCCTTATTCCTCAGCGATCTCTGTCGGACCGCATCCAGAGTGAGGGATAAGGAAAGGTCAGTTACAGACCTGAAGGTGACTGGCTGAGAAGCTTTTACACTGGCCTTGATCTCGGGTTCTAAACCACCAATAAAGCGAGCGATTCTTTTTGGCTCCGGGGTTACCAGGTAGGGAACCAACCGAGACAGCGTATTGAAGCTTGTCAGGTAAGCTTAACAGTCGAGGTTCTTCATCACCAACGATAGAAAGTCAGATTCTATCTTCTCCACCTCATGTTGAGGGCAGAAGTTATCCTTGATCAGGGCAATGAATTGATCCCACGACATGCTATACAACGGGATCTTTCCGGAGGCCTCCATCAGAGATCTCCACCATGCCAATGCTTCACCCTTGAAGGACTGTGACACAAACTTAACTATATCCCTTTCAGCGCACCCGCTGATATCTACCACCGTGTCCATCTCGTCCAGCCAAGTCATACAATCGACGGCTCCTTTTTCCCCAGTAAAATCCCTGGGCTTACAAGACACGAAGTACTTATAGGAGCAACCCTTGTTACCGGGCTCTTGATGCAGTACTAAATGTTGAGATGGGATACTTTGACGGTTGGTGGACTGACGGTCATCACCATCTTTCTTGGGTCCATTCTTTTTGGGAGGAGGCTTGTTATGAGCCTCCGAATGTGTCCTGGGCTTTGATTGTGAAGCGGAGTGGGTCCTACTTCGAGTACCACTGTATTCCTCATACTGTCTATTCAAAGCCTGAGTAATAGCGCCGTCTATGATTGCCTTTAATTCAGCACCTGTTAATGTAATCTGGGCGTTCTCATTTGGCTCCACTGGATGGCTATTTACTTCATTTGATTCAGCCATTTGTATTGAACTGTTGCAGAAAACAAGGTCAATAGTTTATTTGGGAGTTTATTATGGGATTACCCCTTAGGGTAACTCGTTAACCATGGTAAACAGAGACCATATTTGGTTAACTTATTAGTCATATTAATTTAGGATTTCAATTAAAATTTATCCTAAACATAAACAATAACAATATATATTAGCACATAAGGCTTAGTCACATGGACAAATTAAGTTATAAGCTATGATTTTAGGGAATCAAGGCTTTTAAGGTTTAAATATATTTTATTACCTTTTTCAGACAGTGAGTCAAAGCTACAACTGTCTTTTGGCTCATGTGGAAATGAGCAAGGCCCGTAGGCATTATATTACCAATGTATGGTAAGGTCTGATCATCTTAATTGATGATCTTAACCCATGATTCAGAGATCATATAGCTGGGTTTGGAATCTTCTAAAGAATCCTTATATATATAAGAATGACATGTGATTTTTAACGAATCACTTCTGCCAGGAGTGTTAACATGTTTTAAGATGTTAACAGGGATTTGAATCTTTTAAACAGGTCTTACCATTTTGGCCCGGTCTTATATTTGACACGAGGCTAGGTTTCACACTTTAAGATCCTTAATTAAATAATTACATAGGCAGATTAATTTAAAAGGAATGATTTTAATTTATTTATTTCATTTGTAATTATTTATGCACAAAATGGCAAACATGAAATTTATAAAAAAAACATTCCATTAATTTATTCAAACCATTACACACTTGCCCTAAACGGGTCTTTCAAATTATAAACTTACCCACACAGGGGTTAAATAACACACATGCCCACGCAGGGGCTAAATATCATACATGTCCACGCAGGGACTCACACTAACAATACACCCACGTAGGGGTTTAATCAAACAAGCATGCCCACGCAGGGGCTCAAAGTAACATAACAAATATACCCACGCAGGGGCTCAACAGTAAATACAGGAGAAAATAACTGCGGAAGGATTCAACGATCCTTCTTGTTCTTCCCCTTGATCAATCCCACTAGTCCCTGGAAGAATGTTTGCCTCTCCCTGCGGTCCTCATGAACTACACGTTCAACTTGATTTATCCTTTGCAGGATTTCTTCATGTTCGGGTGGTGAGAATCTAGGTGGCTGCGATTGAGTCCGGATGATGGGTCTAGGAGGTATCGCGTATCCTTGTGTCGGGTAACTCACCCCCCATGGATCCCCATAGGGTCCTTGGGTGTTGTAGTTCGCTGCTAACATGTACGGATCAGCCTCCGCATACCCATAGTCGTGATGCGTTGGGGGTTCAAACGGGTTGTATCCCATGCCACTCGTGTATGCCGGGATTGGGTTATCGAATCCCATCGGCGGTGGTTGTAGACCAGCAGGGTTGGAGGGTCCACCCATTTGTGGGTCCTCCTGGTATGGCGGGTAGTGACTAGCACTTGACTGTTGTGGGGAACTGAAATTGAAGCCCCCCGGTCGTACCGACATGCGTGCACCGGTTCTTCTACGCCTTGGCGGTTGAGGAGGTGCCGGTTGAACTGGTGGCGGTGGAGGTGGTGGCGTAACTGCCACAAATCGGTGATCCTCGGATGAATCTTGATGATGCGGCTGTGGCTGTGGCTCCTGTTGCTGCTGAGACTGCTGCTGCTGATGCTGCCCATGAGACGACGAGTGGTGTGATGGTGTATAATACCACTGGTGTTGATCGAACAGGGATTGGAAGCTGTCTGGACCACCATAGGGTGATCCGTGAAAGGACGATCCGTCGGAGATCTCGATCGGATGGTTTGGGGTACCACTTGCCGGCATGACGGGGTCCGTATCCTCGTCCATATCGTCTGCGTGATCTCCTGAAAAGTGGTCCTCTGGACCCAGTGGGTTAAAACCCACGGGCTCTGGTATGAACCCAACCGGGTTAAACTGTCCCCGAAAAACAGGTGTAGGGTCTCCATATGAATGATGAGATAGGGATCTCTGAAGTGGTATGTAGGACGGTTGAGGGTTATTGGGTTCATAAGGATTGAGAGCAGGAGGTGTGGAAGTATGCGAAACTGACCGTCTGGCCGGCTCGTACTGGTTTCTTCGGTTTTCCCGAGGGTCGTCACTCTCGGTGTTGGATGGAGCTCGCCTTCGTGAAGGTCCAGCTTCATGATCGTTGGGGGCGGTAACTGGCCCCTTTCCACGTCCTCGTGTTCGGAAGAATCTAGGAGGCATTTTGTTGTTCCTGTCAATAAGGCATAAGATAACAATAACAAAATATAAAATTTAAAGGACAAAACAAAAACCGAATAAAGTGGAATTTGTCCTAAGTTATAAGTATAGACTCGAAGGTTTAGATATGTGCAATTGTGTAACTGAGATTAAACACAAAAGGCTAGTGTTTAATTCACTCAGTGTTGGCTCTGATACCAACCTGTCACACCCCGATTTTTCCACGTGTCACCGGTGGGCCCGGTGGGGGAGTACCGTGACGTGGTTGGCAATGTAATAGTCAAACAACACAATATAATAATGCACAACGGAAGCAATTTAAAAATAAGATACAACCGAATTTATTTATTGTAATCAAAGTCACAATATCCGGTGTTTATCCACAGTAGGATCGAAACAAAATAACATTTAATGGTTCAACAGACTTCTGGCATCCTAAGCTTGCGAGACTCTTATTGATGCTTAGGAGATAATCCAGCCAAATTTCGTTTAGTACCTGCATTCAGTCTTTTTGGGAAAATACGTCAGTTTACACTGGTAAATACATTCAACTGACTCATTTTGAAAAATGATTGAAAATTGGTTTGGATGCACGTGGCATAAATCATTTTATTTAACTTGGGAGAATTATTTAATGTTATAATCTTGTGAACGAATTACATGTTACTTATGCGTTCAGTAGCCCGAATCAAATCCGGGTTAAAGATCAATAGACACGCCACTTTAAGTGAGTTATACACGGGAGTACACCTACACCCCGTGCTCAGGTCGTGGCCATCTCGTAAGATGATGCCAGGGATATCTGGGACATGGTCATTAACCCCCCAAAGGCTGTAAAGTAAACAAGACTGTTTAAACGAGCCGATCAAATTATTCAACTACCCACTAAGCGTGGAGATTTGATGCCCGATCAAGCGGTACGCTATGTACCGTAACCCAAGCCCGTATAGGGAAAATAAGTTAAAAGTATTTACCTGATGCAAGTATAAATCAAAATAAGCAGAATAGCAAGTATCTTTTACTGGTTCTCCTAATCTGGAACGAAGGTTAAATATAACCTATTAGAATCCTAGCGGTTCTTTAATTAAGCTTAAGCTTAGACCGTCTAGTTTCGAAGATACGGTTCGTACGCACGATTAAGCGAAGACCGGATAGAATGTGATTCAGACCCGACAAGTTTGAAGACTTGTTTAACATGGGTTTATTATTCACATTCTGGATTTTGAGATAAAACCGTTAAGGTTTGACCCGTTTCGGCTAATTTATGTAAACTTGTTACATAAACCGAGCCGAACGCGTAATATGCGTAACGGGTATCCGTAAGAGCCATATACAGGTTTCCTAAGTTAGTATGCTTCAAATATGTTGTAACATCAGTAGGATGTCTTTCGTTATGCCCCGAACTAGTTTAAACACAAACTATGCCCCGTAGGGGTAGTTTGGTCATTTTAAGGTTTGTAAAAGAGTTTAAATGTTTAACTGAGTTACAGGTCTGATGTAAACAGCAAACATACTCAATTTGATGAGTTATAATAGTAGGCTTAAGTATATATATGAAATTTATCATCTTTAACCAAACTAGGCCCCGTAGGGGTATTTCGGTAATTTCACATAAGCCGAAAAGCTCAAAACTGAAGTCTGAGTTTATCAACCGTTGCTTACTGTTAAAATATTATAATTTGCCTCTTATATCAGTAGGTATCAACCCGGGTATGTCAAATATGATTTTAAAACATACTATGCGTTAAAAACGCTAATTAAGGCGATTAAAGGCCATTACCGGGTTTGATACTTAAATCTGATATTTTTATATTTCCAGAAGGCTTAAAATAATTTATTTATCATAACCAATCAGTAGAAAAAGGTTTGGAGTCGTTTAGATGTGTAAAACTCATTTTATGGCCCGTAAGGGCAAAACCGACAATTTCCGAATTAAGCCTACGACTATGAGTTATGCTCAGCTTAAAATTAATTAAAAATCTTTAAAAATCCCAAAATAATATATTACATCAGTGGGTAAAATATTTGATACTAAAAAGTATGTTTAACTAGGCTATACGCTAATTACGCCATTATGTTAACATAAAGCATTAGTTTAGCGATAACGAGCATAACTCTTAATCTACAAGTCAAACTGATGTCAAACTTTGCATGCAAGTCTATATATCAGTAACTAATGTTTCTACACTTTTACTTTTTCATAAATCACGTTTTAAGGTAATAAGGGCATAACGGTCAACATATTAGCAATTAACGGAAACATGCATATTAATTGGATAACTAATGAACCAAGGTGTATAATCACAGAGGGTTGTTCTAACGTGTATCCTAGTCCAATTAAAGCTCTGAGGCATTTCTAAAATATGCCTAAACGGGTCAGAACTGAAAGTCAAAGTGAAAGTCAAACTATGCGACTTTCGGTTCCGAACCGGGTCTAAACAGGAAATAGTCGGGTTGATCATGTTCGGACATGTTCTTACACTAATTACTAAGTTACAACAATGATCAAACAGGTTATACATGTTCTAGATAGTTAATTATGCATAAATGACATTTTAAGCATTATGTTGACTTTTTAATTAAAAGTTTGACCCGACATTTGACCTGGTTAGGATGGTGATCAGGGGAAACCCTTTTGGGGTTTTATTACCCACATAAATACCAACCTATAACTACTTTTAATTCGAGATATGACTGAGCCATTATTGACTAATCTCGAAGTCAAACCGTAATTACGACGGTTTGACTTTTAGCTAATTAACCTAGCTAAGCTCAATTAGGGAAGAAGAAGAATACTTACTGAGGTCCTATGCACGAGATATGATCACTAGGAAGCAAGCTTGAGCTCCAGAATCATCCACAAATGCAGCAGAAGGTGTGAGGAAAAGTTGTGAACTTGGAGTGCCTTATATAGTGGTTTCACTCACCATAGGAGCTTGACAACAAGGTCTAGGACTGCCCACAATCGATTTACATGTGTCCTAGAGGCTTAGGGGGTGTTTTAGGGGCCAGGAGAAGTGGAAAAACGGGTAAAGGTCGCGCACAAAGGCATTGGCAGGCAAGAAACCACGTTTTGCGGAGCTGGGCACCCCTCGCGTAGCGCGAGGGAACCGTCGCGCGACGCGACCCCCCCCCCCCCTACAGATCAGCATTTTGATTTCATTTGTTATTCAGTCCTTGGCTCTTCAAAACTCGAATAGGTACTGATTTATTGCACTTTAAACCCCCACAATCGATCTACTAAGGCCTTAAAACATATACCCACTTTGCCAAGTTCCCGGGTAACTTTATTTTCACCCGAAAAGTCCTAACTTTCGACGTTTACGCTTTAACGCTTCGCACACGAATTTGATCATATCTTTCTCATACGTTAACGAAACTTTATGAAATTTTTATGGTGCATTCTCGTGAGCATAATTAATATTTACAAAGCTTCGGGTTTGTCAAAAGGTCACTCAGAGGTATAAATTAAACATGTTGACACATTTGGTCCCTGTAGTTTGAAATCACTCACTTTTAGCTTCGTATGATCCATGATTTATTCGTTTGAAGGTATGAGCATCGTGTAGGGTTAATGTACATTATATTTATTCACCGTTGACACTTAGAATACGTATATTTACATACTTTCCACGTTTGTCAACTTTAGTCCTTCCATAATATTTCTTTCACACGTTTAAACTTTATGACACGTGTCAACATATTATAGGACGTGAATTTCCGAGGTGTTACAAAAAATGATAAGCAGCTCTATATATGATGTATCGGTAGGCTCACAATCATTTTAAAGTGTGCAGGGTGATATAAACTTAAATCGACTGAAGACCAGGTGGGAACCACTCATTGGCATATGGTCTTAGTACCGAAATTTCGTTTGAGAGATTGCCGAGGTTCTGAGATATTCGGTCTTTATGCTGCTTATCATCTGGGTATCATGGTTGTATCTTTTACCGAAAAATAACGGGGACGCAAGTCTAGATCTTCCATGATACCATACATACGTGTACATATTGCATTCGACCTCAATAAGTGATCAACAATCACATGTCCTCAAAATAAGTGATAATATATCACATCTATCCGGGAGTCAAGTTCGTCTCTCTGCTGTACGAAAGTACTGACCTGTTCAAGGACTTGCTCCTGTGCCCTCATGCAAATGAAAATCAAGTTCCTCTTCAATAAGTGATTATATCACATAGGGCTTGTTTTCAAATCAAAATAAGTGAGAATCTCACATCATATACGGTCAAACAGATGATAATCGGTATACTCACCGGTAAGATGAACCCTCGTGCATACCTTGATACGGGAATGTGTCGTGATGTGGATGAACACCGGTCGGTAAGTATAAATCATACCTTAACGTATCCCCTCGCCATGATTACATCTGATAAGTTGAGCTTATGTGGACAACAATACCGATAATCATTATAGGATGCTTATCTTAATGTTAACTAATTGAACAAAAAGAGCGTTTTGGCGTGACCGTACACTGATATGATTCTCTTACCCTCGAAACTCGCAAAAAGAATGTCTGTAAATATTTATTTAATGCTTTCAGTTTCTGCATCTTTGTATATATTTATTTACTGCTTTCAGTCTTTACATTTGAAATATTCAAAATTCCAAAAAGATTTTAGGTGTGTTTTAATATAAACTTTCTAAAAGCCAAAAAGATTTTATTTCTATCTTATTTTCGATCGTACGATGTTGGATCTCGAGTCTTCGTCACCTGAAACCTGATTGAAAACCAAAATCGACTAAATCTTCATAAACGGTCAAAATTTGCAAGTTTTGAAAGTTAAAAACCTAAAATTGATAAATTTGTTAAACTTTCAAACTGTCGGACGGTGATTGATTGAACAATGGTCACATGTGTGTCGTTTGCTTATGATATTCCAAGCAGTTGTTCTCATTAAGCGTTTAGATTTCTTGCATGTGCAGATGCTAAAGGCGAAGAGAACATGTTCGTTGACAAGCTTCGGAATGAAGACACGACATGAAGGCACTCAAATGATAAAGATGATCGAGTTGCCGCTGACCATTACCAACACCACAAGGATCTCAAGCATTGAAGTCAAAAGATTCACAAGCATAATCCAAGGGGGAGTTTATTGACACACTACCTAAATGAAAAGGGAGTTTGTTGATACACTTTCTACTTACGACGTGTGAAGACTTTGAAGATCCTCCGACATGGAAGATATGGAAGTTGAACCTCACGAGTAGCGTCCAAGGGGGAGTTTGTTGATACATATTATGTGGACACGACTCGGTTCGGTTCGACCCGGTTAGGTTCGGCTCAAGCCCGATGTCACGACATTCCTCCGTCGTGCGCCCTAGAGTTCGACACGCGAAGCACGGAGAGCCGCAACCTATTCCCGACGCCACATCATCATGACATCATCATGATGATGTCATGATGATGTCATTTGTTTGACAAAGGCTTACAATCTGCATATTTGAAATCATGTACGTGCATGTACATGTAACTTGGACCAATCAGATTCATTGGGCCACCAACTTTGGGCCGAACCCCATAACCAATCGCACAAGTGAAGCCTAGCCCAATCGCACAAGTGAAGAACATATATTTGCCGAAATCACTTGATTTCGGCAGAGCGTGGACAAAAAAAAAAGAACACACAGACGAGAGAACGAGAGAGTTTACAGAGTGTATTTGTAAACGTTGATTTGTAACCGTTTCATACGTATTAATACAGTGGTGTTAATCGTTGAGTCTCGTGTCCATCATTTACGTGTCTTGTATCTCGTGTTCTTGTTCATCTCTATCTCGGTTTGCTATCTCGGTTGGATTCCGCACAACCGGGTGTGTTTGAACACAAGGATTAGGCGACTAGATCCTCCCCTAGCCGGACCTACAAACCCCATGCATATCATGCTTGCTTGGAACAAAAGTAAGTTGTTATAAGATCCATGCCTCACAATCTCGCCATCATATTTGTAATTCACGTCAAAATAAGAACTACCACCTCCGTGATCTAGCAAAAGCAATGTTTCCATGTAGGAACAAGCAGAGCGTTGAAATCCATTCCCACAAATCTGAGTATAAATGATGTGTTCTAAGTGGACTTCATGAACAAAGACATCATGTAATTAGCTCTCATTGCAAATACAGGTTCATTATTCTTCCTAAACCCTAGTACCGCTTTTGTTGATACATCTGGTGAGATTATGCTGAATAGCTTTGTAAATGAGTTTGGAACACCATGCTCCATCATCTATACACCATAAACTTGTTTCTCAGCCTCTTTAACTATTTCCATAAATTCTTCAGTTGTCATATAAAGTGACACGATCTATACCCCTGAAAATCCAGTCGACATACCATCAATAGCATGCCGATAAATAAACTCAGCTATAACAACCTGATCCCGCGTCAATTGATTGATAGTAGGTATACTTCTCCAAGCCCTTGAGCTCAACGTATAAACCTCAACTTGCCAGGGGGTGTAAGGTACAGTGCCCAAGTTTGACTAACTATGATTAAAGTTAATCTTGACAAGCTTAGGATCACTAGTGTGGGACAAACCGCCAAACCAATAACAATATTATAGTCCCGCTCTAACACATAAGGCACATAAATAGCAACCGATTTTCTAATTGAAGGAGTCCAAAGAGCAACAGTGTACATAATTCTTCGGAAATCAAGTGGATCTACATACATACTTTATATGCAGATCAAGCCTTGAGAGCTACCTAGTATTGTGGGTTTGCCCAGTTGGGCTGTGGGAGGAGGCCGAGAACACTTGTGTTCCAGGAAAGTTGCATCATCCACAAGTGAAACATAGTTTTCTGGTACAAAGTACCTTCCTAACGCTGGTGAGTGTGGTTGAGGCTATACTCAACAACAAAGTGAGAACTATCAATCAAAGACTTCCATTGTTTCGAAACCTTTTGGAACCGCATCAGTGATCTCGTTGGAAGCCTTTTCATGATTTCTTCTTGGATTGAAAAAGGTATGAAGTCTGACATTTTTGCTTGCTGAAATATAAACTATAAAAAGTTTCTCAAATAAATTTGTTGGTAAGTAAAGAAAAGTACCTAAATTAGAGAAATGTAGCACTGTGACTTGGTGAATCGCAAGTGATCTCGGCCATTTCGAACTTTCCAACTTCCGATTTAGGGTTTCAAGTTTCAACCTAAATTCGCAATGCACTTCCAGTTGAGAATCTTGAGTAACTGAACATCGAATAAGTTAAATGCAAGATTTCAGTGTTTGGAACTCTATTTGCGGCTTTCAAGTTAACTCTCCGCTCAAAAGTGTGGACGGGGTCGGGTCAGATAGTAAAATCTGGTTTCTGGATTGACACATGGCTTGGTGATGCTGGTCTATTGTTCCTCTTAAATGCATAAAGTAACCTATAAAAAGCTTATTTGACTAACAAAAATGATAATGTCCTTGGCTTCTGTTCATTCGCCTCAGCTGTTAGGTCTCAGATTGCTTTATGGGTGAAGGTGCAGACTGCAGATCAACAATGGGTGTGCGATAGGTTTAATTCATTTATATGAATTAAAAATATAGCAAACGTAGTAAGGCTCAATTGGCTCGTGTGGTGTAACTTTAATATTGTAAGCTTCCCCTATCCATGACAAGGTGGGGGCATATTTCGTGGTTTGTTTGTATATTGTTCCAGCCACAAGGCTACTGATCTTTTTATCATATATAAAATGTTTATTTCTGCCATTAAAAGAGGCGCAAAAATGATTGAGTTCTGTAACGTTCAACATCTGTTTTTTTACGTATTCAATATTCTTCATGTTTTGAGAAGACGTCTCCTTAGATTAGCATTGCAATTGAAAATCAAATGAAACGAAATTAAGCACATACTACATATATATCGCAACCAAAGATCCACTTGACAATAAGGAAGTATTAATTATACAGATACAGATTTTAGATATGAAAGAAAGCCAACATCCAAACTATAGGGCTTTTGAACAAAATAAAAAGATAACAAAACAATGAACAAGTAACGCATGTGTGCCCTAATTGAGCTATAACCCCATACCTAGCTTGCTTACTACAAAAGACAGTTGTTACAAGATCCATGCCCCAAAATCTTGCCATCATATTTGTAATTCACGTCAAAATATGTCCTACCATCTCAGTGATCTAGCAAAAGCAATGTTTCCATGTAGGAACAAGCAGAGTGTGGAAATCCATTCGCACAAATCTGAGTATGATTGACGTGTTCGGAGTGGACTTCATGAAGAAAGACATCACGTACATTGTAATCAGCACTCATTGCAAATACAGGTTCATTATTCTTCCTAAAACCAAGTACCGCTTGTATGGATGCATCTGGTGAGTTTATGGTGAACAGCTTTGTGAATGAGTTTGAAACACCATGTTCCATCATCCATACACCATACACTTGTTTCTCAGCCTCTTTAACTATTTCAACAACAAGGAGAGACTCTTTTAGCTTAGATATAACAACATTACCGGTAGGGGCACGGGCTAAAGTATCAGGTAGTGATACTTCCTTAAATTCTTCACTTGTCATATTAAATGACACAATCAGATTAAACCCCTGAAATTCAGTCGGCATACCATCAATAGCAAGCCAATAAATAAACTCATCTATAACAACCTGACCCCGCGCCAATTGAATCGAGTTACGAGGTTGATTGATAGTAGGGATACTTCTCCAAGCCCTTGAGCTCAAAGTATAAACCTCAACTTGCCATGGGGTGAAAGTTATAGTGCCCAAGTTTGACAAACTATGACTAAAGTTAATCTTGACAATCTTAGGATCACTAGTGTGAGGACAAACCCCAAAACCAATAGCAGGAATAGAGCCCCGCTCTAACACATAAGGCACATCAACAGCAACCGACTTTCTAATAGAAGGGTTCCAAAAAGCAGCGGTGCACATAATTCTTCGGAAATTATGTGGATCTACATGAAGAGTGTAAACGAAGAATAAGCCTTGAGAGCTACCGAGTATTGTGGGTTCACCAAGTTGGACTGTGGGAGGAGGAAGGAAACACTTGTGTTCCGGGAAAGTTTCATCATCGAGAATTGAAACATAGTTTTCTTCTTGAAAAGCTTCCTGTGAAGTGTAGCATACTAACAAGTGCTGCTGGTGAGTGTGGTTGAGGCTATAATCAACAATAAATTGAGAACTATCAATCAAAGACTTCCATTGTTTTGAAACCGATCTGAACTGCATCAGAGATCTTGTTGGAAGCCTTTTCATTATTTCTGATTGGAGTGCAAAAGGTATGTAGTCTGACATTTTGCTTGCTGAAATACGAAGATAACAAAAAAGACTGTTGACTGTTTCTCCGATGGCAAGTGGCTAATTAAATATGACAATCAAGTGAAGAAATGTACCTGAATCTGACAATCTTAGAGAGATGTAGCACCGTGGATGGCAATTGGCTAGTCTGAAGTTTAGGGTTTGAAGTTTGCACGATGAAGTGAATCCGTCACCAAGTTGCGATTTAGGGTTTCAAGTTTAAACTTGAATTCCTCTGACGGTCTGAGTATAACTGAATATATATACATATAAAAGCTAGGTTAACAACCATCTATTACACTAGGTTAATAAACTAGGTGGGCCCATTAAGACGGTAGCCCATTGCTTTTGTTTGTTTAAGATGCATATAAACTAGGTTAATAACCTGTCCAAATAGCTAGCTCGACCTTCAAACCTCTATTGATACCCGCTCCGAAAATGCTCATTGATCAACAGCTTTAGTTTGGTTTGTAAACGAACCGAGTATATACGAGCATAGGTACACTCGATGTTTTGCTCAAATCATTATTTTAGTTTATATATAGCCATTATAAGTTATTTTCTATGCATAAGTTATTTTTAGCCCGCCATCTAGTTATTTTTAGCTCAAAGTTTAGGTCAAATGCCCAATAAAAAATTCTGGGTGTGAGTTGCTTTTCTTTAATATATAATAATTCTTTAGTTAAATACTAACCACAAATCCCCCTACTTACGTTATCTACTTAGTTTAATTAGGTTTTTGCATGACCTTTACAACAGTCATCAGAAAGCAAGTGAACAGGACTTTAAACAAAATGAAAGATAACATATCAATCCTCATGTAATGGTATTAATTTTTCACTAAATTTACCCTATAACCGCACTTAACTCCATTCCTATAGCTTGTCTTCTACAAAAGTCTGTTGATCTAAGATCCATGCCTCACAATCTTGCCATCATATTTGTAATTAACCTCAAAATAAAACTGACATCTTAATGATCTAGCAAAAGTAGTGTTTTCATGTAAGAACCAGCATAGCATGAATATCCATTGCAAGAAATCAGAGTACAATTGATGTGTTCCGAGTGGAGTTCATGAACAAAGACATCATGTGCATCTTGATCAGTATTTTCAAATATAGGTTCATCATTGTCTCTAAATCCAAATACCACTTCTATTGATCAGGGCCGACTCAACCATTTTGGTGACCCAAAGCTTGTTACAAATTCGGGGCCCTTTCTCTGGATTTAAAAAAAAACACAAACCTGTTGTAGAATATAACTTTTTTAGCTTACTATATCACAAACCTGTTGTAGACTTACAGCCCAATGTTATACTTATAACTTTTTTTTGGAAAACTTAGGCCCTATAGATTTTGGGGCCTGGAGCCCTAGCCTCATTTGGCTTGGGTTTGGGCTGGCCCTTCTATTGATGCATCTGGTGAGTTTATGTTGAATACCTTTGTAAAGGAGTAATTTGGACCACCATGCTCCATCATCCACATACAATAAACTTGTTTCTCAACCTCTTCAACTATTTCAACCACAGTGAGGGACTCTTTTAGTTTAGAAATAACCAAATTGTGGTTTTCACCACGGGCTAAACTATCAGGAAGTGATACTTCCATAAATTCTTCACTTGTCATATCAAATGAAACATATATTTGTTCAACACTTTCTACCGGACTGTAACTTACTAACAGATGCTGCTGATGAGTGTGGTTGAGAATGTAATCAACAACAAAGTGAGAACTATCGGTCAAAGACTTCCATGCTTTTGAAACGGTTCTGAACCGCAGCACTGATTTGGTTGGAAGCCTTTTCATACTTTCTTCTTGGAGTGCAAAAGGTATGTAGTCAGACATTTTGATTGCTGAAATATAAAGATAAGAAAATAGATTTTTGAAAGTTCCTTCAATTGCTAAATTTGATGATCAAGTAAAGAAAAGTACCTAAATTTGAAGATCTTAGAGAGATGTTGCACCCTGAATCCGTCACCAAATTAGGGCTTGAAGCGTGAGCGATTTCAACAAGAAAGTGAATCTGTCGATGCCACTCCAATACTTACAGGTTTCAGTTTGAGTTTAGGAATTTGAGTGTGTGGCCCATTACTTGTTTTATTTATATAGAAATAATATGTCAATAGTTAGGTGTGTTTTTTCCATTTAGTCTATTCTTAGTGTAAAAATCACACTTCTAGCTATTTCAATTTAGGTTGATTTATTTGTTTGATTTGTAGTGAATACATATATACCGTGTCAAAAAAAATATATGATGAGAAAGCCCATGTTCAAACAGGCATAAGAGGCAAATTGAATGTAATTCTCATAGACGTTACTTGTGAATAGTTTAAAATTAGTTTGACTAACAAAAAATGATAATGTCCCTGGCTCTTGTTCATTCGCCTCAAGGCTAGTGATTTTTTTATCATATATAAAAATTTTACTTCGCAATTAAAAAAACTAGCACAAATGATAACTAAATGTATATTATACGCTATTTTACATCAATATTTAACAAAAGCCTAAAATCCAGCTATTATATAGCTATATTTAATCACTATTATATTTAAAAAATAAAAAAAAATAATAACTAAAATTGTTGGTGCACTTGTGTCTGTACTTTGTCTGTATTTCGTCTTGATACAAAACGATGTCTTTG
The DNA here is from genome assembly GCA_030545235.1 of Helianthus tuberosus. NCBI lineage: Eukaryota > Viridiplantae > Streptophyta > Magnoliopsida > Asterales > Asteraceae > Helianthus > Helianthus tuberosus. The sequence goes on from JARYGA010060206.1 coordinate 885,260, forward strand.
ATGTAAAATTGATGTAAGTTTGATGTAAGTTTGACCAAGTCAACCATCCTCCGGTTTGACTTGACCAAACAGTTAGACAATGGTTGAAAGATGTTTGGGTCGAAGGATGTGTCATCGAATGATAGTTTATATCCTTCGATGAGCTCGAAAGATAACCTTCGAAGGATAGACCACGAAGGATATCATCCTTCGTGGTATATGTGATCCTTCGATGGGTTCCTGGTCGACAGATGATCTTACGATCAGTCTGTCTGATCCTTCGACCAGACAATCTGTGTTGGGTATAAATACCCATGTGTTGTGTTCACTTCATAGTTAGAAGAGTTCGAAAGAGAGAGACAGTAGTGAGACATTTTAGAGAGAACACACACACTGAGAGAGTTTGCAAAACTGATTTGTAAACATTGCGCTGTAACTGAACCTTTCATACGTATTAATACAAGTGGTGTTAATCGGTGAAGATTGTGTGTTGTGTTTGTGCTTGTTCTATCTCGGTTTGCATGCTAGCTTGGATTCCGCACTTGCTAGTGTGTTAGACATAACAAGGAATAGGTTTAACCTCAACCTCCGAGGGACCTACAAGTGGTATCAGAGCTAGCATGCAAACCGAGATAGAACAAGCATAAACACAACACACAATCTTCACCGATTAACACCACTTGTATTAATACGTATGAAAGGTTAATGTTTTACTACCGGATTAATACAAAGTTGTTTGTTTATCATCTCTAATCTCTCCCGTCTTGAACCGATCTCACACGAATCACGGTTTCGGTCACGAAACTCGGTCCTACAGATATTTCCATAAATTTTTCACTTGTCATGTCAAATGACACAATCATATTATACCCATGAAATTCAGAGGTCATGATTCTGGTATTAATATCAACAGCATGCCAATACATAACCTCATCTATAGTAATCTGATCTGGGTTCAATTGAATTGAGTTACGCGGTTGATTGATAGTAGGTATCCAAGCCCTTGAGCTCAATGTGTATACCTGAACTTGCCAGGGGTGAAAGTTATGACGTCGTCCAACTCCAGCATACCATAACAATAGCTAATTTTAACATGCTTAGGATAACTGGTGTGAGGACAAACCCCAAAACCAAAACCAACAGCAACATTAGAGTCCCGTTCTAACACAAAAGGAATAGCAACCGTTTTTCTAATAGAAGGATTCCAAAGAACAGCAGTGTACATAATTCTTCGGAAATCATGTGGATCTACATGAAGACTGTATACGAAGAATAAGCCTTGAGAGCTACCTAGTATTGCGGGTCCGCCAAGATGGGGTATGGGAGCAGGCAGGGAACACTTATGTTCCGGGAAAGTTTCATCATTGACAATTGAAACAAAGTTTTGTTCTTGAAAATCTACCTCTAAAGTGTAACTTAACAACAGGTGTTGCGGGTGAGTGTGGTTGAGGCTATAATCAACAACAAATTGTGAACTATCAATCAAAGACTTCCATTGTTTGGAAACCATTCGGAACCGCAGTAGTGATCTCGTTGGAAGCTTTTTCATAATTTCTTCTTGGAGTGCAAAAGGAATGAAGTCTGACATTCTGATTGCTGAAATACAAAGATAACAAGATAGATTCTTGAAAGCTTCCCTATGGCAAGTGGATAAATATGATAATCAAGTAAAGACATGTACCTAAATTTGACGATCTTAGAGAGATGAGATGTAGCACCGTGAATGGCAATCTCTTCCAACTTACAATTAAGGGTTTGATGTCTGAGCGATGAACTCCAATTTGGGGTTTTAAGATTGAACGATGTAGCAAGTACTGGGAATACGTGAATCGAAAGTTAGGTTATGAGGTGTGGGGTCATGGAGTGAAACATTATTTCCACATAGGACCATTAATTAAATGGTACACCACCCTTCCTTGATTGATGGTGATTCCCATAGATTAAACTACGATTACCACGACCCTCTCATTTGATAATTTTAAGACAAAAATAAAGGGGATAGTGGTTTGGGTCATGACTACACCCTTAGGGTAGTTATTTTGAATGGTGGATTAAAGATGGATGACATGGCGTCTATGTGGAAGGTCATGGTGGTCATGAGGGTCACGACCACACCCTATAGCCTTATATCAATGGGCGATTACGATATCTCTCAGCTTCCAATTAATTAAGGGTCTGAATGTTGAACATGGAAGTGAATCTGACACCAATTTAGGGTTTGAAAATGAACGATTTCAACAAGGAAAATGAATCTGTCATGCAACTCGAATACTACTTATAAGGGTTAGGATCAAATACAAAGGATAAAATAAATAAGAAGGGTAAGAAGGATTCTAGTCCATTGATCTTAGATTTGGAGGGTTGAGATTACTTGTAGGGAAAATAAGATAATAGAAGGGCATAAAGAGAATCATATATTTATGGATTTTCTCTCTCCACATGCAAGGCACATGCCAATTCCCCCATGGATTTAAAAGGTCCATAACTTTTTCATACGACATTTTTTTAAAAAAAAATCACCATAATAACGAGCTTTTTTTTATCTTTAATATGAGTACCATATTATCATATAACAACAAAATAAAAATTTTCATTTTTACTAGGTTTTTTTTTTTGCATTATGTTAAAGGTTCAGGTCATTGTGTCTTTTAACTAGGTTTTGGTCAGTAGAGTTACTATACATTGTGTTATTATCAAAACCTATAACACAATGTTAATTTGGGTTCTATCCATTGCGTTTTTATAAGAACCTATAACACAATAAATGACACAATGAAGATGGTGTTATATCTGAGTTTTCTATAAATTGTGTTATTAGTTCAGGTCATTGTGTTTAATATGTTATTCATTGTGTTTTAATATGTTGTCCATTGTGTTTTAATAATTTGTTCAATTTTTTTATTATCTTTGTTCATTGTGTTTTAGTTTGTTGTGTATTGTGTTTTTAGTTTGTTTTCCATTGTGTCTTCATCTGCTCTCCATTGTGTCTTTTATCTGTTGTTATTAATTTTGTCTTTTATATGTTGTCATCAATTGTGTTTTTATTTAGTATGATACTTATTGTGTTATATGTTATCGCCATTGTGTTATACGTTATGGTCATTGTGTTTTAGTATGTTGTCCATTGTGTCTTTATCTGTTGTCATTGATTGTGTTTTTATCTATTTTACATTGTGTTTTACATCATGTCCATTGTGTTATTATCAAAACCTATAACACAATATTAATTTGGGTTCTATCCATTGCGTTTTTATAAGAACCTATAACACAATATATGACACAATGAAAATTGTGTTATATCTGGGTTTTCTATAAATTGTGTTATTAGTTCAGGTCATTGTGTTTAATATGTTATTTATTGTGTTTTAATATGTTATCCATTGTGTTTTAATAATTTGTTCAATTTTTTTATTATCTTTGTTCATTGTGTTTTTAGTTTGTTGTGTATTGTGTTTTTAGTTTGTTTTCCATTGTGTCTTTATCTGCTCTCCATTGTGTCTTTTGTCTGCTGTCATTAATTGTGTCTTTTATCTGTTGTCATCAATTGTGTTTTTATTTAGTCTGATACTTATTATGTTATATGTTATCGCCATTGTGTTATACGTTATGGTCATTGTGTTTTAGTATGTTGTCCATTGTGTCTTTATCTGTTGTCATTGATTGTGTTTTTGATCTACTTTACATTGTGTTTTACATGATGTCCATTGTGTAATATGCAACTCGGTTTTTAATTTTTTTTTTGAAAAATATAACAATATGGTACTCATATTAAAGATAAAAAAACGCTCGATTTTATGGTATAATTTTTTTTAAAAACAAATGATGTATAAAAAAGTTACGGACGTTTAAAAATTAGGGGGGGGGGGGAATAACATGTGACTTGCATGTGCATATTATATTTCCTCTTGTAGACAAAATTACCCTTTCCATTTAATTCCTCCTAGGACACTTGTCACTCTCTAGTGGCTTTTTACCCTTCTTATTTTTAAATACTTTGTATTATAACTCAACCCTACTTATAGAGTTTTCAGTTTTGAGTACAAGAATTTGAGTATGTGGGCCCATCTAAACAGTAGCCCATCACTTTTATACTACTAAGTTTTTAATTTATTTATGCTAGGAGTAAAACTTGGTTTTATTTTTATAATTCGAAATAAGTTGTGATCATATTTGAATGAGTAAAACTTGATTTTATTTTAATAATTCTAAATAAGTGTGATCATAAAAAGCTAAAGAACATTCTTTTTGTGTGGAGATGAGAGTTGTGAGAGTCATTGAGTATGATCACTCGGGGAAATATCCCATGGAATCTTAACATTCATTTATTGATGATCGATTCTCGACAGATCTTCCTTTCACCCATTAGTAACCACAATGCTGTCACAGCTCCCGACCCGGTTTGACTCGTTTCAGGAGCCGCGGGACAGAATTCCCGTGGTATTTATTTAATTGAGTTTAACAGCGGAAGTTTATCATCAGGATCTTTTTAAAAACTGAAATATTTTCCGATTATTTTATTTCACAACGCGGGATAAAACCCGGTAATTTACAATCATTTGATTTCACGGAGAAATCTTTTATTTTACAAAACATGTTTCCTTATTTTATACTGAGCCACTTCTTTGAGCTTGTAGTGCTGTATGACACTTTTCCTGGATCATAACAGATCACCTGAAACATGTTTGAAAAAAGTTTTGTCAGCGGGAAATACTAAGTGAATCATTCTATTTTGCATAATGATGCATAGTTATTAATTACAGCATAAGAGCGATTACAATGGCTTCTATCTTATTTTTATCTGGCGCTCTGTCACAATGTGACAAGTCACAATGGTGACGATGGTCATACCACTATTAGATCAATGAACCTAAATAGTGATGATAATCCCTAGTAGGTCAATGAACCTAACTGGGATTATCCCGGTTATGTCAATGAACGTAACCGGAAATTAGTAATGTGCACAATACCCCACTAACCAGTAATTCAATGAACCTAACTGGGATTATCCCGGTTATGTCAATGAACGTAACCGGAAATTAGTAATGTGCACAATACCCCACTAACCAGTAATTCAAGATATCCACGACTTAGTCCCTGTAATTATAACCTTGAAAATAATTTGAGGTATTGTAAAATAGTTGATAAAAAGAGAATGACTCACAGTGCAGATTTAATTTGAGCAGAGTCTAGCCTACTGATTAGCCTTTTTAACCTAAATTTAATAACAGGCACACAATTCGGGTTTAGTAATCAATACAGCATTTACGATAACTCACGAGATCAACCCTCACAACGAATGACAAAGTGCTATGCTTAAACATCCATCGAATTAACGACTAATGACAAAGCATCACCCTAATGTGGGCAGCACTTAAACATCCATTGAGTACATTGATCGATCGGACAATGAATCGTAATAGCGATCGAGCTAATACCCTGATTGCGGCGTCGATTAGTGATCCGTGTGTGTTAATTTGTGGTAAACAGAGCTTATCTCAGTGTATTTTTCGACTTTGTTCGTCGTTCAAGCGCCCAGAATCAAGTCCCAAAGTCCTCTATTTATACCCAGATTTTGACCAGCCTTGCGCACCGTAGCACTAATACCCCTACGGTGCGCAAGAGACACCTAAGGACCATAGTGTTGCCACGTGTGGGACTAGGCCTGCTGAGGTGACAGTTTTGTAATTTCAATTTTAGACAACGAGATTTTAGGATAATCGTCACTAGGGTTTACCCCCTCTGAGTTTTAGGGGCCCTGATCCTGATTCCGATTGTTCTGAAAATTTTAGGGTTTGCGCAGAATCACTTGGGTGTCTCAATTAGGGTTTCCTATTGGTCAAATTAATTTAATAATTATGACTTTTGATGAGAGTTGTTACAAATGCCCCTATTATAAATCAAAAGAAAAACAATATAAACCAAACCCCCTCATTTTCATCACCCTCTTTGGTTATCTAAAATATATTGGAAAACATATATACTTGGTTAGGGCGTATATACTAAGGTCGGCTTTGTATTCCTACTTTCTTTTTAGGCTCAGTTTGTCGTCTATAGGACTATTATAACCATCATATACTATCCCATGAGCGGAGTGAGAGAATTCCGACCCCAAGTGGGGATATAACAACAGAGAAAAAACCACCATCAAGTAATAAAAACAATTAAAGCATGCCACAAGCACACCAAAACCTAACACTACTAGAAAACTACATTTTTTCCTACAAAAGTTTCCTACAAATTTCCCACAACTCAATTTTTTTTACAATTTTCCTACAATTTTTTAACAAAAAAGAAAAACAAAAAAAAACCCAAAACTTATCCACAATTTTCCTACAAAATTGCCACACAACAAGCATTTGTAGCAATTTTGTAGCAAAATATATTATCTTTGTGACAAAATTCCTACAAAATAAATAAGAAATTTAAATTATTTGTTACTATAGCAAAATAAATAATTTAAAAAATAAATTTTCATAATTTGTCGGAAATTTGTAGCAACTAGCTACAGATTTGCGACAAGTGTAATTTATTTTATTTTTCGAGTCTGAATTTCATTAAAATAAATAATTAAATAACATAAAGTGTTAAATCTGTCGAAAATTTGTAGCAAATTGATCTTATTTGGTACAGTTTTTCGACAAAAAAGGGTCAAATTATTTGTTATTTCTTAAGTTAGTTAAATAAAAAAAATTTAAAAATAAAATGCTAAATTTGTCGAAAATTTGTAGGAAATTGACCTCGTTTTCTACAATTTTCTTACAAAAAAAAAGTTATTATATTTGTAATGTCTAAATTTTTGCAAAATAAATAAATTAAAAAATTAAAACTTAAGTTGTAGCAAATTTGTAGCAAGTTGCTACGGATTTCCTACAAAAATGTTATTTTATTTGTTAATTTATCAATTTTAGAAATAAAATGTTAAATTTGTCGGTAATTTGTAGCAAACTAACACACCATTAGCTACAGATTTCCTACAAAATCATATTTTGTCGGCAATTTGTAGCAAACTAACACACCAGTAGCTACAGATTTCCTACAAAACCATATTGATTATAAAAAACATATAGTTTTGAAAATAAAATTTTCCATTTTTCGATAATTTGTAGGAAATTGACCTTATTTGCTACAGTTTTTCGACAAAAAAGGGTCAAATTATTTGTTATTTCTTAACTTAGTTAAATAAAAAAAATTAAAAATAAAATGCTAAATTTGTCGAAAATTTGTAGCAAATTGACCTCATTTTCTACAATTTTCTTACAAAAACAAAAGTTATTATATTTGTAATGTCTGAATTTCTGCAAAATAAAAAAATTTAAAAATTAAAACTTAAGTTGTAGCAAATTTGTAGCAAGTTGCTACGGATTTCCTACAAAAATGTTATTTTATTTGTTAATTTATCAATTTTAGAAATAAAATGTTAAATTTGTCGGCAATTTGTAGCAAACTAACACACCAGTAGCTACAGATTTCCTACAAAACCATATTTTGTCGGCAATTTGTAGCAAACTAACACACCAGTAGCTACAGGTTTCCTACAAAAAACATATTGATTATAAAAAACATATAGTTTTGAAAATAAAATTTTACATTTGTGGATAATTTGTAGCAAATTGACACTAGTTGCTACATATTTCCTACAAAAAAAGTTATGTTATTTGTTATTTATCAATTTTAGAAAAATAGATAATTTTAAAAAATAAAATGATAAGTTTGTCGGAAATTTGTAGCAAATTGACAACAGTTACTACAAATTTCCTACAAAAAAGCTATTATTCAACAAATTAAAAAGAATACATAATTTTAAAAAATAAAATATTAGATTTGTCGGAAATTTGTAGCAAATTGACACTAGTTGCTACATATTTCCTACAAAAAAAAGTTATGTTATTTGTTATTTATCAATTTTAGAAAAATAGATAATTTTAAAAAAAATAAAATGATAAGTTTGTCGGAAATTTGTAGCAAATTGACAACAGTTACTACAAATTTCCTACAAAACAGTTGTTTATAGAAAAAAAACATAGTTTGAAAATATAAAATGTTAGGTTTGTCGAAAATTTGTAGCAAATGAAAATCAATTGCTACAGATTTCCTACAAAAAGGTTATTTTAATTTATCAATTTAGAAAAAAGCATATAATTTTAAATTATAAAATATCAAATTTGTCGAAAATGTGTGGCAATTGACCCTACGATTCTGTACTATACTATAGTATATCATACCTCATAACATACTATACCATATATTATACGATACTAGTTATACCATACGATACTATCTTATAGAGTACCATACGATACAATCCTACACTACACGACAGGACACTACACGACACGACACGATACGACGCAACATGACACGATACTATACTATACGATATAGTATAGTATACTGTATTACATTATGTGATACGATACGGTCCTATACTATACAACACTACACTATATTATACTGTACGATGCTATCATATACTATACAATCCTACACTCATATATTATGCTACACTATACTATACTATGTTGTACTATATTGTAATATACTATACTATAATATACTATATTGTACGATACGATACGATACCGTGATGAACCACCGGTATTCACTTTTAATCTAAAAGGCGTACAAACATATTTTAAAACGAGTGCATGTCCTATAACGATCCTATAATATATTACATTACACTATACTACATATACCATGCCATGCCATGCCATGCCATGACATGCCATGCCATGCCATTCCATACCATACCATACCATACCATACCATACCATACCATACCATGCCATATGATATAGTATACTACACTACACTACTTGTAAAATGCGATCCTATACTATATCATACGATACGATCCTATAATATATTACATTACACTATACTACATATACCATACCATACCATACCATACCATACCATACCATACCATACCATACCATGCCATATGATATAGTATACTACACTACACTACTTGTAAAATGCGATCCTATACTATATCATACGATACGATCCTATAATATAATACATTACACTATACTACATATACCATACCATACCATATGGGCTTATGATACCGATACCTAGATGATATGTATCACGCGACTCAAACCAACCCCGAGCCTACTAATGGGCCTTCATCAAAACAACACCCAGAGCTTACTGTTGGGTCGTCCACCCAGGGCGTTCCATGGCCTACTGATGGGCCTTCTACCCAAACCAATCCCGAGCCCAGCTCTATGCCTACCCCACTCGAATCTGACCCCACTCGAACCTGACCTTAACTCCTTGCAACCCGTTTCTACATCAGACCCCACTAACACCTAGTCAAATGCACCCATTTCTATATGTATGTATGTATGTATGTACGTGTGTGTGTTTTGATATATGCGTATGTATGTGCGTATGTGTATATAATATAATTATTTGTTTTCCAAGCTCGAGCTCGAATTGGGCTTAGCTTATCTATTATTTTTTTTATAATTTACATTAACTTAACTAAAAGTGTAATTTTTTATAAATCTATTTCTAACATAATATATATCTATATATACTTAATATTATAATTATAATATAAAAAGGTTAATTTCTTTACTTTTTAACTTTAATTTAATCATTTTTTTAATTTTTAATATCACAGGTTGGGATAAGCTTGGTGTCAACCGGTATCGAGCCAGTACTGGTATCGAAAATACCGGTACGGTCCTGTTCGGTGTCAGTACATGAAGGTAAAAACCGGCACTAGTACAGAAAACGCCAAAAGTTGGTGCCGAATTGATATTGGAAATCTTTTGGTTCGGGAAATTCAGTGCTGCTACCCGGTACCATATGCTCATCCCTGATCACGGGCTTTGTACGAACAACAACAATATCGTACAACTTTTTTTGATTTTCTTCAACTTTTAATTCTTTTTCTTTTTTTAGTTTCAGGGGTAGGGATAAGCTCGGTGCCAACCGATACAGAATCGGTACTGATACAAAAAATATCGGTTACGGTAACAGTATATGAAGGTAAAAATTAAAATAAAAAATAAAATAGTTAATTTATATATAAATAATTATTATCATATAAATATATAGTTAAGATATTAAATAAAAGCTATATAAAATAAGTTGTATAAATTTAAGAGGGAACTCCAAAATGAAAAGGTTAAAATTTATTTTATCCCGCTTAACTTTGGCCTGTTATTTCCCTCCCAATTGTCCCACCAAACTTCTAGCCCTAATTCTCAATTCCCCCACCAAAGTTCTAGCCCTAATCGTCCCAACCAAAACTTAGAGGGCCGCTACTGGTGGTTTCAGGGGAAGCTCCAAATTGGTAAGTAATTGTGTCTTTAAATCTTGCTATTACTCTTAACCCTCTCTAAGATTTTACTTCACCAGCTTAAATCGCTCGGAGTTGGTGGTTTCCGGCCATCGTGAGGCTTAGAGTGGTGGTTTCCAGTGGCGCTCGGAGTTGGTGGTTTCCGCTCCACCATCACTAATCGAATCATCCTTCCTCAGCCATCACTAATCGAATCATCAATAATGACATGTCATCGCCTAATGGTACTAAGGTGAAAGCTTTGTTCCATATTGTTTAATAAATTTCAATATATGCATGTGGAAGGAATAACTAGATGTACTTTATTTATTTTTAAGTACTTTCAATGCAGATCTGGGCTACAGAAAACCCAAGAGGGGCTGAAAGGCTACCCCCCGGTGTAGTTGAACCAGAGTCTGATTTCTATCTCCACAGGTTGTCAGGTTGTGGGGTAAACCTAGTGAGGTATTATTGTCTTCCATATCTATAGTCTGCAGCTACTTTTCTATATATTTAATGAATTTACTGGTAGATGTATTTGTTGATTTTTGGTCCCAAATTTTGAGATAATGACATATTGACATGAATTACTAGATCTATTTAAAGAGAGAACTAAAAGTTGTTGTAAGATCATGTTGTTGAATAAGTAGACTGTTTTCCTTACATTAATTCACATAATTAGTTATATGTTTTTCTTATCAACTATCTCATACATTACCTTTATATTATGATTTAGCATTACACTATTTTGTTACAGCGTAACTAATTAGGTCTAAATGCTGTTGATTTCGTTTATGATAAGTATTAATCTGGTAGTGTGAGTGAAACTTGCTGGACTTGACTATCAAACCGAAGTATCTTGTTGTTTTAACCATAAATAACTCGTGAACTATTTATATAAAAAAATGGACCAAAAGTGGTTGCGGGTCTGTCTCACCCAACTCGTACTAAAGAATGACCTGTGTAAAGTGTAAACCCATGCTTTGTAAAGCCCGTTACCCGATCCATCTGACCAGCCCATCTTTCAACCATTTGTCTCCATATATGAATATATCTAATTTCGGTGCTTTCAGTTCTCAGAAAACTTCACTCTTTTGCTTTTTCATTATGATGGTCGAACAAGTGAATGGAGTGAATTTGAATGGTCAAAGAGGGCTATACATGTCAGTGCTCACAAACAAAGTAAATGGTAAATTTGGTATAATTATGTTGAATCTGTAACACTCAAAACGTTAAATTAATCAGTTGCGTGTCAATATAACCCCATGAAGTTGGTTGTAGGTGGTATGCTAAACGTTTTCAAAAGGGAAACAAGTTAAAAGTCGGTCAAAGTGTATTTCTAGTAGTGTCTAGTAATGAGGCTAAATAAACTATTCCCATTTTATATATGTTTCCTGAGTTTGACTTGTGAAAGTTATTCCACACAGTGTTTCATCACTGATCATGGTAAGGCCTTGGAAGACCTTTATGGGGATGAAGGAATTTACCAAAAAGGAGATGAATGTCTGGCTGCAATGGCCAATCGAATTGCAACCGTTTTTGCTTCGATGTCGGTAGGTCATTCTGTTTTTTTTTTTTTACATTTTCCAATATATTTGTAGCTTATAAGCTTTTACTTTTCAGGAGTTCCCGTTAGTGCGTTACCGAGCTGCCAAATCCCTTGACCATACCACAATGACAACATTTTCTGATCTGATCCCGACAAAACTTGCTGCTGCAGTTTGGAATATTCTTATGAAATATAAAACCACTCTCGGAAATTTTCCGCAGACAGAAACATGCAAGTTGCTCATCGTAGATAGATCAATAGACCAGGTTATTTTGCCGAATAAGTTAGCTTTATTTTTTTCTAATGAAATGAAAAGTTAGAATATAGTGTGGTTTCAATTTTCTGAATAAAATGTCATTTCATCCCTACTGAGGTTTGGCCACTTTTGCGACTTTCGTCCAAATGTTTGTTTTTTCGCATCTGGATCCAAAAGGTTTGAAATATTGTCATTTTCATCTGACTCGTTAACTCCATCCATTTTTAACGAAAAGTCAAGGGTATTTCCATCTTTTAATCTTGCCATTTTGATACAATTAAACAAAACAAATAGCTAAAATGACGAAAATGCCCCTGACTTAATGTAAAAAAAATGGATGGAGTTAATGAGTCGGATGAAAATGGCAAGGTTTTAAACCTTTTGGAACCAGATGCGAAAAAACAAACCTTTGGACGAGAGTCGCAAACGTGGCCAAACCTCAGGGACGAAAATGGCATTTTACTCGGAATTTTCTTTCTGCAGCCTCTCATCCTTAATTTGCTTTCTGATTTTTCCGTTGTAGATTGCGCCTATCATTCATGAATGGACGTATGATGCCATGTGTCATGACTTACTAGAAATGGATGGGAATAAGTATGTTCATGAGGTTAGTCACGTTGCGTAGCATGTCAGAATGGGTTCGGGTTGCATCATGTCACTTTTTAGTATGGTCAGATTGAGATGACCCGTAAACACTTTTTGTCCATTCATATTTTTTCTTACTATAATTAGTGAACGCGTCAAATTTCATCACAAAAACTTCTCATACATCTTTAATATAAATTTTTGAATAAAGTGGAGATTCTATGCATTAAAATACAGTCACTCAACTTTCAACCTATTTGACTCATCTGACTCATTTGAGCTTTACGATAACCCAAATCGACCCATTCACAAGTAAATATATCGAAGTTTTCACTGAATAAAAACTGCGGACTAAGTTTGTGTTTGTTTGCTATTATACTTCTTAGGTCCCAATCGAATCAGGTGGTTTTGAAAGGAAAGAGGTCCTTCTTGACGCGGAACATGATCCAGTATGGCTAGAGCTCCGACATTCACACATAGCAGATGTATGTCTATACTCTATACCACATTTTACTTCAGTTTTTATAATTACAATAATATGGTTTTTAGATCAAGGGTCCTTTGTCAGGCTAGTGATCGGTTACACGACAAGATAACAAATTTCATGTCAAAGAATAAAGCTGCACAAATGCACCAAGGCTCAAGGTATGTTTACTAATTCTTTCTGTGAAACCGAACATTATATGATTTATAAATCGGTCTTTGTAATTCTTTGTTTTGTATTCTATAGAGATGGTGATGTGTTGTCGACTCGTGACTTGCAAAAGCTTGTTCAAGCATTGCCACAGTATAGTGAACAGAAGGAGAAATTATCCCTCCATGCGGATGTAAGTCTGGAATAAAATTCATCTTTCCAACAATATCATTTTTTTGTATTTCTAAAATATTACCTATAGATAACAAAGAAAAAGCTTGTGTTTTGGATATTTTTTTTTTGTTTTAGTAGGTGGTTTAGGAACGAGACCGGTACTTCTAGGTGCTTTTTTGGAACTTCTTGTACTTCTAGACAGTTCGCTACCCCGGTAATTGAACTCGGCAAGTTCGCTTGGGTGGCAAGCGAACTCCATAGAGTTTGTCGAGTTCACTTACGGAGGTAGCGAACTGCCTAGAAGTACATGAAGTTCCATAAAACACCTAGAACTAGGGGTGTAAATGAGCCGAGCCAAGCCAGAGCCCGACTAGGCTCGAGCTCAGCTCGTCATGCTTTTATAAAGCTTTGTTGGTTCAGGTCCCTCTCAACTCACACTCACACTCAAATGAGCAATATGAATATGCAGAAGAAAGAATGGAAAAACTTCTGTTACTATATTTACCAACTTTGTGAAGCCTTAAATAGGCATACATGCATGCAACCGACTCAAAGAAATATTCAACCAAAAACAAACAAACTAGACCCACAAGCTCCTAAATTCAAGCCACTGAATTTAGCCTTATTTTTACTTTTTAACCTTATATGCCTTAATTTCGTATCGATTTTTTTTCACAGATAATGCGTTTCTTTACTAACCCACTTCCGGTCATCTCCGCTGAAATCCGGTCAACTCTACTGAAATCCGGCCACCTCTACTGAAATCCGGTCACCTTCACTGACATTCGATCACCTCCGGTTCGTTCTTTTCAATTTCTCTTTTTATTTATTAATTTTGTGTAGTACAGTATGTATAAGCATGTATATTTGTAGGTTTGTTATTTTTTTTGTGTTGAACTGTATTTATACATATATGTTTGTAGTTTATTTTTTTCAATTTTGTGTTGAACTGTATGTATATGGGTAGGTTTATGGAAATTGGGGGAGTCAAATAGATGGCTAATGGATATTTCTTGTAGTGAAATACTTGTAATCGTACTTTATTCAGGGTCGGCTCTGTTAGGAATAATCTTGATCGGGTCATCGGTACGGGTTGGATAATTTGAACGGGTCAAAGTAGCTGATTATATTCAGCCGTCAGTTTGTTTTTAATACGTTTTTATTAAGTTTAGTTAGAGTTAATTTGATGGGTATATGCAATAACTTTTGTTTTTTAAGCAAATGGCGAAACAATCAATAGAGGGTATATGCAATAACTTATGGTTTTCCTATTTCTGTGGTAATTGAACACATTAGGGTTTCGTTGGTTTTATGGATTAAGTATATGGCAAAAATATGGGGTGATATTGGATTCTGAACCTTTTTTGTTCTTTGTTTTGATGTACATTTGGGATTTAGGGTTTAAGTAATGTTGGCTGCAAGTTTTGAAAGGATTCTTTAACTTGTTTTTGAACGGATTCCACAAGTTTTGATGTACAGTTTTTTTTTGTTTTTTGTTTTGATGTACATTTTGGATACTTACAAGTTACAATTTGTTTGACATGTTTTCCCATTAGCTAAATTCATGTATTTGACCTGTTTAAGTTTAAACTTTCCAGATCAACCATTGAGAAGTAAATGGGTTAAAATTTGGTTAAGCTTCATCCGTGAAACCAACATATTGACTTTGATATGTCCAACAGGTAGATAATCTTCGGAAGCATGTTCATGCGTCTAGACTTATCAAAAATATCGAATTGGTGGTCGTTTCACCTTTGCTCAGGTACTTCCTCCCTATCTTTTTGATGTGATTGAGAAGCGCACAAAAAGCGAGGGCCTAAGAAAAAAAAATATACATAATTGCTGAGATATGATTCTAAAGGATTTTAAATTAGCTGTAAATATAATCTTGTTTTTAAAAGATAGTGTTTTTAAAAAAAAACACGTCTTTTTTATCTAGGAGACAAAAGCGCAGTTTGTAGGGTTGTGTTGATCGACCTGTTCGGGTTGATATGTGATGATTACGGTTTTATAATTTTCAGCTTCAAAAAGTTCAAGCGGAACTAGAAAGAGAGCGTGAGGCTCGACAAAACATAGAAGCCCGTTTCGAACTATTTAAACAAGAGCGTGAAAAAGAGCGGGCCGACCAAGACGCATGGCGAAAAAATATGGAAGAAATGGTGAAAACATCGGAAAGAAGTAAACAAAGCTCTCGTTTTGTTAAGTATTGGAATGTTGGATTAGTTTTGAATCAAAAAACTTGCTCTTAATTAGGATTTTTTTGTGTGTTTTGGAAGTTTTGGAATGTTTTAGAATCTTGCTTGTTGCAAATGTTTTGGAATGTTTTATAATTTTGCTTGCTGCAAATTTTTTGGAATATTTTATATTTTGCTGCATTTTTTATACAAAAAATGGTTTTTTAAAATTCAGATTTGTTATTTTGTCACAAATCTGTCGCAGAAGAGTTTTATAGTTTGTAGGAATTTTGTCACAGAAGAGTTTTATAATTTGTAGGAATTTTGTCGCAAGAACGTTTTCAACTGTTTGTAGGAAATTTGTAGCTACATTAAGAAATATATTTTTTAGTTGTAGGAAATTTGTTGCAAACTGTTTTGATAACTTTGTAGGAAATTTGTTGGAAACCGTTAGTTTTGTAGATAATTCGTAGCAAATTGTTTAGAGAAAATTTATAAATTTGTAGGAAACTTGTGGAAAGTTTTATGATTTGTAGGAAATTTTGTCGCAAGAAAGTTTTATAATTTGTAGGAATTTTGTCGCAGAAGAGTTTTATAATTTGTAGGAATTTTGTCGCAAGAACGTTTTTAAATGTTTGTAGGAAATTTGTAGCTACATTAAAAAATATATTTTTTAGTTGTAGGAAATTTGTTGGAAACCGTTAGTGTTGTAGATAATTCGTAGCAAATTGTTTAGAGAAAATTTATAAATTTGTAGGAAACTTGTGAAAAGTTTTATGATTTGTAGGAATTTTGTGGCAAGAATGTTTTATAATCCGTAGGAATTTTGTCGCAGAAAAGTTTTATATTTTGTAGGAATTTTGTCGCAAAAACGTTTTATAATTTGTAGGAATTTTGTCGGGAAAATAAAAAATTATGAATATTTTTTTTAATAATGTTATTAATTTTAAAAATAAAATATCATAAAATAATATAAAAAAGGCAAAAACGTGGAAAAATTGTCGGAATTTTGTAAGAAGAGAGCTTTGTCAGTATTTTGTAGCAAATTTTGCGACCAGAGATTTTGTAGGAATTTTGTAGCAGATTTTGTCGTATTTTTGTAGCTAATCCGGTTACCCACAAGTTTATATCCTACGAATTTTTTTGTAGGAAATTTGTGGGTAAGGCCAATTTGCTACAAATTTGCTACAAATTTGGTTGTCACAAACTGGACAATTTTCTAGTAGTGTAAATGCCAATCAAATGACCTATTAGATTCATGTATAACCAATTAACTATATGTGGATGTTATTATATTATGCATAGTTGCATACACACATATAAATACATATCTGCATATGGAGTTTGATGTAAAAATAAAAATTTTATATTATTAGAAAAGATGATATAGGCAAATCAGTAAGGGTGTAAGGAGTGATTAAACACTTGAGAGTGCCAAACTAAAAAATCAACCAATGAGAGTGTCATCTCAAAGTGGTAAACTATGCTCAAAAGTGTTGGCAATGGTTTAGACACTTGGTGAAGTGGTAAACTATTTAAAAAAAAGGAAAAATGTGTGATAGGTTGAGATTGGAATGGACCCCACCCCACACTACCGTCTCTCTCTCTCTGTCACATACACTCCCTCCCCGCATCGGCATGGCATCACCGATTCAGCATTGATACCGCATAGGCAAAGGGTCGGCGGCGGTGTTTGCCGCGCGGCAACAACCTTTGCCACACCCACACCGGATACCCTAAATTTGGTTAGTTTGAAATTGAAGCTTCATTGATTTTAATGTTAAAGATGTATTCTAGTAACTTGGACTTGATAAGTAGCTCTTAAGTTATCTTGAAAATTATTTGCTAATGATTCAACTAAGTATAAGAACTTGTTACAAAGTTAGAAATACCAATTTAATAACCTATGTTGATGAAGCACTTGATCAACCAACTTAAAAGTAGTAAGAGAGAATTTAGCTTATTCTAAATTGTTCAGCCCACTTTTTTAAGAAAAATGATAATTAAAGGGGCTAGAACTTTCGAATCCAATCTTCCTATACAACATCAGTTTTTGAGTTTTCAATATTTATGGTGGTTTGAGCAACTAGGACTCATTAGATAGCATTGCAATCGACAATCAAATACTAATGAAATTTAGATACATACTGTATATATTGCAACAAAAGATCCACATGACAATAGAGAAATATTATACATTTAACTTTAAGATCAGAAACCAAGCCAACATCCAAACTATTGGACTTTAAACAAAATGAAAGATATCATATCAATCTACATGTAAGGGTATTAATTTTTCACTGACTTTACCCGATACGCTATAACTGCACCTAACTCCATTCCTATAGCTTGTCTTCTACAAAAGTCTGTTGTTCTAAGATCCATGCCTCACAATCTTGCCATCATATTTGTAATTAACATCAAAATAAAAACTGACATCTTAATGATCTAGCAAAAGTAGTGTTTCCATGTAGGAACCAGCATAGAGTGAATATCCATTGCAAGAAATCAGTGTACAATTGATGTGTTCCGAGTGGAGTTCATGAACAAAGACATCATGTGCATCTTGATCGGTATTTTTGAATATAGGTTCATCATTGTCTCTAAATCCAAGTACCACTTCTATTGATGCATCTGGTGAGTTTATGTTGAATACCTTTGTAAAGGAGTTTGGACCACCATGCTCCATCATCCACATACAATAAACTTGTTTCTCAGCCTCTTTAACCATTTCAACCACAGTGAGGGACTCTTTTAGTTTAGAAATAACCAAATTATTTTTTTTAGCACGGGCTAAACTCTCAGGAAGTGATACTTCCATAAATTCTTCACTTGTCATATCAAATGACACAATCAGATTATACCCCTCAAATCCGGTTGTCATCATGCTAACACTAACAAGATCAACAGCATGCCAATAAATAAAACCATCTATAACTACCTGATTCGGATTCAAACTAATTGAGTTACGCGGTTGATTGATGGTAGGTATACTTCTCCAGGCCTATGAGCTCAATGTATAAACCTCAACTTGCCAAGGACTATAAATTATAGTGTCCAAGTCTGGCATACTATAAGTAGAGTTAATCTTGACAAGCTTAGGATCACTAGTGTGAGGACAAACCCCAAAACCAATAATCATAACAGAGTTCCGATGTAAATCATAAGGCAAATCAATAGCAACCGATTTTCTAATTGAAGGGTTCCAAAGAACAGCCGTCTTGATGATCCTTCCAGATTCATGTGGATCTCCATGAGTAGTGCATACACAGAACAAGCCTTGACAGCTACCTAGTAATCTGGGTCCGCTGCCTGCGGGATCAGGCAGGGAACACTTGTGTTTGGGGAAAGTTTCATCGTCCACAATTGAAACGTATTTTTGTTCAACACTTTCTACCGGACTGTAACTTACTAACAGATGATGCTGGTGAGTGTGGTTGGCGCTGTAATCTACAACAAACTGAGAACTATCGATCAAAGATTTCCATGCTTTTGAAACGGTTCTGAACCGCAGAAGTGATTTGGTTGGAAGCCTTTTCATGATCTCTTCTTGGATTGCAAAAGGTATGTAGTCTGACATTTTTATTACTGAAATATAAAGATAACAAAATAGATTGTTGAAAAAGTTCCTTCAATTTGCTAAATTTGATGATCAAGTAAAGAAAAGTACCTAAATTTGACGATCTTAGAGAGAGATGTAGCACCCTGAATCCGTCACCAAATTAGGGTTTGAAGTGTGAGCGATTTCAACAAGAAAGTGAATCTATCGATGCCACTCCAATACTTACAGGTTTAGGAATTTGAGTGTGTGGCCCATTTGAACGGTGTCCCATTACTTGTTTTATTTTCCATTTAGTCTACTCTTATTGTAAACACTTCTAGCCATTTCAATGTAGGTTGGTTTATTTGTTTGATTTGTAGTGAATACATACCATGGACGCTCTTTCTCTCCTTCTAGGCTGGAAGAATCTCATGGACGCTTCTCTCTTTCACGGACGCACCAACTCCCTCTATCTCCATATGTGGTCTTCTTTGGAGTCAAATTTATTCCCTCTCTTCTACCCATCAAGTGGGTTTATTCACCCAATCATTTTATACTTACTATAATAACCATGCAATTTTATGAGTGTGTGATATACATACCGCGAATGAAATTAGGAATCAATTAATCATTGCCGCTCTACTACAACAAAAACCTTCATCCGCATTTAATAATACACTATTTACCGATTCGGTGTCATACGTACTAATCGTACTACTATGTATAGTGATTCGTTGTTTAATAAAAAATGTGGTATGCAAAATTTCTAAAAACTACCTGTGTTTACATAGGTTTTACATCTAGTACCTTATATAGGAGGTATCGAAATGGACGCACCCGATAACAGTAATAGTGGATGATTATAGAGATTATATCTATGTTTTCTAGTAAAATGGTTTAGGGTATGTACTTTTCGTACACTATCAACTCTTTATAAAAATTACACTTTAGCCACATTTCTTTTAAGCTATTTTTTTTTCATTTTATCCCTTTGATTTATTAGAGATAACAAATATACTACACTGTTCAATACATTTTCGTCCCATAGGTTATATTCTTTTTACATATTGCTTCAAACCAATGGGTTCACTACTAGAAATCAAGCATTTTCTAACAAGCTTTTCCGTTACAAATGTGTAGCAAACTCAGATTTGCTACGCATTTGTAACAAGATCTTGATGTTGGAAAAAGCCCCGTCGGAAACTTTTTACTACGCATTTACTACGCAACTTACAACACACTTGCAACAAAAATATGGTGTCGGAAATTTGTGACGCATTTCCTACGCCATTTCTTAATTATTTAGTTTAAAGTTTTGCAACGTATTTGTGACGGAATATTATAAAAAATTGCAACTAATATGTGACGGAATACTGAAAAAAAGTAAAAAAAAAAAAAAAAAAAAAAAACCCTGAAATTCCAGCTTTTTTTTGCTAAAAGCTTACAAGAAAAATCACCAAAAACAATTACAAAAACTGTTTTGAATTCAACATACTTCTAACATGGTTAAACCACAAACTAACAAACATTTAACAAAAGTCAAAAATCATCAATCTTCGTCTGAATCGTCATCATCATTTGCTCCAGCAGCATCATTCAAAGCATTCAACCTCTCGATTTGTTTCCTCTCTTCGTAAGTTAGCTTCTTAAGGTTGTACCTAAATCAATAAACAAAATATAAATCGATATAAAGACGATAGCAGAGAGGACAAGCCATATAAGAAAATAAGATACCAAAATCAAAGCTTAAATCATAACAGAACTAGTAAATGTATCCCAAAACCAAAACCAAAGCTTAAATCGATATAAAGACAATAGCAGAGAGGACAAGCCATATAAGAAAATAAGATACCAAAACAAAAACCAAAGCTTAAATCATAACAGAACTAGTAAATGTATCCCACGCTTTGCCATGGTATTGCTATTTAGATCTAATCAATTTAAGCCAAAGAATCAACTATTTAGATCTAATCATACCTTGAAAACCTAGTATAACAATAAAAAATACGCAGTTATGCAAATTTGTCATGCATGATGCATCAAATGTGTTGTAATTATTACGACATGACAATTCAAACCAATTACTAGTGAATACTTAGATTTGCACTATATGACAGTTCAAAATCCACCTACACAATTAATCCCCCTTAATCAAACCAACAATTCACAATTAATAGCAACAAATTAACATCAAAATCTGAAACAATAATTAAGCAATTGTAACAAAATGTATAAAACTAGTGTAGATTATTCATTTTCCAAATAAACTACCAGGTCTTCAGCAACAATTTTAAAAAACTATTTTGTCGCCATGATTCACAGAATAACTATTCATAAATATAACAAGAGCTAGTATTCATAAATACAACAAGAACTAGGATTTTGCTACCTCTGTTCATATGATTAGAGACGATATGTCACCCTTTGTGAAGAAATCCTAACCTCCGTCACCCGTTGGAATGTCGGATCTGGAGCTCTTCGCCGGATTCGTTCAACATGTCGTCATCAGGCCCGAGAACCGTGGTTGTGCCGCCTCCTGACCCGTCTGAGCTCGTCACCGGAAAACCATGAGGTCCTCTAGCCTCTAGGGCTTCTTTTCGCGTCTGTAGATCAGATGGAATATAAACTAACAGGTTGCGTTGGGTAAACGACTTAACGGGTCAAATGAGAAATCATAATGCATACAAATCTTAGACAATTTTCAACCAATTGACAAAAAAGGGTGTCTATACACTCACCATTACCCACTGTAAACACTTCAAGTCATCAGCATTATCACTATCTTAACAAACAAAAGAAAAAGAAAAAAAAAAAAAATAGATAACACTTGATTACCTCAACAATTTTCACCATCATTCTCTCTAGTGTAGTGATCCATCGGTTGTACCTTAAAGCCCAACGTCAACGACATTGGTAACTCAGCTAGCAGGAGCCATCGACGCTTGCACCTTCATGAACGATTACGTTAAAATCAAAACACCAATCCGAATCACATGATTATGATAATTCTAATTCCCCTGAAATGAAAAACTTGAAGTTGAAAAGGATCTCAATGCACCTGCCTGACGATAAATCCGATGATATAAGCTCTGCAAATTCCTTTTTTTGCATTCTACGTGAAAAAATGGTAAAAAAAATGGTAAACCGTAAGGTTAATCATACATCATACCGTTGAGTTTCGACGAATTCATCAGCAAATAAGGGTTTTAATCTAGCAAATATGGATGCAAGTGGTTTCTTGAATTGAATATAAGTAAAATCGTTTAATATGCATTTCATTGACCACTAGGTCTAATTAAGAAACACTTTATCTGCAGTACATGAAACACAACCACTCTATAGAACCAAGCATGATAGGCAGCTTACGGGCTCTGATTCAACTGGATACAGGATATCCAAAATAGTACTCTGTTCAGTCTCATCTTCCTCTAAAGTGATATAAATGTCTGCACAATAAAAAAATACTTGTTCCTAACTGATGAACAAAAAACCAACACACCATTCTACATCACTCTATATGAATGCATATTAGATTACCATAAACAATGTAAGGGGTCTGAACAATCAAACTATATTTCATACGAATGCAGAGAAAACATAAGATACACGAAACTAGACCAATAGGAGAAGTTCTAAAATCACTCATTTATTGTGTTTTAGAATAAATATATATATATATATATAATTATATATATACATTAAGTATAAACCAATCCTTCCTTTGTTGGAAACTATACCCACTAAAGCTCATGTCTATCTTGATTTTATTGTTTATATGAAGATGCTTTTACCTTCCATGAAAAATGTTCCAAATTGTAGCGTGTAATGTGTAGAATTAAATAGTAAAAATATTTGAAAATCATTTAAGAAGACAAGTCACCACTATGCTATGATTATCATCAAAAACATTTGTTAACCCTTTGTCTCCTCCAGAAGCAATTGTTGTCTCTATGAGATTAACCTGCCGGTTGACAGCTTTCCTGCAACACACATAATCACAGAACACTAAAGATCAATCCTTAGAAATAACCAAAACACAGTAATTTAGTGTGATGCCCTACTGCCTTAGACGACATGCATAAGTGCTCAATTGTTCAATAACGGTTCTGTTAACGTACAACCCTAACATTAACGGTTCCATTATAGTATGTCCAAAAGCAGAAGCACTTAAACTTTCAATTTCAACAACAGAAACCAAGAGCTACATAATTCAGAATTCAAGCATTGGTTACAAACTAATTAAGTACTTGTTCAGATTCTAGCCCTAATTCAGAAATCAGACAGTTAATATCTTGCAATTACATCCAAATACATATGCATACAGATCCTAACCTAGCGCACATTTCAATTGCAGGAATATAGTATGAAATTTGTACTCATAAAACCTACAGAGTCAAAGTCTAATCATCTCTAAACGTTTAAATCTAAAAAAAACTCCATTAAATTGCATCAAGCATCTTCAAATATATGCGTGTGTGTGTAAATCAACATATAGAAAGAAAATCAACCTCAGGACAGCGGTGCGCAAGGTGAACGGATGAAGGAGAACTTGCTAAAAGCCCTAATTCTTCGTTGATATTTGATTAGTAGCAAGTAAAACTTCAATCCGAGCTCCAACAACTGTCCACCGCCATATCCGGTTGTTCTTCGTCTTCTTCTGACCGCCATGAGTGAGTTTTTTGCTCTTGATCTCAACCTCCGCCATCAATTTCAATCGCAACTCACCGATTTCCCAAAAACTGATAAGAACTATGCTGAAACCCTAATTCTTCATCGATATTTGACTACGGGATTAGAACAGTTTTTGTATTTATACGAAAATTTGAAAGGGGGAATTAAAGTCGTTTTGTTGACTTTGTAAATAAAAGAAGCTACCTGTGTAATCTACTCTTTGCCACGTGGTTCTAACTTAAGTGATGTTATAATTTTTTAGATTTTTTATCCTGAACAATAGCTCGTCATAAATGCGTAGCAATTTGTCACTCATTTCCAACACAATTGTGTTTTTGTCACTGTTACGTAGAAAATTTGTTTAAATAACTAGGGGTTTTTATTCCGTGAAAAATGCGTCACAAATGTGTCAGAATTTGTGACGCATTTTTTTTCGTAGGAAATTTCCGTAGTAAAACGATCACTTTTCTAGTAGTGGTTATATGGATTAGCTTTGCAACTCATATTTTTTATTGAAAAATGGATAACATAGCAATAGGGAATTGTGTTGCATCTTTTTACAATTCTTTATAATTCTACATGGAAATCATTTTTTTAATCTCGATGGTGCACTTAATATTTTGTGTTTGGGTTCCTAACTCAATGGTAGAGTAAAAGTACCCTACTTTTAAGGCTGGACGGTATGGAACCGTCGCCCAGCCCGTCGTGGATCGTCGCCGGCGTCGAGTCACCCCGCCCCCTCCCGTCACCGTCGTGGACGTCGAGTTGCGGACGTTCAAGACGGTCCAAGCTGGTGGGCCCCCTTTGTTTCTGATTTGTACATTAGGCTTCAATACTTGTACATAGGGCATAGAAATTAAAAATAAAAAAATAAAAAAAGTGGTGGGGTAGGATCATCCTCTCATACCCTCTAGTTTTGTGGGATGGACCATCCTTGGGAGGACTATGACGTGGCGCCTACGTGGCGGATCATCCTCACTTGGAGGACCATCACCTTACCCTCTAGCCTAAGTGGCTAGGGTCTATTAAACATTATATGAAGCAAACAATAAGAGTTTAAAACACCAGAGAAAGGAAATGAGGAGAACATAGCCTGTTAACTAAAGAATTTTGAGAACAATATATTAAGCTAGGCTCGGATGGGAGTAATTCTACAACTTGTAGTTGCTTGACACATAAGCGGACCCAACCTTGCAATCAAATAAAATCAAACTGTAAATAGCCCGGATCAAAAAAAAATAATAAACCAATATAACAGTTATACGTTTGTTTTCGCCAATACATATATTGAATAAAACCACACTTAACGTTTGTTGTGACTTTCGTCAATTGGGAGCGTGAAAAAATAAATGTGAGGTAGTTTGTGATTTTCAATGGATATGATCGGATAATATACAACCTTTTAAGAATAATAAATGATTTCTCTCCAATTCTAAGTTCATAACCCTTACCGTAACTTCATTGATGTTACCTACCAAATAAAAGGCATGTTTGGGAAGACCATCTAATTCTCAGGATTGGATTAGTTTAAAGCCTCTAACTATTTCTGCTAAACCAAAAAAAAAATCGCAGACAATCTGTAAATACTTCTACTACCAAAAAGGTTGCGATAAGAAAAGCACAAGTATACAAGATCTTGTTACGGCTATCCAAGTTCTTGCTAAGGTTATCCAAGTTCTTGCTATGGTTAAATGATAATTGACAATTCATTGTTCTAAAGTTAAAATGTATTCAAGAAACTTTTAGTCTTAGCTAATTGTAGCTCTTCAGTTACCTTTAAAATAATTCGCTAATGATTCAACTAAGTATAAGAACTTGTTACAAAGTTAGATATATTAATTTAATATTCAAAGCTGATGAAGCATTTGAACAACCAATTTAAAGGTAGTAAATACTAATTAGCATATATTAAATCATTCAACCCGCAAATCTTTAATCATTCAACGCACACAAATTTACTAACCTTAATTTAATTACATAACGTAAAACATTGGTCTTTTTCTGTATTCAATATATATTGTGGTTAAAGCAAGATGAATCTTTAGATAAGCATTGCAATTGACAATTAAATGATTAATGAAATTAAGAGCATACTATATATATTGCGACAAAAGATCCACTTGAAACTGTAAGGGTCTGTTTGGTATGGCGTAATGGAATAGGCGGGTGAATGGAATATACGAGGTAATGGAATGGACGATGTAATGGAATGGATCATTAACATTCCATGTCTTGTTTGGTTACCATGTAAGAATGAAATGAATCATTACTTTGTGTTGTTTGGTTGGAAAGAATAGACGAAGGAATAAAATCGGTGATGAGTGACGGTAGTCGGTGTTGATAGGTGGCAATGGTAGCGATGGTCGGAGGTGGTGGCAGTGGGTGGCGGCAGTGGTGGGTGGTGGCGAGTGACGGCGGGGGCGGAGGTGTGGATGGTGGGTGACGGTTGGTAGCGGCGGAGGTGGGTGACGACTGGGGTTGAGGTGGGTGGTGGCGGGAAACAGCTGGGTAGAGGTGGGTGGTGGTGGTGGTGGCGGTGGTGGAAGTGGGTGACGGCGGCGACGGTAGTCACGGCGGCAGCTATGACAGTAATGGTGTCGCCCGTAAGTGTGTTATTAAAACCAATAAAAATAATAATAATGGTAAATAATGGTAGGTTGGTAGCGGCGGAGGTGGGTGACGACTGGGGTTGAGGTGGGTGGTGGCGGGAAACAGCTGGGTAGAGGTGGGTGGTGGTGGTGGTGGCGGTGGTGGCGGTGGTGGAAGTGGGTGACGGCGGCGACGGTAGTCACGGCGGCAGCTATGACAGTAATGGTGTCGCCCGTGAGTGTGTTATTAAAACCAATAAAAATAATAATAATGGTAAATAATGGTAAATAATGGTAAATAATAATAATAATAATAATAATAATAATAATAATAATAATGTTATGAATGCATCCATTATTAGTGACTATACACATTTGTAACTCCTATGTCACATTATGTTTGTATTAATGTTATAGCCTATATATAGTGGCTCATGTATTTTGTATGAGTGATATCAATAAGAAATTCATCTCCCATTCTCTCATTCTCTTCTATACATTGCTAATAGGTTCTAGTTATTACATAACACGTTATCAGCACGAAAGTGCTCGAATCATCATTGGTTTTAATCGTTGATTAAAGTCTCGGTTGACCAATGTCGTTGATGATGTTTTGTTGATAAAAGTTTTGGTAGCCCGAGGTGTTTCCAACGAAGATTGGATTTCGTAGACATGGCGATTGAAAAGTGATGGAGATGCTATTTCCTTTAGTTATTTCAAGTAAAGTTTTTTTTCCCACCATACATGTTTATCTACATAAGGTACTACTCTTATACCTATATTGTTTCTTGTTGAATATGCCTTATCTTTTCAACTTGATTTTACCATGATAAGAATAATCGTTAACCAGGATGAGATTTTTGAAAGTCGGTTGAATAGGGGATGTTCAAATCCTACTCATAATTTTCATTTTCATTTTCAATGACATTTTCTAGAATAAATGATCATCACGGTATTGAAAAAAAAAATAGGAAATATAAGTTTAATATATACATGGACACTTGTTACAGAAACCCGATGAGAAAATACTTGTTATTAATTTATTAAGTCTAATCTTATCTATTTGCTAGTTATATTGCAAGCTTATTCCTTGGTTTAGAAATTGATATATAGTTTGATAAATTCTTTTTATGCATGTTTAATAGATAAACCTTGAAAAGAAAAGTTGTATTATGATATCCATGATCTTGCATTTACATGTTGATTATATTATTTATATATATTTTAAAGTTATATATATTATTTAGTTTTAATTAATATAGCATAAATTCAATTAAAGTTCTAATATATAACTTATGAGTGTGGATTGAATATTATTAATTATAAAATTAATTCCGATTTCCTCATCATTAATTCATGTTGATGAATATTTACCTTTTTTTTCAATTTACGAAATGAGTAAATAGTAATTAAATAGCCTTTAATTGTTATTCTAATAAATTGTTTTTATTACATTTTATGGTTAGTAAATAGTAATTAAATAGCCTTTTATTGTTGTTCTAAATTTTATACAACAAATTACGTTTCAAAGAGACATTACAAATTCTAAATCATTATGTGCTTTTATTATTATGGTTATGAGTTTTGATATCATTATGTGCTTTTATTATTATGGTTATGAGTTTTAATTGGTCCATTAATTAGTTTTTGTTATTAGTATTTATACAATTTATGATGACTACCAAAATACAATTTGTATTAAAAGGTGATGTCTAATAGTTATATTTGAAGATAATCATTAGTGCAATTCTGTTAATGAATTTACAATAATGCACATGTTTATATGATAATATGTTATAATATGACAACTACTTAGTTAATTTTGTTGTATATCATTGTTATTGCAATTGTATAAGCCTTTTAGTTGCTATTTGATATTTAAATATGTGATTTGATTCTATGAAATATTTGTGTGGTAAAAGATATTATTTGCAAATTAACATGACACTAAAATTCTCAAGATGCCTGTTATATTTTCTTGAGCAACAAAATTTATTAGTATAAGAAAGCTCATTTATGAGTGATAAAGATTCATATGTTATTATATGATCGAAAAAGTTGATAGTGACATTTGTTTATGTTTTAAACTATAGTGACAAATATGTGTATATATGATATACTTGTGATCTTTAATATTTTTTTTTTCTAGACATGACAAGCAAATTAATATGAGTTTAATCTCTTTAACACTAACACACACATATATGTATACGTATAATGTCCCAGGATTGTGTGTGATTTATATATGTAATTGATATGCATATAAATTGTGAATAATTAACATGCATATAACTTGCTTATGGGTAGATATTACGGATTTCATTTGTTTAGCAATACTTCTGTTGGTCTCATTGTTTTAGATAGCATATATGTTATATGTATTGCCTTTTGACAGGTTAAATGTGCTAAATAAATTAATACAAATTTCATTGGTAGCTGGTTACCAAAACAACTACGCTGAGATAAACATTGTTATGCTTTAGTGATTTGATATTTCAGCTTGTTACAATGCTATGCATAGTCAACATAATTAATTGTATGGTTATTCTTCTAATTGCTTGTTGTTGCTAAACAAATATTAATAGACATTGATATAGTCATTAGAAATGTGCCCTCACATGAAAATGATGAAAAATAGCTATGAAAATAATTAGTGGACTTTAGCTTAAGTAAACTACTCTGATGTTAGTTACTTAAATTGATAGATAATAATTCATTTGAGTTAGTGTTGATGCTCACATGAATCCTAAATCAATGATGAGAACCCGAAGTTCTCCCAAATGTATACAAAGTCCCGTTTGTTTTTAATAATGATTTTTCAAATTCAACCCAAACTTTAGTTCATCGCACTTGGCGTTTTTGGCTAACATATAGCCTAGTGATGGAAAACCTTATGAATAGTACATGTTTTCCCTCTAAACAAAGGCTAAAACTATAATATTTCACGTGGTAGAGACGCTATTGATACTATTTCACGTGTTAATAGCATATTAAATGCTCCAGAAGAGCATCGATAGTTTACCCGCTGAAATCGAATTTTGTAATTCATAATGCATCATATTCTAATGTATACCAAAGAAATTTATTAAGTTTCCACTATGTTTGAATGAAAAGTCATCACCTTGGAATGGTGTAAAAGAAATATCTAAAATATATCATATAGCAAATATGGCCAGAAGACTATATTAGAAGTTACTAGAAATGATACTAATTTTCCACAATATTCCATTAAATCAAATATGGTGAGTAACCAGAAGTTACTAGAATATTTATACGTTCACCACATGGCATGACCAAATAGGTCATCAAAATAGCATCATGATATGCTAAACAATCAAACATGCTAACCGGTACCTTAGCACCTCTAAGTAATCAAAAAGCATTGCTCCCAAAATGCCTTATCATATGTCTAGTTAGTTTTTTTTTGTGGCAAATAAATTTTTATGCCCTTCCAAACAATAGACTCCTACAAACAATCCATCTTATATGGGACCATTGAAATGTACAGTTGTGTGGATTGTGGCATTCATACATGGTTACATGTGAGTTTTTAGCTACCCATATGTAGCATATGCCCAACACTATGGAACGTTGTTTTTTTGACATGGTTTAACACTGTTCTTTGACAACCCAATTGTAGGGACCATTGTTGGGCACAATGTGAAATATAGTGAGAGGCATACGTAGTCGAGAAGGAATTCGTCGATTGATTATATCAATTCAAAACCAACTGCTTATCACAAATACTCCCCATTGCAACTGGTATCCTGAAGAGAACCAAGTTTCCATTTTTTTTATATATTTTGCTGTGCAGCCTATGTACCAATAACACCACCATAACATATAAAATGGGGTATGTACATCGTATTCCCAGTCTTAGGGGGAGACAAGAAAATGAAAGACTGGTAACATAAAAAAAATGCATCATATTATATATCGACCCCTGAAGTGGCCAATGCAAATCTGAAGTCCAAAAGAAAGAGCGTGTATTTGCAAATAATAACAAATGAAATACAAGATGCATTCACTAACACAAATAAGGTGACAAAGTCACATATACCAGCTTAAACTTATCTGCTCGAATGGAAGTACTCACAAAATGATTATCATATTAATAAATTGTGAGAGATAAATCGGTTCCAAAAAGATAAAACCCACAAACACAAAAAGAGCAGAGTAACGCAGTTGGTGTAACCCCAAAAGAGGTGGCACACAAAACACCATAAGTGGTTGCATACAAAACCCCAGAAGTGGTTGCATACTAAACCTTAAAGAAGGTTGTTGTCAAAACCCCAAAAGAGGCTAATGGAGTTCTAAAAGAAACTCTAGTACCAAACAAATATGAGATCGCGATGAATTATGTACAAAATAAGTACAATATGGAACCGTAATGAAACACGTGTAAAATGATATATTTGATTATGCTATAGCAATAGATGTAATCGATGAATATATAGAAAGTGTGCAAGAGTGTATGCACACAAATAGCCAAAATGGCTACATGACTTAAGGTTGAACTAAATTTGCTCGACAAACTAAACGTTTTCGAACCAGCAGTTCGAACACCCATAGACGTCAAACCAGTAGGTTATAAATGGGTGTCTTTAAATAAAAGGAAACGTAAATAATGAGTTTTTGCGATGTAAGGCACGCATTTTAACATAAAGATTTTTCCCAAATCCCAGCAGTTGATTACGAGGAAACGTATACCCCTGTAGTGGATGCGATAATCTTTAGATGTTTAAGCGGCCTCGCAATCTCAGAATGACTTCAGATAAAATAACTTATGGATACTGTATACATGTACGAGACAATTGCAAATGACATCTGTATGAAAACCCCTAAAGGATTAAAAAAAAAATGCTCAAAGCGTTACGAAACAATAACCCCATATGTGTTATATATATGAATCTTAAAGGAAACTACTCGTATGTGGTACAGTCGACTATACTCTGAAAAGAGAGGTAAAATTTTGATAAAATGAGCTACATCTATTTAACAAGATTTCACTCTTACAGTGATAATATAAACATCATCGAGAGGGAACTCTCAAACTAAAGAGGAAAATTTTGAATGACCTTTACAAAGTGTAGTTATCCTCGACCTGTAGTTTCGAGTATATATGTACTATTTTTGCTCATCAATCTGACTACATCTAGAAGATGATATTTAGAAAAAGCTCATTCGTTGAGTACATGAACGATTTTCTGATCGCTTGACATAGAAAAAATATTCTTATCAACCACAAGAAAAGGATGTTGAACTACTTAGTCAAGAAGTACCATACTTAATTGCGATCAGAGCATTGAGGTATCTTGCAAACAAGACGACATCTGATATATTACTATGTATTGGTAAGATTACAGTTCTAATCTCAAATGTTGCACTCTTTTTTCCCTTCACTAAGTTTTTCCCATTGGGTTTTTCTTGGTAAGGTTTTTAACGAGACAACATAACTGATCCAGTAGTATCAGTTTATCTTATAGGTCCCGAAGTACTAATTTAACATCATCATAAATCATGTTGTTAATTATGTATAATGCGTAGTGCACTCTTTTCCCTTAGCTACGGTTTTGTCCCATTGGGTTTTCCTGGCATGGTTTTTAACAAGGCAGAATTATAAAGCGCATTAAATAATTATTTGACATATTTACAAACTCGAGACACGGGATAGTTCCACAAGAACAATATGGCGTCCTGGGTTATGATTGATATATATTAGACTCGCATAGAGTTCGATCTCAATCCAGATACAAGTTATGAAGGTCGAAGATTTCAGCATATTTAAGAAGTATGTAAATTAGAGTTGATCAAGAGAAGCTCAAGCTATACTGTATGAAGACAATGTAGACAACAACACCCAAATCAAAGAAGACTACGCCAAATATCAAGTCAAGCAATTGTCACAGAAGATTGGATTCAACATCATCAAGATATACAAGTAAAATTGAGGGGGAGTAACGTACCCATAATATACACAGTGTACGTACTCTTTTTCTTTAATGAGACAACATACCTGATCCAGAAGTATTAGGGGGAGACAATACGCGCTGCACTCTTTTTCCCTTAGCTGAGGTTTTGTCCCACTGGGTTTTCCTAGCAAGGTTTTTAACGAGGCAGCATCACCAAGCGTATTAAAGAATAGTATATCATCATGTGAATAGTCAAAGGGGAGTGTTATGAATGCATCCATTATTAGTGACTATACACATTTGTAACTCCTATGTCACATTATGTTTGTATTAATGTTATAGCCTATATATAGTGGCTCATGTATTTTGTATGAGTGATATCAATAAGAAATTCATCTCCCATTCTTTCATTCTCTTCTATACATTGCTAATAGGTTCTAGTTATTACATAACAAATAACAAATAATAATCTCTTCTATACATTGCTAATAGGTTCTAGTTATTACATAACAAATAACAAATAACAAATAACAAATAACAATAATAATAATAATAATATATCTTTCCATTCCATTCCATGAAGGAATGAAAAAAAAACACCACCATACCAAGGAATGAAAATTATTATATTTGGAAGGTTTACATTCCTTGTGGAATGCTCCATTCCATTACCACTTGACAACCAAACATGTTTCTTTTCATTCCAATAGAATGATCCATTCCATTCCGCCTTCTATTCATTCATACCAAACGCTACCTAAGATCAGAAAGAAAACTAACATCCATACAATAGGACTTTAAACAAGATAAAAGATAACATATCAATCTAAATGTAATGCTATTAACTTTTTACTAACCATACCCAATAGGTGCTATAACTATACTTAACTCCATTCCTAGCTTGCCTGCTGCAAAAGCCAGTTGTTCAAAGATCCATGCCTCACAATCTTGCCGTAAAAACTGCAATCTCAGTGATCTAGCAAAAGTAGTGTTTCCATGTAGGAACCAGCAGAGTATAAAGTTCCATTGCCAGAAATCCGAGTATAACTGATGTGTTCTGAGTGGAGTTCATGAATAAAGACATCATGTGCATTGTCATCAGGTCTCGTTGCAAATATAGGTTCATCATTCTTCCTAACTCCAAGTACCCGTTGTATTGATACATCTGGTAAGTTTATGGTGAATAGCTTTGTAAAGGAGTTTGGAACCATCCTCCATCATCCATACACCATAAACTCGTTTCTCAGCCTCCCTAACCAGTTCAACCGCAACGAGAGACTCTTTTAGCTTAGATATAACCACTGTTTTGTTAGGGGTATGGGCTAAAGTAGCAGGGAGTGATACTTCCATAAACTTTTCACTTGTCATGTCAAATGAAACTATCATATTATACCCCGGAAATCCAGTTGTCCTACCATCAATAGCAAGCCAATAAATAAACCCACCTATAACTACCTGATCCCACAACAACTGAACTGAGTTACGCGGTTGATTGATAGTAGGTATACTTCTCCACACCTGTGAACTCAATGTATAAACCTCAACTTGCCAAGGCGTGAAAGTTATAGAGTCTAAGTTCCGCTTACTTTTACGAAAGTTAACCTTGACAAGCTTAGGATCACCTGTGTGAGGACAAACCCCAAAACCAAAAACAATATCAGAGTCTGGATCTAACACACGAGACACCTGAGACACATCGATAGCAACCGATTTTCTAATTGAAGGATTCCAAATAGAAGCCGTGTAGATGAGTCTCCCAGGCTCACCTGAAGAAATAGTGTATATGCAGAATAAGCCTTGACAGCTACCTACTATCGTAAGTCCAACACCTTCAGATGCGGGATCAGGCAGGGAACACTTGTGTTCGGGGAAAATTTCATCATCTACAATTGAAACGTACTTTTGTCCAAGACCTATTGGTGGACTGTACCTTACTAACAGATGGTGCTGGTGAGTGTGGTTGACGCTGTAATCTACAACAAACCGAGAACTATCGATCAAAGACTTCCATGCTTTTGAAACGGTTCTGAACCGCAGCAGTGATTTGGTTGGAAGCCTTTTCATTATTTCTTCTTGGAGTGCAAAAGGTATGTTGTCTGACATTTTGATTGCTGAAATATAAAGATAACAAAATAGATTGTTGAAAGTTCCTCCAATTTACTAAATTTGATGATCAAGTAAAGAAAAGTACCTAAATTTGACGATCTTAGAGAGTTGTAGCACCCTGAATCCGTCACCAAATTAGGGTTTGAAGCGTGAGCGATTTCAACAAGAAAGTGAATCTGTCGATGCCACTCCAATACTTATTTGAGTGTGTGGCCCATTTGAACGGTGGCCCATTACTTGTTTTTTTTTATTTATAAAGAAATGATATGTCAATTGTTAGGTGTGTTTTTTTTTCCATTTAGTCTACTCTTATTGTAAAAATCACACTTCTAGCTATTTCAATTTAGGTTGGTTTATTTGTTTGATTTGTAGTGAATACATACCGTGTCAAAAAAAAAATTATGAGAAAGCCCATGTTCAAACAGGCATAAGAGGCAAATGGAATGTAATTCTCATTGATGTTACTTGTGAGTCGTTTCAAATTAGTTTGAATCACTTCTCTTGATTCTATTTTAGTTGTCTTAATTTTAATTGAAATGTCAAACTGACGAACCAAACCTGTTTATTAGACCGCACTTCATTATCCTTTATATTTTCATCTTTTATTTCCAAAATATCACTTTCTAGCCATGCTCCATATTTTTATTATGTTCAGGCCTTTGTATATTAAATTATTTATTGCGGACCCATAAGACGAGCACTTTGATGACCCAGTTATGAAAATATTGCAAGTGAGATAAGAAGTATGATACTTTTTAACTGATAATAATTAGGAATTGTGTTGGTACTAAGTCCCGAAACGATGGGACGGAGGATAACTTTAACCAGCACGAATAAGGTTTCATTGGTGGAAACGATCCCACGTCAACCGCTACATATGGTTACACCTTATCCATTGGATGTTATTTATTATTTGATACAAATTTAAAAAGTACTAGAGGTGGTTAAATAAAGTGATAATATTTGAGTGTCGTGTTCGTTACATTGTAACGAAGTATGTTGTTCTAAACTTCCTCTCAATTTTTACATGTGATTTGAGTTGGGATACACTTTACATTAATTTCAAATTTTATAGAAAAAACACTTTTTATGTTTCTATTATGATATTTACCAATTTTTCATGTTTAGGTTTTGTATTTCTTATTATAGAATCTGTCTATGTTACTTTATAAATACAAAATTACCCCATACTCAGTAAATAAGATAAGGTCTCAGGAGGGTAAGATTTAGACAGCCTTACCTCTACCCCGTAGGAATAGAGAGGCCGCTTCCAGTGAGACCCCCGGCTTGGAAAAAAAAAACTGCTACTTCTAATACGAAAAAAAACTATCATTAATCTTGTTTGCATACAAACTCACATAAAATATCATAATTAAATAACATGATCATTACTTAGAAACGGATTAGAACTGCATGGTTGCATTAGTGATGGCTGTTGCCAGTTTCTAAGATAATCCAAAAATGGTGTTGTAGTAACAATAGTAAACAAAAAGGAAAGTATAAAAGATAATTTATGATTTGGATATAGTTATTCATATATACCAAGTAAAGAATAATAAAAAGACTCCTTTTTTCCTCTTTTCGGATGGTAAATATTTCTCAGAACATGAGAACACCAAGTTTCATCATGGGATCAACAACATAGGTGCCAATCGGATTAATATTTAATAGTATCCAATATGGGAATAGTTGGTGCTGGATTCGAGACAAGGTCAAGGATGAGGTCTGTCATTTCTTTCTTTAACAGCATCTTCAAAGAACCTCTTGGCAGGAGACCTAGGCTGACTTGTTACAACTTAGCTGACTTGTTACAACTTAAAACGTTTATCGGTGGTGGAAGCGGATAACTTAACAAAACCCTTCTCTGTTACCAAGGTAAAAAGTGTAATCTGGGATTGCGATGGGAATTGGGCGCCAGGCTTGGACGACTTTAATTCGTTTATATTAAGCAATGTTGGCAATTCTTGGAGCTTGATATTATGAACATGTTCCACCAATTTTATATTGATGGGACCATCAGACATAGGTGTAGCTTCTCCATTATAGCTCTTATCCCTAAAACAAATGACCCAATGTTTTTTCTGACTTTATCTTTTGATTACTATATATAAATATGGGAAAGCAGTGGGATTGAGCCGATGATCTGTTAAAAAGAAGAAGATTGCTTACCTGTGTACAACGATGCTAGATTACAGAAGCAAAGGAGATCTTACCCGTTTGGCTCATCTCTTATGAGAGCTAAGAGTCAAACACGCTGATAAAGATGGGGGTCAAAGTCAAAGGCATGCTTCAGCCCTTTTGACTAAAGAATGGCAATGTACTATACTCTCTTTTTGGCAAGATATGTAGACAAACAGGTCTTTTTTGGTTTGTATAAAACAGGGTCAACTTGTTAACCTTTCTTTTGTCTCGACTGACTTAACCAACCAAAAACAATTGTATAAAAATGTAGAAACTAATTGATTAAGCATACTTCGCCCGCCGCAACGCGACGGGATACATCCTAGTTAGAATCAATATAACAACTGAAAACATACTAAAACCAAAATATCCTTAACCATCCCCCCCCCCCCCCCCCCCCCCCCCCCCCCAAAAAAAAAAAAAAAGAAAGAAAGAAAACTCCACTCCCATAGTGAAAATTCTTGAATTCGCCACTGACTCCATGCATGCATACATGCTACAAAAGTCGGATCCATACTTCCCACATGTCAAAATAATAACTAGTCATTGAGCAAAAGTAGTGTTTCCATGTAGGAAGAAGCAAAGTAAAATGTCCGGGGCCCAGAAATCCCAAGATAACTCATCTGTTCGGAGTGGAGTTCATCCACAAAGACATCATGAACAGTACTGTTGAAATGAGTACTGGTTAAAAATATAGGTTCATCATTCTTCCTAAACCCAAGTATACCTTCTATTGATACATTTGGTCTGTTTATGGTGAATAACTTTGAAAAGGAGTTGGGAACCCCATGCTCCATCATCATCCACACATCATAAACATCGTCGTTACCTTGGTCAATGTAACACCTCAGATTTTCGTGTTCAATAAAGAAACGACACGTGTCAAGTAAGACAAAAATCATTGTAAACCCGGATTTATTAAAGATGTATTGGCAGGATTTAAAAGATGGCGTCATGTAAATTTATACCTCTGAACGACCTCAATAACAAATCCCAAGACCCGATTAAATATTATATACATCTGAATTCTGGGAATTATTGTTGATAATGAATGATGGTAGGGTATGTTACAGTGTTACACACTTATTGGAAGCCCCTACTGATAAAATATGTCCCAAAGTCGATAATTGATGTCCCAAAAGTCGTGCAAGTTGTTACCTTTTCGAATCTTCAACAAACGGCATCAATTTTGTCTCAGGAAAGGGCTAGCGCACCGCTACATATGTAGCGTAACGGTGCGCTACCACTGATGAGTCAGAAAGCCCAAAGTAGCGGGCTAGCGCACCGCTACATGTGTAGCGTAACGGTGCGCTAGCTGTGCCCAGAAGCAGAAAAACAGACAGCAGCCTGTATTACGCGATTATTACCCTTTTGGCCGGTTTTCTCTGCATGTGCATGAACCTTAGACACCCTCTACATGCTAGGGACAAGTGTTTGTTGGTTATGGTTGGTCCTAGAGTATGTTGTCAACATTTGGTGGTGCTTGAAACAACTATATAAAGGACCCTTCATTCACAAACATTCCACACATCATTGCAAACAAACCTGATCACTTGGGGAGCTTGCAAGCAGATTAAAGACATCTCCTAATCATCCTTAATCAGTTTGTAAGTGCTCTAATCCTTCCTTAGTCAATTACTTAGCTTAAATTAGCTTAAAAGTCAAACTGAGTTTGACTTAGCGATAAGTAGACGATGGTTTAGCCATACGTCGAAATTAAGGTAGCGCTAAGTAGGTATTTATATGAGTATTAAACCCTTGAAAGGGTTCCTACTGATTCAAATCATAACTTGTTCGTTTGACGAGTCAAACATAGTCCGAAAAAGTCAACAGAATCTTGTTTTACAAATAAACGCGTAATTATCAATCCGGGTAACGTGTAATCTGTTTTGACACTTAAATAACTTGATAATAAGTATAAGAACTTGTCTAGGCTCGCGTAGTTCGCCAACTTTCAGTTTAAACCTCGGTTCGGAACCGAAGAACGCAAAGCTTTGACTTTAGCGTTGACTTCAGTTCTGACCCGTTCGAGTATGATTTGATAGTGCCTTAAAGTTCCATTAGGACTTGGTTACATGTTAGAATAAGCCTCTGAGTTTGAAATGTTGATTACACGGTTCGTTTGCGCGTTTCCGTTAAATGCTTAAAAGTTGACCAAAATGCCCTTTCGAACTTAAAACGAGATTTTTGACAATGTGAGTGGCCAAGGACCTTGGCTACTGAATAATAAGCATGTCCGTAAAATCCTACATCAATCCGAGGTCTAGATTGTGATTTATGCGCATTATCGTGTTTAACGAGCTTTTAAGTAATTAAACGGCATAATTGGCGCGTAACCCACCTAAACCCGATTTTTGGTATCAAGCTTTATACCTACTGATGTTAAATAATATTTTAGGATTTATAAAGATTTTTAATAATTTTTAGGCTGAGTTTATAAAGGGTTAATGCATTGATTCGGTAATTACCGAATTAAACTTTTTAACGCATAAAATGAGTTTTACATATTCAAATGACGCAAGGCTTTTTGCTACTGATTCAAAATAATAAATAGAATATCTTGAACTATAAAAACTGATTAAAAACTCAGATTTTGTATCTAAACCCGAAAATCGCTTAAAACCGTTAATTACACGTTTTAAGCGAAAAGTATGAGTTAAAACTTTTATAAACATACAAGACTCATTGCCTACTGATGTAACTTAGTAAAATGTGTATTTTTACAGATTACATCAATCCCGAACTCAGACCTACGTTAAAACTCTTTTATAACCTACAAATTGACCAAAATACCCCTACGGGGCTTAGTTGGCAATTAATCTCGTTTTGGGCATAATGGAAGATATCTTAAAGATATCACAACATATATAAAGCATATCAACATTAGTAACCTGTCCCGGACTCTCTAGATTAATCGTTACGCGTTAGTCGCGTTCGGTTCGGTTATGTAACTAATTTACGTATAAATAACCGAAACGGGTTAAACGATATCATTTTTATCTCAAAATCCAGAATGTGAATAGTAAACCCATATTAAACAAGTCCTCGAACTTGTCGGGTCTAAATCACATTCTATCCGGTCTTCGCTTAATCGTGCGTACGAACCGTATCGTTAAAACTGACCGGTCTAAGCTTAAGCTTAATTAAAGACCCGTTAGTATTCTAATAGGTTATATTTAACCTTCGTTCCAGATTAGGAGAAACAGTAAAAGCTACCTGCTATTTGATTATTGTGACTATACTTTGCATCAAGGTAAATACTTTTAACTTATTTTCCCTATACGGGCTTGGGTTACGGTACATAGCGTACCGCTTGATCGAGCATCAAATCTTCCACGCTTAGTGGTTAATTGAATAATTTGATCGGCTCGTTTTAAACAGATGTGTTTACTTTACAGCCTTTGGGGGGTTAATGACCATGTCCCGGATATCCTCGGCATTATCTTACGAGATTGCCACGACCTGAGCACGGGGTGTAGGCGTACACCCGTGTATAACTCACGTACAGTGGTGTGTCTATTGATCTTTAACCCGGATACGTCCGGGCTACTGAACGCATAAGTAACACGTAAATCGTTAACAAGATTATTATATATCAAAATAATTCTCCCAAGTTAAACAAAATGTTTATGCCATGTGCATCCAAACCAATTTTCAATCATTTTATAAAATGAGTCAGTTGAATGTATTTACCAGTGTAAACTGACGTATTTTCCCAAAAAAAAAAAAAGATTAAATGCAGGTACTAGGCGAAATAGGCTGGGAGTCTCCTAAGCATCACTAGAAGTCTCGCAAACTTAAGATGCCAATGTCTGTTGAACCATAAACAATATTTTTATTATTCGATCCTACTGTGGATAAACACCGGATAATTGTGACTTTGTTTACAATAATAAATTCGGTTGTATCTTATTTAAATTTGCTTCCGCTGTGCATTATTATATTGTGTTGTTTGACTATTACGTTGCCAACCACGTCACGATACTCCCCCACCGGGCCCACCGGTGACACGTGGAAATCGGGGTGTGACAGGTTGGTATCAGAGCCAACACTGAGTGAATTAAACACTAGCCTTTTGTGTTTAATCTCAGTTACACAATTGCACATATCTAAACTTTTGAGTCTAGACTTATAACATAGGACAAATTCCACCTTATTCGGTTTTTGTTTTGTCCTTTAAAATTTTATATTTGCTATTGTTATCTCATGCTTTATTGACAGGAATAACAAAATGCCGCCAAGATTTTTGAGAACAAGAGGACGTGGAAAGGGGCCAGTATCCGCCCCCAACGACCACGAAGCAGGACCTTCGAATACACGAGGTCCTATTCCCGCCGAGAGTGATGGTACTCGACGGAACCAGAGAGGTCTATTTCAACCAGCAAGACGGTCGACTTCGAACAGCTCGACGACTCCCGCCCAGGACTCCTACGGGCCACACTCGGAAAATGAGCCTGGAGACTCGCACCGTTCGCACATACCATTACAGCGATCAATGTCGCACCGCTCTTTTGGAGACCCCACTCCATTCTTCCGAGGCCGGTTTAACCCGACAGATTATATACAGGAACCAGTGGGTTTTAACCCATTGGGGCCGGAGGACCATTTTTCTGGAGGAAATGATATGGACGAGGAAGACGACCCCGAAGAGCCCGCATCAGGAACTCCCAACCACCCAATCGAGGTCTCGGATAGTTCCATTTATCACGGGCCACCCTATAGTGGTCCAGATAGCTTCCAGGCTATCTTTACTCAGCACGAATGGTACTATACGCCTTCACACCATTCGTCGCCGCATCAGCAGCAGCAGCCACACTATTCTTCGCCTCATGAGCAGCAACAGCAGCATCATCAAGATTCCTCTGGGAATCACCAGTTTGTGGCAGTTACGCCACCACCTCCTCCGCCACCAGTTCAACCGGCGCCTCCGCAACCGCAAAGACATAGGAGAACCGGAGCCCGGATGTCCACACGAAGAGAAGAGTTTCATTTCAGCTCTCCTCTACAATCAAGTGGCAGAAATTATCAGCCGCTTCCAGAAGATCCACAAATGGGTGGACCATCAAACCCCTTCGCGCAGCAACCGCCACCAATGGGTTTCGATAATCAGATACCAGCATACACGGGTCCTTCGATGTATAACCCGTTTGAGCTACCGACCCACACTAACCCCGGTTACGCTGAAGCAGACCCATACCTGGTAGCTGCTAATTACAACGCTCTTAACCCTGATGGACCGTATGGGGGTCCTTGGGGAGTAGGGTACCCAGTCCAAGGGTACCAGATGCCTACACAACCCTCGTTTTACCAACAACCCCCGCCGTCTCTACAAATGTCGCCACCACTGCATCAGGAGATCCTGCAAAGTATTAGAGAGGTGCGACATGAGGCACGGGAAGATCGACGGCGCAACCAGGGAATGTTCAAGACCTTGACGAACTTAATCAAGGGAAAGAGCAAGAAGGATCAGTAAATCCTTTATGTGTATATGTCTACTTTAAAATTAAGTCCCAGCGTGGACATTTATGTGTGGATGTTTGTTGTGTGTATTGACCCCTACGTGGGTCTCTCTTTCTATAAACCCCTACGAGGGTAAGTTGTATGTTTAGTCCCTACGTGGACTTATGTTTGTTTAAGTCCCTACGTGGACAATTGTTAGTGTGTTAACCCCTACGTGGGCATATCTTCTGTAAGACCCCTGCGTGGGCATGTTGTTATGTTGTAGCTCCTACGTGGGCAAATTTCATGTGTGAAAGACCCGTTTAGGGCGATATGTAATGTTGTTGTAAATTATTGGAGTGTTGTTTTATAAATTTCATGTTTGCCATTTGTGCACATATAATAATTATACATGAATTAAATAAATTAAAAATCATTCCTTTTAATCTACCTAAGTAATTATTTAATTAAGAATCTTTAAGTGTGAAACCTAGCCTCGTGTCAAATATAAGACCGGGCCAAAATGGTAAGACCGGTTTAAAAGATTCAAATCCCTGTTAACATCTTAAAACATGTTAACACTCCTGGCAGAAGTGATTCGTTAAAAAAAAAATCACATGTCATTTTTAAATGAATAAGGATTCTTTAGAAGATTCCTAATCCAGTATAATGATCTCTGAATCCTGGATTTACATCATCAATTAAGGTGATCATATTCAACCATACGTGGTAATATAGCGCCTACGGGCCATGCTCATTTCTATATAAGCCAAAAGGCAGTGGTAGCTATGACTCCCTGTCTAATAAAGGTAATGAACTAGGTTCAAACCTTAAAAGTCTTGATTCTCTGAAATCATAGTTTATTAAATTGTCCATGTGACCAAGCCTTATGTGCTAAAATATATATATTATTATTGTTTCGTGTTTAGGATAAATTTTAATTGAAATCCTAAATTAATACGATTGGTAAGTTAACCAAATAGGGTCTCTGTTACCATGGTTAACGAGTTACCCTAAGGGGTAATTCCATAATAAACTTTCAAATAAAATATTGTTCTTGTTTTCTGTAACAGTTCAATATAAATGGCAAACTCGGATGAAGGCAATAGCCATCCTGTGGCGCCAAATGAGAACGCCCAGATTACATTGACGGGCGCCGAACTAAAAGCTATCATTGATGGTGCTGTCACTCAAGCCTTGGATAGGCAATATGAAGAGTATAGTGGTACCCGGAGTAGGACACACTCTGTATCACACTCAAAGCCAAGGACACATTCTGAGGCTCATAACAAGCCTCCTCCCAAGAAGAACGGACCTAAGAAAGACGGTGATGACCGTCAGTCCACCAACAATCAAAGTGACCCATCCCAGCACTTGGTACTGCATCAAGGACCCCGTAGCAAGGGTTGCACTTACAAATACTTCGTGTCTTGCAAGCCCCGGGATTTTACAGGGGAAAAGGGGGCCGTTGATTGCATGAGTTGGCTGGATGAAATGGACACAGTGGTGGACATAAGCGGGTGCGCTGAACGGGATATAGTGAAGTTTGTGTCGCAGTCCTTCAAAGGTGAAGCATTGGTCTGGTGGAGATCTCTGATGGAGGCCTCCGGAAAGATCCCGTTGTATAGCAT
Source organism: Helianthus tuberosus (assembly GCA_030545235.1). Classification (NCBI taxonomy): domain Eukaryota; kingdom Viridiplantae; phylum Streptophyta; class Magnoliopsida; order Asterales; family Asteraceae; genus Helianthus; species Helianthus tuberosus. Next base: position 928,980 of record JARYGA010060206.1, read on the forward strand.
GACGTGGGATCAATTCATTGCCTTGATCAAAGACAATTACTGCCCTCAACACGAGGTGGAAAAGATTGAATATGACTTTCTGTCATTGGTAATGAAGAACCTCGACTGCCAAGCTTACCTGACAAGCTTCAATACGCTGTCCAGGTTGGTTCCCTACCTGGTGACCCCTGAGCCAAAGAGGATCGCTCGTTTTATTGGCGGGTTGGAACCCGAGATCAAGGCCAGTGTTAAAGCTTCGCGGCCAGTTACCTTCAGGTCTGTAACTGACCTTTCCTTATCCCTCACACTTGATGCGGTCCGTCAGAGATCGCTAAGGAATAAGGATACTGAGAAGAGGAAACGAGAAGATGATGGTTCGCGTTGGTCGAACAAGAAACACCGTGGGAGCGGTGATCGCAAGAAGGGAACGGAGTCGAGGAAAGATGGGCATCGTTCTGATGAGAAGCCTACGTGCAAAACTTGCAAGAAAAAGCACTTTGGAAAGTGCAGATTCGGATCAAACTCGAATAACGAGTCAAGGTCTTTTGCTTGTGGTTTGTGCAAATCCAAGGAACACAAAACCTTGGATTGCAAGAAGATGAAAGATGCGACGTGCTATCGTTGCAATGAGAAGGGCCACATAAAGACTAACTGCCCCAAGAACAACAAGAAGCCTGAGGAGGCTAAGAAGACTAACGCCAGAGTCTTCAGGATGGATGCGCAGGAGGCTGTGCAAGATGATAACGTCATAACAGGTACATTCCTTGTAAATGATGTCTTTGCAAGAGTACTGTTTGATTCAGGCGCAGATAAGTCTTTTGTGGATCATAAATTTTGTAAATTGTTGAATTTACCTGTCAAAACCCTAAGCGTAAACTATGAGGTAGAGTTAGCAGATGGTACCATAGAAACCGTCTCTACTGTGTTAGATGGATGTTCTATATCCATTAAGAACCATTCTTTTCCTCTGTCTCTACTTCCGTTTAAATTAGCTGGTTTTGACATAGTTCTGGGTATGGACTGGTTATCTCATAACCAGGCCCAAATCGTCTGTAAGCAGAAACAGGTAGTAATAAAGACTCCGTCTGGTGAGTCACTTACCATTCGGGGAGATACCCAGTACGGACTGCCTGAGCAGGTGACTATGCTCAAGGCTTCCAAGTGTTTGAAGAGGGGATGTGTCATTTACATGGCACAGGTGATTATTGATGAGCCTAAACCGAAGTTAGAAGATATCCCTGTCATTTCTGAATACCCAGGAGTGTTTCCTGAAGATCTACCTGGCCTACCACCAGATAGACAAGTCGAATTCAGGATCGATATCATTCCCGGAGCGGCACCAGTTGCCAGGGCACCATACAGATTGGCACCCACCGAAATGAAGGAGTTGCGGACGCAGCTAGGTGAACTGCTAGCTAAGGGTTTCATTCGACCTAGTTCATCTCCTTGGGGAGCGCCAATCTTGTTTGTCAAAAAGAAGGATGGATCGATGCGTCTATGCATCGACTATCGCGAGCTTAACAAAGTCACGATCAAAAATAGATATCCATTGCCCAGAATCGACGACCTGTTCGATCAGCTGCAAGGGGCAAGTTACTTCTCAAAGATAGATTTGAGGTCAGGCTACCATCAGTTGAAGGTCATGGATGAAGACGTACACAAGACTGCATTTAGGACTCGTTACGGTCACTACGAGTTTCTAGTGATGCCTTTTGGGCTCACCAATGCACCGGCTGCGTTCATGGATCTCATGAATCGCGTTTGCAAGCCGCACTTAGATAAATTCGTCATCGTTTTCATCGACGACATTCTCATTTATTCTAAGAACAAAGCTGACCACGAGAAACATCTTCGATGTATTCTCAAACTTCTGCATAAGGAAAAGCTCTATGCCAAATTCTCCAAGTGTGAATTTTGGCTTAGGAAAGTCCAATTTCTTGGACACGTGGTCAGTGAGCGTGGTATCCAGGTGGATCCCGCTAAAGTTGAAGCTGTTATGAATTGGCAAGAGCCAAAGACGCCAACAGAAATCCGTAGCTTCCTAGGGTTGGCAGGATATTACCGACGCTTCATTGAAAATTTTTCAAGGATTGCTGCACCCCTAACTTCCCTGACCAAGAAGAAAGTAAAGTTCATTTGGGGTCCTAAGCAGCAAGAGTCCTTCGATGTTTTGAAACAAAGGTTGAGCAACGCTCCTGTGCTTACATTACCTGAAGGCACTGAAGAATTCGTAGTTTATTGTGATGCATCACACACTGGCATGGGGTGTGTGCTTATGCAGAAAGGCAAGGTTATTGCCTATGCATCACGACAGTTAAAGGTGCACGAAAAGAATTACACCACCCACGACTTGGAATTGGGTGCCGTTGTGTTCGCACTAAAACTGTGGAGACATTATCTCTATGGAATCAAGTTTGTGATCTTCTCTGATCACAAGAGCCTCCAACATCTGTTTAACCAGAAAGAATTAAACATGAGGCAACGCCGTTGGATGGAAACCTTAAATGATTATGATTGTGAAATCAAGTACCATCCCGGCAAAGCAAATGTAGTCGCTGATGCCTTGAGCAGAAAGGAAAGGGTTAAACCCATTCGAATTAACGCCAGGCGCATGGAGATAAAGAACAATTTGATAGAAAGGGTGTTAGCTGCACAGAAGGAAGCTGTGTTGGAAGCTAACTACCCTAATGAAAAGTTAGGAGTAACTGAGGAGCAGTTAACTCTTAGCAAGGACGGAATTTTACGGTTAAACGGACGAATATGGGTTCCAATTTTTGGAGGACTTCGTGATGTCATCCTCCAAGAAGCCCATAGTTCCAAATACTCCGTTCATCCTGGAGCTGATAAGATGTACCAGGATTTAAAGGCAAATTATTGGTGGATAGGCTTGAAAAAGTCTGTAGCCGCCTATGTAGCAAAATGCTTGACATGTGCGCAAGTCAAAGCCGAGCATCAGAAACCGTCAGGTTTGCTACAACAGCCTGAACTTCCTACGTGGAAGTGGGAAATGGTAACTATGGATTTTATTACCAAGTTACCCAAGACTAGGAAAGGAAATGATACAATATGGGTCATAGTTGACAGACTGACTAAGTCAGCTCATTTCTTACCCATCAAGGAGACTTATAGCTCCGATATGTTAGCCCAGTTATACGTTGACAAGATTGTAGCCCTACACGGCATACCTGTAGCTATTATCTCTGACCGGGATACTAGATACACGTCACACTTTTGGAAAAGTTTCCAGCAATCTTTGGGCACACGTTTGAACTTTAGTACGGCTTACCATCCTCAGACAGACGGTCAGAGTGAGCGTACTATTCAAACATTGGAAGACATGCTACGTGCATGTGCGATCGAATTGAAAGGTAGCTGGGATAAGAACCTACCATTGATCGAATTCTCCTACAACAATAGCTACCATACCAGCATAAAGGCTGCGCCTTTTGAGGCATTATACGGTAGAAAGTGTAGATCGCCAGTTTGTTGGGCGGAAGTCGGAGAGGTCCAGTTATCAGGACCAGAGATCGTGTTTGAAACAACGGACAAGATTGTCCAGATTCGTAACAATCTCCAAGCTGCCCGGAATAGGCAGAAGAGTTACGCAGATCCAAGTCGTAAGGATTTTCACTTCGAGGTAGGTGACAAAGTCCTACTTAAAGTGTCACCATGGAAAGGGGTGATGCGATTCGGTAAGAAAGGCAAACTAAGCCCGAGATACATAGGACCTTTCGAGGTTATCGAACGTGTCGGGTCAGTTGCCTACAAGTTGAACTTACCTGAAGAGTTCAGTGGAATTCACAATGTGTTCCACATCTGCAATCTAAAGAAGTGTTCCGCTGACGATACACATGTCATGCCACATGCAGATGTACAGATAGATAAGAGCTTAACGTTTGTGGAAAAACCTGTGTCGATTGAAGATCGACAGGTAAGAAAACTTCGGAGAAAGCATATACCTTTTGTAAAGGTCAAATGGGATGCCCGTAGAGGTCCCGATTTCACGTGGGAATTGGAATCCACCATGAAAGAAAAATACCCTTATTTGTTTCAGTAAATCTCGGGTCGAGATTTATTTTAAGGGGGTGAGGATGTAACACCTCAGATTTTCGTGTTCAATAAAGAAACGACACGTGTCAAGTAAGACAAAAATCATTGTAAACCCGGATTTATTAAAGATGTATTGGCAGGATTTAAAAGATGGCGTCATGTAAATTTATACCTCTGAACGACCTCAATAACAAATCCCAAGACCCGATTAAATATTATATACATCTGAATTCTGGGAATTATTGTTGATAATGAATGATGGTAGGGTATGTTACAGTGTTACACACTTATTGGAAGCCCCTACTGATAAAATATGTCCCAAAGTCGATAATTGATGTCCCAAAAGTCGTGCAAGTTGTTACCTTTTCGAATCTTCAACAAACGGCATCAATTTTGTCTCAGGAAAGGGCTAGCGCACCGCTACATATGTAGCGTAACGGTGCGCTACCACTGATGAGTCAGAAAGCCCAAAGTAGCGGGCTAGCGCACCGCTACATGTGTAGCGTAACGGTGCGCTAGCTGTGCCCAGAAGCAGAAAAACAGACAGCAGCCTGTATTACGCGATTATTACCCTTTTGGCCGGTTTTCTCTGCATGTGCATGAACCTTAGACACCCTCTACATGCTAGGGACAAGTGTTTGTTGGTTATGGTTGGTCCTAGAGTATGTTGTCAACATTTGGTGGTGCTTGAAACAACTATATAAAGGACCCTTCATTCACAAACATTCCACACATCATTGCAAACAAACCTGATCACTTGGGGAGCTTGCAAGCAGATTAAAGACATCTCCTAATCATCCTTAATCAGTTTGTAAGTGCTCTAATCCTTCCTTAGTCAATTACTTAGCTTAAATTAGCTTAAAAGTCAAACTGAGTTTGACTTAGCGATAAGTAGACGATGGTTTAGCCATACGTCGAAATTAAGGTAGCGCTAAGTAGGTATTTATATGAGTATTAAACCCTTGAAAGGGTTCCTACTGATTCAAATCATAACTTGTTCGTTTGACGAGTCAAACATAGTCCGAAAAAGTCAACAGAATCTTGTTTTACAAATAAACGCGTAATTATCAATCCGGGTAACGTGTAATCTGTTTTGACACTTAAATAACTTGATAATAAGTATAAGAACTTGTCTAGGCTCGCGTAGTTCGCCAACTTTCAGTTTAAACCTCGGTTCGGAACCGAAGAACGCAAAGCTTTGACTTTAGCGTTGACTTCAGTTCTGACCCGTTCGAGTATGATTTGATAGTGCCTTAAAGTTCCATTAGGACTTGGTTACATGTTAGAATAAGCCTCTGAGTTTGAAATGTTGATTACACGGTTCGTTTGCGCGTTTCCGTTAAATGCTTAAAAGTTGACCAAAATGCCCTTTCGAACTTAAAACGAGATTTTTGACAATGTGAGTGGCCAAGGACCTTGGCTACTGAATAATAAGCATGTCCGTAAAATCCTACATCAATCCGAGGTCTAGATTGTGATTTATGCGCATTATCGTGTTTAACGAGCTTTTAAGTAATTAAACGGCATAATTGGCGCGTAACCCACCTAAACCCGATTTTTGGTATCAAGCTTTATACCTACTGATGTTAAATAATATTTTAGGATTTATAAAGATTTTTAATAATTTTTAGGCTGAGTTTATAAAGGGTTAATGCATTGATTCGGTAATTACCGAATTAAACTTTTTAACGCATAAAATGAGTTTTACATATTCAAATGACGCAAGGCTTTTTGCTACTGATTCAAAATAATAAATAGAATATCTTGAACTATAAAAACTGATTAAAAACTCAGATTTTGTATCTAAACCCGAAAATCGCTTAAAACCGTTAATTACACGTTTTAAGCGAAAAGTATGAGTTAAAACTTTTATAAACATACAAGACTCATTGCCTACTGATGTAACTTAGTAAAATGTGTATTTTTACAGATTACATCAATCCCGAACTCAGACCTACGTTAAAACTCTTTTATAACCTACAAATTGACCAAAATACCCCTACGGGGCTTAGTTGGCAATTAATCTCGTTTTGGGCATAATGGAAGATATCTTAAAGATATCACAACATATATAAAGCATATCAACATTAGTAACCTGTCCCGGACTCTCTAGATTAATCGTTACGCGTTAGTCGCGTTCGGTTCGGTTATGTAACTAATTTACGTATAAATAACCGAAACGGGTTAAACGATATCATTTTTATCTCAAAATCCAGAATGTGAATAGTAAACCCATATTAAACAAGTCCTCGAACTTGTCGGGTCTAAATCACATTCTATCCGGTCTTCGCTTAATCGTGCGTACGAACCGTATCGTTAAAACTGACCGGTCTAAGCTTAAGCTTAATTAAAGACCCGTTAGTATTCTAATAGGTTATATTTAACCTTCGTTCCAGATTAGGAGAAACAGTAAAAGCTACCTGCTATTTGATTATTGTGACTATACTTTGCATCAAGGTAAATACTTTTAACTTATTTTCCCTATACGGGCTTGGGTTACGGTACATAGCGTACCGCTTGATCGAGCATCAAATCTTCCACGCTTAGTGGTTAATTGAATAATTTGATCGGCTCGTTTTAAACAGATGTGTTTACTTTACAGCCTTTGGGGGGTTAATGACCATGTCCCGGATATCCTCGGCATTATCTTACGAGATTGCCACGACCTGAGCACGGGGTGTAGGCGTACACCCGTGTATAACTCACGTACAGTGGTGTGTCTATTGATCTTTAACCCGGATACGTCCGGGCTACTGAACGCATAAGTAACACGTAAATCGTTAACAAGATTATTATATATCAAAATAATTCTCCCAAGTTAAACAAAATGTTTATGCCATGTGCATCCAAACCAATTTTCAATCATTTTATAAAATGAGTCAGTTGAATGTATTTACCAGTGTAAACTGACGTATTTTCCCAAAAAAAAAAAAAAAAGATTACATGCAGGTACTAGGCGAAATAGGCTGGGAGTCTCCTAAGCATCACTAGAAGTCTCGCAAACTTAAGATGCCAATGTCTGTTGAACCATAAACAATATTTTTATTATTCGATCCTACTGTGGATAAACACCGGATAATTGTGACTTTGTTTACAATAATAAATTCGGTTGTATCTTATTTAAATTTGCTTCCGCTGTGCATTATTATATTGTGTTGTTTGACTATTACGTTGCCAACCACGTCACGATACTCCCCCACCGGGCCCACCGGTGACACGTGGAAATCGGGGTGTGACAGTCAATCACAACAAGAGACTCTTTTAGCTTAGATATAGACAGACCAGGTAATGGGGCCGGGCTAAAGTATCTGCAGGGAGTGATATTTCCATAAAACTGTGACTTGTCGTATCAAATGACACAATCATATTATACCTTGAAGTTGACATCTCGTTAATATGCACAGCAAACCAATAAATAACCTCACCTATAGCTACTTGTATCGGACTCAATACAATTGAGTTACGAGACTGATTGATAGCAGGTATACTTCTCCAAGCCCTTGAGCTCATTGTATAAACTTCAACGTGCCATGGAGTGCATGTTATAATATTGTCCTCCAAGTTTGACAAACATGTATAGCTAATCTTGACAACCTTAGGATCGCTAGTGCAAGGGGAAACTGTAAAACCAAACACCATTTGATAGCCATGCACATAAGGGACATCAACAGCAACCGATTTTCTGATAGATGGATTCCAAACAAGTATGCTTTCTCCAAAATGATGAAACATGCAGAACAAGCCTTGAGAACTACCTATGATTGTTGGTGGCATGCTAAGTCCCCCGGGTATTGGACTAGTAATCAGGGGAAACAAGGGAAAGGGCTCGTCATCATCATCCACAATAGAAACATAATTCATTTCAAGCTTTTCGTAATCAAGGTACCATACTAATAGATGATTCTGATGGGTTTGTTGGACGCTATAATCAGCAATAAATTTAGAGCTATCAATCAAAGACTTCCATGTTTTTGAAACAGATCTAAACTGCAGAAGTGATTTGGTTGGAAGCCTTTTCATAATTTCTTCTTGGATCACTAAAGGTATGAAGTCTGACATTTTGATTGCTGAAATATAAAGATAACGAAATAGATTGTTGAAAGTTTTTCAGATAAATATGTTTGTCGTAAAGAAAAGTACCTAAATTAGAGAGATGTAGCACCGTGAATGGCAATCTCTTCCAACTTCAATTCAGGGTCTGAGCGATGAACACCAATTTAAGGTTTGAAGATGTGAATCCGTCACCAATCTAGGATTTCAACAGGAAAGTGAATCTGTCGACGCCTCGTGTACACTTATAGGTTTCAGTTTTGAGTTTAGGATTTGAGTGTGTGGGCCCATTTGAACCGTGGCCCATTACTTGTTTAGTTGTTTTATTGTAAATTTTGAAGAAGTGGGACTACAAAAAGTTGTATTCCACTTTCTAATAAAATGGTTAGGTGAGTTTTTTTTTTTTTTTTGTCTAAAAAAAAATTAAAATTTCAACTCTTATTGTGGAAATCACACTTCTAGCCATTTCAATTTAGGTCGGTTTATAAGAAGAAACCTAAAGTGTCTTCTGAGTAGTTTCAAATTACTTTGAACGAGTTCTCTTGATTCCATTTGAATTGTCTTCATTTTAATTTAATTGAGTAGTCAAACCCACGAACCAAACCTGTTTATTAGACCGAATTTCAATATTCCTTATATTTTCATCTTTTCTTTCCAAAATATCACTTTCTGCCCATGCTCCATGTTTTATATATCCAGGGCTTTGTATTTCAAATTATTTGTTGCGCAATTCCTGGTCTAACCAGTGGACCGCTAAGACGAGCACTTTGATGACCAGTTATGAAAATATTGCAAGTAAGATAAGAAGTATGATACTTTTTTAACATCAACGGATAATAATTAGGAATTGCGTTGTCGCTACTAAGTTGAGAAATAACGGTATGGAGGATTATCAATGCGGGATACCTCTGACCGGGGCGAAGTAAGTTCCATTGGTGGAAACGATCCCACTTCAACTGCTACATATTGTAATGCCTTATCCATCAGATGTTATTTATTATTTGATACAAATTTAAAAAGTACTAGAGGGTGGTAAAATGAAATTGATTGCCACGTGAATCTAATAGAAGTGGTAACATTTGAGTATCGAGTTCGTTACATTGTGTCGAATACCTAAATCCCGGCAAACGTTCAATAGGTCTCCGCTGACGTCAAGATATCCCGATTCTTGTAGCTACAAAAAAGTAAACCGTTAGCCTCGTCACGGAGGGCCCCGGGAGGGGGATCCGTGACCAAGCTCCGGCGTGAGAGTAAGTAAACTTGCCGGAGAGATGGAAGAGTCTATTCCGATGAGTGTGATCACCGGAATATTTCCTCAAAGGTGTGAATCCAATAAATGTGTGTGTATAATTAAAATGTGAGAATATTGGTCGGAATCAATAAGAGGAGAGTAAATAAGAGAGTATTAAATGCGATACCTCCGATCTGCCTTATGGTTATCCCTTTGACTCTTATATAATCCTCAGCCCTTATCCCACATGTGAGATATTTTATCAAGATGATCCAACGGATTCTGCGGGCTTTCGAGGGGTTCAGACACGTGTCTGACCCCTAACGGTAAGATGACAACCTTATTTAATGTTCTGGCCGGAGAAGTACAGTTGCCAGCCGAGATCCTCTTCTTATCAAGCATTAAATGAGACCTGCTTCTTCTGATCATGGTTTCCCGCTCATTTCTAACGAAGGGAACCTTAATGGGCAAGGCAGCTTGTTATTTGGGCTTGTACGGAGTTGGGCCCGCATGAAGGTAGCCCAAAGCGGGTAAAATGGGATTTCCCATTGGCCCGTCGTCAAGTCATCTTTAGTCCCTGGTTCTGAGACCCAAGGCTCATGATCCAGGGCTGAATAATAACCGTTCAAAAAGGAGTTTAATTTTCTTGGGCTATGAATGTGGGCCCACTTCTGGCTGGTCATTAATTATCTCCGCTTTTCATAAAGCCCATCATTCCTCCGCAGACTAGTGGCGGGGGTTTAGCCCCTTAAACACACGTGTGCCTTTTTTGAATTTCGAAGGGACGGGTGATGTGACAGTTACTCGCCTTGTCAGTTATCTCTTCTTAAATACCCCCATTCCTCTCCCAACTTCTTCCCCATTTCTTCTGGTTTTTTCTTTCTCTCCCCCACATTTCTCCGATCACCGCTTTTTTTCTGAATATGAGTCGTTCCGGTCGTCTTGCTATTAGATCAGTCTTGACGGCGAAGGACCTAAAGTCTTTTGTCGAGACATACAACATTCCTGAACAGTTTTCTCCCACCTTGTCGGGCCCCAACGAACCGGCTGAATGTACACTAGACAAAATTCCCCTTTATACATTGGCATTTTCCTCTTGCGGAGTCCGATATCCCCTTTCTCCTTTCAAAGTTGCTTTGCTTCGCCACTTTGGGGTTCACTTTTCTCAGTTGCATCCCCTAGGGTTGATGAGAGTGATGCACTTTGAGTTATCCTATGCGGCCGTTTCTGGTGAACCTTCTGTCCCCTTGTTTTGCATGTTCTATAAGCTGATCTCTGATGGAGATTGGTTTACTTTTGCCAAAAGACAAAACAGCGTGTCGAAACCCTGTTATACTTTTATGCCAACCTCCACTTACCCGAAGGATTGGAAGAGTAGGTTCATCTTTGTCTCCGCTGCCATGATACCAGAATCCCCATTGCCTAAGGATGTCGACGCCGCTATTGAAGATACTGTTCCCACCCTATCGGCTAACGAGACTGTTCAGTGGAAACGCATGTGTGAAAACCCCACGAGGGCTTTTACTTTTTCTGAGGGAATTTTGGCCATGGGAGGGTTGAGCCCTTCCTACCCTGTTCGTCCCAAGGCTTTTTTCGGTAAAAAAAGGTATCTTTTTGCCTTGGATCTGCATTTGTTTGTTTTTGTTTCTTGGTATTTGTGTAGTCATCTTTAGTGTCTTTCTTTCACAGAGTTGACCTTGTGGAGGCTGCTTCAGGGAGATTCTAAGGATGTCAAGTTTGTAGTTGGTGATGAGGTCGATCCAGGTTTAAACCAGAGTGTGGGGATGCAGGTTACCGGGGGGTCTGCCCAGGCGAGGGGCTCCGTTGTTATGGCTGGGGGCGAGGAGACTTCCTCTGATGGGGAAGAGAGTTCCCCTGATCCCGCCCCCGTTAAACACTCTGATCCAAGTGATGATGAAGCTCTGGAGGTTCGTTTAGTTCGTAAGAGGAAAGTTGTAAGTCCTAAGCCTGCCCTTGTTCCTCGTGATATCCGGCAAAGGCTCCGGAGTGCCAGTGGACAGAAGCCCCCTCCTTCGTCGAAGGCTGCCTCCGAACTTCCCCCTGTTGGGGTCAAGGGTTCTTTGACCAAACACCTGAGGTCTTCAAGCCTTGTGAGTGCACCTTTGTTGGTGAGTTTCTTTTTCCCCTTACCTGTTGGCCCCATTTCTGCTTTATCTTTGATGTTCTTCTCTTTTTTTTGTAGTGGAGTTCTCATGATCCCATAGAGATCTCTATTGGTCCTTCCTCTTCCCGTGTTCGGGACAAAACTCCGGAAGTAGGCATGGCTCACTTTACCTCAGCCTTTGAACTCTCACCTCTTCATGCTACGGGGACTAGTAAGCCCCCTCAACCTGAGGGTCTTGCTCATCGGTCCCCTTTGGCTCCTCTGTTTGCTGATGCTATCCCTTTCACCTATGTCCCCAAATGGAAAGTAACTCATTCTTCGGTGATAGGGACTCCCGAGGCTGCTAGGGACTTCCTGAGTCATGCTGTTCCTCCCTCCCATAAATTCGTGAATTCTGCTTTGAGGGATGATCTTTTCGAGGATCAGTATAGCATGTCTCTTTGTGAGAGCTTTTTCAGGGGTGCTGGCATGTTGCAGCGGATTGACGATTTGAGGAGGGCGAATGAAGGACTCAAGGGCGAGCTCAAGACTTCTCAGTCTGTCGCTGCTGAACTCAGGTGCCGGGTGGTTGAAGCTGAGAGAAAGTTGCAGGAGGAGAGGGTATATAGCCTTTCTCCCCCCCCCCCTCTCTCTTTTTTTTATATTTTTCCACTGTTTTTTTTTGTGATGATTCTTGCCCAGGGGTCTGGAGCCTTGCTGGAGCGAAAGGAACAGGCTTGGGAAAAAGAGATGGCGGTGTTAGTGGAAGAGAAGGAGGAGTTGGCTACCGAGTTAAAACATTTGAAGGAAGTTGGCTCCGTTTCCCAGGAGTAATTGAATACTATGTATGCAGACTATGGGATAACCTCTGATGATAACCAGCGGCTGGCTAAGGAGAAACATTGGCTAATTACTTGTCGCAACCCCCGATCCCTGATTCCCGGGAACGGGCGGACGCGATCTCAGAGTTTCGGTGGTATCAGTGTTATTTAATCTTGCAGCGGAATTTACATCAGGACCGTAGTTAGGAAATATTTATCAGAGTAAAACCACCTCATTTTATATTAATAATCACATGGGTAAAACCCAAGTTTCTTATTACAATACATTTATAGGGATAAACCCTATCTTATTGAATTTAAAACATCGTTTATTAGGTAACTTTTATAGCCACATTTTTTCCCAAGCCTTCAGTGCTCTCCAGCTGGCTTTCATTAATTGGCTGTTCACATTGTGTTACCTGTAACGCGTTTTAAAAACATTTATCAGTCGGAAATACTGGTGAGTGAATCCCAGTTTAATCAAGAAACATTTTATCAATTAAAACAGTATTGAGAGCTATCACAGTGTTTCTGTCTACACAATTACTCATTCAGTATTTGCCACTCGACCGGATCTATGGCTATGGTCAAATTACCCATTGGCTAACTCGTTGTCCAATGGTAATGTACTGTCGTTCTCGACTTACTACTACTCGCAGTAATAAATTTTGTATACAAAACCCCATAATACCGGCAGTAATTGAAGAACTACAAAGACTCAATCACCGCTTAATCGCATTGTAAAACATTTAAGGTTTTGTCAAATATTCTAAAAACATTACAAAAAGAGGATAAACTCACATTGCTGTCTTAGGCTTTTCGTAAGGGTTTCCTGGATATAATCTATAATTTATACAAATGTACATTGGTTAGTACCATAACCCTTTGAAAATATTAATGATACCCTCCCCAAGACGGCATTCCAACAACTACGTCGGGCAGAACCACGACAGTTGTTACGGAACCCTAAATCAATCGGGCAGCGTAACTGTTACGAAACTAGGGTTATAATACTTACAACGGAGCAGAACCTCGCTAATTAGGGGTATAATACCCGAATATAACTTCTACTACTTTAGAAATTGTGATTTAGATTTTGAGAATGAGCGACGGAAAACGAAAACCCGTTGCTTTCTTATATAGGGCTGATATTGGACTCTCACGCGGCCCGCGTAAAACACAGGCCAGGGTTACGCGGCCCGCGTCGACCCTGGTCAACACTATAGCATAGCTGGGTCAGCTACTAGACTCGCCACGATGTCGACACGTGTCAGCACCGGATGTCTCCGCGTTTCATGATCTCTCGCGACCCGCGTTAACTAACAAAGATTCTTGCGCGGCCCGTTTGAACTAAAGGATTCAACGATATCAGGTTTAGACCTTGATACCGCCCGCGTGAACTATTGAGGTGGGTTTACGCGGCCCGCCTTAATTCCATTTTTCTTATTTTTAATTTATTTTATATGTTATAACCTATTTTAGGCTCAGTTTTTACATACGGGGTGTAATATAAGACAATTGAGACATTCTACAATATACTAGAGTGTCAGAAATATTATAAGGGCTTTGGTTTTACCGAGGGTTGTTACATTCTCCCCACCTTGTTTTAGAGCTCGTCCTCGAGATCTACTGAAACAAGTGCGGATATTTCCTTTGCATCTCTGACTCGAGTTCGCATGTGTACTCAGGTCCTCTTTTGGAGTCTCATTTCACTTTGACCAGAACTAGTCTCTTATGCTTGAGATTCTTGACTTTCCGGTCTTCAATTTGTAGAGGTCTTTCTACAAACTTGAGTTGTTCATTTACCTCTATATCCTTAAGGGGTACTATTAATGATTCATCAGCTAAACACTTTTTAAGATTAGATACATGAAAGACATCATGTATTCCTGCCATTTCCTCTAGCAGTTGTAGCTGATAGGCTACTGGTCCTATTCTTCTAATAATCTCAAAAGGTCCAACATACCTGGGACTTAGCTTTCCCCATTTGATGAATCTTACCACTCCTTTCCAAGGAGAGACTTTCAACAATACTTTATCTCCTACTTGAAATTCCAATGGCTTGCGTCGGTTATTAGCATAACTCTTTTGTAGATCACGTGCTGATTTCAGTCGTTCCTTGACTTGAATAATCTTATCAGTTGTTTCCTGCACTATCTCAGGTCCAGATAGTTGCTTTTCCCCAATTTCTGCCCAACAGACTGGGTTCGACACTTTCGTCCATAAAGTGCTTCGAATGGTGCAGCATTGATACTTGTGTGATAACTATTATTATAAGAAAATTCTATTAAAGGTAAATGATCGTCCCAATTACCTCCGAAATCAATTACACAAGCTCTAAGCATGTCCTCCATTGTCTGAATTGTCCTTTCGCTTTGTCCATCCAGCGTCTTTGTCTCATATTCAACTCCTTTTGCTTGAAAATATACCTTAAACTCTTATGATCAGTGAATATGGTAAACTTACTACCATAAAGGTAATGTCTCCAAATCTTAAGAGCAAAAATTATAGCTCCTAATTCTAAATCATGGGTTGAATAATTCTCTTCATGATTCTTAAGTTGTCTAGATGCGTAAGCTATAACCTTTTGGCGTTGCATCAACACACATCCATAACCTAATTTAGAAGCATCACAATAGACGACGAAGTCTTCAGTTCCTTCTGGTAATGCTAATATGGGTGTATGGGTTAATCTTTTCTTAAGGATTCTAAATGCTTCTTCTTGTTTTAATCCCCATTTAAACTTAACAGATTTACAGGTTAGTTTGGTTAAGGGAATGGCTATTCTAGAAAAATCTTGAATAAATCTTCTATAATAACCGGCCAATCCTAAGAAACTTCTAACCTCAGTTGGTGACTCAGGGGTTTTCCATTTCGTAATCGCCTCGATCTTTGTTGGATCTACATGAATTCCTTCATGATTAACTAAATGTCCAAGGAATTGTACCTGTTCTAACCAAAATTCGCACTTAGAGAATTTAGCATAAAGCTTTTCCTTTCTTAATAAACTTAAAAGTGCATGCAAATGCTTTGCATGATCCTCTTTATTCTTAGAATATATTAGAATATCATCTATGAAGACAATTATGAATTTATCCAAATATGGCTTACATATTCGGTTCATCATGTCCATAAATGCAGCTGGGGCATTGGTTAAACCAAATGGCATGACAGTAAATTCATAATGACCATACCTTGTTCTAAATGCGGTCTTAGGAATGTCCTCTTCCTGTACCTTTAATTGATGATATCCTGACCTTAAATCGATTTTAGAGAAAAATCGAGCTCCTTGTAGTTGATCAAACAGATCATCGATTCTCGGTAATGGGTACCGATTCTTAATCGTGACCTTGTTTAATTCACGGTAGTCAATGCACATACGTAGTGCATGTAGAGAATGTAATTTTAAAAGAAGAGATGAAGATATTAGATCTGTTGAGAACGGATCATACGAATGTAAATATGACTACGGGTTGAAGGAGTATGTGTATGGGCCCGTTATTGACAGGCCAAGGAAATGAAAATGATATGTGAAAGTATGATAAGGAAAGTATGGATTTGTTAGGAAGAAGTCAATTATTTGAATAGTTTATGAATTAGGAATGAATAGTTATCCATTTTTTTTATGTACCAGTTAAAGTTAGGCATATATGAGTATGTATAAATTACAAAGTAAGATCGTGTAGTCGACGAAAACGATATGAATGTGCAAATAAACAGAAAGAATGTTAATAATGAAATGTTGGAATTATTTAAGTAAACAAAAGGATATATTGCACATGACGAATGAATATTTGAACGAGGAATAAACCACTAGCTATGAAGGTTGTTAGAAATTAGCGCTATTAGTGAAAGTGACACTAATAAGAACTCCGGAACGGGTTCTTGAAGATAGAAGATTCTCATTAGGATGGGCTAGTGGTCGTGTGGATGGACTGGAAGAAAAGATAATGTGTGTTCGATGAAAGTGAGAAAGGTTTCGGGGACGAAACCTCATTTAAGGGTGGTAGACTTGTAACGCCCCAAAAATCCAAATGTTATATATTCGCAATATGTCCTTATGTGTTATATTATGGAATAAATAACTAGGCTATTTAACCTAGTTAAGAGTATGGTAAAAAACTATTAAAAGAGGAAGGTAATGTCAGTTATGTTTTAAAGGCAAACCCGAGGGGCTAAAGTGTGAAAGATGAAAGTTAAGTTATTAAATAACTTATCACACACAAACACACACATACGTGTGTTCGAGAAGGAGCAGGAGGCTCCCATGGAGCCTCAAACCCTAACTTCATCCTTATGCTCAAATTGAAAGGCAAGATGAGGCTTAAAATCATAACCGAGCATGGATAACCGATCACCTTCATGAGGGGATCATAATGTATGTCTTAAATCTAAGATTGGTGATCATGTGTGAAGTGGGTTATGTCCAAATCCGTGAGTTAATATGAAATTAATCATGTACAAGGGTTAGAATCATCGTATAGGACATGGGTTACGTATGGTTTGTGTTAATTTGATGATTAGATGTGAAACCCGTTAGTTAGGGTGAAGATGATGACTAGAATCACCACCTATGTCAAAGTCTTGTTGAAAGATTGATGTATTATGTGGGTATGATGAATTCTTGTTAGATAAATTAGGAGAAATATGATGATGATATGTTTGATGTTTATTTGGGAATGATACATGATGATTAGTAGTAGGTTTTGATGGGTTATGTAGGAGTTTAGAATATTTATGCATGAATTAGTTGTACACTGTGCGTAGGAAGTTGTATGCACGTCAAATGTATGATGAAATGTATATAGTGTCGTCCGTATAGTCGATTATGATGTTACGAGTATATGATGATAAGTTGATAATTAAATATGGTTAATAGTTGACTCTTGAAAGTCAACTAAGCATAAGAAACAGGATTTGACTCGATGTCGTAAAAGTATAATTATAGGAAGTCGTATGGTACATGTTATAGCAATACGTGTTAAATGTAATGACATGAGGAATTACATGAGTGTAAACAGATATGGATATGATTATATGAGTTATTCTTGTTAGAAAGGACTAATGAAAGTTAAATGTGAAATATGCGATTGATATGATTGTTAACACGTACAAATGAGTATGCTGACAAGAATGTGGTTTCGACGACATGGAAGTGTAGGGACCATGTCGAGACAGATTCGAGCACGAGAGGCTAACGGGCCATGAAGAGGCAAGGAAGCGGGTATGAGCACGGACGCATAAGGTAAGTGATTTCCGTAATCACTTCTTAGTTCGATTAAGTAATATAGTGTTTTAATTAATTAAACATGATGTTTGAGGTAAAATATGTGTTGAAGTCTTTCGTCGTAAATGATGGGATTAAAGTTGACTAAAATGCCCTTGATGAGTATATTGGGCAAACGATCGTAAAAGTAGTTTAGAAACAAGCTATTCGATTAGTGTAATGTTTTGGTCAAGTACGAAAGTGGGGAGTATGGTTTTGTAAGTCTAGACCCTTTTAATGCGCAATTACCCTTAACGGGTCAAAATAAGCATATGAACGATAATGGATTAAGAGGATGCAAGACACCCAGGAATTTAGTCTTTTATGATAGACGTCACTGCTATTATTAGGTTCATAAGAAGTTATGGTCAAACAAACAAGTTATGTTGATAAATGCATGAACAGGTCAAAATTTGGTAAGAGGGTAATAAGCCGAAGAGTTAAAAGTCTGAAATTTTATTATGTTGGATGTTGGATTTTTACTCCATTAGATGGAGAATTAAATTACGGACGTATAGGAAAAAGAATCGGGTAAAACGGATCAAAAACGAGAGAGTTATGTCCGTTTCCGTAAAATCGGGTCGTGCTTGGAATATGCAGCAAACAACTGCATCTTGTAACACCTCGAAAATTCGTGTTCGATGAAATAACGACACGTGTCATATAAGACAAGAGTGATATAAACCCGGGTATAATTAAAGATGTATGGCAGGATTTAAAAGTGTCGTCATGTTAAATTCTTACCTCTGAACGACCTCGTTATGAATCCCAAGACCCTAACATATATTACACACATCTAATATACCTTCAATCCAGTGAATGATTGACAATAATTGAATTCGAAGTGCAAGATAGGATCATATGGAAATTTCTACGGTAAACCTTCATTTTCGGCACTTTCAAAAGAATTCAAGAAACATGGCCAAATGGTAGGGTATATAACTGTTCAAGACCCATAATATAAGGCCCCATACTGTTAAAACATGTCCCAAATTGGAATCACACAAGTTGCCCCTTCAAACCCCGAAAGAACAACACTTTTTGTCTTCTGCAAGTGGCTTACGGACCGTAAGCCCACCCCTTACGGTCCGTAAGGGGTCCCCAGCGAGCAGAAATGTGGTTGTTATTTGTTTTAAGCTTGTAACCGACCTATATTCGATTTTCCTCATATTTGGACGACCCCTAAGTGACTCCTAGACACTAGAGACATGTGTTAGTGATCAGGGAACATGGATAGACTTACTTGTCAACAATCCATTGAGTTTTGATCACTATATAAAGCCACTAAGTTGCAACCATTTGATCATTCACTTCTTGTGCAATTCTGGAGCTTTTGAGAGCTTAAGAGCAGACACAAGACCTTCCTAATCAAGCATAGGACTTCAGTAAGTTTGCTTAACCTTTCTTAGTTAAGTTTTTACTTAGTTTTAGCTTAAAAGTCAAACCATCGTAATTAACGGTTGACTTAACGATTAATCATTGTTGGTCCAGTGATTAGTCGAATTGAAAGTAGTTATAAGTTGGTAATTATGTGGGTAATAAACCCTTAAAAGGGTTCCCCCTGATTCCCACTCTAACTAGGTCAAATGTCGGGTCAAACTTGTGATTAAAAAGTCAACAGGATACTTAGTTTCTAATTATGCATAATTAGCAAAGTAGAACACATACAACCTGTTTGATCATTTATATAACTTGGTAATTAGTGTAAGAACATGTCTGAACATGTTCAACCCGACAATTTTATGTTTAGACCCGGTTCGGAACCGAAAGTCGCAAAGCTTTGACTTTTGCTTTGACTTCAGTTCTGACCCGTTTTGGTATGTTTTAGAAATACCTTAGAGATTTGATTGGACCAGGTTACATGCTAGTATAACCCTCTGTGATTATACACCATGGTTCATTAGTTAACCAATTAATATGCATGATTCCGTTAATTGCTCATATGTTGACCATTATGCCCTTTTCACCTTAAAACGTGATTTTTGAAAATGTAAAAGAGTAGAAACCTTAATTACTGATATATAGACTTGTACCCAAAGTTTGACATCAGTTTGAGGTGTAGATTGAGAGTTATGCTCATTAGCGTAATTATAAAGCTTCTTTAGCAAATAAACGGCGTAATTAGCGTATAGCCTAGTTAAGCCTACTTTTCGATATCAAAATCTTTACCCACTGATGTAATATATTATTTTGGGATTTTTGAAGATTTTTAATTAATTTTAGGCTGAGCATAACTTATAGTCATAGGCTTAATCCGGTAAATGTCGGTTTTGCCCTTTCGGGCTATAAAATGAGTTTTACATATCCTTTTGACCCCAAACCTTTTGCTACTGATTTTAAATGATAAATACATTATTTTAAACCTTCTGGAATGATAAAAATATCAGCTTTGTATATAGAACCCGGAAACGGCTTCTAATCGCCTTTTTAAGCGTTTTTAACGCATAGTATGTACTAGAACTATTTTAAACATACAAGGGTTGATACATACTGATATTTTAGGTAAATTATAATATTTTAACAGTAATCAAAAGTTGTTTAACTCAGACTTCAGTTTTGAGCTTTACGGCTTATGTGAAATTACCAAAATGCCCCTACGGTTCATAGTTTGGTTAAAATTGATAAATTTCACATATCTACTTTACCCTACTGTTATAACTTAGTAAACTAAGTATTTTTACTGATTATATCAGACCTGTAACTCAGGTTAATACTTAGACCCTTTTATAACCTTGTAAATGACCAAACTACCCCTACGGGGCATAGTTTGTGTTTAAATTCGTTTTGGGCATAATGGAAGGTACCCTACTGATATCACAACATATTTGAGGCATATTAACTTAGGAAACCTGGTTAGGATCCTTATGATTACCCGTTACGCCTCTTTCGCGTTCGGTTCGGCTTTTGTAACTAGTTTACATAAATTAGCCGAAACGGGTCAAACCTTATCGGTTTTTACCCCAAAATTCAGAATGTGCCTAGATTACCCATATAAGGCAAGTCTTCAATCTTTCCGGGTCTAAATCACATTTTATTCCGGTCTTCGCCTAATCGTGCGTTTGAACCGTATAATTAACTGGTCTAAGCTTAGGCTTAATTAAAGACCCGTTAGCATTCTAATTGGTTATTTATACCATCATTCCAGACTAGAGCCTTCCGGTAAATTGTACCTACGCTTACTTAAGTGAATACGACTGAGTTATTATAATTCTTGCTATTTAAGACAGGAGCTAGCTCAGGTAAATACTCTTAACTTATTTTCCCTATTACGGGCTTGGGATACGGTAATATAAATACCGCATGGTCAGGTATGGGATTCAAAGACCAATGAGTTGGGAAATCCAAATAACCTGTTTTAATTCGTATTGCTTGACTGAAACATTGGGGGTTAATGCGACCGTGTCCTGGATATCCTTGACTCATTAAATGCAATGGCCACGACCTAAGCACGGGGTGTAGGCATACACCTGACAGATGCCATATGTTTATTAATTAATCATACCCAATAAGGGATTCCCAATAAGGGAATAGTGGTGTGTCGGTTAATCTTGAGCCGGCATAGAACCGGGCCCCGTATGTAGAGCAAGTTATGTAAAACTGATAACATGAAATATAGTTTGTCCCAAATATAAAAGATTAATTTTGCCTTGTGCATTTTAATCAAAGTGTCGAAATATTTTCGTGCCTTGTGCACCTAAACCAATTTTCATAAACATTTTCAAATGAGTCGGTTGAGTGTATTTACCAGTGAAAACTGACGTATTTCCCAAAGTCTAAGTGACAGGTACAAGTACGTAATAGGCTGGAAGCTGCTCAGGGCGTTAATAAGGAATCTTGCAAGTTCTAGGCGTCCAAAGTCTGTTGAACAATGTTTCGTTTCATTTTATTTTCGATCCGCCTGTGGATCCTTTACTTTCCGTTGTAATACTGGATATTACTTTATATTCGGATTGTAATATATTTATCTTTTGCTTCCGCTGTGCATTTATATATTGTGTTGTTTGACTATGATGATATCAACTACGTCACGATATTCCCCTACCGGGCCCACCGGTCAAACGTGGAAATATCGGGGTGTGACACATCTGTTCTGTGAAAAAGGGGGCGTCGCGCCACGCGACGGGTGCTTGATCTGGAAAAATTCTTTTTTTGTCTTGTTTGATATCGGGAACTCGTTTAAATGCGTTTTAAGCTGCGTACGACTAATTTAACTTACGTTTTTATAAGCTTAAGTGTATGAACATGTGTAGATAGGTGTGTATGTATGTTTATAAGTATGTGAGCAAGTACGTGGATATATGACGGTATGTATGAGAGTAGACATGTATGAGTTTGAAAGGTATGCAAGTAGGGATGTATGTATGTATATATGTATAATGCCATGAGTGTACGTAATGATGTAGGTATGTATATATGTAGATACGTATATATTGATGTAAATGTATTTATATGTAGGTATGCATGTAGGTTGGCATGCATGTGTGTACATATGTATGTATGGAGATAATATGTATGAAGTGTAGGTATGTATGTAAGTCATTCAGTATGATTAAGTTTTTACGTCGTTATTCATGTACCTGGAGTTTTAGGTGTAATGCAGGTACGGTATCGAAGACTCACCAGAGGTGAGGTACAGAGGGAACGTTTAATGTAAAGGGATAATGGAACGGAAATAATCCAAGGCTAAGTATCGTTTATATTGATAACATATTAATGTCTTGTATGTGTTTGGTGAGTGCAGGTTGTTCGAGCCAGATTATCAGGTGTGAAAAAGGAGCGATCAAAGACCGAGTCATAAGATAGATTGTACGGGAGGGTTGAGTATGTAACTAAGTGAAGCTAGGTTATGTTTTCTTATTGTAAATGAGTATAATAAATGTATTTATTGTGAAAGAGTTAACTTTAAAAATGAATTTAAGTACGTCAAGATGTTTATAACGTAAGAAAATTTTATGGTACGAAATTCCGATGCGACATTTGTCAATTACGAATTAGGGTGTTATAGATTTATCCAAAAATCTATATTACGTTCATCGTATTTCCATACGAGACGTTCTCCCACCTGACGCATTCTCTCACTGTTCTCTAAAATTTCCTCCCCAAAAGTCCTAAGTTCTTGGACGTTTTCTGCACTCATTGGGGGTGCAGGTTCTCGGACTGGGTTTGGAATCTGGGGTGTGGGTTCCTTATATGGGGGTGAAAGTTCCTGAAATCGGTAAGGATCCTCTAAAATTTCCCTAATATATTCATCATGGTAATAGGGATCTAAAGGGTCCATACCTGGGTAGGCTTCTATGTTCTGTATGGGTGGGTATTCCTGGATAAGGTAACGTTGCACAAAATCTCTATTATCGTCCCACCAGGGGTCGTAATTTGGATCTAGAGGGTTTGGTGCAGGTACCCTAGGGATTTCTTCTGGGTTAAAGTCATACATTTCCACTTGGTTTTCCTGGTTTTCTATCTCCATGGGTTGATCTGGGTTTTTTGGTTGTGGGGCTACTAGTTGTTCCAGACTTGGTTCAGCAGCATTTGTGGCTAGGAAATGGAAATTAGCTAGGCTTCTATTAAGCATATCCTGTGTATGGGCATCTGTTCTACGTTTAGCAGCTGCTAGAACTCTTTGCTATTGCAACTTTCTCATTCTCTTCCTACGAGCAAAAGCTTCCTTACTGAACCATCCTCGTTTCTTATTAGGGAATGGCTCTTCTGACTGAGCTCTAAAAGCAAACACTCCTTCTTCCTGATCAGCAGAATACCTAGAAAGGGCAGGCTGTGACGAGGTACCTTCACTCTTAGGTGATTCAGATAACAGACGATTCATGTCTGAGGGTCCTTGATCACTCATACTATAAACTAACATATAGTCAAATAACACATAACAAATAAATACAGTTATGCATGTATTTCCATAATTTATTTCCTAACACACAATTTATAATTTAAGTGTCAGCAGAACACTTCTTTGGCTTAGACCAGTGGCTAGGCTCTGATACCACCTTCTGTCGCAACCCCCGATCCCTGATTCCCGGGAACGGGCGGACGCGATCTCAGAGTTTCGGTGGTATCAGTGTTATTTAATCTTGCAGCAGAATTTACATCAGGACCGTAGTTAGGAAATATTTATCAGAGTAAAACCACCTCATTTTATATTAATAATCACATGGGTAAAACCTAAGTTTCTTATTACAATACATTTATAGGGATAAACCCTATCTTATTGAATTTAAAACATCGTTTATTAGGTAACTTTTATAGCCACATTTTTTCCCAAGCCTTCAGTGCTCTCCAGCTGGCTTTCATTAATTGGCTGTTCATATTGTGTTACCTGTAACGCGTTTTAAAAACATTTGTCAGTCGGAAATACTGGTGAGTGAATCCCAGTTTAATCAAGAAACATTTTATCAATTAAAACAGTATTGAGAGCTATCACATTGTTTCTGTCTACACAATTACTCATTCAGTATTTGCCACTCGACCGGATCTATGGCTATGGTCAAATTACCCATTGGCTAACTCGTTGTCCAATGGTAATGTATTGTCGTTCCCGACTTACTACTACTCGTAGTAATAAATTTTGTATACAAAACCCCATAATACCGGCAGTAATTGAAGAACTACAAAGACTCAATCACCGCTTAATCGCATTGTAAAACATTTAAGGTTTTGTAAAATATTCTAAAAACATTACAAAAAGAGGATAAACTCACATTGCTGTCTTAGGCTTTTCGTAAGGGTTTCCTGGATATAATCTATAATTTATACAAATGTACATTGGTTAGTACCATAACCCTTTGAAAATATTAATGATACCCTCCCCGAGACGGCATTCCAACAACTACGTCGGGCAGAACCACGACAGTTGTTACGGAACCCTAAATCAATCGGGCAGCGTAACTGTTACGAAACTAGGGTTATAATACTTACAACGGAGCAGAACCTCGCTAATTAGGGGTATAATACCCGAATATAACTTCTACTACTTCAGAAATTGTGATTTAGATTTTGAGAATGAGCGACGGAAAATGAAAACCTGTTGCTTTCTTATATAGGGCTGATATTGGACTCTCACGCGGCCCGCGTAAAACACAGGCCAGGGTTACGCGGTCCGCGTCAACCCTGGTCAACACTATAGCTTAGCTGGGTCAGCTACTAGACTCGCCACGATGTCGACACATGTCAGCACCGGATGTCTCCGCGTTTCATGATCTCTCGCGGCCCGCGTTAACTAACAAAGATTCTTACGCGGCCCGTTTGAACTAAAGGATTCAACGATATCAGGTTTAGACCTTGATACCGCCCGCGTGAACTATTGAGGTGGGTTTACGCGGCCCGCCTTAATTCCATTTTTCTTATTTTTAATTTATTTTATATGTTATAACCTATTTTGGGCTCGGTTTTTACATACGGGGTGTAATATAAGACATATTGAGACATTCTACAATATACTAGAGTGTCAGAAATATTATAAGGGCTTTGGTTTTACCAAGGGTTGTTACATTACTAAAGGTTTCGGGGCCTTCCTTATTGCCGTTTCTCAATCAGAGGAATTTAAAAGCGGCTTGGAGGAAGTGTATAGGGCGTACCGGGATGTTGGCTACCAGGCTGGGCTGAAGGATGGCTATATCTACTCTGCTCAGGGCCTGGGCAGAAAAGAGACTCCGCTCTACAACTCCAAAGCAAAGAAGAGACTGTCCAAGCTGGATGCGGAGTTTGGGGGTAAAACCCTGGCCATTCTCAAGAAAATCCTGGAGCATCCCATGATATCAATTGATGAAATGAAAGCCCTGTTTTCCTCCGCCGGTCCTTCGTCTCCACCGTCTTTGTCTGGGGGTAATCCCCAGTGATTTCTAAACATTAACCTCTTTCGATATGGTTGTAATCTGGATAACTTGCTTACCCTGGGATACTTTAAACTTTTTTGGTTGTTTGGAAGGAGGTCCTTCGTGTTGGGGTCCTCCTAGGTATCTAATCATATAACTTATGACTGTATGTTGCTTTCTTCTTTTGCTTGTTTCCTGTTGTGGTTTTTCATGCTGCAGGGGCCTTTGCCAAGGATCAAGTTGGCGTTTCCCTGAAGACCTTTGGGTTGTTTTTCAAGAAGTTGTGCCTTGGTCTAAGTTTGTTGTGTTTGTTGTTTTGTACCCATTTGCTTTTGCCAAAGCTATTAAGGCTTCTCTTTGTACATTTGCTTTGTAAATAAATAAATAAAGACTTCTTTTTGTAGTTTGTTTACAGAAGTGCGTTGTGTTTATGGTTTGTTTGGCAAACCAGGATTGTCTGTTCGAGGCCAATCGCTGGACAAGTTTATAATGTGAGATTATGTTTTTGGTTTGTTTTGTCCGCTTTCTTTGGGTTAGCTAGACCCTATTTTGCCCCACAACCTGGCTTTTGGTATGTTTGATATACCTTATACACGTGTGTTTATTTGTTGATTAGGTTTATAGTGTTTCTGGGCACGTCTGCCTAGATATAATACCTGTTATTTTGTCAAAATAGGACAGGTTAGCCGTCCGTTTGTCATTCATTTCTTGGGGATTAAATTTCCCAGCATAAGTTGTTACAAAAGATCTGTCCTCGGGGTAAGCCCCAGACTAATAGTTAAATATTACAAAAGTGGCTCCTTGGCCGTTTTTCATGGGGGTTCACCCCTCATGTGTGGTACTTCCTGAGCTGCATGAGGTTCCACGTCCGGGGGACCTCCTTGCCTTGGAGTGTTTCCAGCTTGCAACTCCCTTTGCCGTTTGCCCATATGATCCGGTAAGGCCCTTCCCAATTGGGTCCAAGTTTTCCGGTGCTCTCCTGTAGGCTGGCTTCATTTGCTCTTAGGACCAGATCCCCTGGTACGAGGCTAAGTTTTTTCATCTTGGCATTGTAATAGCTTTCCAGTTGCTTCTTATACTTAGCCTCCCTGACTGCTGCCACTTCTCTCCTTTCTTCCAGCAAGTTCAGGTTCATCCGGAGGTCCTGTTCGTTCTCTGCCCCCTGAGCTTCATCCTTGCAGTCGGGGATCCTCTTTCAGCCGGGATGACTGCCTCCGTCCCGTAAGTTAAGCTGAAAGGAGTTTCCCCGTTGCAGTCCTTGGGGGTGGTCCTGTACGCCCATAGTACAAACGGTAGCTCCTCCAGCCATCCTTTTTGTTTCCTCCCGAGTCTTACCTTCATCCCTTTGATAACGCTTTGGTTGGCTCTTTCTACCAGTCCATTGCTTTGGGTATGGGTGACGGAGGTAAACACCTGCTGTATGTGCATCTGTTTGCACCATGGCTTGAAAGGTCTTCCAGCAAATTGGACACCGTTATCACTTACCAGCTCTTTTGGGACCCCGTACCTGCAGATGATGTTGTCTAATACAAATCGCCTCATCTGTTCCCCGGTTATTTTCGCCAAGGGTCTTGCTTCGATCCAGTTGGTAAAATAATCAATAGCAACCACCACATACTTGATTCCTCCTGGACCCTCCAGAAATGGGCCGATTATGTCGATGGCCCACTTTTGGAAGGGCCAAGACGTTGAGACTGGTATCATCGGGTGTTTGTATCGATGAGTCATAGGTGCATGCACTTGGCAATTATCACATTTCTTAATCTCTTCGGACGCCGTTTCGTACATTCGGGGCCAATAGAATCCCGCATTCATTGCCTTTGCTACTACTGTCCTTGGCCCCGAATGCATTCCACAAATCCCCTCATGTATCTCTCTGATCACATACTCAGCTTCCCCCATGTCAACACACTTCAGGGATGGGCCCAGGTACGATCTTCGGTACAGTTCCCCGTCAACCAACTCATATTGCAAGGCTTTTACCCTTATCTTCCTAGCTGCCCAGTCTCCCTCGGGTAGTGTCCCGTCTCTGAGGAATCTTACAATTGGTGTCATCCATGTTTCTTGTGTGTTTACAACTGTAGCTACCTCCTCTGTGCTGAGGGAGCGGGAGGTTAGGACTTCCACCTTGACTTCTCTTGCTAGGTGATCAAATGCTACTGAGGCTAGCTTACTAAGGGCATCAGACTTTCTGTTTCTCCCACGGGGGATGTATTCCAGCTTAAAAGTCTTGAATACCTTGGCCGTCTCTTTTACCTTAGCCACGTACTGAGCCATGGTGTTGTCTTTAGCCTCGTATTCTCCTTGGTATTGCTTGACTACCATCTGTGAGTCAGTGCTGGCTTCCACATGCTTTGCTTTCATCTTTTTTGCCAGGCTCATCCCTGCTAAAAGGGCCTCATATTCTGCAGTATTTTTGGTGTTTTCGAAGTCCAGTCTTATGGCATAGGTTAGCTCAATTCCTTCGGGGCTTATCAAAGTAATGCCTGCTCCGCTTCCTTCTTCGCTGGAGGCTCCATCTGTGAATAGTTTCCACACAGCCTCGTCTTCCTTCTCTTTTTCTTCCCTTTCCAAGGCTTCCCATTTTAGGAGTTCCTTTTCTTCATCCTCAGGGACTTCTGCTAAAAAATCGGCCAGTATTTGTCCTTTCACGGCTGTCCTGGGTTTGAACTCCAAGGAGTGTTCTCCCAGTTCTACGGCCCATTTAGCCAATCGTCCTGACAGCTCCGGCCTCATGAGCACCTTCTGGAGGGGCTGATCTGTCATCAGGGTGGTCTTGTGGCCTTGGAAATACCTTCTGAGTCTCCGGGATGCAAAAATAAGGGCCAATGCCAACTTCTCCAGAGGCATGTAGCGTTCCTCAGGACCTTTAAGTGATCTGCTGATGAAATATATTGGTATCTGTTTTCCCTCCCGTTCCACCATCATGACCCCACTTATGGTTGTTTTTAAGGCGGACAGATACAAGGTCAGATGCTCCCCGGGCATTGGGGTGGCCAGTGTTGGGAGTTTACAGATATAGGCCTTCATTTCTTGAAAAGCGGCTTCTGCCTCAGAGGTCCACTTAAACTTGTCCGTTTGAAGGCAGTCCTTCAGCACTTTCATGAAGGGAAGGGTTCTGTCCGCTACTTTTGATAAAAATCGGTTATGTATTGACACGTGTCATAAGCTTGAACGTGTGAAAGAATACTCTAGAGGGACTAAAGTTGATAAACATGGAAAGTATGTGAATGTAAGGGTTCAAAATGACAACAATGGATAAATATACTTTACAATAATCCTACATGATGCTTATACCCTTAAACGAATTAATCATGGATCATACGAAGCTAACTGTGAAAGAATGTAAAAGATTACAAACTACAGGGGTTAAATGTGTCAACATGTTTAAGGTATACCTCTGACTGACCTTTTAGCAAACTTGAAGCTTTGTAACGATTAAATATGCTCAATAGAACGCACGAAAAAATTTCACCAAGTTTCGTTATCGTATGAGAAAGTTATGATAAAATTCGCACACGAGGGGGTTAAAAGCGTCAACGTTGAAAATTATGAATTTTCGGGTAAACATAAAGTGACCAAGGACTTAACAAAGTGGGTATAAGTCTTGAAGCCCTTATAAGTAAATGTGAAGGGCTCATAATGCAAGAAATAAGGTTGGATGACCTTTCGAAGGACCAAGAGCCAAGATGCAAAAACTAGAAAAGTTTTTACCTGACAGTAGGCTTCAGGCGGGCCTCGTAAGTCTTAACAGAAACTTACGCGGGCCGCGTGCGATCCCCAGATACAGAAAATACAGGCAGCAGCCTGTTCAGCCTTATAACCGACTTTAGGAGATATTTTCCACTCCATGGGCGACCCCTACATGCTTTTTAGACCTTAGGGACACTTGTGGATGATCCATGATCTGTTGTAGCACTTGTTGTCATGATCTAATGAGATCAAAAGCACTATAAAAGGCCCTCATGTTGCAACAATTTGATCATACCTTCCATCTGCATTTGTGGAGCTTCCTGTAGCATAAGAGCAGACCCAAGTCATCCCTAGTCGTGCATTAGACTTTGGTAAGTACCCTTGACCTTCCTTAATTGAGTTTTACTTAGTTATTAGCTTAAAAGTCAAACCGTCGTAATTAACGTTTGACTTAGCGATTAATCATTAATGGTCCAGTGATTAGTCGAATTGAAGGTAGTTATAAGTTGGTAATTATGTGGGCAATAAACCCTTAAAAGGGCACCCTCTGATTCCCACTCTAACTAGATCAAATGTCGGGTCAAAGTTTGTATTAAAAAGTCAACAGAACTATAATTTTTGAATTAACGCATAATTAGCAATGTAGAAGGCATGTAACCTATTTTATCACTCATATAACTTGGTAATAAGTATAAGAAGTGGTCTAAGCTTGTTTGATCCGACAATTTTCTGTTTAGAACCGGTTCGGAACCGAAAGTCGCAAAACTTTGACTTTTGCTTTGACTTCAGTTCTGACCCGATTTAGATAGGTTTGGAAATGCCTTAGAGCTTCCTTAGGACCAGGTTACATGTGGGTGTAACCCTCTGTGGTTGGTTCATTGGTTACCCCATTCGTTTACACGTTTCCGTTAATTGCCTAATGTTGACCAATATGCCCTTTTGACCATAAAACGAGAATTTTGGATATGTGAAAGGACAATAATCTTTGTTACTGATTTATAAACATGTCCCTAAATTTTCACATCAGTTGGAGGTCTAGATTAGGAGTTATGCTCATTAGCGTAATTAGAACGCCTTTTAGTAATTACACGGCGTCATTAGCATAAAGCCTATCTAAACCCAATTTTTGACACCAAACCTTTTACTCACTGATGTAATATAATATTTTGGGATTTTTAAAGATTTTTAATTATTTTTAACCTGCTCATAACCTAAGGTTATAGCGTTGATTCGGTAAATACCGATTATACCCTTTTTGGTTATAAAACGAGTTCTACATAGTATTTTGACGCCAATCCAATTGCTACTGATTTTATATAATAAATGAAGTATTTTGAACTTTATAACCTGATCAGAAAACTCAGATTTCCTGTATAACCCGGAAATCGCTTAAAATGGCTTTTAAGCGTATTAAACACATAGTTTATGTTTAAAACCATTTTTGTCATATAAGACTTATCACAACTGATATGACCTATTAAAATAAGTTATTTTACTGATGTATTCGGACCCGAATCTCAGAATTTCATTTAACCTCTTTTATAACCTTTAAAATGACCAAAATACCCCTACGGGGCTTAAATTGAGATTAAACTCGTTTTGGGCATAACGGAAGATATCCTTCTGATATCACAACCTATTTAAGGAATATTAACTTAGGGAACCTATAAATGACTATCATGGTTACCCGTTACGCTTATGGCGAGTTCGGTTCGGTGTATGTAACTAGTTTGCATAAATTAGCCGAAGCGGGTCAAACCTTATCGTTTTTATCTCAAAAACCAGAAGGTGTTTAGCTTACCTATATTATACAAGTCTTCAAACTTGTCGGGTCTAAAACACATTCTATTCCGGTCTTCGCTTAATCGTGCGTTCGAACCGTATCTTTGTTAAAACTAACTGGTCTAAGTTTAGGCTTAATTAAAGACCCGTTAGGATTCTAATAGGTTATTATAAACCTTCGTTCCAGAATAGGAGACCCGGTAAAAGCTACACGCACTTGCTTATTGTGATTATTACTTTGCAAAGGTAAATACTTTTGACTTATTTTCCCTATACGGGCTTGGGGTATGGTATATAAAATACCGCTTGGTCGGACATTGAATTTTTAATCGAATAGTGGTTAAATCATTGATATGCTCCGTTTTGAAATGTTTTGTTTGCTTAAAGCATTTGGGGGGTTAATGACCATGTCCCGGATATCCTTGGCATCATTTTACGAAATGGCTACGACCTAAGCACGGGGTGTACGCGTACACCCGTCAGTGCCAAAATAATTAATGTGGTGTGTCTATTGATCTTTAACCCGGTCTACGGATCGGGCTACTGAACGCATAAGGAACATGTAATTCTTTTACAAGATTATATATAAATAATTATCCCAAGTTATAAAGA
The DNA here is from genome assembly GCA_030545235.1 of Helianthus tuberosus. NCBI lineage: Eukaryota > Viridiplantae > Streptophyta > Magnoliopsida > Asterales > Asteraceae > Helianthus > Helianthus tuberosus. The sequence continues at coordinate 960,388 of JARYGA010060206.1, forward strand.
GTTTGTGCCACGTGCATTCAAATCAATTGTTAATCATTTTCAAAATGTGTCGGTTGAATGTATTTACCAGTGTAAACTGACGTATTTTCCCAAAAAGATTAAGTGCAGGTACTACGCGAACTAGGCTGGCATTCTCCTAGCGTCCACAATAAGTCTCGCAAGCTTGGATGTCAAAACTGTTGAACAATGTTTCCTATTTATTTTTGATCCACCTGTGGATTACTTTCAACTGTTTGTGATACTTGATATTACAATTTATTAAAGTTGAAATATATCTATCTTTTGCTTCCGCTGTGCATTTAAATATTGTGTTGTTTGACTGTAACGTTACCAACCACGTCACGATACTCCCCACCGGGCCCACCGGTAATACGTGGAAATATCGGGGTGTGACAGGTTGGTATCAAAGCCAACATTGAGTGAATTAAACACTAGCCTTTTGTGTTTAATCTCAATGACACAATTGCACATTCCTAAATTTTCGAGTCTAGACAAAGAACATAGGAATAATCCAAATTTGTTTTTGTTTTTATCTTAACTTTGTCCTTTATATTTCTTGTTGTATCTTTTAATTGTGTTGACAGGATTAACAATGCCGCCAAGATTTAGAAGAGGTGGAAGAGGAAAGGGGCCAATCACCGCCCCCAACGATCACGAAGCCGGGCCTTCGCACCGACGAACTTCTTCTGATACTATGAGTGCCGAACCACAAGGAGCCTGGAGGACCTACACGGAGCCCGCCAGACGATCTGTCTCGCACAGCTCAACGCCTCCCTATCGCCATTCCTTTGGGCCACATTCGGAAAATGAGCCCGAAGACTCCCGCCATTCCTTCCTACCGTTGCAGCGATCTACTTCGCACCGTTCCTTCGACAACCCTACTCCTGTCTTTCAGGGCCGGTTCAACCCGGCAAATTATATTCAAGAACCATTGGGTTTTAACCCATTGGGACCGGAGGACCACTTCTCAGAAGACAATGCAATGGACATGGACGAGGACACGGATCCCGTCGAGCCTGCAACCGGGACCCCCAACCATCCCATCGAGATCTCCGATGGATCATCCTTCCACGGATCACCCTACGGTGGTCCAGACAGTTATCAAGCGAGGTTTAACCAGCATGAATGGTACTTCACACCTTCTCACCATTCATCACCTCACCTGCAGCAGCAGCAGGATCCCTCTGGGGATTCACATTTCGTAGCCGTCACGCCACCGCCTCCACCACCGCCAGTTCATCAAGCACCTCCAGAACCACCAAGGCGTCGGAGAACAGGCGCAATAATATCCGCGCGAGGAGGGGATTTCCACTTTAGCACCCCTCGACACTCCAGTGGCAGTCACTACCCGCCACTGCATGAAGACCCACAAATGGGTGGGCCCTCAAACCCAGTTCCAGAGGTGAACTCTGCACCAGTTGCACCACAGCCACCACCGATGGGTTTTGATAACCCGATTCCTGCATACGCCGGTTCAATGGCGTACAACCCGTTTGAGTAGCCGGCTCACACCAACTATAATTACGCTGAAGCCGACCCATACTTGGTAGCGGCCAACTACAACGCCCTTCATCCTGAAGGACCGTAAGGAGCCCCTTGGGGAGTGGGATATCCAACTCATGGATATCAAATACCTCCACGACCTCTGATTCGGCAACAGTCGCAGCCACCACGATTTTCCCCGCCAGAACGGGAAGAAATTCTTCAAAGATTGGACCAAGTCGAGCGAGAATTTCACAGAGATCACAGGGAACGACAAGCTTTCCTCAAGGGCCTAGCAGGCTTGCTAAAGGGGAAGAAGAAGAGGGATCATTAAATCCCTACATGTATTGTTGTATTTTCTATTTCAATCAAGTCCCTGCGTGGACATTTATCGGTGTATTTAGTCCCTGTGTGGACTTGTCTTTTTAGTCCCTGCGTGGACATCTATTCTAGTATTTGGTCCCTGCGTGGACTTGTAATTTCAGTTAAACCCCTGCGTGGGTAATTTGCCTATTAAAAGTCCCGTTTAGGGCAAAGTGTACTCTTTAAAATGTTAATGGAATGTTAAGTTTATAAATTTCATTTTTGTAATTATACGCATAACTATATTATACATGAGATAAATAAATCAAAATCATTCTTTTTAAAATATATCTGCCTATTTAAATATTAACTAAGAATCTTAAAGGTATAACCTAGCCTGCATGTCATTATAAGACTTGGCCAAGATGGTAGGACCTGTTAAAAGATTCAAATCCCTGTTAACATCTGAAAACATGTTAACGCTCCTGGCAGATGTGATTCGTTAAAATCACACACGTCATTCTTATAATAGGATTCTTCAAAAGATTCCTATCCTAACCTGATGATATATAAATCATAGGTTTAACTCATCAATTAAGATGATCATATATTAAACATCCATAGGTGATGTAGTGCCTATGGGCCATACTCATTGTCATATAAGACAAAAGACAGTAGTAGTCTACGACTCCCTGTCAGAGAAAGGTAATGAACTATGTTCAAACCTTAAATGCTTTGATTCTCTGAAATCATGGCTTATGATTTAAAAATGTCCTTGTGACTTGGCCTTTTTATGCTACTAATAAAACTGTTATTGTTTTATAATTAGGATAAATTATAATAAAAATCCTAAATAGATATGATTAACAAATTAACCAAATATGGCCTGTGTTACCATGGTTAATGAATTGCCATAAAAGACAATTCCATAATAAACTCCCAAATAAATTTTTGTCAATATCTTATGTAACAGTTCAAGATATAATGGCTGACTCGGATTAAATTAATAGTCACCCAAGGGAGAATCAGAATGATGCCCGGATTAATATAGCGGGTGCTGAACTGCAAGCGTTAATAGACAACGCTGTTACAAAAGCAATAGAGCGGCAGTATAATGAGTATAGCGGGACTCGAAGTAGGACCCTATCTGCACCGCACTCAAAACCTAAGACTCATTCTGAGGCTCACAGCAAGCCACCCTCCAAGAAGGAAGAACCCAAGAAAGGTGATGACGATCGTCAGTCCTCAAATCAGCAAAGTGCTCCATCTCAAAAGATTGTTTTCAATCAAGGACCCCGTGATAAGGGTTGCTCCTACAAGTATTTTGTTTCATGTAAACCCAGGGATTTCACTAGGGAGAAAGGAGCTATAGACTGCATGACATGGTTGGATGAGATGGACACCGTGGTTGATATCAGCGGGTGCGCTGAGAAGGATGTGGTAAAGTTTGTGTCTCAATCGTTCAAAGGTGAGGCCTTAGCCTGGTGGAGATCGTTGATTCAAGCTACAGGGAAGATTCCACTGTACAATATGACATGGGAACAATTCGTTGCCCTCATCAGGGAGAACTACTGCCCTCAACATGAGGTTGAAAAGATTGAGTCGGATTTTCTGTCATTAGTAATGAAAAATCTGGATTGCCAAGCTTACCTTACGAGCTTTAATACAATGTCAAGATTGGTTCCGTATCTGGTGACCCCGGAACCCAAAATAATAGCTCGTTTCATTGGGGGTTTAGCCCCAGAAATTAAGGCAAGCGTGAAGGCCTCTTGGCCAGCTACTTTCAGATCTGTAGCTGATATATCTTTGTCCCTCACACTGGACGCGGTCAGACAGAGATCGCTGAGGAACACGGATGCCGAGAAAAGGAAGCGTGAAGGTGACAATTCACGACGGTCAGATAAGAAGCACAGGGGAAACAATGACCACAAGAAGGGGTATGGTTCTAAGAAGGATAGGCATCAATCTAGAGATAAGCCCAAGTGTAAGATTTGTCAGAAGCACCACTTTGGGAGGTGCAGACTTGACTCAAAATCCCAATCTCAGCCGAGGCCTTGTGGGATTTGCAAATCTTCAGAACATAAGACCCTAGAGTGCAAGAAACTGAAGGACGCAACGTGCTACAGTTGCAACGAAAAAGGGCACATTAAGACAAATCGCCCAAAATATGCAAAGAAAGCTGATGAAGGAAAGAAGACCAATGCTAGGGTCTTCAGGATGGATGCAAAGGAAGCTGTGCAGGACGATAATGTGATCACAGGTACCTTCCTTATAAATGATGTCTATGCAAGAGTACTTTTTGATTCAGGAGCTGATAAATCATTTGTAGCTAATAAGTTTTGCAAATTGCTGAATTTACCTGTTAAAACACTAAGTGTGAAATATGAAGTGGAGTTAGCAGATGGCACCTTAGAAACTGCCTCAACCATATTAGATGGATGTTTCATATCCATTAAGAACCACTCTTTTCCTTTGTCCCTACTTCCTTTGAAGTTAGCCGGTTTCGACATAGTGTTGGGTATGGACTGGTTATCTGATAACCAGGCCCAGATTGTCTGCAATAAGAAGCAAGTGGTGATCAAGACTCTATCTGGTGAACCACTTACCATTCAGGGAGATACCCAGTATGGACTGCCTGAGCAAGTGACTATACTCAAGGCCTCTAAGTGTTTGAAGAAGGGTTGTGTCATCTACATGGCACAAGTGACTATTGATGAGCCGAAGCCTAAGATTGAAGACATCCCTGTCATTTCTGAATACCCTGAAGTTTTTCCTGAAGAACTACCTGGTTTACCACCAGGTAGGCAAGTGGAATTCAGAATTGACATCATCCCTGGAGCAGCACCAGTTGCTAGAGCACCTTATAGGTTGGCACCTACAGAGATGAAGGAATTGAGGACACAACTAGATGAATTGCTAGCCAAGGGTTTCATTAGACCTAGTTCGTCTCCTTGGGGAGCACCAATCTTATTTGTCAAGAAAAGGGATGGATCAATGCGTCTGTGCATCGATTACCGTGAGCTTAATAAGGTCACTATCAAGAATAGGTACCCGTTGCCCAGGATCGACGATCTGTTCGATCAGCTTCAAGGGGCAAATTACTTCTCCAAGATTGACTTAAGATCAGGCTATCACCAACTGAAGGTTAGAGATGAAGACGTACACAAGACTGCATTTAGGACTCGTTATGGTCATTACGAGTTCCTAGTGATGCCTTTTGGGCTCACTAATGCACCAGCGGCTTTCATGGATCTCATGAACCGTGTCTGCAAACCCTACTTGGACAATTTTTTTATCGTCTTCATTGACGACATTCTGATTTATTCAAAGAATCATGCCGACCATGAGAAACATCTTCGATGTATTCTTTCACTACTTCAGCAGGAGAACCTCTACGCCAAATTCTCTAAGTGTGAATTTTGGCTTCGTGAAGTCCAATTTCTTGGACACGTGGTTAGTGAACGCGGAATCCAAGTAGATCCCGCTGAGGTTGAAGCTGTTATGAATTGGCAAGAGCCGAAGACGCCCACAGAAATTCACAGTTTCTTGGGACTGGCAGGATACTACAGGCGTTTCATTGAAATTTTTTCAAGGATTGTTGCACCCCTAACTTCCTTGACTAGGAAGGATATTAAGTTCAACTGGGGACCCAAGAAACAAGAATCCTTTGATATCCTTAAGCAGAAGCTAAGCAATGCTCCTGTACTGACATTGCCTGAAGGTACCGAAGAATTTGTAGTTTACTGCGACGCATCACACACTGGCATGGGGTGTGTGCTTATGCAGAAAGGCAAGGTTATTGCCTATGCTTCACGTCAGTTAAAGGTGCATGAAAAGAATTACACCACCCATGACTTGGAGTTGGGTGCCGTTGTATTTGCACTGAAGCTATGGAGGCACTATTTATATGGTATCAAGTGTGTGATCTATTCTGATCACCAGAGCCTCCAGCACATGTTTAATCAGAAAGACCTAAACATGAGGCAACGACGTTGGATGGAAACTTTGAATGATTATGACTGTGAGATAAGATACCATCCCGGCAAGGCGAATGTAGTCGCCGACGCCTTAAGTCGAAAGGAAAGAGTGAAGCCTATAAGAATCAATGCCAAGAGCATTGAGATAAAGAATGGTTTGAATGAAAGGTTGTTAGCTGCACAGAAGGAAGCTGTGTTGGAAGCTAACTATCCTAACGAAAAGCTAGGAGTAACTGAAGAACAGTTATCCTATGGCAAGGACGGAATCCTGAGATTGAATGGACGAATATGGGTTCCAGTTTATGGAGGACTTCGCGATGTTATCCTCCAGGAAGCCCACAGTTCTAAATACTCCGTTCATCCTGGAGCTGATAAGATGTACCAGGATCTAAAGGCAAACTATTGGTGGATAGGCTTGAAGAAGTCTGTAGCTGCCTATGTAGCTAAATGTTTGACGTGTGCGCAAGTCAAAGCCGAACATCAGAAGCCGTCAGGTTTGCTACAACAGCCTGAACTTCCCATGTGGAAGTGGGAAATGGTGACAATGGATTTTATCACCAAGTTGCCAAAGACAAGGAAAGGAAATGATACTATATGGGTGATCGTAGACAGACTGACTAAATCAACACATTTCCTACCCATTAAGGAGACCTATAGCTCCGACATGTTAGCCTAATTGTACGTGGATAAGATTGTATCTCTACATGGCGTACCAGTGTCTATTATCTCCAACAGAGATACTAGATACACATCACATTTTTGGAAAAGTTTCCAACAATCTTTGGGCACGCGCTTGAATTTCAGTACGGCTTACCATCCTCAGACGGATGGGCAGAGTGAGCGTACAATCCAAACTTGGGAAGATATGCTTCGAGCATGCGTGATTGACTTAGGTGGTAGTTGGGATAACCACCTGCCATTGATCGAGTTCTCGTATAACAATAGCTACCATACCAGCATTAAGGTTGCGCCTTTCGAGGCCTTATACGGCAGAAAGTGCAGAACGCCCGTTTGTTGGGCGGAAGTTGGAGATGTCCAACTAACAGGACCAGAAATAGTCTTTGAAACGACGGACAAGATTGTCCAGATTCGTGATCGCCTGAAAGCTGCCAGAGATAGGCAGAAAAGCTACGCAGATTTAAAGCGTAAACCTCAAAAATTCGAGGTAGGTGATAAAGTTCTACTCAAAGTATCACCCTGGAAGGGAGTGATGCGATTCGGTAAGAAAGGTAAGTTACGCCCGAGATACATAGGACCATTCGAGGTCATCGAATGTGTCGGATCAGTTGCTTATAAGTTAATATTACCTGAAGAGCTCAGTGGTATTCATAATGTATTCCACATCTGCAATCTGAAGAAGTGTTTCGCTGATGAATCACTAGTCATACCACATACAGATGTGCACATAGAAGAGAGCTTAAAGTTTGTTGAAAAACATGTGTCGATCGAGGATCGACAGGCTAAGAAGCTTCGAAGGAAGCATGTGCCAATAGTAAAGGTTAAATGGGATGCCCGTAGAGGTCCCGAGTACACGTGGGAGGTAGAGTCCACAATGAAAGAAAAGTACCCTCATTTGTTTCAGTAAATCTCGAGGTCAAGATTTCTTTTAAGGGGGTGAGGATGTAACACCTCGAAAAATTCATGTCCTATAATGTATTGACACGTGTCATAAGCTTGAACGTGTGAAAGAATACTCTAGAGGGACTAAAGTTGACAAACATGGAAAGTATGTGAATGTAAGGGTTCAAAATGTCAACAATGGATAAATATACTTTACAATAACCCTACATGATGCTTATACCCTTAAACGAATGAATCATGGATCATACGAAGCTAATTGTGAAAGAAAGTGAGAGATTACAAACTATATGGGTTAAATGTGTCAACATGTTTAAGGTATACCTCTGAGTGACCTTTTAGCAAACCCAAAGCTTTGTAACGATTAAATATGCTCACTAGAATGCACGAAAAAAATTTCACCAAGTTTCGTTATAGTATGAGAAAGTTATGATAAAATTCGCACACGAGGGGTTAAAAGCGTCAACGTTGAAAATTATGACTTTTCGGGTAAACATAAAGTGACCAAGGACTTAACAAAGTGGGTATAAGTCTTGAAGCCCTTATAAGTAAATGTGAAGGGCTCATAATGCAAGAAATAAGGTTGGATAACCTTTCGAAGGACCAAGAGCCAAGATGCAACAACTAGAAAAGTTTTTACCTGACAGTAGGCTTCAGGCGGGCCGCGTAAGTCTTAACAGAAACTTACGCGGGCCGCGTGCGATCCCCAGATACAGAAAATACAGGCAGCAGCCTGTTCAGCCTTATAACCGACTTTAGGATATATTTTCCACTCCATGGGCGACCCCTACATGCTTTTTAGACCTTAGGGACACTTGTGGATGATCCATGATCAGTTGTAGCACTTGTTGTCATGATCTAATGAGATCAAAAGCACTATAAAAGGCCCTCATGTTGCAACAATTTGATCATACCTTCCATCTGCATTTGTGGAGCTTCCTGGAGCATAAGAGCAGACCCAAGTCATCCCTAGTCGTGCATTAGACTTTGGTAAGTACCCTTGACCTTCCTTAATTGAGTTTTACTTAGTTATTAGCTTAAAAGTCAAACCGTCGTAATTAACGTTTGACTTAGCGATTAATCATTAATGGTCCAGTGATTAGTCGAATTGAAGGTAGTTATAAGTTGGTAATTATGTGGGCAATAAACCCTTAAAAGGGCACCCTCTGATTCCCACTCTAACTAGATCAAATGTCGGGTCAAAGTTTGTATTAAAAAGTCAACAGAACTATAATTTTCGAATTAACGCATAATTAGCAATGTAGAAGGCATGTAACCTATTTTATCACTCATATAACTTGGTAATAAGTATAAGAACTGGTCAAAGCTTGTTTGATCCGACAATTTTCTGTTTAGAACCGGTTCGGAACCGAAAGTCGCAAAACTTTGACTTTTGCTTTGACTTCAGTTCTGACCCGATTTAGATAGGTTTGGAAATGACTTAGAGCTTCCTTAGGACCAGGTTACATGTGGGTGTAACCCTCTGTGGTTGGTTCATTGGTTACCCCATTCGTTTACACGTTTCCGTTAATTGCCTAATGTTGACCAATATGCCCTTTTGACCATAAAACGAGAATTTTGGATATGTGAAAGGATAATAATCTTTTTTACTGATTTATAAACATGTCTCTAAATTTTCACATCAGTTGGAGGTCTAGATTAGGAGTTATGCTCATTAGCGTAATTAGAACGCCTTTTAGTAATTAAACGGCGTCATTAGCATAAAGCCTATCTAAACCCAATTTTTGACACCAAACCTTTTACTCAATGATGTAATATAATATTTTGGGATTTTTAAAGATTTTTAATTATTTTTAACCTGCTCATAACCTAAGGTTATAGCGTTGATTCGGTAAATACCGATTATACCCTTTTTGGTTATAAAATGAGTTCTACATAGTATTTTGATGCCAATCCAATTGCTACTGATTTTATATAATAAATGAAGTATTTTGAACTTTATAACCTGATCAGAAAACTCAGATTTCCTGTATAACCCGGAAATCGCTTAAAATGGCTTTTTAAGCGTATTAAACACATAGTTTATGTTTAAAACCATTTTTGTCATATAAGAATTATCACAACTGATATGACCTATTAAAATAAGTTATTTTACTGATGTATTCGGACCCGAATCTCAGAATTTCATTTAACCTCTTTTATAACCTTTAAAATGACCAAAATACCCCTACGGGGCTAAAATTGAGATTAAACTCGTTTTGGGCATAACGGAAGATATCCTACTGATATCACAACCTATTTAAGGCATATTAACTTAGGGAACCTGTAAATGACTATCGTGGTTACCCGTTACGCTTATGGCGCGTTCGGTTCGGTTGATGTAACTAGTTTGCATAAATTAGCCGAAGCGGGTCAAACCTTATCGTTTTATCTCAAAAACCTGAAGGTGTTTAGCTTACCCATATTATACAAGTCTTCAAACTTGTTGGGTCTAAAAGGCATTCTATTCCGGTCTTCTCTTAATCGTGCGTTCGAACTGTATCTTTGTTAAAACTAACCGGTCTAAGTTTAGGCTTAATTAAAGACCCGTTAGGATTCTAATAGGTTATTATAAACCTTCGTTCCAGAATAGGAGACCCGGTAAAAGCTACACGCACTTGCTTATTGTGATTATTACTTTGCAAAGGTAAATACTTTTGACTTATTTTCCCTATATGGGCTTGGGGTATGGTATATAAAATACCGCTTGGTCGGACATTGAATCTTTAATCGAATAGTGGTTAAATCATTAATATGCTCCGTTTTCAAATGTTTTGTTTGCTTAAAGCCTTTGGGGGATTAATGACCATGTCCCGGATATCCTTGGCATCATTTTACGAAATGGCCTCGACCTAAGCACGGGGTGTAGGCGTACACCCGTCAGTGCCAAAATAATTAATGTGGTGTGTCTATTGATCTTTAACCCGGTCTACGGATCAGGCTACTGAACGCATAAGGAACATGTAATTCTTTTACAAGATTATATATAAATAATTATCCCAAGTTATAAAGAGTTTGTGCCACGTGCATTCAAATCAATTTTTAATCATTTTCAATATGTGTCGGTTGAATGTATTTACCAGTGTAAACTGACGTATTTTCCCAAAAAGATTAAGTGCAGGTACTACGCGAACTAGGCTGGCATTCTCCTAGCGTCCACAATAAGTCTCGCAAGCTTGGATGTCAAAACTGTTGAACAATGTTTCCTATTTATTTTTTATCCACCTGTGGATTACTTTCAACTGTTTGTGATACTTGATATTACAATTTATTAAAGTTGAAATATATCTATCTTTTGCTTCCGCTGTGCATTTAAATATTGTGTTGTTTGACTGTAACGTTACCAACCACGTCACGATACTCCCCACCGGGCCCACCGGTAATACGTGGAAATATCGGGGTGTGACAGTTCAGCTGCTGGATGTCTTTTAGGGACCTGGGAGATCGCATTTCGGCCACAGCTTGAGTCTTTTCCGGGTTAGCTTTGATTCCGCCCTTAGTGACCACTACCCCCAAGAATTTCCCTTCTTCTACCCCAAAACAACACTTCCCGGGGTTTAGCTTCATATTCACATCTTGCATGGTGCGGAGGGTTTCGGTTATATCATCTATCATGGCCATCTTGGTTAGGCTTTTGATAACGATGTCATCGATGTATACCTCCAAGTTCCTTCTCCGTTGTTCCCTGAAGAGGGCATTCATGAATCTCTGATATGTGGCACCTGCGTTCTTGAGTCCGAAGGGCATTTTGGTATAGCAAAACGTCCCTTCGTCTGTGATGAAGGCGGTCTTTTCCTCATCTTCTATTGACATTTGAATCTGATGGTATCCTTTGTAGGCATCCAAGAAGCACTTCAGGGGATACTGGGATAAAGAGTCCACTTGAACGTCTATCTCCGGGAGAGGGTAGCAGTCCTTGGGACATGCTTTGTTCAAATCTTGAAAGTCAATGCACATCCTCCATCCTCCATCCTTCTTCTGGACCATAACCGGTTTAGTAACCCAGGACGGGTACTTCACCTCCCTTACTATTCCGGCTCTAAGCAGCTTCCTGGTTTCTTCACAGGCGGCCCTCCTCTTACTGGGACCCATGCTTCGTTTTTTCTGCTTTACTGGTTTTGCCCAGGTGTATGTGTTGAGCCGATGTTCGATTAGGCTTCTTGGGATTCCTGTCATATCCCCATGTTGAAATGCAAACACATCTACGTTGAGAAGGAGCAATTCCTTGAGAGCACATGTGACTTCCTACTTTAACCATCTGTTCCGGGAACCTGTCACAAAGGACCCATTCCTCGACCCCCTCCTTCTGGGGCTTCTCGGATGCTTCCTCTTCAGACACGGAGGAAACTACTTCGTATGCAGACTTTAACCAAGCCAAGCCCTTTGGCATCTGGAACACTAAGGCTCCGTGTGGGGTGGATGCCTGTGCTTGCAGATCCCCAATTCCAGGTCTTCCAAGGATTGCGTTGTACTTTGAGGGTGCTCGGACCACTGTGAAAGTTAGGTTTATAGTTCGAACGCGGTCTCCTACCCCAACTGTGAACGGGAGTCTGATATTTCCCAGGGGGTGTGACACACTGTTGTTGAATCCTACTAGAGGGATGGAGTCCTCCTCGAGACTGTCTCTTACATCCCTGTCGAACCTGAGGAAACAGTGCTCGTATATAACTTCTACCCCAGATCCCCCGTCCACGTGTATTCGGGCCACCTTGTGGCCATCTATTATGGCTTAGATGTTTAGTGGGAGTCGCTGCACCTCATTTTCCTCTAGGTGTGGCATTAGGATGGGAGCTTTCATGCAGTTCGGGGAGCCCAGGATTCTGGCCTTTACACTTCTGGTGGTATCAAATTCATTCCTTCTTCTAATCATATCCACATCTGCCCTCCCAGGCTCCCTTGCATCTTTCCCTTTGTGATCCCCCCTCCTTCCTTGATTTCCTTAACCAAATGGGCCGGTTTTCCCGTTTTTACCGCTGCCTCTTTTTCCCTCTTTAGGTACATGCAATCATCAGTTTTATGGCCAACCCCTTTGTGAAAGTCACAATACTCGTTTGGTTGTGCCTTTGGCCCAGCCTTTATGGGTGGTGGCCTTGGGAAGAGTCTCTTCACCCTCTCAGTAGCCAATATTTCACTTGGGGTCTTGGTGAGAGGGGTGAAGTTGTCAGAGTAGGGGGATGGGCCTCTCCCCCGGGGTCTATATGGGGAATACGAGGGCCTTGCCCTATCATGCAACATTCTATCAAAAGCAGGTTTTCTGGAATAAGGTGTACCTTTATCGAGAGGTTTTGCGGCCGAGGTGACCCTTCGGGGCAAGGTATCTGTCTCCTTAGCCTTGCTGACTGTGTCTTTGCCTCTGACAAAGGCTCTGACCCTGTCCATGAGATTGTCAAATGAGTGGGGGAACTCTTACCCCAGTTTCTCGCATAGTTGTGCATGTTTTAGTCCATTTATGAAGCTGCTGATCTTCATGACCTCCGGGACATCCTTTATGTTCATGCTTTCCTTGACAAACCTCTCCATGTATTGGTCTATCCGCTCGTTGTCCCTTTGCCTTATGTGCAAAATTTCGTTTGGGTTCTTGACCACCTTTCTTTGTTGACCAAAGTTTCTCAGGAACTTTTCACTTAGTTCCTCGTAGCTATCAATCCCCCCAGGAGGGAGGCTGTCGAACCAGAGCCGGGCCCCCTCCGTCAAGGTCTGTACAAACATATGGCACCAAACTGGCATGGGCTACTGCCCCAGTTGTCCCGCACCCCTGAAAGCATGGAAATGATCTTCAGGGTCTCTCGTCCCATCATACCGGTCAAAGTTTGGGGGTAGCTTCGTCTTAGGGGGCATCGGTGCTTCTGCAATCCTCTGGGTGAATTTTGAGACTTCGGCTAAGTCCCGTGGGAGGTAGGGTTGATCCAGGCCATCATTGCTTAGATTCTCCTTTTCCTTTTCTTTTCCTTTTAGTTTCTTTCTAGTGATGAGATCCTCCCTGTCTTCCGAGGACATCTGTCTAAGGGCTGTCATGAACATTTCCAGGGGGTCACTCCCACTGCCCTTGTTTTGAGGGTCTACCCCGTCTTGATTAGAGGGTGTATCGAACGATAATCTGGCCCTGATGCTGTCAAGTTTTTCTTGTCTTTCTAGGTCTTTGAGACACTTTTTTAGTTTCTCTTTATGCATGGCAACGAAATCCGGAGTGATGGTCTCTTCCTTTTCCAGAATTTCCACTTGATTCTCATTTTCTTCTTCAAGAGTTATATCTTCCATGTGACCTTATCGCGGTCGTTTTGTGCTGTCTGGACGGTGAGTGAGCTGGGTGGAGTAGTCATGTTGTTTCTTTGTCAAAACGGGTTATCTTAACGTCGGAATTTCAGAGTGGAAACACCAGCTGGACCGATGTCCCACGGATGGCGCCAATGTCGAATACCTAAATCCCGGAAAACGTTCAATAGATCTCCGCTGACGTCAAGATATCCCGATTCTTGTAGCTACAAAAAAGTAAACCGTTAGCTTCGTCACGGAGGGCCCCGGGATGGGGATCCGTGACCAAGCTCCGGCGTGAGAGTAAGTAAACTTGCCGGAGAGATGGAAGAGTCTATTCCGATGAGTGTGATCACCGGAATATTTCCTCAAAGGTGTGAATCCAATAAATGTGTGTGTATAATTAATATGTGAGAATACTGGTCGGAATCAATAAGAGGAGAGTAAATGAGAGAGTATTAAATGTGATACCTCCGATCTGCCTTATGGTTATCCCTTTGACTCTTATATAACCCCCAGCCCTTATCCCACATGTGAGATATTTTATCAAGATGATCCAATGGATTCCGCGGGCTTTCGAGGGGTTCAGACATGTGTCTGACCCCTAACGGTAAGATGACAACCTTATTTAATGTTCTGGCCGGAGAAGTACAGTTGCCAGCCGAGATCCTCTTCTTATCAAGCATTAAATGAGACCTGCTTCTTCTTATCATGGTTTCCCGCTCATTTCTAACGAAGGGAACCTTAAGGGGCAAGGCAGCTTGTTATTTGGGCTTGTACGGAGTTGGGCCCGCATGAAGGTAGCCCAAAGCAGGTAAAATGGGATTTCCCATTGGCCTATCGTCACATTGTAACAATGAGAGTTGTTCTAAACCTCTAGTCTTTTTTTTACTTGTGATTTGAGTTGGAACACACTTTCCTTTTATTTCAAATTTTAAATGAAAACCACTTTTATTTAAATATTTTACCAAATTCTCATGTTAAGATTTTGTATTCTTATTATAGAATCTGTATGTGTTATTTTATAAAGGGAAAATGTCACATAATAGTAATCAAGTTTTAAAAATATTGTAATTAGGTCACTCGTATCATTTTTATCCCAATTAGATAACTTAACATTCAAATCGTGCCATGTCTTTTTTTCCATGTGTTAAGAAAAAAAATTAAGCATAAGATGCTAGGGTCAGATTATTTTAATATTTGAAATTATATTTATTAAAAATAAAAACACTTTAATTACATTAAAAATTTAAATAAACAAGTTGCAATCTACGTACGTTAGCATCAAATAAAAGGGAAAAAAGAAACAAAAATCTACATCACCACGGTTACCTATGAATTATGAAATTGATGAAAAAACCCTTAATTTTATTGAAAAATGAATATTGAGTGACCTGATTGGAACACTTTTGAAACTTGAATGACCTAATTGGAACACTTTTAAAATTTGGTACACCATACTGCATCAACTCTTAGACGCTTAGAATCCTGAAAATTATAGCAACCTAACCAAGAGCTAATCTATAAAACTGAAACTCGTAATATACCCAATAATCAACTCATGAAGTCATCTAGGTTTAAAAGCCTACTAACTTTGATGATTACATATCCTCACTTTGAAATGGATATTGGAAAGTTTAGTGATCCTACTCTTCTAATTAAGCCATTAACGTTAATTAATCTTCTAAATGGAATAAAATTGTTTTCTAGTAAAACTGATTTTATGTGTTCGAATAACGTTTGGGATTTGGTGGAATTACCTAAGAGTGTTCTTAACCAAACTGAATCCTAATGCAAACGTTAAGACACTAAGAAGCACGATTGATTGACAAAGGTTATACTCAGGAAGAGATAAATAACCAATCTTTATTATCTATCTTACAAAAGATTTCTTTGAGGATCATCATTTTTTAGTAGCTTATGATAGTTTAAAGCTACATTAGATGAACATCAAAACAACTTTACCTAACAACTGACTTACTTATTTACATGTTCATTAAACAACCTGTAAGTTCTAAACTGAAGGTCAAAGAACACTTTGTCTGTAAGTCAATAAAATCCATGTATGAGTTAATGCAAACATCAAAATGCGAAATCTTAATGCAATTGTTTTCATCAAGAACAAAGTGAACTAATGTACCTACCTCAAGATGAGTGGGAGCAACTAAAACAAACTTGTCCTTATATAATACTTTGATATAATAGATCTCAGAGATATCTCTTACTTGATAGATATCATAACATACTGAGATAGACCTAATGGAACATTAGTTTCGTTCCATAAGTTTAACCTTCAATGGGTCCTTACATATGTAACAAACAATATTGATCTCCTTTAGAGTATAATTGGATCAATGAGATTATTTCCTTGTACTTCATTAATTAGAAGTCTTATGTAGGTTCAAGTCTATACTCGTTTAAAGCATTACAAAGTCACCAATAGCATTCTAGCCATAGTTGTCAAAGGCACAAGGCGCACTCAAGGTGCAAAGGGTGAGCTTGGGCTTCAATGCAAGGGGCTTAAAAAGCGAGGGTTATTTTAGGCGAGTCGTTTAGTATAAAATACAGTTTTTTAGGGATTTTAGACAGGTTTTAGGTTTCTTTATGGTTAGTTCAAGTTGTTTTAGGTTGTTTCCAGGTTTGTTCAGGGTTCTTATAATTGTTTCAAACATGTTCAAACAAGGTTAGTTGGGCCTGAAAAGTGGGCCTAGGCGCACGCTTGGGTGAGCCTTGAAAACAGAGATTCTAGCAATGGAATACAATCTCAGTTTGTGTGGCTTCTCGTTTTTGGGGTCGGTCTCGTCTAGATTTACACCGATGGACAAAAGTCTTAGAATTTTATTAAGAAATGGAACATTCAAATACATTGAAAGTATAAATAAGAAAAGAATAACAACTAACAACCTTTATGTACATGCATTACATATAAAGAGATCCATCTTTCTGGTGACTGTCGTAAGGGTCATGCAAAAAACTAATTAAACTAAGTAGATAGCATGAGTAGGGTATCGTATCCACAATAAATTTGTGGTCAGTGTAGAGATTTTTAACTAAAACTAAACTTATCTACTTTTGGGGTTTGATTAGTTGATTTCAAAAACACGAAAACTGATTAATAAAGTTGTGA
The DNA here is from genome assembly GCA_030545235.1 of Helianthus tuberosus. Classification (NCBI taxonomy): domain Eukaryota; kingdom Viridiplantae; phylum Streptophyta; class Magnoliopsida; order Asterales; family Asteraceae; genus Helianthus; species Helianthus tuberosus. The sequence goes on from JARYGA010060206.1 coordinate 977,107, forward strand.
TCAAGATGAGAAAAAGTAACCTCCACCCGGAATCCCGATTGCCTGTTTTAACATGAAAACCCGTTTACAGATTCATAAGACCACATAGACATGGCCTTGGAATTAATGATTTTGATTAATTATTAGAGATAGCTTTTAAGACTCACCATACAACCTAATAACTTCCCAGAGGACCCCGGTTCGAATCCTGGCAGGCACACCCTCCAGGCTTTCGCTTCCGGGTGGGTAGTAACCGCCAGGCAGCTATGGGGCTAAGCTAGCTTGTGGAGTGGGATCACTCCAGCGGTTGGGAGGACCGTGCCGTGCAATATCCCCCCCCCCCCAACCTAATAACCCGTTTTACTATATCAATTACCCACCAATTTACCAACCCGCTAGCAATGCAAAGAAATTGCCAATACGCTTGATAAACGACAAACAATTCAAATATAACAAACGTTTCACAAAATCAACACAAGTGGTCAAGATTTACCAGTTAAAAAGAATCTGAAAAAAAACAAAGTGTTGTACAAAACAAAACAATTATTCATCCGGGCGGAAGCCACAAAAAGATTAGTCACACATGCTCGTCATCTTGTTGCCTTGATTTTTGTGCTCCGCCATAAACAAGATGCAAGAAAAACTCATTTGTTTCGTGCTTTAGTCTCTTTTTGCGATCCAAGAAAGTTGCATTCCCCCACAAATTGCCGTCAAAACAATTATATATATATCCCCTCTAAAACTTGCGAGCCAAGCCTCTGTAACAACACCCCCCCCCCCTATAATTCAGCTGTCACATCTTTTCTTTTAATTCTCTACAATTCACCAACTTCTGTTGTTGGCATAAAGTTGCCCTCATGATTCAGCCTGATTTAATTATTCCTTCATATCAATCCAATCCAATTACTTTCGATAAAGAAATCATTAGATCTTTCGCTGGGAGACTCACGTTAGTAAAGTCGGTATTGGGAGCATTACCAAATTACTTCTTGTCTTTGTATAAAGCTCCAAAGAAAGTGGTAAAAATACTAGAAGGAATTAGAAGACGGTTCCTATGGGGAGGGTGTGGAGGAATAAATAAAATCCGTTGGGTAAAATGGGAAAAGATTGTGTCGGCAAAGAAAATGGGTGGGTTGGGAGTTGGCGGCATTAAAGAGATGAATATGGCTCTTTTAATGAAGTGGAGATGGAGATTCAAAGAAAAACCAGATCAGCTTTGGGCCAGAGTCATAGCATCAGTTCACCAAAACAGAAGGGTTGCCAACAGTATTCCGATAAAGAAATCATTAGCTGGGGTATGGAAAGCAATCGTGGGAGTTGAAGAAGAATTCAGGAAAGTAGGAATGGAGGTGAACATGGCTCTCAGATATAGTGTTGGTACCGGAGAGAAAACGTTATTTTGGATGGATACATGGGCTACAGGTCGTCCGCTAAAGGAGGAGTTTCCACGTATGTTTTGTTTGGCAAAAAGTAAGATGAACAAGGTTAGACAAAATTATATAAGTAATCAGAATGGGATTCTTTGGGATTGGAAGTGGAGTAGGCTTCCAAACTGTACCGAAGAGAAAAATGAATGGGAAGAACTAAGAACTTTAATTTTAAAACAATCGCTGAGTGATAATGAAGACAATTGGAGATGGAAGGAGAATAAAGAAAGAGGATTCGCTGTAAGAGAGGTTAGGAAGGATTTGTCTGGTACAATTGACATAAACACGGTTCCAGGTGACTTTGAATGGAGCAGAATTGCAACAGCAAAAGTGAACTTATTTTTTTGGAGGGCAGTGGAAGGAAAGATTCCGACGTTGACTGCGCTAAGAAGAAGGGGTTTACAGTTGGGATCGGACTTGTGTATGGTTTGCGGTTCAGAACCTGAATCGGTTGACCACATTATTATACGTTGCCCGGTTGCAAAAGAGGTGTGGCTGCAAATCTGGCTGTGGACTGAAGTACCATTTCGAGATCAACAGGAGAGTATGAAAGCAAGATTTCAAGGTAAAAATGATTGGCCCAAAAGAAAGGTTAAAATAATATATGTCATCCACCTTTTAACGGCATTGTATCTATGGAGAAATAGAAATAACAAAGTGTTCAACAACAAAGTCACGAACCAAACAAGATAGTGGAAGAGATCAAAGAAGAGTCTTTCGATTGGATGAGGACTAGAGCAAAGTGTATGGAGCTAACTTGGAACGAGTGGAAGAATTTCACGTTTATGGAATAATTAGTCTCACTAGATTGATTTTTAACTTTGTCGATCCTTGATGTATTTTTTCAGAAAATTCTGGATTGTATACTTGACTATGAAAAGGTGCGTCATATAGCATCTTGCTATGTGTCATTTTTCCTTTTTGGTTTTGAATAAATTGGTTTGTTGTTGTTCAAAAAAAAATCCAAACCCAACCCATTGCTTGTTTCATTTTCCTTGTTGTTGGGCTCTTGATCACTAGGCCCAATCTCACAATTGCTTTTCAATATCTCTTTTCCTTTTGTTCCCACAGACTTGCTACTTGCTGAAAAAAATCAAGGCAAATTGGATTTAAATAATCTCAACTTGCTCAATTTGGCCGATAATAATCCCAACTCAGTTATTGGCCGATAATAATCCAAACCGGTCCACTTTTGGCCGATAATAGTCCGCCGTTAAAAATAGCTTAACGGAGTTAAGCTTTTTTTCAAATTACAAACCGATGTTTTAACGAAGAAAATTAATTGAGTTGTGGCTAAAGGACATAACGTGCAAGATTTTAAGACATTAAATACAAAACTTATCAATTTTAAAGACAAAAGACACCGCCTGCAATTTGGTATAAACATAAAGGACAAAACTTGTACTTTACTCTTTAATTTAATAATCATTTAAGTTCATTTTCTTTTGTAACCCACCAAATACAAAACCGAATCAATGTATCATCTTTTATGTTAACACTTATGCACCGATCATAATCCTCACATTTATCTTTTTTCGTCCCGAAAAAATTATATGCAATGGAATCACAATCAGAATCAATGGCGTAAGTAGATAGCGTAAGTATGTTATCGTATCCACAGAGAATTTGTGGTTAGTGTTTAACTAGATTACCTAATTAATTAGCTACTAATCTTAATTTGGGGGGTTTTGATTGATTTGAGGGAAAACTTTAAACTAATTAAGAGAAAAGATATAAGATTTATGAAACGTAAGCTCCTCCAAACTTCAGGTTCTAGGTTTCACAAAACTCAATTTACTCAGTTAATTAGCCACCACATAGACATGATGCTGGAAAGTTGGTTAATTTAACATGGTAATTAAAAATAGGTCTTTGTCATCAAATCTTTCATAATTCGATTAACCCTATTTACTAGTGTGAGTCATCCTACTCTATGTCACCCAACAAGCTACTAGGTTTTGTCATCAACCGAACAAGTTGTAAAGCAAGAACTCAAAACACATGCAAATAGTTTAAAGAAACCAACACATCAATGTATTCATACAACTTTGTCAAGGTCAAAAACACATCCAAACATGAGTATAAACTGAGAAAGGTAAAAAAACTAACACTGTGTTCCCGAGTTAAATTAAAGAGAGAAAAGAAAGGATTCTTTCATTTTCTTTTCTTTTCTCTCCAGTTCTTTCCAAATTGGAAAGATTAATTTTAGACAAAAAATCTCTCATTTTCTCTTCTTTTCTCTCCTTTAATGAAACTCTGGAACACAACTAAAAATTATTTCCTTCCAAATCTTTTCTTTTCTCTCATTTAATGAAACTTGGGAACATAGCGTAAGTGAACCGCCCGCCTGGAGAAAGCCGAACAGAACCTAGCCTTGCATCCTGTGTGTCAAAAATCCCCAAAAGTTGTTGCCTTGCGTCCCTCTGTCTTACGTCCCCCTTCTTTTAAAATTCAGTCGTCCAAAAGATATTCTCCTTTTTTATCTCTAGAAAAGTTGCGTCGAACTCTTGCATACATTACCTAAAAAATGTGCCCTACAAGATTCATGCTTAGTGGTGCACAAATCAGGTTTTCTGAATACCCGGTCCCGGGTATGGAACCGGGTTCGGGTACGATCGGGTTCTACAAAATCGGGTATTGACAATACCCGGGTCGGGTCCGGGTCCGGGTTTTATTTAAAAAATGTGTACCCTATATACCCGGGTTCGGGTCGGGTTTTCTAATACCCGAGTATTATAATACCCTATTTTCGGGTTCGGGTATGGATCGGGTTGGGTTCGGGTATGCTTCGGGTATTCATTTTTTTTGGATAAATCATAGAAATATAAAATGCAAAACCTTTTTATTTCATAAAACATAGAAATACATGACACCTAAATAATCATTGAACCGGATCGAATAAGATAAGATGATGAACATAGATAGCTTCGAATAACTTGATCGTCTTTATTTATTGTTCGTCATCAAAGACCCCTTTTTATAGGGTATAGAGATACAATGTAAACCAAACAAATGATCATAATACACTTTCTAACGGCTATATAGCCGTTACCAAGGTACAAAACTCAAAAAAACACAAAAAAAACGAAAAAACCTGAACAAGGTATTGGGAAACCCGGACCGGGTATTGAAAAAACCCGGTTCCGGGTTCGGGTTGAAACCGGGTACTCGTAAAACCCGGGTTGAAAAAGGGTATAAAAAAACCCAGTTACGGGTTCGGTTTTTATAGCAGAAATGCATACCCAACCCCTACCCTATGGGTAGGTTCGGGTTCGGGTTCGGGTATAAAAAAACCCGGGTTTTATAATACCCGGTTTCGGGTTTTATTTTCGGGTCCGGGTTCGGGTTCGGTTTTTTGTGCACCAGTATTCATGCTCTCACACCTCCAAGAGTTACGTCTCCCTTCCTTGGCCCAATTCAATTATCTCCATGAAGCCCATGTGCCATCTCAATTTATTGATTGTCATGGCCTTTCAACAAATCAGATTATATCAATTTAGCCCAATAACCATTCCATGGCACAATTAAGTGAAACACCGAGCTCATCCCTACCCCTGAAACTAAAAAAAAGAAATCATTAAAAGTTGATGAAAATCAACAAAAAAAGTTGTATGATGCAGTTGTTGTACGTACGGTACTCGTGATCAGGGATGAACAAATGGTACCGAGTAGCAGTACCGAATTTCTCAAACAAAAAGATTTTCAAAATCAATTTGATACCGACTTTTGGCGTTTTATGTACTAGGCTGGTGCCGGTTTTTACCTTTATGTATCGATAACTGTACCGGTATTTTCGAAGCTTATCCAACTTAAAAAGTAAAGAAAATAATAAAAGTACTAAAAAACTATATATATTATTATAATATGTAAAACACTATTCATTAGCTTCTATTTTTAATATATATAGTTAAATTTCCGCCTGCGCGTTGCGGCGGGGACCCAATGACTGCAAAACGCGTGTCAGTAACGACAAGCAGATACCGAATATCAAAACATAAATAAAAATGTCGTGAAAAAAATAGTCAATCCGTCCTAAAAAAACGATTTTAAATAACCTAATATATAATAATAGGACCCACATGTCCTACACGTTGGAAATTCGGTTGTTTTCAGTTCGGTTATTACGGTGCTAACACGTTAAAATATGGATGAGCTCGGTACCGGTAACGACACCGAAAGTACCGATCCGAAAAATCATCGAAATTAGGTACCGACACCGAAAATGTTCGGTACAATACGGTATGGTATTTGAATGTAAAAATCAATAAATATAGGTATGGTGCTAGACCGGTGTCGAACCGAAAGTAACGATTCTGAAAATGCCAAAAGGTGGGTACCAGATTGGTACCGAAAATAATTTGGTATAGTAAATTTGGTACCGATACGATACCGGTTTGATTACAGGATTTGATATGATTTGCTCATCAATAATCTAAATATCCAAGTTAATTTTACATGCTACAATTCATTCATTGCGTAAAAAGACAAAAAATAAAGCAAAGGAAATATAGTTTATATAAAACCTCATTCAAACGAAATACAGTTTACTTACTGTGTGTATGAAAAGTAATCTAAACTGTGCAATTACTTGCATTGCTACGTTGCTACAGGATTTGATGAGCTCGGTACCAACCGGTACCGAAAATACCGTTACCGAAATCCCCAAAAGTGGGTACCGGTACCGAATAAACCTGGTACAGTACGGCTTGATACAGTCGGTACTGGTACGGCACCGGTATTTGAGGGTAAAACCCGATGAATACCGATGCCGAACGGATACCGAAAATACACTCAGTTTGATAAATTTGATACCGGTACCCGATACTATTAATTCATTTCTATTTTTGTTATTGTACATTCATTTCTCTTTTTAATATTTATTATTCGTTACACTTTTTAATATATATATAGGAGAATATAATATAATATATAATATAATTGTCCAATGTTAAAAGCTGCATTTGAACAATTACTTAATGAGTATATCTTCAAAACCATGCACTAACAAGACTTTTGTTTTATTTTTCTAAACTCACATTTAATTCATTCATTTGATACAACTTTCCATTAATTACAATAAACACAAGAATTCATTAGTTTAGTTCAATTTCTTTGTAACCCACAAAATACAAAAACCGAATAAACATAGTGTATTTTGTACCAATATCAATGCATTTTTACTATAATTGATATTTAATAACTTGTACCTAAAGTGCATCGATCAAATCCCTACACTTATATTTTTTCATCCCAAAAAAATTCTCTGCAATGGAATCACAATCAGAAACATCGGTTCTCAATATATGCAATTAAATTATAAACAAATCGAAACACCCATTAACCAAGATTGCGGGTATATGATCCACCTAAACCCAACCACTGGTTCCAAGTCCTTATTCTCAATCCATTAAGTTCAAGTAAATTATTCATCTATGGATCTCACGCTCAAAAGACCACAACACTACCTAATCCCGCTTTGAGCTTATGAGATTACCATCTTATATAAAAAAAACTCTTATATATTTCCGGTTAAACTTATGATGGATAATGGATGATGTTATGAGCTTCGACATGCTTTACTTATGATCAGCTCAGCGGACATACCCCACCCGAGTCACCATCCCAGTGGTTAATGCCATAAGTTTCACATATTTATAATTTTTTCTAACTCCACCTAGAGGATATGTACCACCCGAGTCATCATCCCAGTGGCAATACCATAGACTTTGTCAATACACAGCTAGCTCAGATGGATGGATGGAAAGTTTTTTTTTTCTGGGCACCACCTTGTTTCGGATTTATGTTCTTAAAAAGAAATAGATGTGCCATTTAACCGGAATATTCATAAGTTTTTTATTTATAACAGTACCCCTTATACTCTCCAAAGTTTCGGTTTTGCTATAGCTTCTAAGGCGAGAACCCGCAAGAATCCTAATATGTAAGTTTACTATATCGATCATAAGAAACCTTTCAACCGGCTGGGCCTACCCACATATCCTAAGTTACCCGCGTTTTGAACTGTTTCGTTATCTCATATATATATAGTAATTAAAAGCCAACGATCCGATTATACCTATCATCTTCCATTTTATTGCAAAAAATTTACAGGACATTTTCAACTTTTATACATTTTTTTGATTTTTTTATTTTTTTTATAAGACCTAACTAAAACGCTAGTTCCCCCTCCCCACACTTAAAATCTACATTGTCCCCAATATGGAAAAACGACTCAAAAATAAAATAAAAATATATGTACAAAAGACTATAACAGACTCCCCTGTTTAAAGAAGCAATATCCTCCACGACGACCATATAGCATTTCATTCGTGATCGCATTCAACAAATACTCGGGTTGCTTTCTACAAATGATGTTCAAATCATCCCCGTCTATGGACAGTTCTGACTGAATTTTGTAAAATTATCTTAAAGAAAACCCATAAAACCATAATAGACTCAAAGAAATAAAAAAATTAACAAGACTCAAATTACACGACTCAATATACAAAAATCGGAACATATACCTAATCCGTGTATTGTCCGCAATTGCAACTAAAACGTACTGGGACTTCACCAAACATCCCCACACTTGGACAATTGCATCCGTAGAGATTATTAACTTGGTAACCTGCAAGAACACACACGCAAAACAAAAATACACTACTCTACATCCTCGGACTGCCTCCCGAGAGCGCTAAGTTTATGGGTCTTCAGCAGACCAAACCTGTCAAATCATGGTGGACGTGTGGGGTGTTTGTAATCTCTCATCTTCATCAACCTACTCATCCACAACTTTGAAACGCCATCCAGCTTGTTCAATAACCAGCTATTCAACTCACACTTTCCTTCTTCATCCATCTTTTGTAATTTCTTTTCTTTCCTTCTCCTGCTTCTCCTTACTTTCTTCTTCTTCTTGTTCTTCACTGCTACCAACCTGTCAATCATAAAGCAATCTTTCTCTTCCTTAAGTCTCTTCTTTTAAGAAGGTCTACACTTATTAGCCATAGATTTGGTTGAGTTTGAAAATACTTTACAATCAATTTTTGATCCCCAAATCTAAACCTAAGGAGTAGCTAGGAACGGTCTACCCAATATAACAGTTGGTTGGTTATTTTTAACATAGTCAAGTATTAAGAAATCCACAGGATAATAAAACTCACCAACTTTCACAATCACATCCTTTACAATCCCCCGAGGACATGTAGGAGTTTGATTAGCCAACACCACTATGGCTTCAACTTTTTGCAATGGCCCAAAATCATACTGATAATATAAACTCCCCGGTAATATACTTACACATGCTCCAATATCCAACAAAGCCCTATCTAATTTAAAATCACCTATTTGTCTTGAAATAATAGGTGCTCCTAGATCTTGGAGTTTCGGGGGAAGGGTACCCATCAAAACGGCGTTCACATGAACGGTTAAATCAATTTGTTTAGGAAACTTGTGACGTCGTTTTTGGGTACTTAACTCTTCTAAAAATTCAATATGATCAGGACTTTCTTTAATTTTTTCAAGAAACGGTTTATTTACTTTTACATTTTCAAAACTTTCCCAGCTTTCACCCTTAGGTGATTTCCGTTTACTTAAATTTTTGTGTGCAAGTAAAGCCATGGGGAATGGAACCTTTACATTCTCATTATCACTATCAGAAAACGTTTTATTTGAACCATGTTTAGACTTTATAAAACTTCCAATTTCCTGATCACGTTCACTCTCACCCTCAGACTCAGTCACATCATCTACCATACCCTCAACATATTGTGGTGACTAGGTTTCAATAGTAGAAATTTTAGAAAGAGAACGAGTACTTACCTCATCTATGTGGACACTCGTTGTGTCAGAAGATTTGTGGCTTGTATTTTCCTGAAAATCACTAAGAAGCTTATCTTGATTTCTTATGATGATAGCCACTTCTTCAGCTAATCGTCCAACCTGTTGTGACAATGCCTTAACCTCCCTATCTTTGACCTCGTTGCTTTTCTGAATATCCTTTAGGAGCTCCATAATTGTGTCAAATTTTTCATTGATTAAGTTATCATCCAACTCATGCTGACCCATTTGCCTATTCTCTTGAGTCTGCCAGTTGCTTTCATAGTTATCTTGATTTCCTTGATAGCTCGAATGGTTGTAGAATCCCTTCTGATAATTCCATTGATTTCCTTGCTGGTGTTTCTGATTTGATACCTCAAAAGATCTTCCATAACTATTATGTTGAGCAATATTATACCTTTGCTGACCCAAACTGACCCGATTCTGACCTCTTTGAGTAAACTGATGCGGTGGAGGCACAAAATCATTATACTCATCACATCCAAATTGGTCATAATACCCATCCTTTTCATCTACATTATATCTGGCATATTGGTTTTGAGGAGGTGAATGTCTGTTTTGAAAGGTCATTTGTTGTTGCACTGGTTGGTTGTGTTGTGAGAATTCAACATCCTCAAATTCATTAAAGTCGGGCTGATAAGCTTTATCCATGATTCGAATACCTGTACAAGCACAAACAAGACACCCAAGCGTAATATCGAACTAACAATAATAATAATAACAACAACAATAACAATAAAATGTTTTTTTTTTTGTTTTTAGATTTTTTTTTTTTGAAAGCAAGAACAACTAACTAACACTAAGCGCACTAATTCCCCGACAACGACGCCATGTTGATGACTGTCGTAAGGGTCATGCAAACACCTAATTAAACTAACTAGATAGCGTAAGTAGGGTATCGTATCCACCGGGAATTTGTGGTTGGTGTTTAACTAGATTGCCAAATTAATTAGCTACTAATCTTAATTTGGGGGGTTTTGATTGATTTGAGGGAAAACTTTAAACTAATTAAGAGAAAAGATATCAGATTTATAAAACGTATACCTTCTCCAAACTTCAGGTTCTAGGTTTCACAAAACTCAGTTTACTCAGTTAATTTGCCACTACATAGACATGATGCTGGAAAGTTGGTTAATTTAACATGGTAATCAAAAATAGGTCTTTGTCATCAAATCTTTTATAATTCGATTAACCCTATTTACTAGTGTGAGTCAACCTACTCTATATCACCCAACAAGCTAATAGATTTTGTCATCAACCGAACAAGTTGTAAAGCAAGAACTCAAAACACCCCTACCTGAGTCAACACTTAAACAAACAACCTAAGGCCAACTGCTCTATCATCTCGGCACATTATAATGGAGAATCGGATATAAAATAATACAAAGGTTACTAAGGGGCTGTTTGGTAGCCTCTTAATGACCATTCAGATGCTACCTCTTAATGGTTTAAAACCTCTTAATGAATAAGAGGTAAACTTAAGTCTGAACGGTTAAGAGGTAACCTCTGAATGGTAAATCATCATATGTCACATTCTTCTACCTTCTCATTGGTAAAATTCTTAATGGTTCCATTAAGAGGTAGCCTCTTAATGGCCATTCAGAGGCTACCAAACAGCCCCTAACAAATCTAATTCCAAAATCATTCAAGAATAAGGATGAACTCTTGTTTCAATTACTCAAAATCAACATTGTTCGATTACAGTTATGACAAATCAACATGGAGCTTTTGATCCTAGATGTATAATGAACAGAATACGCAAAGAAAATACCCCCGATGACGAATGGATGAAGCAGAACAAGAGACAAACGGTGTTGAACTCTGACAAGTGCAAAGAATTTTCAGAGCGAAAAAGACTGAGTGTTTGAGTGATTCAAAAGGTTCCATCGAGTGTCTTTATATACTAAGTTCGATATTAAAATAGTTATGCACGAATCAATTACCAAATCGGTTTCACATTTAATCACATGAATGATTGACGAGAATAATGCATCGGTTATGTTTTGTTATTTGATTAACTGTTATAACGCCTAAATAATTGAGATCGATTGAGTCAAACGAAACTCTTTAGTGCTTGCCGGAATTCATACGAAACGGCCGAATAAGTTCGAAAGAAAACGTTTTAGTTTGATTATCGAATAATTTTGCACAAGTTGATACGAAAATATAACATGAAATTTTGTTCGTGGAAAAGAATAAGCAAACGTCTTTTTCCATTTTATCTAGTTTCATTGTTTATTTTATTTTGATAAATAAATAATGTTTAGGTTAAATAAATAATTAAAAAGAGAAAAAATAGGTGTTTGACTTTTGAAGTCAAATCAAACACTTTTTAAGTTAAAAGTTAACTCAAAATGTGCTAATGTTTTAAAACCGGCAAACCAGAGTTGGATTGAAAACCTGGTTTGTAAGACAAAACCGGCAAACCAGAGCTGGATTGAAATCTGCTTGGCAAGAAATGGTTACGTTTGCTATCCACCTGTCTCTTTCAAACTGATTTAAAAACCCATATCAAATCGATTAAAAAACCGGAAATGAACTGAATCAGTCGCTTCTCTCTCCAAAAACAGATTCCTAACCCCAACCAGGTCCACCAACAACCAGTTTTGACTTTCGTTGACCTACACCGGGAAAAAAAAGACTTTGCACACCTCTAGGCTTAGGCTGGAGGGTGTGGGGCGCCACCCTTCCGCCACCTAGACTTGTATAGCGCCCCCATCCACTTTTAACCACACCCCGGGCGCTATAGGTGGGGCGCCATTGAAGCCCCGCCATCGTGATAACGAGCTTTAACGTGATTTCAGGTGGGACCTATTAGTTTTAAACCAATCAAATTTATTTATTTTTTTAATTTTGTTTAACAGGGGCTCCATCCACACCCTCCAAATTAAAGAGGGGCTCCATGGTACACTTGGATCCTACGTGTCACCTATAAAGCCCCATAGAGCCCCATCCACACCCCGTAGCCTTAGATAAATACCAAGGGTTTACATCCACATAGATTATCCCTTTTAAAAAAATAAAAAAAAATATCCTTTTTTTTCTTACATTACTGTGTAGGCAAAGTCACACAGATTTTTATCCACCTGGTATTATGTTCAATTCAGCCCTGCCCCAAATCAATATTTGTAAAAGGGTATTTTTAATGCTTAAAACCTCCTATAATATTTGAAACACATATTTTACATACTAGATAAGTGGAGGGTTCAAATGAGAACAAAAAGAATAAAGGATACAAAGGTAATTTGAATAAATCATTTAATGAGTCTATCATTTATTTTTGTTATTCAAATTAATCTACTCTAATCATTTAATGAGTAATCTTATAGAATAGTTGTGCACCTTACACAATAAAAACAATCATGCACATGATCCTACGTATTCAACGTTTCCTACACCATTTAAACAATGTTTTGGTGTAAGGTACATAATGTGTAGGACTCAAACGCTTTTAAATAATTTTGTGACTCATAATAAAATATATGTATGACACAACACTTTAAATAATTTTGTGACTCCTAATAAAATTGATGTAAGACCCAACACATTAATAGTGATGAAGGAGGAATTTATGGTGGCATTAATGAGATTTGAGTAACTCTTTAAAATATTTATTAGTATTCTATATCAAATTGTCTAAACTACCCTTACTAATTAAAGCATTAACCAAAAGTTGACAAAATGATATCTTGATTCACAACCATTGATTAAAAAAAATATAGGGTCTAGATTAATTTACTTTTGTTCTTTCAAGAAGATTCTTCTCAAATGAACTCTCCCCTACTAGATAAATCAATAAATTCTGACAAACAAGTGTGTCGTGGACCCAACCCAGCCCGTTTTGACTGGTTATCTAACTTGCCCGATAAGGGTACTAAATGGCCAAATGGGTCATTTTGGTGGGTCGAACCTAAAAATGTTACAGGAACTTGAAAATTGAGTAGAACATATAAATCTGTGTGATTTTGGTGGGTCGAACCCAAAGATGGGGTATGGTATTGGACCAGACCCGAATGATCGAACATTCCTATCACTTATTGCCTTTTATTATAATATTTATTATTATTGCGTACTAACCCGTGAAGCCTAGCGCGTTGTAGTTTACACTACACTAGGTTGTGGGCTTGTAAAGATAACCCCCAACTGGGCCTGGCCCATTGAGGTTAAGGTTGCACATATCTCCTATATAAGGAGGTCTTCACCTCATTATTAGGGTAAGAGATATAGGGCAAACACACTTTTTGTAGCTGGAAATAGGGGATTCTTCCCCTACCAGTCGTCTCTACATCCCCACTTTTCTCTCTTTTCCATGGCAGATCTAGGTCTAAGAGGAAGAACAAGATGCGATTTTCCATCTCTCAGAGAAAGCGGTTCCAATCATCCCAGATGTGATTTCGTGTTTCTTCATTGGCGCCAACCGTATCAAAATCTAGATCCAAAAAGAATCACAACTCGTTTTCTTCTCTACTTAATCTTTCAGACCTGTTTTCCTTTGAGTTTTACAAGCGGTTCTCGATCAAAAACTTCAGATCTGAGTTTTCTTTTAAGTGTTATGTGAGTTTTCTTATATACTTTTAGATATGTGCTCACCCAAAGCTTTAAACAAGAATTTTAATCGAAATCCTCCATATTTTCACACATTAAAATTATTTCATCAAGATTCCTAGATCTAATACTTCTACGGGTTGAGAACCCCTCTTTTCGCATAAAAATCCAGATTCAGGATTTATTGTTTTCACACCTTGCCGCATCTGTTTCTTTCAATTATCTAATACAATATGCACTATTCTCGAACATGAAAGGAAATTGTGTAACATCTTTTTTTTTAAAGAAAAGAAAGTGTTATGTACAAATTGGTACAATTATTATTGCACAAGGTATAACCCATAATGCTTCTTTAGTGGAGACACAATCTGATATGGCAGGAAAAAGGGTGTACTAGATGTCCCCATATTTACACCTATATAAGGAGGTCTTCACCTCATTATTAGGGTAAGAGGTATGGGACAAACACACTTTTTGTAGTTTGAAATAGAGGATTCTTCCCTTACTGGCCGGCTCTACATCCCCACTTTTCTCTCTTTTCCATGGCAGATCTATGTTGAAGGGGAAGAACAAGATGTGATTCTCCATCTCTCAGAGAAAGCGGTTCCAATCATACCGGAGGTGATTCCGTGTTTCTTCACTGCCCGATAAGGGTGCTAAATGGCCAAATGGGTCATTTTGGTGGGTCGAACCCGGAAATGTTACAGGAACCTGAAAATTGAATAGAACATATAAATCCAAACACACTAAAAATGTATTCATTGGTGGGTTCCCACTGGTTACAACTTTTTTACAGAAAATTCAACAAAGCTAACGCACACGTAAATGTCCAAAAGCATCTCATCAGTCAACTACTCGAAGAAGTATCCTTTCCTTGTTTCAACATTTTGATCATTTAGCAAGGTTGCCCTTACCTAACTCGGCCTCATCCGAATAAATTTCTTCATATGTCGGGGGAATCCACTTTACAACTAGCGGTTGTAACTACGTCACTAGCGTTTCCATTGCTGGTCTTCTAGGCGGCGCATGTGCGGTGCAACAATAAGCCAACTTAAGCACTTCCTGTATGCTTGCAGCATCCGATGTCTGGTCAGCAGCGTCCGTCCCTATGAGGGATATCATCGGGATCTCTCTAGTCCAGTTACCAAAGTTATGCCCTTCACCGAACAACTCTTCAACCGGTGCTTGTTTCCCGATACACAACTCCACTAGAATCACACCAAATGCATATACATCCATTTGAGCATTGGCATGTCCGGTCCCTGTAGTGACAAAAACAGATAGAATTAAATTCGAAAGTGGTACAAAGAAAAGAGGACCAGTCTTGGTTTTAAAAAGCGCGAAGCACATAAAAGTAAGACAAATATTGTGTATTATCTATTTGCGGTCATTAATCACCTTCGTATTCAAGTGCCAAATATCATGACTTAACTAAACTATTGACATCGGGTGCGCTTTCCACCAATGCATACCCCGCCACATTTGCTCTCAAGCCCTCACGTACAACAAGGATATTGGAGGCCTTCAAATCGCCGTGAACATAGTTTTCACCCGGTAAACCATGTAAGTAAGACATTCCCCTCGCAACGTCTAAGGCGGTCAACAACTTCTGATTCCATGCAAGAGTAGAGTCGGTTTGCCTTCACTCGAGCCAAACAGAATTGCACTCAATGTTGTTCCTTCTTTAACATCCTCATTGTTTTGGTCAAAAATTATCGAAGCAATTAAATGATCAAATTAATTTTGTGAGGTAGTGTGCTAGCAGTGTTTGTAAAAAATATGTTGATTTGGTTGTTTGTAAAAACAGTTTTCAGGATATAGCTCAGGATACCAAGCTATATCAATAATCAAACAATGAGCAAAAATGTAAAGGTTGATACGAGATATACGAGGAAAGCCCTTGATCAATCTAGATCTCCGGCATATCTAGATTCATATACTAAATCACTCATACACGATATACCTTCCATTTTCATCAAGAGCATAACCGATAAAATCGATGAGATTCTTGTGTTTAACATTCACGCAAATGCTTCTAACCCCTAACCGAACCCTTTTGACTATAACCTCTCTACCACCTTCAAGGGTTCCTCTAAACACGGCCCCAGATCTCCCCTGTCTGTTCTGTCCACTGAAATCATTAGTGGCCCGATTTAGATTATCAACCTGAATCTGGTAACACCCCGCGACATAATAGCAATATCACTAAGATCCTGTCCTGAACTCTCATTTCCGTTATCAAGAACCACACCAAAATTGAACCATTGAGGGTTACGATTAAAATAAAACCAGACTAGTAGTGAGGTTACCCCACCAATGACAGTTGCAGCAATCACGATACCGAAAATCGTAAGACGGAAATGAGACGGTCGTTGACAAAGGGAAGCCGAGTGGGAAACTACGGCGCCATCGTTGGAGGAAATGGAGAGTAGTATCAGTAAAGATGTTAGTCGGAGAAGAAGGTGGGGAGGCATGGTGAGGGATTTCTTGGGGGTCAAGATCTTTCGGTTGACGGTTGAGTTTGGCAATGAATCGTTAAGTAGTATCTTTGAATTTGAATAGTTTGTTGCAAGTTATGGTATGTTCATTAATTAAATAGCATGATGAGATTTTTGTAATTAAACTTAAAAAAAGGGATTCTTTATTATTTATTTTATATCCTTTATTTTCCTCAATCTCTTCTTAGAAACACGCCACATCCTCTCTTGTAATTGATCTCCTAATCTTCACTCGTGCTTCAGTTGGTTGTGAAATTATTATATAAGTCAAAGGTATTGTTTAGAGGGTGTTTGGAAATTACTTATCGACTTATTAGCTTTTTCAAAATACCATTAAGTTAAAAAAGTGTTTGGCACTCATAAAAGTGGTTTTTATTTTGGCTTCTTAAAAAAAGGGGGGGGGGGTAAAAAGTTTTTTTCCAAAAGCCTCAAAACCTAACTTTTTAAATAGCTTTTTGAACATAAAATTGCTTTTTTATTTTAGATTTTTTGAAAAAATGGAGTAAAAGTTTGTTTTCTAAAAGCCATAAAAAACTAACTTTTTAAATACATAAAACTTTGATAGGCAGCCCTAAAACGTCTTTCTTCAACTTTCAATTGAAGTTGGTAAGTGTGAACCTTGTCATTGGTTAGTGGTGTCTAAGTACTTGATGACGGATTCTCCAACAACACACATTGGTCAAGCCTAGTTCCTGCCAATGGACCCACAGTGAAGAGAGTATTTTCACCATCACACGCAAAACCCTTTACCACCTATATCTGTCTCTGAATAATAAACATTTTGAACAATGTCTAGTACTTTTCTACCAACGCCTTTAGCCTCAGAGAGAATCCCATCCTTATAGAAAAAAGGCACCTAAACAACACACAATAATAGTTACTAACGCATTTGACTTTAGAGATTCAAACCCCCATAACTGAAAAAGATAAGGACACATGCACTATAACCACAAAGCCAAACACCAAAGAAGGAACCAAGAAACAAACACACTGAATATGGAAATTGGACAACCATTACACGCACGCGTTGTTAAATACGCAGAGTGATAAACCTAAAAACATACATAAAGCTAAACCAATATCTATAGCCTAGAAGCCTTAGGTTACATGCTCTTTAAAGTAAACATTTCTACTGTTTCCTCCTTTGACACTAGAAAGAAAACCCAAGAAAAACGAGAAAAGTCATTAATAACAACTAAGCAATAATATTTTCCTCCAATACTCCTTACATTCACTGGTCCGAACAAATCCATCTGAAGTAATTCGAGTGGGGAAGCAATGGAATTCACGGTTTTATACTTGTGAGGTTTTATATGTTGATTTCCCTTTTTACAAGGAAGACATTTATCATCCACAAAAAACTTATGCATAGGCACACCTTCCACCAAACCATTTTTAATTATATAATTCATTTTTTGATAGTGGATATGTGCCATGCGTGTATGCCATAATATCGACTCAGCCTCAGTCCTCAGATGCTTTTGACAATAAACATGTAGACACCATCGAAGAGTCATTAACACTCATGTCCATGACATAGGTATCGTTCTTCCTTGGTGCCCTCATAACTATCCAATTGTCGGGAATGACCAAACCAGGTTTTAACATGGATGCCTCAGACTTAGTAAAGTGGACAGAGTAACCCTTGTCACAGACTTGCGACACGCTCATCAAATTGTGCTAATACATATACCTATTGTTTTAATTAAGATACATGAGATAGTTATGTAGTTATATAAAATCTCTCACTCTCACTATATATAAGTATTTATGTGTTTTTCTACTTAAAAATTGTTATGTGTTACTAATATATAATTACTATTGCGTGGGTTCTGTTTGTGTATGCAGGGATTTGTGGACTCAACTGTCGCTTGGTTATGGTTATGTCAACTACGTGAATCCTCAAGATGGTTAGTTTTGTAATTGTTTGAAAAGTTGGATACTGTTTATATTGTAACTCGTAGTAGTGTCAATATTCGAGGAATTGTTAATGTTTGGTAGCTGATCTAGATGGAAATATTACCGCGTATAAGATGACTTTTAAAAAATTATTTTTACCACCGCATCTAATCAATCATGTAAACAAAATATGGGTGTTATTAATATTGCTACGAAAGTGCAAAATATTCACTTAGGAAACATGTCATTTGTAAGTTTGAAGTAAGATCTGTAACGATGAGAATAACCAACAACAAAATTGCTAACCATCTTGTGTTTCACATATAACCACTAGAATACATAACCTACCATGGATTAACTTAAACATTATACAAAATTAACACCACCTTAATTGATTTAAAACAGGCCTTTCAAAGAAACGTTCTAAACGAAGTTCAAAGATCCATGTCCCAAGGTGGCTTGCATGTTGACTCATTTGCTTGATCCGGATCTTTATTCCATCTAAATCAAAGTCGACCACCTGAATCGGTTGTAGGTATAAGTGGTCCACCTGTACTTTTGCACTTCATATATTGCAGGTTGATAAAAGTAATGAAGAAGTTGCATTTTTGGAAACTCATCATAAAGCTTTTGATTTTATCACAATGATTTTATTTTATTGAAAAAAAAATTGTTATTTGATTGAATATTGTTCGGTTTTCTGTACATAGCAGGACCCTTTTATACCCACAACTACAAGTCGACCTTCAAAGTCTCTTTTGTTCTATAAAGAACTCGAATCTACCATTCGAAGGAGCTTAGAGATCGTCTGTTTTTTCGGAATTGTTTTGTTAGGGTACTAACACCCAAGAGTTGAGTCGAAACGTAGGACGAAACCATTCAGCCGGCGGAATTGTAACAAACAATTGGCTCCTACTTTATATGAAACCGAACACCGTCGCAACGTGGCGGGTACTTCTTCTATTGTTTTTTATTTGTAAGCCCCCAGCCGCAATGCGGTGAGGGTTAAACCTAGTTATGATAAATGACTAAAGAATTTAGGGGCTCTTTGTTTCGACTTTTAACGAGCTCTTAATGGTTCAAACATTTTACTGGTTAAACACTTAATGGTTCAAACTGTTTGTTTATATTGAGTCTGAATGATTAAGATCTCTTATTTGAATTGGTCAGACATTTGTCTTTGAATGGTTAAACTTTATACAAACTCTTAATGGTTCAGACATGTTACTGCTTCACTTAATGGTTCAGATTTACAAACATTTATAAACGCCTAATAAGCTGTCTAGAAATAATGGCAAAACCCATGTCACACAAACTAAGTAGTTCGAAGGTAATGGCAACTTCCATGGGTCATGACATCCAACTACTACGTTGTTGAATTATTATTACCAATTTATATGCACATTTCACAAACGATGATAAACGAATATAAAACTAAAAGGTGAATGTGTATTACATGACAAATACAATCATTATTATAAAAGTTCCCCAAATACATAAATATAAAAAGTTGATACATGAGTAAACTATACGTTTATTTTCGCATAAACGTCTCATATACCATGATTAAACAAAGAAAAAGACATAGTATACTCAGGGTACAATATTCAACACCTTTTGTGTCCTGTTCCATTCCAAGCAGCCACACTATCTTCTGCAAAGACTTTCCACAGTCTTCTCCGTACCCTCTTCATTATCTCCCCCAAATCTTCTTTCTTTAACCCTTTTCTTACTGTTTCTTGATCTTCACACAACACATGGATGCCAAAGATCAGATCACACAGACACCCCCTTCAGGTTCCTCATCTTTCCACTCAAATAATCCACTTTCCCACATGGGTTTTCTCAGATTCAACTGGCCATTGTTGATTTAGAACATTAATGGTGGTTCTTGACTATAAAGTTGACTTTTTTATTGTGGGTTTGTTGACTTTGTTGGTTTCTTGATGTTTGCAGGGGTTCACTTGTGTCATAGATGTGGGTGGCCTTTTCCTAACCCACACCCAAGTGCTAAACACAGGCGAGCACATAAGAAGATCTGTGGAACCATTGATGGTTATACTAGTTTAATTGGTTCAGAAGTGGGTTCAGATGATGATAAAGAAAAGACCCCTAGTGAGATTTCATGTTTTGATTTTTTTTCCTTTTTTTGGAAAATTTGTTGTTAATTTTTTTTTTTTTTTTTTTTTTTGTTAATTGGGTAAACTTTGTTTGGTTTAAGGTCCCAAGATTGTGGAGAAGGTAGGTGATGGTGGTGGGATGAGGGTGAGTTTTAGTAGATCTGAAGATGAGGTGTTTTCAGATGCAGTTACTGAATTTCCAGATAGTGGACCTGCAAGCAAAACTCTGGATAGGGATTTGTTTTTTTCGTTTAAAGATGCCGAAAATGACGGTGAGTGTTTGTTATTCAGTTTTTATTTTAAGATTATAGGGTGTTTGGCATTGTGTTTTCAGGTTGCATATGATCAGGGTATGGCGTTTGGGTATGGTAAAACTGATTTTGATTATATAAGTGGTCAAATAATCAGCTTTAGTGGCTGAAACAAAACTGATTCTGGTTATTTAGTTATTTACGTATTAAATCGTTCAATAATTAGAATTGTCAAACACTCAACTACTGATTATTTGATCATCACAATTCACAACTTCAGAAAGCACACTAATATATTATACACTAGCTTCCTTGGCCCTTTTTAGCTGCAACAAAATATACGATTGTGATCGTTTCATATTACATATTCACTTTTAAAGACACAATGCCAAAAACCTCCCTTACGGTAAAGTTTTAAACATCTAACTATGAAGTTGACCAATTTACATTTCAATTCTTTATACGAGTTTTTTTTTTTTTTTTTTAATTTATAGGTGCTAATGAGTTCTTAAATGATCCAATAGAGATCAGCAAAGTCGATGCCAGCGTTGAAGTTTCTGAAAAGATTGATACCCATGTAGAGAAATCTGAAGAAACTGAGATAGCAACTGTCTGTGATTCATCTGAGTCAAACCATGAGTTGACCGACACTGGTTTGGTCAAAGATGGAGTCATGGGACACGCACCTGAGCCAGGTCACATTTCCCATTCACAAGAGACTAAATCTATTGATGTCGTGGAGGCAGAGGAGGAAAAAGGTCAAGAAAGTCAAACCTCTGAAAGTAGTACCAAAGAAGCTATAGATTCAGAGTTGACCGAAACAACCCCTGAAGTTTCTGCAATTGTCAGTGGAGACCATGATAATGTTAAGCAGGAGATCAAATCTGATTGTGTACACGTTTCAGAAGTTGTTAACGATTATAAAACTGTTGAAGAAACCAATATCGAAAAGTTTGGTTTGGAATATGAAGTTTCTTCCGAAGTTGTTAAAGAATCTGAAACCGATCGTTTAGAGGAAGTTGCTGAAGAAATTATGGATAAAAAATCCGAATCTGATCATAAACAAGATCCAGAAGTGGCCAAAGAACCTGCAAGTGTTCAAAACGTTTCGGTTTTGATTGAAAAGGAGGATTCTGGTGCACCAAATGTACAGATTCAGGAAGTTTTCGACGAACCCATTGCGGTTATAACTGAAAAAAAGGATCTTGAAGCACACAAGTTGGAAAAAAGCTCAATACAACAGATTCAAGAAGTTGTGAAGGAACCCGACACATTTTTGACTGAAAAAGAGGATCTTGCTGGACCCCACTTGGAAAAAGAATTAAAAGAACACACCCACGAAGTTTTCGAGAACCGCGTATCTGTTTTGACTGAAAAACAGGATCTTGGTGTACCAGATTTGGAAAAAAACTCAAAAGAACAGATTCAAGAAGTTGTTAAGCAACCCGACACAATTTTAACCGAAAAAGAGGATCTTGGTGGACCCCACTTGGAAGAACAATCAAACAAACACAACCATGAAGTTGTAGAAAAACCGGATCAAGTACTGACCGAAACTCAGTATATGGGTCCACCCGAACCGGAAAAATGTTCAAAAGAACATGTTGAAGAGCCCGATTTAGTTTTGACCAAAAAGGAGGATCTTGGTGCACTCAAGTCGGAAACATGCTCAAAAGATAAAGTTATAGAACAATATGTAGATGATAATAGCAGTGTTGTTGCTGATGTCAGCATTGATAATTCTGTTGTCAATGGCAAGAATGCATCTGATGTTGTTCATGTGCCTATAGAAGAAGCTAAGATTAAAAATCAAGATTCTGGTGCAGCTTTATCGGCAGTTTCAAGTGGCCGTAGTAGTTTGGAGGGAAATTGGGGGTCGGTTTCAGGTACATTTGCTGACTCTCATTGTTTCGATGGTAAACGGGAGAAACACTTTTTGTCCAAAAATTTAATATTATTTTTCATAAAAATTTAGTGTCGATCATGATTTTAAAAGTTATTTATTTTAATAATAATTTATAAGGGTTTTATAATGCCTAAAAGAACCTTTTTGTTAAGTTTCTAAAATGCCAAAAAGACCTTTCCATTGAGTTTTTAAAAAATTAAAGATTTAATCATGTGAAAAAGACCTTATTCGTTAAAAGACTTATGTGCCAGGTTTTAATATTTTAAGGGATTTAATTATTGTTAGATCATGATCTGATCTTGATTGACTTGAATTAGTGAATTAACAACTACAAGTTGCCTAACATTGTTAAAATAAAATAAAAGAGCATAGGGACAAACTCGCTAAAACGAGATGAAATCTTTTGACTTCAATAGCTTACTATTTTAATTAACATCATTAACAACCTATCTATAAGTCATGATATACTATTGCTAGTTTGCTACCATATACTTTTATGACATTGGAGTATCATCTTAGTATCTTACGATCCTGATAGACAAAATGATGCATAGTAAGATCTCGATCTTGAGAACTTTAATGTGCGAATACAATTAAAGTTGATACTTTTTTCTACCAAATTTGCTTTTAAAATAAAAAAAATAACGCGAATCAACCCATTTGCAAGTAATCGGGTTGAAATTGCTACCTCTACACGTGACGTGACTGTGAACTTCAAATAAATTTGTGTAAAAATTTGTATGTTATTACAGTGCTTTCTACTGCTTCAATTGATGCTGGATCTTTACAATTGACTGAAAAGTCAAAAGTCAACTTCGGGAAGTCAAATGCAGCAACATCCGATGTTTTCGAGCCACCGTCATTCATGACACTAGTGGAAACCGAAAGCAAAGATAAGAAACCGGAATCTTCTGAGGTGCTAGACTCACAAAAACAACCAAATTCCGAAGTTTCACAAGCTGGGTGGTTCCCAACTTTGACCAAAGTCAACAATGAATCCGAAGGGAGAAAGAGAAACGAGGAAGCGATTGCAAAGGTTACAAACTGGAGCACCGGGAAACAGTCTATACCTCTAAAGAACCTGTTGGGTGAAGCCAAATCGCCAGGTGGCGCACAACCCGAGCCCGTGGTTAAGAAAGATGAAGCTGTGGTCAACCCTCCGGTCAACAATGACGTGTCATCACCACCAAAGCTGATTGATGAGAGTAAGAAAGGGAAGAAGAAGGTAAAGGGTTTAAGTTCGTGGGTCCCATTCGTATGCTGTTCTTCGGTAAATGTTGTTAACTAGAAGATGAGGCGAATGCAGCAACGCTTTTGGATAGTTTGCTTGATCGGGTCTACATTTGTTGCTAAAACCGTTGCAAAGTCTGACGTTCCACTTTTGTATATTTTTATATAGTAGATGGATCATGATTGTTTCTTCAAGTGATAATAGAATGGTTGATTTGTACTTAGATTTGTGTTGCGTGTGAATGTTGAATCTGTTCTGGGTGTTTGTGGTTTGGTTAAAATAAAAGGGTGTACCTATTGGCACACCAATGTGCCTATATGCACACCAAAAACTTCTTTTTTGTCCTATATGCACACCCTGCAGTGTCGAGCTGTGGCCAAAGCGCGGCGTTTTGGTCCGGTCAACCAGACAAAGACTGACGGGTGTCTGACGGGTCTGTTGACCGGACCAAAACGCCGAGCTTTGGCCACGTTTTGGTCATGTCAACCAGACAAAAGACTGACCGGGTGTCTGGTTGACAGGACCAAAACGCGGCCAAACCTCGGCGTTTTGGTCCGGTCAACAGACCCGTCAGACACCCGTCAATCTTTGTCTAGTTGACCGGACCAAAACGCCGCGCTTTGACCAAAGCTCGACACTGCAGGGTGTGCAGATAGGACAAAAAAACTCTTTTTAGGATGGCTATCTACACACCAAGTGTGTAGATAGCTTGAGCCAAATAAAAACATTTTGAGAAATAAATGGTTGAAAGAACATATATCTACAGAACTAAAACAGAATTTTCAATTACCACACTAAAACAGAACTTAAATGGTTGAAAGAACATATATCTACAGAACTATAAAAAAAGCCTCTAATAAAGTATAAAATAACGGAATTAGCAAGTTATCAAACAACATCCAGACAGATTCCAACAACTACCTTTGTAATGAAGCAGAGTGAGAATCAGTCAAAATATTTCAAAAACGGAATCAAGACTATTATGCAATTGAAATATGTTCGTAAGATGTAATTATCAAAAACACGGCATTAATCAAGCACAAACAATCAAAATCTCCGTTTTAGGGTTTCAAGTAATCAAAATCAACAACCACCAACAAAACATTTACTATTATATTATGTCATCGGAAGATAAGTGTTTGATCATTATCAAGGTTTAGGGTTTGATGAAAAACGAAACATAAAGTAAACATTACTCGGATCGGAAAACAACTCAAGAAATCAAAATGAAACACAAACGATTGAAGTTCCGGTCATCATTATTTTGTTTTCGGACACTTAGATTTTGATTATTTAACATATAAACTACAAAATCTTCAAAAAATCAAGAAATGATATCAAAAAACAAATACCGGATGTTGAACTTTCTGTTGAACTTGAATGTAGAACGGCTATTTGATCGGATCCTCAGGCGAAATCACCGCCTTTTTAAGGAAGTCTGGTTTTGTGTTTGGTAGGTAGAGAGCAATGTTGAAGAAGACAAATGAATAGATTTTGTGTTTTGTCTTTTTTTTAATCGCCCAAAAAGTAATCCGTTAAAAGTCTTTCTTTTTTTTCAAAAAAACTTGAATTGTTAATTTATGAGAAATCAATTAGAAAAATTATTTTTGCAAATAATTTTTTTTTAAAAACAACCCATAACCCGTAAAGCTCACGGGTATATAAGCTATAAATAATATGTTATATTTGTATTTGTATAAAATATAGGCAAATTGGATTTAAATAATCCCAACTCACTGTTATTGGCCAATAATAATCCCAACTCATTTAATCACCAATAATAATCCGAACTATTCACTTTTGTTTGTAAAATACTCCTAGTTAAAAAAACACTAACTAGGTTAAAAATTGGCTAATGTGGCATCTGATGTGGCCCTTTTAGCTGTTGTGTCATATGACGTGGCAGTTGATGTGGCATTTTTTGATGACATGGCAGCTGATGTGGCAGTCTACGTGGCATTTTTGATGACGTGGCAGCTGATGTGGCAGTCTACGTGGCATTTTTCGATTACGTGGCAACTGATGTGGCAGGTGACGTGGCAAGCCACATCAGCAAATTTTTAACCTAGTTAGTGTTTTTTTAACTGGGAGTATTTTACAAACAAAAGTGAATAGTTCGGATTATTATTGGTGATTTAATGAGTTGGGATTATTATTGGCCAATAACAGTGAGTTGGGATTATTTAAATCCAATTTGCCTAAAATATATAGTCCTACAGGTTACGGTGTACATTGAAATGTTCTGGGTTTTGGGATACGTTTAAATGTGTTGTGAAGTTTGTACCGAGCCGCATTTTCAGAGTTAATTAATGCATAAAATAATTACAAGTTGGCACGGTATATAACATTAAGTGTCGGAGGGTATAAATAGGAGACATTAATTGTCACGTTAGCAAGGTGGCACGGTAAGAAAAACGCGTCGTAGAAAGGACGTTAAAGTGCTGTTTTTCTTAAAAAAAAAAAAACCAATAAAATGTTAGTATGAAGAGGTTATCCAATTATAAGAAATATATAAAATTCTTTTGTAAATATATTTTTTTATAAAACAACCCATAACCCGTGAAATCACGGGTATATAACCTAGTTTTTCATATAAAGTTAAGTCCTCTGATGGACAAAAAGTGTTAGATTTATGAGTAAGATTAGAAAGTGTGAGTTCGTTGTTCTTATCTATATCTATACTATATAATAAAAGAAACCATGTGAGGGACACATGGCGTTCTATGAGGAGGTCTTACTTATTTTTCTAAATATTTATTATGAAAAGTCGATTATTGATAATATTAAATTTAAAATTTATAGAAGAAATTTTAATGCTAAAGACAAAGATAACCGATAATAATATATTAATTGTTATAATCATATTTTTTTTTGAACGGCTAACAGAATCAATCCCGAGCACTCTCGGGGCACCCACTGGACCAAACGGAGTACTCCGAGAGTAACCCGAGTCCACCACCAATTCCGGGAAAAACCCGGTAACCCACCCGCCCGTAGGCACGACAGTGAAATTACCGGTAAAACCCGTTTGGCTCAAGGATCGAACCCAAGTTTCCCTGGGTCTCCTATCATTGCCCACCAATGCCAAGTGGGAGTTGAACTTGCATCTCTCAAAAGAAATGCAAGTCTTCCACCACTTGATCTAGAGATCATTGGCAGTTATAATCATATATTAATTATTAAAATCTAAAAACATATATTAGCGTTTTAAATATTTATAAAGATAAAGATTTTATAAGTCTATAAAGTAAAAGTACATCAATTTAAATGGTTACGATGAAAAATATTAACTCTAATTTGAGTGAATATTTGCATACTAAATTTAATGTTAACATCGGAAAAGATCTGGAAAGCCACAAACCAAATCAGTTGCCGACCTATAGTTTACATGTATGGTAATTTAAGGGTTATGTTTTCTTGGTTTAAACTGATTTTTATAAATATCTTTTAACTCATTAGTTCGTATAAAAAAATTAATGATAAAAGATCAAACAATCGGTTCATCTTAGATGATCAGTTTTAAGTTTCAACCCGAATCATTAAATGGTAAAAACCGAATGGTGTGGATCTAAAATGGTTGACTTGCTTTGATTAGATGATTTTGTCTGTTTCAAATGTTTTTAAATACCCAAACATAAAATTAAAAGAAAGATTAACCAAACCATCAATCGATAGCTACACCTTATAACAACATTATTACAAAACATATACCTACAAACGTGTTTCTTACCCAACCCAATTTTTATCACCTAACTTTCCATGAATAGAGTTAATTACTGTTTTCGTCCCTGTGGTTTGTCAAAAATCACTATTTCAGTCAATTAGTTTAAAAATTACGATTTCAGTCCATGTGGTTTCCTTTTCATAACCATTTCAGTCTCTGTGGTTTCACTTTTGTAACCATTTCAATCCATTATTCTGTAAAGTACAGGGACTGAAATGGTTACGAGGTGGACTGAAATGGTTACGAAAGTGAAACCACAGGGACTGAAATCGTAATTTTTAAACTAATGGACTGAAATAGTGATTTTTGACAAACCACAGGGACGAAAACAGTAATTAACTCCCATGAATATTTATCCAAACATTTATATTTCCAATCTTAAATCTTCCATAGATGTGTGTAGGATCATTTGAGTATCAATTATGCAATTGAGAATCATGAAATTAACCTGGGTAATATATTTTGTTGACCCGCAACGTGATGTTTAAGCACTGGTTTGAAACACCCAAAAGTAATTCAACCCGTGTAATAAATTAGATTTTTAAAGATATATTGTTTTATTATTTAGTATGTAAAATTACATTTTTTTTCTTCAACCTGTGTAATACACGGGGTTATAACCTAGTATAATATATATATTTCATATAACGTTGCTAATATTCAACTAATCCACAAGGTTAATTATTCACAAACGAAACTAAACTCTAGTTAATATATAAGATGGGTGGAGATACAATAGGAAGTTTATTTGGCTAGGAAGGCTAGGAAGTGATCTTGACCATCCATTTAGTTAATCAAGGGCTAAGATTAAATGATGGAAATTGAAGGGAAGAAAAGAGGCGCGTGAGTTTGTTTAGGGGCATTCTAGTCAATCCAAGGCAATAGTTTCTCTCTCCTCCAATTCCTTCCCATTTTTTAAACGTTAATAACTCTTTCATACGACATTATTTTTTTATAAAAATTGCACCAAAAAAACGAGCGTTTTTTAATCTTTAAAACGAGTATACTATTGCTATATTTAAAAAAAAAATAAAAAACCCAGTTGCGTAAAACGCAATAGAAAAACCCCCAGTTACGTAAAACGCAATGAAAAAAATAACCTAAAAAATGACATTTTTCTAAAACGCAATGCACCAAAAACACAAAGAAATGTCTTATTTGTAAAACGCAATGGCCAGAAAATACAAAGAAATGTCTTATTTCTAAAACGCAATAGCCTAAAAACTCAAAAGAAAATGTACGTTCTAAAACGCAATGGACTAAAAACACATAAAAATGTGTTTTACCTCAAACGCAATGCACCAAAAACACTTTAAAAATGTGTTTTTTCTAAAACACAATGGATTAAAAACACAAAATAAAGTGTTTTTCCTAAAACGCAATGGACTGAAAACACATAAAAAATATGTTTTTTTTTCTAAAAATTCTGAGAAAAAACATAATTTTAAGGCACAACACAAATCAACTAGAAACTAAACATAGTATAAAACGCAATGAGTACGTATGAAAAGACAATTATAACAATTTGGAATGAAAAGTAAAACACAAAACATCCTTTGTAATCGTATTGGCTATCATGAATGCAGTCTGACTATTATTTTCTTATATATTTACAAAGCAATGAAAAAGTATTAAAACGCAATAAAATATTTAAATTTAAAAACCCTAGATTTAGTACATCAAAGCAGCCCAAACCTCGAACATCTTCAGCAACCACCCCCATTCCTTTGAACTCACACTATGTCTCTAATCTTCCTTTCATTTCTTATAAAACGCAATAGGTATTATCATATGATGACGTATACAGTGGTGCGTACAAAGCGAACGGAGACCAGTGGTGGTGGTGGTACGAAGGTACGGCGGCGACAGGTGGTGGTATGAAGGTACGACGACGGCAAGTGGTGGTACGAAGGTAAGGCGGCATGTGGTGGTTGCGCAACTCCCGGTGGCTGAGGGATGGGTGGTGAAGGTACGACGGCAGCAGGTGGTGGTTGCGCAACTCCCGGTGGCGGAGGGGATGGGTGGTGAAGCGGTGGCGGAGGGGATGGATGGTGAAGTGGTGGTGAAGGTGATGGTAGGAAGAACCATAAGGATCTGACAGTTTTTAGATCTGGGATATAATAGACTAGTTGTGACTAAAATGCCCCTCCTTAGCTTTTTTCTTCTTTGCCACGTGTCAACCTATTATTGATTCCTACACTTTCTAGCCAAAATAAACTTCCTATTTGATGTTTTCCCTATATAAGTTTAGGAATAATTTGATTTAAAAAAGACTATACAACTAAGTTGAACATACCAATATACGTTATTTTCTTCCTTTTGTGTTTGAAACAATTAACGAGCGGCACACCGCCCTGCCTCGATAACGGAGGTCGTTAATGGCTTCTTCGTTAACCAAATAATGACGGCTATGCACACCTTCAAAATCCACACCCTCTCAAAAGAAAATATGAACCCTTAGGATCCAAGACATCCGTTTTTTGCAAAAATGTGACCCGTTGTTAATATCCCGTTGTTTGCAAACACACAACTAGACCCAGCCCCGTTGAATGCTGTAAACAACCCTTCTGATCTCTTCGATCCAAGATATTTCGACCAACCTACGTGTATCGTCCTACACAAGAAAGCCAACCCTCACCACACTTGGCATATAATTTTGGTCTAAGTTCGATTCCGGAGACGCAATTTTATTTCTGACACACTACCGCCACCGCAAGCCGGAGTTGTCATCACCCAAGAAAAAACGTGGTAGTAACAAGCGTTGGCTCCAAGTGAACCGAAGAGGAATCGGTCGACAAATCGCGTGAGAGGTGGACTAGTATGTCTACGACTTTAGCTTTAGATCTTCTAGCTTGTGATACCTCATTAGCTTGTGAGAGGTGGACTAATATTTCATACGGCCTCGTGTATTTCCACGACCCATGTTTCTATGTGTATCTTTCAATAGCTGTGGCCGAAATACTTTCATCATTTGCACCACTCGGACGATAGTTCCATGCATGTTGATAGATACCCGCAAACAAACCAATTCTTCCGTTCATTCCTCTATATTTGGAACTAACGGAATCAACTAATCAATATGGTTCGCTTTGCATCAATTGAAAAAATTGTTCACAAATTTGGTTCCAAAAACCATCTCAACGCCGATTAGCGCCTACACAATATAATTTATAAAATAAAACCGTATTATAAAAAAACATAATTTTTAATACTTTTTTTTTTAAAATAAAATATTTTAGAACGTATGGGTAGAAAAAAATATTGACCTTTAATTGGATCGATAGAAACGTTAACCCATGCTCGTGCAAGCGCTTCCAACTCGACCGGACTCCATGGAATGTGTTGCGCCTTTCCGCTTCCCTTTCCTTGTGCTTGTGCTTGCTTTCCCATGCTCATTTTTTCCTTTCTTGCTCTTCGTGGTTTGTGGTTGATGCAACAGTTGGACCAATGGCATTTGGGTTGGTTGTGATTGCATTTGCATAGCAAGGTGTTGCGGGTATTGCAATTGCCACATGTTCGGTGTTTGACTAAAGTCGCCAAACGAAAACGCATCCATCGGTGTCATGGGGTATACAAATAGGGGTTGGGTCGAGGGAGTAGCGAGTGTGTTTAGAAATAATACTGGCAGGTTTGGTCGGCTCGGATCCATAATATTTTTTTTGTAAGACTTTAATAGGAGAATGGTTAAAATATTTAACCAAAAAAAGCCTGTTTTTTTTTAACGGCTAGACGACCAACTGGTTGGGCTTTCGCACCAAACTCAGAGGTACATGAGAGACCCGGGTTCGAAACCAACAGACTCTCCATTTTTGGGCTAGGTACATCCTGACCCTCAATCCACCTGAGGGTAACAACCCACTCAGAATGGATATCATAGGTATTTCATTCTCATCCGGTCCGCTCCAGGAGGAAACCACGCAACCATGCCTCGTGTAAAACCCCCTAACCTCACCTCTTGTGGTGAGTGGGGATCGAACTGCCGCCTCCATTGAGGACAACAATCTTTTCCACCACTGCACCAAAGGATCATTGGCCAAAAAGGCCTGTTAGTGTTTTTTATGATATTTAAGGCATGTTTGGCTAAGCTTTTTGAAACAACTTATTGACTTATTGGCTTTTTGGAAAAGTCAGAATGAAATGACTTATTGACTTATTGGTTTTTTCCCTCACATACACCCTTATTGCCAAACATCGTTTTGGAGCTTATGACTTTTCAAAAAACCAATAAATCAATAAGTTGTTTCAAAAAGCTTAGCCAAACATGCCCTTAATGGGCTAAAGCTACTCAAATTCCCAAATTCAAAATTCGATAATGAGTTACACTCATGAAGCATCGACGAATTCAAGTTCATAACTGAAACCCTAAATCGGGAGGGATTGAAATCGATCAGACCACTTGCGATTCACGGTGCTACACTGCTAAATCGTTCAAACTTCAAACCTAATTGGAAGTTGGAAGCCATTCACGGTGCTACATCTCTTTAAGATTGTCAAATTTAGGTACTTGATTGTCATATTTAGCCACCTGCTATCGGAGAAACAATCAACAATCTTTTTTGTTATCTTTGTATTTCAGCAATCAAAATGTCAGACTTCATTCCTTTTGCACTCCAACAAGAAATCATGAAAAAGCTTCCAACCAAATCACTGCTGCAGTTCAGAACCGTTTCGAAACAATGGAAGTCTTTAATCGATAGCTCTAAATTTATTGCTGATTATACCATCCACCAAACCCATCAGCATCATCTATTAGTATGTTACCTTGATGCAGAAAAGTTTGAAATGAAATATGTTTCAATTCTGGATGATGAAACTTTCCCCGAACACAAGTGTTCCCTGCCTGATCCCATACCCCACATGCCCACAATACTCGGTAGCTCTCAAGGCTTGTTCTGCGTATACGCTGTTCAAGGAGACGGAAGAATCACAAAGACTGCTGTTCTTTGGAATCCTGCAGTTAGAAAATCGGTTGCTATTGATGTGCCTCATGTGGAAGATCGGCACTCCGATGTTGTTATTGGTTTTGGGGTTTGTCCTCACACTAGTGATCCTAAGCTTGTCAAGATTAACTTCCGTTATAGTATGCCGAACTTGGACGCTGTAATTTTCAATCCTTGGGAAGTCGAGGTTTATGCATTGAGCTCAGGGGCGTGGAGAAGCATACCTACTATCAATCAACTGCGTAACACAGTTAAATTGAGGTGGGATCAGGTAGTTATAGATGGGTTTATTTATTGGCTTGCTATTGATTGTATTGGTATGAGCATGAGGACAACTGGATTTGAGGGGTATAATCTGATTGTGTCATTTGATATGACAAGTGAAGAATTTATGGAAGTATCACTGCCTGATACATTAGCGCGTGCCCCTAGCGATAATGTGGTTATATCTAAGCTAAAAGAGTCTCTCGTTGTTGTTGAAATAGTTAAAGAGGCTGAGAAACTAGTTTATGGTGTATGGATGATGGAGCATGGTGTTCCAAACTCATTTACAAAGCTATTCAGCATAATCTCACCAGATGCATCAATAAAAGCGGTACTTGGTTTTAGGAAGAATAATGAACCTATATTCGCAATGAGCGCTGACGACAATGTACATGATATATTTGTTCATGAAGTCCAGTCAGGACACATCAATTATACTCGGATTTCTGGGAATGGATTTCCACTCTCTGCTTGTTCCTACATGGAAACGTTGCTTTTGCTAGATCACTGAGATGGTAATTCTTATTTTGACGTCGTTTAAGGTTAGCGAAAAGTTAATGCATTACCTGTTGGTGGTTCTTTTATCGTTTTATTTTGTTCAAAGTCCCATAGTTTGGATGTTGGCTTTCTTTCTGATCTTAAATCTAAATATTAAATATTTCTTTTTTGTCAAGTGGATCTTTGGTTGGAATATATATAGTATGTGCTTAATTATCATTTCTGTTAGTTTTTTTAATGGCGGAAATAAACATGTTATATATGAAAAAAATCACTGGAACAATATACATATACAAGTATATATGATAAAAAAAAATCACTGGAACAATATACATATACAATTACAAACCACGAAATACGCCACGCGAATCGATCTAGCCTTACTAAGGTTGCTCCATCTTTAATCCATAAAGCAATCTGAGACCTAACAGCAGAGGTGAATGAACAGGAGCCAGGGGCATGGATCATTTTTGTTAGTCAAAGAAGCTTTGAATAGGTTACTTTATGTATTTCAGTAGATGTCAAACGGAAACTGATAAACTTGGTTGGGCTTTTAATGTCATTATTTAAAATTTTATATATAGTCGATACTTCCAAAATCACCATTTACACATGACACTGCCCTGATGCACATATGTACTTCTATAGACACACACACACATGACACACCCCTTTAGTTTGCAGGGTATGTTTGGAGCCCCGAGGGGCTCCATATGTGATCCACCTCAGCGTCACATCACCAATAGGGCCCCCCTCCCCCCAAACAACCAAGTTAATAGGATAAAGCCCCCTTTTCATCAATACCCATAACTCACATACACAACTCGTGAATGCTCGCTATAGGGTTGGCGAGGGGTCGATACACCCCCCCCCCCCCCCCCCCCAATAGCGCCTACGGTATGGGGGTGCGGGCGCTGGTGTTGTTTTTGAGCCGAGGTGGCATGGGCTTAGCGCCCCATACTGCGCACAGCCTTATATGATTATAGCTATACTTCCATATTAATGGCGGCAAATATCATATAACAAAAAAAGGTACAAAGGTTTTCTAGCCAGAACTAGAAAACATGGTATCCCAAAAAAAAAATATCCAAGTTGTTAAAATCCGTCCATGACAAATGTGGGAACTACAAAGCTCAAACCTCCAAATTCTGGACTATTAAATCGTGTGTAGTGGTTTAGCCAAATAATGCCCCCACCATGGGGCATTATTCGACACGTGGCAGTCCAGTCAGCATGGGGCGTTATTGCAAAAGTGGCGTAGTGAGAATAATGCCCAAATAATGCCCTTCCAATCATTAAACAAAAAAAAACATATTAGTTTCTCATTGGTGGGTCAAACCCAGTCAACCATTACACAATACAATTGTAGGCGTTTTATATATAACGCTTGGGCAATTTTTTTTCAAAAATAATGCCCCAAAACGCCTAGTGTAATGGGGGGGGGGGGGCATTTTTTTTTTCAATTTTTTTCAAAAATACCGCCCCACTACGGGTGGTCTTTAACAATAATAGATTTTATTGCCAACATGTCAAATGGGATATGATAGGAAAAAAAAGCTAAATAGAACCTGACATACTCACATGTTTACAACCTTCTAAATTGTTTTATTAAAAGTTGGATAATTGCTGATGTGATGATGTGAGATAGCCCACTTGATAGAGGTGCATGCCTCTTGAAGGAGAGGTCGCAGGTTGAAACCTGGGCAAAGAGAGAGAATTTAACATTCGTTCAAAAAAAATTGGATAATTTGTTTTAGTGGTAGTATAATCATATTTGAGATATTAATTATTCGTGAAATTCTTCAAAATAATTTTTAACCTATCTTAAATTAACAAGTTGTGACCCGTTACCCTACCAGCCAAATAAAATACTTATAAGGCTGTCCAGTAGGCCCAATGTCGGTTTCATCTTCTGGGCTGGGCCCAATGGCACCTTGATTAACTTGCAAACCAAATGGCCCATCACCATTCTTGTATTTTGGCACCCTCCCTTAGCATACAACTCTGGATCATATTTCATATCAGATCATCAAGAACTCTTCTAATATTTTCAATTTCCCATTTATTCTAAAATTTCTAGTGTTACAAATAACATATATCAACTGTACAGATGAATATTTACAAGGAACGTATCAAGGTTGGTTAACATTAGAATTGACGATAGACACAAAAAAAAAAAAAAAAAAAAACATCTAAGTTAAAGCAACTATAAGTTCTCTTTATTTCATTATATATCTTTTTCTTTTATTGTTTTTGTTTGATTCTTTTTATATATATGATTTCGTACATATCTGTACTTTAACCTATGAAATTAATGATTTTTAGATACACTATGTACATAATTAATATTTGGTGAGTTTAATAACAATGTTGAGACAAATACAATGCTTAATAAAATATAGATCTAATGAGTGTGGTCAGATTTGGTTTTTGTTTCTTTTGAATTTGCTCCTACAAAGATGCTAAACATATGTGACAACTATTTTAAGTATTAATCCTTGTGATTTATCTTTTCACAGTTCTCCCCCCTCCATGTTCCGGACTTCATGCAAACTTGCCTGCTTTAATACTACTATGTTCTTAAGCAAACTTTATTACCAAAGATATAAACATGCTATCAACTATTGGTCATTTAAACGTGTATTAATCCCTTTGGTGTGGTTGAACAAAAAAAAACATTTTTATTCAAAGGCAACGTTTAAATAGAACCGAAACCACTAGCAAGACGCTAGAGGAGCAAACACTACAACAAAGCAAAGCAAAGAAAGCAACTTAAAAAGAAAAAAAAGGCGATTACAAGAACTCAAAACTTCCCCATCGAGAGTTATTGAAGCCAACAATCTTAGCATGACTCTTGAGCCAAAGCAAACCAAGGGCCTTAGCTTCCCCCCACAACTCCTCTCCCCACCGCCTTCTTATGATTTAAAACTCGGTTATTGCGAGCTTCCAAATCACCCAACAAGTTAGAAGAAGAACTGATTACGAGTGTTTTTTATTCTTTTTTTTAATGCAACGAACAAACTAAACTAAAGTTACATGATTATATAACATTTTTCGTGTAAAAAAAAACCTAAAAATAAAATCAACCATGATCACCCATAGTTAATTTATTAGCATAAAAAAATCTTATAGTAATATATATAAATTTTAATGTTACATGTTTATTACAAAAAATAAATATAACATACATTGACTTGAAATGTATTCACATTCATTATCGATAATTAAAGTAAAATAATTTATTGTTTAGGGTAAAGTTGTATTAAATCGAATTCGAGATTCAAATACGAATCGAATAAATCAAATCTATTTCGATTACGAATTCAGCTAAATAATATAAAAACTCGATTCAATTAATTCAAAAAAATTGTTATTCGATGAACACCTGTGGTTAGCCAGTTATTGAAAAAAAAAAAAACTAAACAATATTACTTCCCAGTCACTGGAAAAAAAAAACTAAACAATATTACTTCTTCTAGAAAAAAAAGAGTTAAATGTCATTTTAGTCCCTATGGTTTAGGCCATTTTCCCAGTTTAGTCAAAATGTTTCATTTTTCGTCTGTGGATCCAAAAAGGTTTCACCAATACCATTTTAGTTCACTGTGTCAACTTCATCCATTATATGACCGAATTGCCCTTCTAAACTGAAACCTTTAGACTAAACTAGTAAAATGTATCAAACCACCACAGGGACTAAAATGACATTTAACTTTAAAAGTGTTACTTTCATTTTGGAAAGAATGAGTTGAAGGGTAGTTACCATATATACATCAAACACGAGGGGAAAGATTTGACTTCTTTAGTTTAAAAAAAGGGGAAGAACATTAAAGCAAGTCATCGATCCCCAATTTGATTTGAATCATCAATCCGCTCAAAACCAAACCCCCCCCCCTGCAACAACGGCTACTTCCTCTTTCTCTCTCTATCTCTATCTTTATCTCACTAATATCTCGCACCACTGTCTGTCCAAACCCTAATCCGAAACTGCTTTCCACAAGATGAAGCACTCAAAGCCCTCACGAAATCAGATCCTGAGGGAGATTCCTCTCGACACTCCACCCTCAAACCCTAGCCCGATCAAGCAGCCGAAAGGTTCTAATCGAAAACACAAGTTTTCGAAAGAAAACGATTCACCGCACGAGATCGGTTCTCTTCCAGATTC
Organism: Helianthus tuberosus; assembly: GCA_030545235.1. Taxonomy (NCBI): domain Eukaryota; kingdom Viridiplantae; phylum Streptophyta; class Magnoliopsida; order Asterales; family Asteraceae; genus Helianthus; species Helianthus tuberosus. The sequence goes on from JARYGA010060206.1 coordinate 1,014,384, forward strand.
GTCACCGTCTCCCGCAGCTGGTAAGTTGAAGTCGCCGCTTCCGCCACGTCCGCCTAACGCGCTTAAGCGGAAGCTTAGTAACGATTTCGGTGTTGAAAATGGCGTATCCGGATCGGATGATACTGGAGTCAAGGTAGTTTTTGTATACCTAACAGATTTTATTATTAATTTAAAGTTTAAACACAATTGTTGTATTAATCTATTCGATTTATAGTATTATTACGATTATGATGTGGCTCTGGCTCGGTTTAGGTTATTGTGCGTGTGAGACCGACTAGTAAGAATGAAGAAGAGGGGGAGGTTATAGTCCAGAAGACGTCTGGCGATTCGTTGACTATTCTTGGTCAACCGTTTACTTTCGATTCTGTGGCAGACGCAACGTCTACTCAGGTGAGTTGCTCATGATTTATCTGTTTGTGTGGAGTGTGGAATTTGTTTAGATTATGAACTGGATGAAGTAATTGTTATGTTCGTGTTGTGTTCGTCTGTCTATTCAGGTTGATATATTCAATCTTGTGGGAGCTCCCCTTGTTGAAAATTGTCTAGCTGGATTTAACAGCTCGGTTTTTGCGTACGGGCAGGTATTGTTTGGTCTTCTTTGTCTATATACGCGTGCTGACTGTGAACGTAAAACTTTTGTTTTTAAGTTTTTCATGGCTATCCGTATAACTGTATTTACTATGCATCGTGTATAAAATGTGAGTAGACTGGGAGTGGCAAGACCTACACAGTTTGGGGGCCCGCCAACGCATTGTTAGAAAACGAATTGTCTAGTGATCAGCAAGGTTTGACACCCCGTGTGTTTGAAAGACTTTTTGCCCGTATTTCTGAGGTGAGATCATACGTTAGTTTTATTTATTTCACACATCAAGTTTGTATTGAGTATTTGAATTAGCTTAGTGTTCATTTTCTTGTTATCTCACAATTTAACTGCAAATTTGCATAGGAACAAAACAAACATGCTGACAAACAACTCGTATATCAATGTCGTTGCTCTTTTCTCGAGGTAATACACTAGTTTATTTATCATGGATACTTAAACTTCCACTGTCACACGTATCTTAATATTGAAACATTGTATCTGCAGATCTACAATGAACAAATCACTGATTTGTTGGATCCAGCTCAAAGGAACCTTCAAATAAGAGAAGATACCAAAACAGGTGTTTATGTGGAAAATTTGACTGAGGAGTCTGTTTGCAGTATAAAGGATGTGACCCAGCTTCTGAAAAAGGTTTCGATATCTGAAATTCACATCAAAACTTTGTTAGATTAGACAAATATTGTTCATATGTACAAACTTGAAATCTGATTTTCTCTGCAGGGGTTGTCAAATAGGAGAACGGGAGCTACAAGCATCAACATGGAGAGTTCGCGTTCACATAGTGTTTTCACTTGTGTTGTCGAATCAAGATGCAAGGTAATACAACAAAACTATGGTTAACGAGAGTTAATATTCAAGTTATTTACCTTGGTATGATACATGAAAAAACTGTTGATGCCTTAATGTATCGTGTGTTCTAATTTCAAAAATTAAAATTTAAACTTTATAGAGTATGGATGGCCTGAGTTCCTTAAAAACAAGTAGAATTAATCTTGTTGACCTTGCCGGGTCAGAAAGACAAAAGTTGACCAGAGCAGCCGGAGAGCGGTTAAAAGAAGCCGGGAATATTAATCGTTCACTCTCACAACTTGGGTACAGAATCTGACATTTGTTTCGTTCATTTTTAAATCGATTGTATACTATAACTGAATTAAATTATGTGTTTCCTTTGCAGAAATTTGATTAACATTCTAGCTGAGGTTTCTCAAAGTGGAAAACAGAGGCACATTCCTTATCGAGACTCGAAGTTGACTTTTTTACTACAAGAATCTCTTGGTGGTAATGCAAAGCTTGCCATGGTTTGTGCCGTATCTCCTGCACATAGGTATCATGAAAGTTTCTTTTTATTAAACTGTACGTCTTAAATTCCTAAGCAAATTTGCGATTTAACATGAACTGGTATCTTTAAATTTTTTACGATACAGCTGTAAGAGTGAGACTCTTAGTACATTGAGATTTGCTCAGCGTGCCAAAGCCATAAAAAACAAAGCAGTTGTCAATGAACAGATGCAAGATGATGTGAAATCACTGCGTGAAGTTATACGGCAACTTAAGGTACAGTTTTTTTTATTCTCTTCCTTCGTATCCTTGTTATAGCTAATATAGGCAGCACTATGGGCGGGTTGGATAACGGGTCAAAATGGGGTTGGGTCAAGTCGTCAAGACGAGTAAATCTTGGTCAGGGTCAAAACGGGTATAACCCTTTTGTCTAAAATATATTTTATTCAAACAATTAGCGTGTCAAATGTGATTACTAGGCTACAAACAAACCAACCGAACATGGACAACGCCTTGTTCGTGTTCGTTTGTTAAGGAAATTATGTGTTCACAAACGGTTCATGAACACTTACCGAACGAGATTTTCTACTCGTGTTTATTCGTTAAGGAAATGAATGTGTACGTTTGTGTTCGTTCATTAATATAGGTAATGAACGCAAACGAACCTTCATGAACATAAATGTGCCCAAACGAACATTCATACACACAACACAAATGAACACAACGAAAAGTAACATGCATTAAATTTTGAATAAAATCACTATCTTTTATCACAAATTACGTAGATCCACCCATAGTATACTAGTCTAATATTTATTAAATAATTTTAATAACATATGATACACTACTATTTATTAAATATTTTATTAGTGAAAGTTTTGAAGAATATAAATATAAAATATAAATTATAAAAAAATTAAAACCCCAATAAACTAGCGAACCCAAAAAGAACATAAACGAACACGTTACTGAACGCTAACTAACATAAATGAACGAACGTGACCTCTGTTCATGTTCGTTCATTTAACTAAAGGAACGGAATTTCAAGTTCATGTTAGTTCATTTATTAAACGAACGAACACAAACGAACTTCCAGCCGAACGGTTCACGAACTGTTCGCTGAACGTTCAGTTCATTTGCAGCCCTAGTGAATACAGAACTATATTAGTTCACTTATGAAGTTTTCTGCATTAAAATTAAACATTGGTTCATATAATTTGTGTTAAATTTAACATGAGCTGATATGATCTCCACCCATTTCACCGTTTGACCTGATAACGATATCTAACAGGTTGAAATATGGATATCTACTAACCGGGAATAATGTTTAACAGGATGAACTGTTGCGAATGAAGTCAAATGGTAACCAAGTTGACCCAGGAACAGGCTATTCAACAGGTTGGAACGCTCGGAGAAGCTTAAATCTTTTGAAATTTAGCTTAAATCATCATCCAATGATGTTGCCTCGCATGGATGACGATGATCATGATAATCATGATGATGATGAAGAAATGGAAATAGTTGAGGAAGCAGAGCAAGTTATCATAGCAGCCAATGAAGCATGCAAAAACATGGAATTAGGTAGACACTAAACCTTAAAACTGGCTACATCTTAAGCTTAACATGTCTAGAAACAGAAGCATTAACAACCAAATCTTTTACACAGATACAACTGATGCAGATAATCAAGAAATCTTGACCCATTCATTAGATAATCAAACCTGTGATCAAGATTCTTTAGGTGATACCCCTAACCTAACCATAGTACCGTTTGAAGCAACCGCAGTTCTGAAATCTCCGACTGCAAGTGTTACACCACGAGCTATTAACAATAGTAGAAAAAGTTCGAAGAATTCCTCCACTTTGACTTCTTCTCCAGAAACCAACAGTTTGGCTGCGAGTTTAATAAATGGGCTTGAAGTAATCAATAAACATAGACAAAGTTCTGTTTTGGGCCGTTCATCATTCAGATTTTCATATAAATCTGTTGCACCTGAACCAAAGCCAGTTAAAAAAGAGATCGGTGTGCAAACAATTTTTCCGGAGAACGAGTTTTTATGCAGCAATTGCAAGGGTAAAAGTTTGGTAGAAGTAAATGATGCAAATGAGGCAAATGATGATTTGAGTCTACAGTTGGTTCCTGTTGACTGTGCACCGTTGGATGATAATTTATCGAAGCAGATTGTTATTCCAAAAGTATGATTTTTAACCAAAAAGGTGCTGTATTTAATTTGTTTTTTTGGTCTTATTTATGTTTTAACATTCGTGCAGGCGGTAGAAAAGGTTCTTGCTGGAGCCATAAGGAGAGAAATGGCTTTGGAAGAGTTTTGCACCAGACAAAATGCAGAAATCATGCAACTTAATCGTTTGGTATGTTGGTTTTGATTGTTTCAATGCAGAAATCACGCCAACATGAAATGATGTTTTTACTCTTTTAACAACTTTAATTCTGTTACAGGTGCAACAGTACAAACATGAACGGGAGTGCAATTCTATTATCGGGCAATTGCAGGAAGATAAAATAGCCCGTCTTGAGAACCTGATGGAGGGTGTGTTGTCAGCAGAGGAGTTTGTAGACGACGAATTGAGATCTTTAACATATCAGCATGAGGTATGCATTCCAGATTCCAGCTCTTCAATTGTTGAAATTTTGAAACAAATTCTTATATTAATCTAAACATGTAAATAAAGCGATTTAGAAGGGTGTACGCATATCATATATATCATATATACTTGCGGCAAGCCGGCAACTACTAACCTGTTTGACACGTTTCTCACTTGCTCATGTTTTAGTAAAACATTTTTCATGTAATATTCAATCCGTATTGACCCTTTAATAAGTAAATACATTCCAAATCTTTAATTATTTTTTCAACTTTTCGTGTCCTTTTTTTAATAAAGAACTGATGCAGTGATGTGCTAATTGTGATTACTAAAACATTTATTAAAACATTGATCTGAACTTTTGAATTAAGTGATTTAGATGATTGTATGTATAAAAATTACACTTCATACAAGTATACAACTTTCTATCCGTGTGACCCATTTTGTTATTTTTTGGTTGTAACCCATTTGCCATTTAGCTAGTTTTTTTTTTATTTAACCCATTTCACCAGTTTGAGATATTACTCAATCTAAGTTGGACTCATTGACTAATCTTTTGTGCTTCTTTTCTTACATGTAATACAGATACTTAAGGAAAAATTTGAGAATCATCCTGAAATTGTAAGGAAAGGATTTGAATTAAAAAATGTTCAAGACGAATTGGAGCGTTACAAGAACTTTTTCGATATGGGGGAGAGAGATGTATTGATTGAGGAAATTCAAGATTTAAGAAGTCAACTTCAATCCTACATCGATTGTTCACCAAAGTTGACCAAGAAAGAAAGTCCACTTTTGCAAATAACCAACGGAGAGTCAACTTTCGAGAGTGCCGAACAGAGATTCGAATCCGAAAGAATCCGATTCAGCGAAACCGAACGCAAATGGAATTCGCTTATCGAAGAACTGAAATCGAAACTCGAAGAAAGTCAACTGCTTGCCGAAAAGCAAAAACAGGAGCTCGATTGCGAAAGAAAATGTTCAGAAGAACTGAAGGAAGCTATGCAAATGGCTATGGAGGGTCACGCGCGTATGCTCGAACAGTACGTTGATTTGGAAGAAAAACATATGAACATGCTTATAAATAAAAGGATGATTCAAGATTCGGTTGAAGATGTGAAGAAAGCGGCTGCGAAAGCTGGAGTTAGGGGTGCGGAATCTCGATTCATAAACGCTCTTGCTACTGAGATTTCAAGTTTGAAAGTTGAAAGAGAAAAAGAAAGAAGAAGATTTAGAGATGAAATTAAAGGGCTTGAAGAACAGTTAAGTGACACTGTCGAAGCTGTTCAGGCTGCTGGTGAGTTAGTTGTTAGACTCAAAGATGCAGAAGAAGCTGTTGCTGCTGCACAGGTTAGTTAACACTTGTTAGTCTTTACTGATAGAGGGGGTGCTTCACAAATTAGAAGGTCGCATACAAACAAAACAAGGTTATTGAGAGTTTAAAAGCATATAGATTTGGTCAGATAGACATGTCACACGTGTTTGGGTTAAAGTGGGTCATTTTGGGTTTGGATTGACTTAACTGGCTGAAGTTTGGCCAGTTTTGCGACTTTCGTCCAAAGGTTTGTTTTTCCGCATGTAGATCCAAAAGGTTTGAAATCTTGCTATTTTCATCCGCTCCTTAATTCCTTCCTTTTTTTCTCCGTTAAGTCAGGGGTATTTTCGTCTTTTTCACTTTTTGTACAAGCATTTAGCATAATGTACAAGCGAATTCTTAAGTGAAAAAAACTGAATTGCCTTTAAGTTAACAAAAAAGAGGAAAATACCTCTGAATTAACAGAAAAATGGATGGAGTTAACGAGCCGGATGAAAACGGTAAGATTTCAAACCTTTTGGATCTAGATTCATCTTACCTCAAGGACGAAAATGGCATTTTACTCTATAACTTTTCCACTAAAGGTTGTATGTAATTTATTTTCTTCTATTTGTCCCATTCTAATATATGTTAAACCAAAATGGCATGCTTAGATGCATGTTGCTAAGCTATCTCGTTGGCTGGTTTGTGGCTGGTCTGATAAATTATACTATTTCACTAATAACATGATTAAATTTTTTTCTCTAAAAACTTTCAGGCACGGGCTATGGAGGCTGAACAAGAAACAAAAAACGCTTTCAAACAAATCGAAAAACTGAAGAAAAAGCAAAAGATTGAGGCATCAACAACCCCTGTTTACGATATGCCAATATACGATACAGAGTCAAAGTCAAACTTCACAGTTGACCAGCAACCCAAAGAGGAGTTTGAACAATTCTTTAATGTGGATAAAGAACCCACTTCCTGGTTCTCTGGATACGACAGGTGCAACATTTAGGTACCAAACTTTTGTCTCAAGATTTGTTTGTACTAATAGAAAGTTCCTGTTATAGAAATGTAATATTTCCATTTTCATCTTCACAACAATCTTTAGCCACTCTGTATTATAATTTCATTCGACGTATAGATAGGGTACGTAGGGCCCTATACATAGAAATGTAAGTTTTAGAATCTGAGATCCTTTATTTTCTTTGGCCTCAAGTGCCATTTGGATAGGGGGCAATCTTCAAGTAGATCATGTCTATTGCTTATTAGTTACTACTAGCAGGATGCCCGCGTGATGCGGCGGGAGCGACACATTGCATTGTGATACTTGTTTTTGATAGTTTTCGTATTCATATAATATTTATTGTAGCATTATTGTGATAGATATACATCAAAAGCGAAGTAATCAGGTTGTATTGTGCATGGTTCGGTTATTATCCTCACCGAAGCCGAAGCCGAAACCAAAGTCATCGGTTAGTCTATTTTATTAACCAATCGGTTAATTAGTTCAGTTTATTCGGTTGAATTGATAATTTTCGGTTTAGTTTAATTTAATTTCAGTTAATAGCAAAAACCAAATTTGGGCTAAAACTTTTGCTTAAAAATATATGAAATTGAGGTATAAATACATGAAATAAAAGTATAAATATATAAATGAGGTATTAAAGTTAGAAATATATGAAAATATGAATTATTCGGTTCGGTTCAGCTAATTTTGGTTAAACGAAAGTACAAAAAATTGATATCCGGTTTATGGTTAATTCGATTTTCGGTTTTCAGTTAATTAAGTTTTCGGTTCAGTTTTGTTAGTTTTCAGTTTTTGGTTCAGTTTTGTTAGTTTTCGGTTTTCAGTCTATTTATTAACCAGTCCGTTTTCAGTTAATCGGTTTGGTTTATTAAGTTAGATTGACGATTTTTGTTTTGATTCATTTAATTTTAGTTAATAGCCAAAACCAAACTTAGGCTAAAACTTTTGATTAAAAATACATGAAATTTATGTATAAATAAATGAAATGGATGTATAGGTACATGAAATGGAGGTATAAATACATAAAATGAGGGTATAAATATGATATACATGAACCGAAGGTATAAAAGCTAGAAATATATGAAAATATAAATGTTCAGTTAATTTTGGTTAAATGCGGGTACAAAAAATCGATAACCGTTTTTGGTTAATTTGGGTTTCGGTTAATCAGTTTTCAGTTAACTCAATTTTTGTTCGGTTTCGGTTAACGATTCAATTATTACTCACTCTTAAACACTGTTAATCACGTAACATATCAGTTTTTTAATATAAAATACTATAACATTACTATACTCAAATTAAATAGAATAAAATACTCGTTTATACGATGTAATTAAAAATTATGTATTAACCTACCAAAAAGTTATGATCGTTTAAATATCGCGGGGTGGGGGGGGGGGGGGGGGGAGTTAGTTTTTTTAGAAGGTACAGTTTTGTTAAAGATGAAAGTTTAATCACTTGACATCCTGTAGCTATTAAACATTTTGAGATAATGAGTAATTACGTTGGGCTTTAATCACTTGTACATTAAGGCATCATCTACTTGTACCTTTTAATCCACACGTCAATACTGACCTAGACAACTATTGAAACGTCGAAAAAAATGAGTAGGTCGTCACGGTACTTTTGGATTTTTTAAAACATTATAGTTTATAAGATATGACAAGAATACGTAAAAGAATTATAAGTTTGTTGTGGAAAGAGAAAAGTGTAACTAATTACCCATAAATATGTTAAAACTTAGGGATATAAACGTAATAAAATGGATGGCTAAAATAAAATTATTGTCTAAAAGACCAATTTACCCTTATTTTAGGGGCGTATTCATAAATTAAGAGATAAAAAGTTCTTATTTTTTGTATCTTAAAATGTATCTCTCCCATGCATTATAATATAGTATAAATTAATATATTTGTGTGTATATATAAAAAAATTGAAATAAAAGAGCATAGACAGGGAGTTTACAAGTACCATTTTTTTGTAGTCCCCCTGAATCCTATTGTGTGGTGAGTCTATTTCATGTCAGTGGAGACCATTAAACAAATAGCTTGTGGTATTGTCTTCTTTGATATGTATATTTCCCCTACTTGTGGACCACCAAGGGTATATATGTAATACTGGATCAGAAGATAGGAAAAAAAAACAAAGTAGATATAGCAATCCTGGCCATACATTATCTTGTAAAGATAGGTAATCGTTTATGATATTTATTTTTGTACAAAGATAGGGATTATACAAGATTATGATATTGAAGACACAGAATGGGCCATGATTTTGATATCGGGTCGACTGGCCTACAAGCTCTTTTTGTCCATTTTATATAAATAATTAATTAATGCTTTCTGATTGTGCTTTGAGAGAAAGAAGAAAGTTATGGACTCAATGAGCCGGTGGCGGTGAATGATACAAAAACACTCATTTAAATGATAAAAACAATTGGCGGTGAATGATACAAAAACACTCATTTAAATGATAAAAACAATTTTGGAGGTTAAAATGTGTAAAAATCCCTATGCAAAAAATAGGTTTTAGTGACATTCAACCCATTTGACTCGATCCCTTTTTAGTTACTGCTTTTTATTTGATCTAGTTGGCTCATTAGACACTGACAGTGGCGGATTCAGGAATGTTTTCCACCAGGTTTCTTTTGGTAGATTCTCACTATTTCTTTTCCAAATCATACAACTATCCAAGGTTTTCACTATTTATTTTTTTCATTTTCCCAAACCGAGGGGGTTCCCAGGAACCCCCAAAACACCCCTGGATCCGCCCCTGGACACTGAGCCTTGATTCATAGTTGGGATGTTTGTTATATCTTGTGATATTTTCAACATTCGGCCTCATACCAACCAATAATGTGTTATTTTTTTTGCCAACAAGGGGCTCGGCTATTTGTTTTTGGTTGCTTGGGTGGACATTTCCTCGAAGGTCACGTCACCTATCCTTGGATTACACCAATGTTTTTAAAACTGGTTTTTAAATCGTATCGGGTTAGGTTCAGAAATGGTTTAACCGGTTAAATTGGGTTGTACCAGGCGGTTCAACCGGGTTGACTAATTAACCCTATAAATCCATAAAATACATTTTTTTTTCTCAAAAATCAATCCATTTATAATAAAAATATTCTAAAAGTTAATCCATAATAAAAAATAATCCAAAATTTCACTATTGGTACCTTTTTAGGCGTTAGGTTTTGCTAAGAAAGTAAATCGTCACCTTTTGTGCCTATAAAAGATTAAAAGTCCAAATTTTAATCATTACACTACCGGACACACTTAAGTTCGGAGTTCCTTCATCCACAACCAATGTGCCCAAATATGTTGGTATTATTTTAGACAGGACATTCTTTATGATCCAATATATCTAGATAGAAGAGAATGATATTCATCTAAGGTGTCATAAATCTTGAATTGCATATAGATAGAGAAAGTTGCCACTGTTTATAGAAAACAAAATGACATAAAATGGACAATTTAATTCAAAGGACCATCTTTGAACATTCATAACCAAAATAGTGACATGTGTGTTTTTTTTTTTTTTTGTTGGATTGTTATTGTAGAACTTTATATGCAATCTTCATTGCATTTACACAAGTAAGTTGTCTTTTTTATTACTCAAATTAGTGAATGTACAAGTTACTCCCATTGGTTTCCCCAACTACTATATGATTTGATGTTAAGCTAATGAAACATGATACCAACAACCCAAGTTAAAGCTTGTTAAGGGTGGAAGAAAGATACATAATAATAAAGTGAAAGACAAGTGTGATCTATGAATATGTATGTAACTGGTGACAGCCTGGTTATTGGCCCATCTTCCTTGATCATAATTGATGCTAAATGAACCCTACCAAAACAAACATCTCCAATCAATGCCCCCTCTAACTCTTTCTTTGTATTAATGCATTGGCAGTCTTGCTATATAGTATATATACTTCTAAATATTCACTTAATCATCATTCTTAATGATATTCGACAAAGTTATATGAGTAGCTACCGGGTCACTGCCACTGGCACTCGCACTCGTTCTGAGTTCTATAAATTATTAGCGTATTAATTATGATCATAAAAACTCAACTACATAATTGTCTAATTGTCTTTAGTAAGATGATGAAGAGATTTGAATACATTTTGAGTAACTTTTTTACAACCTAATATATTAAGTTAATAGTTTCTAAAGAATAGTAAAGATGTTTTATGATTATTTAACAATATGAATTAGTTATTACATAACATGTGTATGAAATAAAAAGATAATAGTGTTAAAAATAACTTTTTAAGAAATTTGGTGCAAGGTGTAACAAGACATATTATATAATGTCACACCGTCAAATTTAATGTTTGATTGGATATGAGTTTTAGACTACCACATCAAATTTGGTGTTTTGAATCAAACGAACTTAAAAGAAGCTCAAACCCGAGCTTTAGCCTAAAGGCTACTATATGTATAAATAGGGTCAAGTTATTCTACAAAGGCTTCTTATTGTAAGAAGTGTAAGAAGGATTTATAGAGTGACAAGTGTCCAATAACCTAAAACTAAACCCACTACATCACCACCAAAAACCTAAACACCCACCCCCCCCCCCCACCCAAAAACCTAAACCCCCCACCCCCCCACCCAAAAACCTAAACCCCCCACCCCCCCACCCCACCCCACCCCACCCCCACCCCCCCCCCCCCCCCCCCCCCCGCAAAAAAAACAAAAAAAAACTATACCTCACCAAAAAAACCCTCAAAAAACCTAACCCCCCCCCCCCCCAACCTCCACCCCCCAAAAACCTAAAAAAAACCTAACCCCCCCCCCCCCCCCACCCCCCAAAAACCTAAAAAAACCTAACCCCCCCATCCCCCCACCCCCCAAAAATCTAAAAAAAAATATAAAAAAAACTAAACACCCACCCCCACCCCCACCACCACCCAAAAACCTAAACCCCCACCCCCCACCCCCTCGGCAAAAAAAAAAAAAAAAAAAAAAAAAAAAAAAAAGATGTGGGGGGTAGGGGGGGGGGGGGTTGGTGGTGGTTGATGTTTAAGTTTTTTTTTTTTTTTTTTTTTTTTTTTTTTTTTAGTGGGTTTTTTTGTGTAGTGGGTTTTTTTAGGTTATTGGACACTTGTCACTCTATAAATCCTTCTTACACTTCTTACAATTAGGATCCTTTGTATTTGATCCTAATCCTGTATAAATAAAATAAAATAAAATAAAATAAAATAAAATAAATTGATTTCATGATATTACGTAGCTACATAATAGTTTGTTGGCCTTTTGCCCTTTTGAGTCGGAGGTATGTTTTAATGAAGTATATACTTTTCAAAAAAAAAAAGGTAGCTACATAATAAATATTATATATATAAAGTTATAATAAAATAACTAATAAAGTTATAATTGTGTATAATTTTTATTTATAAATAGTTATATAGGATATGAATAAAATAATCAAACATTTAGTAAATAATAAACGAGTCAAAGTCGAGCTAGAAAATATATTGATGAGCCGGGTTCGGGTTTTTCACATAAAGTTGAAAACAAACCGAGATCAAGATTAGACAAGCTCTAGCTTGACTTGTCTCGTTTACACTCCTATATAAAAGTTTTTTGTTTATCAAATGTTTCTTATTAGTGCCAAATATAAGGTTGTATTTAGATTTCTTATATATTTTTCTTTCAAATTAAAGTATAGAGTTAAATGCCATTTTAGTTCCTGTGGTTTGGATCATTTTGCTAGTTTAGTCCAAAGGTTTCATTTTCCGCATGTGGAATCAAAAAAGTTTCACCGTTGCCATTTTAGTCCACTAGGTTAACTTCATCAATTATTTATGTTAACGAGAAAGGCAATTTGGTCATTTTATACGGCCGAATTGCCCTTCTAGTTCATATAATTACATATAAAATGACCGAGTTGTCCTTCTTGTTAACAGAAAAAATGGATGAACTTAACCCAATTGACTAAAATGGTAATAATGAAACCTTTTTGAACTCACAAATGAAAATTGAAACATTTAGACTAAACTGGTAAAATGGCTCAAATCACATGGACACTAAAATGGCATCTAACTCTAAAGTACATTTTTGGTGGATAATAACTCAAAGATTGATCAATGGCCCAATGCAGAAAGATTGAAATCTAATGACAAGTTTGGTAACCCTTACTATTTGCATCAATTTTATCATCTTCTAAAACAATGTAAAGTCAATGTCAATGTTCAAAAAAGCTGGCTCAACCAATGTTTGGTGGATAATAACTCAAAGAGGGGCCAACCCCAATTTCACTGTTCCACAAGAACCCTTGTCCCTAATTACATTCCCTTGTACCAAACTTCAACAAAAAGGCATTTAAGAGTGAATAGTAACACTTCACTATGACCAAATCCAAAGATGATATGCTCTAGTGATATGTACATCATGCCATGGAAGTTGTACATTGTTTTAGAATATAGCATAAGAGATATGGTAAAACAAAATTTGTATTTGTTTTCATGTTTGGAAACCTTGTGTGAATGAGAAAATGATTGGGTAGGTTCAAATAGTTGATTTGGCTTTTTGTTGTTAACAATCATCATGAATTGCCATAAATTGCATTGGAATATACTTTACATTTACAATAATGCTACAAACCTTTTAGGTACAATGTGTAAAGCTTATATGATAGTACACGTTTATATTCATTTATTTTCTATATTCATTCAAATGTCTTTACCTCTTATTAAAATTACAGCTAGATAAAAACTCGCATATAAATACATCAGTAAAAAAGAATATCATTACGTATTTAAAATTAGACGAACAATAAGAAAACCAAACTTAGAGATTGTAGGATACATGTTACAGCAACAACGTTGGTACAACGCTTAAAATAAGTGAAACTTCTAAGGATTTATATGTTCAGTCTAAGTTTTTTTTTAGAGTTAATTACTGTTTTCGTCCTTGTGGTTTGTCAAAAATCACTATTTCAGTCCATTAGTTTAAAACTTGCGATTTCAGTCCCTGTGGTTTCACTTTCGTAACCATTTCAGTCCACCTTGTAACCATTTCAGTCCCTGTACTTACAGAATAAATGGATTGAAATGGTTACGGAAGTGAAATCACAGGGACTGAAATGGTTACGAAAGTGAAACCACAGGGACTGAAATCGCAATTTTTAAACTAATGGACTGAAATAGTGATTTTTGACAAACCACAAGGACGAAAACAGTAATTAACTCTTTTTTTTAAGAATAGAACGATGTCCTTCTTTTATTTGTTTTGATTTTTTTCATGTGTCGTTATGTTAAAGAGTTATAAGCCAGAATAAATAGAAATGAATGCCATCACTCTTTGGTTTCTTATTTATAATAATATATTAAATTAATATGAAAGAAGTTATATAATATATACGTCAATGTAAGCTTAAATCTTAAGTCTAAAAGGTGAGTATGGGTGATGATATATGTAGGACCTTTTGAAGTATTAATTTGTGGCCCCACGAAATACGCAAAAAAATCAACACGTATTCTTTCTTTCTTACTGTAAAACGTTAGGATTACATTGTATGATAGCTGACATAGACAGACATTGTTTTTCTTATAATATATAGATGCATACCGACTGTATTTGTATAATTATAGGGTACGTACAACTTATTATTGCATAAATAAAACCCATTTGGTTTTTCTGTTGACATCATATTATTTAGGGATCAAAACTAGACTAGATGGACTTATATGTGTTTGATGATGTCCCCACAAACAACTGGTCAACAATCAAACAACTAAGAAATTCTGTACAAGTAATCTTGCCACTAGTTACGCAATCGCCAATCCACTATTTTATTTTCAATTGTTTTGTTTTCTTTCTTTTATGCAAATATGTTTATTCAACTAGTAATATAATATAATATAATATAAGCCTTATGTATCAAATTTACACCCAAATTGAATTTAAATAATCCGAAGTGTCTTTTTTGGTCAATAATAATTCAAATTGAGTTTATTTCAGACATGGTTACAACTTTTTTATTTAGTTTCTATAATGGTCCGCCGTTAAAAATAACTTAACGGAGTAAACTTTTTTCCGAATTACAAATTACAAACCAATGTTTTAGGGCTTTTGATCAGAACGAGGATACGAGTCGATTGATGTAAAACTTACCTCGAAACGGTGCTCCAAACGGCTTGATTGTTTGTTAATCGGAAGTTTAAACAACCGAATTGAAGCACCGTTTTCGTCGTTTGGAGCACTGTTTCGAGGTAAGTTTTACATCAATCGACTCGTATCCTCGTTCTGATCAAAAGCCCGAAAATATCCGTTTGTAATTTGGAAAAAAAACTGAACTCCAATGTTTTTTTTAACGGCGGACCATTATACAAACAAAATGAAAACGTTGCCCATATTTATATGATTTGAATAGTAAATTACTAAATTTTATTGTACACTAAGTTTGTTTTATTTATACAGTACAATCATGCAATAATACAATATAATGGAATAATAATTTTCAAGTCAAATAATATTTATGGGAATTTAAGACATACAAGATCTAGATTATACCAAAACGTTCAATTATTTAAAAAAAGGTCAACACAACCATCATATTTTTAAAGGTAACATCTTCACTATGGTTAGTTGTTTCTTGAAAATCAATTTTCTTGATTATGACATCCTATAATTTAAATATCATCATGAAAATTTAGAAAAAGAAAAGAAAAATATCTTTCTTTTTTCCCAGAAAGTTGAAGCAATAATCATAGTGCAATCTTGTGAGTGTATGTCCAAAATCTTTAACAGAAATCTTGATAAAACCTAAAAGTTTGTTAAAAAGATTGGTAACCTAAGAACCATTTTATTTGTTACTGATCTTTATATCTTCATAAGAAGTTTTTCTATATGCTATATCTGTCTCTTGACATTGAGTTCTTGACTACAAATTTCAGGATATCGAGTGTCGGTTTTATGATACTTCAAAAGTGATTGATTATGCAAATTTTACTAATGATTAGAAGTTCGGTTTATGAACATGTATTACGCTTGCGAGATAGTAAAAAGAAACAGAGACGAGTTAACAAAGAAAGTACATTTGATGTTTTAGAGTGATGAAGTAAAGGCGAACAAACAAAAGTCCGAAATGAATCAAGAAAATTAATGATTAAAAATTATCAAAACGGTACGAAAATATGAAGAAAAAAAAGGTTGAAGTAAAAGCTTTCTTTTTTCTCTCATCAACCCCTACAATATTTTCCTTAAAATGTTACAACATATTACTAGTAACTAACTTTGTAACTTTCCATCGCCTCGGCCTCTGCCACCGGATTCTTGATCAATATTAGTCTAAAAATTATACAATCAGTGTTTTTGAGGAAGCCATCATTGTGTCTTCTATCTCTCTCTATACAGAATTACATATGCATCTCTTTAAAAATCCATCATATATGTCAAGTGATTCAGTATTATTGCTCAACTTTCATTTGACCTGCAAAAATGTTCATACATAAGATTGTTTTGACTTTTTAACTCACAAGAAGTCAAACTTAAAAAAAAAGTCAACTCACCATGAAAGCCTTGAGGCTGCTGATCCTGGCCTATTGCCATCTTTACAACACTTTGAAGGTCATTTTCCCAGAATGTTGAAGCCTATATTAATTTTCATGTAACAAGAATTCTTAATAAACACCTTGCAACGGAAACAAATCTTGAAATATGTTTAGTGAATGAAATTTTAATTTACCTCAGCAAAACCATCAATGTGAGGTAGTTTCATGATCGAGTTGCGCTGCATTGCCGCCATCAACGGGTTCATGGAAAGTTGATTCTCGGGTCCACCAGGAACCATACCATTTATTTGGGATTGAAATCCGTATGGGAGTGGTTGTACCGAGGCATCAAACGGGTTCACATTGTTGGGCACAGAAACAAGAGGCCGAAACATCTGAAAATTTGCACATAATCCACCCAAAATTACTTCCAAATCCAAATTAAATCGCGTCTCGTCGAGTAAACAAAAAAAAAAAGATACTCTTATCCAAGTTAACGAACGTTTATGTGCGTTTAATCTACGCATTATTTGATAACAGGTTTTAAAAATAGGCTGGAACAACTTACATCTTTAGATAAAAGTGCTTCCATGCTCACATCCATCCTGGGATTAACAGTGGCCAATTTCATAGACAAAAACTACAAAAAAAAAAAAGAACTTTAACAACTTTAAAAAACAAAGTAACATATTTTGATTTATAATATACTAATTTAGTATTAAATCAATCTTAATTACCTCAACTTGTCTCTGCAATGACTGTACATAGTTTATAATCTCATCAAGCATAACAGCTTTTCCAGTGACCTATAAAATTAAAAACCCAACTCAAATTACAACCTTAAAGTCCAAATGCTTCAGGTTTGATTTCAAAATGTGAACAAAAATAATAAAAATTGAAACTTTATGTTGCACCTTATTACATCCTGGAACAAGATCTTGCAGAAACTTCATCCTCTCACTTATTTTCCCTCTTCTGACCTGAATTTATCAAAAAATGAAACAAATTTGAGTTGGGTTTTGTAAATTATGATTATATATATTTACATTAAAAAAATATTATAATTTATAATAAATTAATAATCTTGTTAAATTTGGGAAAAAATGAAAAATTGCTTACTCTTTCTGCAAGACTATGGCTGTCAGTAGCTTGACCCCTTCTGGCTCTAACATGAATGTAATCTTTTGGTGGGCACTGCCCTTCCGTTGACTTTTCATTTGACTTGCTTCTTTTTGCATCTGATTCCTCTTTTTCTGCTTCTGCCACAACCTGCACACACAAGATTTTCTTTTTCTTAACAACAAGGGACATGAATATATGATATTCTAACAAAATGACCAAACTAACCTTGTCATCTTTAGCAGAGATTGTACTAGATTGTGCTTCTTTTCCCTTTCCTTTTGGAATCCCCTTTCTCTTTCTACCATTACTATTATTATTATTACTCTGTCCTTTTGTTTCAGTTTCAGATACTGATGGTTCCTCCAAATGATCACCTATCTTCTTGTTTTCATCTGGGACTCTTGAAAATTGATTCTTGCCACAAAAAGTTGAGAACTTTGCAGCTCTTTCAACAAATCCAGGATCTGAATGGAATGGTAATTGGTGATTCCCTGGAATAGGATAATATTCTTGAATCTTGTGATCTGTTATTGAAAGATTAAGCTTTGGTGGTGAGTTCAAAGGAGTGTTGTAGCAAGAATTAGTGGCACTATTGTTTCCAATCTCTATGCTTCCAAGTCTACGAATCAATTCCCTCAAAACAATGCTATCATTCCCTGGATTGTTTCCAATCTCTATGCTTCCAAGTCTACCAATCAATTCCCTCAAAACAATGCTATCATTCCCTGGAATTGGAACTCCGGAATGGGAATGGACTGGAGATGAAACAAGTGAACTCAAAGCAGACTCAAAAAGCTCCCTTTGGTCCATAGAATTGGAGTTAAAAAAGGGTTGATTGAGTTCATTGGTTTGAATTCCCATTCCAAAGATGGGATTCCAGGGTTGGGGGATTCCGGTTCCTTCACTGGTTTCCATAATTGAAGTGAAGTAGTACCAAATGGGGTAGTGTTTTTTTGGCAAATTTGTAAATGGGTGTCTTGTTTTTTAAGAATTGGGTAAGAAAGATTGGGGGGAGCTTTAGGAGAATTGATAAGTCTTTTCTGGTTTATGGAAATGGAATTCAAAGTGTGTGAAAGATAAAGGGGATGGGGTGTGTGTGTGAGAGAGGGCAGTTGTGAGTTGAAGATAGGTGATAAATAACATAAAAGCATAAAGAAAAGATAGGGGAGATGGGAAAGCGAAAGTGAATAATAGTATGTGTATGTGTATGATATAATAAATAATAATATATTATATAGTTATGATAAAATAAATGAAAATAACGTATATTATTTTATATATAATTATTATAAATATAGATTATAGATATATACAGAAACATCAATATTATAAGTATAGTTATGTCAAAAAAAATATATATTTTACTATTTATATAAAAAAATATATATCTTACTATTTATATCTATAACTGTAAATAAATAGATGGATCAGATTCGGTTTTGTAAAATAATTAAAGAATAAAACTCATTATTTATGGGTTGTTTGTTTAATTCTTAATGAGACTCTTAATGGTTCAAACTTTTTACTGGTTCAGCACTTAATGGTTCAGATTGTTTGTTTCGTGAGCAGATGTCTGAATGGTTCAGACATTTGCCTCTGAATGTTTAAGTATTATACAGAGTCTAAATGGTTAAGACCTCTAATCTGAATTGATCAGCCATTTGCCAATGAAGGGTTAAGCATTATACTGGTTCTTAATGGTTCAGACCTCTTACTGGTTCAGCACTTAACCATTTAGAAGTTGCCAAACAACCCCTTAGACAAAGGATTCAGAGCCATTTAGGTTGTAGCCTAGTGATAAGACTGGCAAACCGAGCGGGTCGGGTTGGGTGGTATGCCGGGTCATATTCGACTAAGATAAGGTTATTTTGTTTCTGATCAAACAAAACGGGTTACTATATTTTAATATAGGTAAGAATGGGTTCATGAATCTTAAACAACATAAAAGAAGGATTAAGTAGTTGAAGTTACATATCTAACTAACCAAGCTTTGCAACGTAAACCAAATTATTTAGCATCGATTCATCAAATTTGATGATGAGCTCTTAACATTTAAAATGTAAATTGATGATGAGTTTTGTTTTCTAAAAAAAGACGATGACCCGTTGTCTTTTATTCAACCCACAACAACATGACCCGTAAATTCTCTGTTATTTTCAACTACTCCCATTTGGACCCCCTTAGAAATAATTTATTACCCAATAGAACCCATAGTCTAATATCATGAGTCCCGTTTCTAAGACCGTGTGTAGTAACTCGTGACCAGGCTCCATCTTGGGCATAGCATCCTATGGCATCAGGAAACAAACTTTATTTTCACTTTCTTCACATCCAAAGAGGTGTTTTGGAGAGGCTATGTTGGGGTTGTGCTCAATATATGATTGTTATATCATAAACATTGTTAATTTATGTTTGTTTATTACTTAAATGTTGACGAAGTATGTCGTGCATGTACTCATCATATTGTTGTGCGATTTTCAAGTCTTTGTCCGTTGTTAATCACGTCACGAGGCCATGGGGCGTCCACATCATAGCTTTGATAGATCATTTGCTAATATTATATTATGCAGAATCAAAGAAGCGCACATTACATGCCTTATTTTTTTCTTTTGCCTACATTCGAGCCGGGTTTTAAATGGTAGCACAACGCTTCTTCAAAACTCCAAATGTCCGCTCAATATCTTTTTCTCACAGACTCTTGTGCTTTTTTTAATAGTTTTCTTTTATCATCATGTAGGTAAGAAACACTTCAAAAAAATCATAACCCACTTTAGACAAATACCATCCACATCATAATACCATTCTTGTCCTCTTGATCATTCACATAAAATGTATGCCCTCCATCCCTAACCACGTCGGGTTGTAGCGGTTTTCGTGCGATGACGTGGCCTACATGACACAACCATGCCACCACTATAGCAGATCGTGTTAGGCTAGGTGGTAGGGGGGGAGGGGATTGCCATCTCGCCAGCACAATAACGGAGGCTAACATATGTTTTGTGGGGTCAGATCAATAAAAAATCAGGGGGCATGGACCATTTAGAGGCTTTATCACATTTCTTGGTTATTAAAGAGGGGGAAGGATCATTGCTTACGTGTCGCTAATGTGACTTATGAAGCCTAAAGGCTACATTCTATACCATCCAACTCCAACCTTAGAGCAAAATATAACGTCAATTATATTTCTCATTTGTCCACTACCATTTTTTATATCTATAAAATTAGGGGGCATTGATCATTTAGAGGCTTTATCACGTTTCTTGGTTATTAAAGAGGGGAAAGGAGTATTGCTTACGTGTCGCTAATGTGATTTAATGGAGCCCTAAAGGCTACATTTCATACCATCCAATCTTAGAGCAAAATACAACTTCAATTATATTTTTCATTTTTCCACTACCATTTTTTTTATATATAGGAAAGTATAACTTCTAAGCAAAATACAACATCAATTATATTTTTTAGTCAATTATATTTTCTTTTTTTCCGGTACCACTTTTTTATATCTGGGAAAGTATAACTTCTAAATATGGAACTATTAATTCATATATATAATAACAACTACAAAGTGATCAGGATTATAATTATAAGAATAATTATAGAGCAACTAAAAGAATATATAAAATTAAAAGTCATAATGCGCCTCAGTTTTAAGGGAGTAAAGTGTGTGCTAGCTGTAGGGCTGTGCAACGGTTCAGAACCGGACTGAACCGAACCGAACCGGAACCGAACCAGAACCGTTAATTGCTAAATTTAAGAACCGGAACCGAACCGTATTAAAACGGTTCCGGTTCGGTTCCGAACCGGTTAAACGGTTCTCGTGTAAACGGTTCTCGCGGGAACCGGTTGACAATTAAATCGTAAAATTAACAATTCAATAAAAACAAATCAAACCATTTAAAACATTAACTATGAGTTACTACATTCAAAGTTCAAACCAACCAAAATAAAAGTAGCAAAGCAACAATAAAAATTTCAAGCCATAAAACAAACTCTAAATAAAACTATTACAACCATCGTGTTAACAATAAAAACAAACATCTTCAAACTTCATTCAATCTTCATCCACTCAATCTTCTCATAAAAATCTAAATGAAACCAAGTGTTAGGAATTAAAAAAAACAAATAATGCATCTACTGCATTTGGTTCACGTGAATAGATTGATCAGTAATGCATCTACTGTATTTACCAAGTGATACACTATTTATATACACATTTACAAATTGATCAACATTGATTTAATTATTTTTGTTCAATTTTTATTTTCACATACAGAAAATTATATGTATCAGAAAGCAAACATCTAGAAAGAAAATATATGCAATCATAAAAAAGGTCATGTAGAATAGCGTACCTGTATTTGCAGGGTGTTGATGGAGACGAACTTGTATGATGGCAATTAGGGTTAGGGTTGAGAGATGGAGAAGAATTAGAAGATGAAAGATGAGATTGTGGAATGAATATAAGAGGATGGAATAAGAAGTAGGATGGTCGTATGATGTTGAAAAACCCATTAATAAAATAGGATTTTAAATATTTATAATCCCAACTGGCTCTAGCGGTTCTTTAAACGAAACCGTGGTTTTAACCGGAACCGAACCGGGAACCGTTTTTACCCAAATTTAAGAACCGGAACCGGACCCTATATACAAAAATATGGTTTGGATCTAGCGGTTCTGAACCGTATACTGCTCAGCCCTAGCTAGCTGCTAGTCATTTTATTAGGAAGGGGGTGACTAATATATCATAAAAATAACTACATAAAACATATATAAACAGTAAAATATGAGTATTAATATATGATAAAAATAACTACATACCAATGAGGTGGTGGTTCATTGGCAAAGACAAAGCCTTTAAAACACCAATGTTGGGAAGGAGGAGGTCTTGGGTTCAAGTCCCACAAACGACAGAGGATTAAAGAAATTAACCGTTAAAAAAATAATAATAATAACTACGTAAAACGCACTATTCCCATACCCCTAAAATTTTATTTTCACATCCCTATATGTATACGGCCCGTATAAAGTTATACGGGCCGTATAACTGATTGTTGCACAAAAAAAATGTCAGGGAATATTTTTTTGTCTCCATGTATACGGGCCGTATAACATTATACAGCTCGTATAAAATGTTATATGGCTCATATAATGTTATACGACCCGAACATCATATAATGTATACGACCCGTATAATGTTATACGGTCCGAATAGAATGTTATACGAATTAATATTTTCTTCATCTATACGAGCCGTATAACATTATATGAGCCTTATAACATTATATGTAACATCCCGAAAACGGGTTTGGTAATCAAACTCGTTAATACTAAAAGACGGGTAAAGTACCGTTAGGGGTAAAAATAACCCGGTGAATATTAGGACTTTTATATTTTTATATAAATAAGCCTGATATTAAATAAAAGCTGAACGAAAGCTTTGGTAGAAATAAAGTTTATAGAAGGTCCGAGTTAGCGGGACTTAAAATAAACTTAGTCGTAAATTCCCCGAACTCATTAAATTAACTAGGAATGTTTAACATAGTTAAAAAGGGGTAAATATTATTGAAAGTAAGTAGGTTGTGGCCTACTTAATAACTAACTAAACATGAGGGACCAAAGTTGGATAACTTGGAATATGTATTATAAAAATAAAATTATAACAAAACACACACTTAGAGAGTGTGTGTGTGTATCGACCAGGAAGAGCTCTAGGGAGCTCAAACCCTAACTTCAACAAATCAAGAGAATTGGAAGGGCAAATCAAACCCAAATCGAAATTCAAGCACATATTCGTGATCACCAAGTCAAGGGGATCGTAAGGTATGTCGAATTTCTAACATTCGTGAAGTTGTAAAAATTTGATAATCATCCTAATCGCGAATTAGGCATGAATTAGAGAGGCTATGGCTAGGTTAGTGATGTATACTTGCTTAGGAAAGAAACCCTAAGCGAAAATCATACATAACATGCTATAGATTGATGAATTTGGTGAATTAACACACTTAGATAAGTGGGTTTTGATGTTATGATGAAATAGATGATATAGTTATGCTTAGAATCATCATGCTTGGTAAGTAATCAGGAAATACTTAAACAATTTGCAAGTTTGAGTATTTGATCATAAGTGATAGTGGTGAAATTTGATGTTAATCTTGGTAAAATTAACTAGTTATGAACTAGTTGTAAATGTGTGAAAATGTATGCACATTATGTGTTTGTTAAAATGCCTAAATGAAAACTAAAGTGTTGAAATTAGAGTGAAAATGTGCATGAGAATGAATGGAAGGTGTTTGATTAAACCATGAAATTTGGGTACATGATCATACTTTCATGAAAGGGGTTTAATAAATTATGATGAAACTAGTGATTTTGGTTCATATAAATAGGTGTTTGGAATCATGGTGTCTACTAATTAATATGTAGAACTTGATTATATTTGATGATTGGATGAATGTCTAATGCTATAATGAAACGGGTTTTTACATGTAGATGGAAACCTTTAGTTAATTTCTTAACAAATGAATGATTAGCTTCAATAGTCGAGAGCTAAGCTAAATTGGTGCGTAAAAGAACTAGAATGGTTAAATAGTTCGGATGAAAATGCCTAAGTGGGTTCAATGTGCCAAATGTGTGTTTGAATATGTTATAGACAAATTGACTTTTAAGAAGTCAAACGGACCAAAATGAAATCAAATGGTGAATTTTGATCTAAAACCCGTAAGATGGAATAGTCATAATTAATGATGACTAATCTAACCGTCTTACGAATTATGATGATAGTTTGACGCTTGGCAAGCTAGTTTGACGCTTGGCAAGCTAGGTGGAGGCTTGGAAAGGAAGCGGGTCAAACGAAGCAAATAAGAAGGAAAAGCATAATTCGGATGCAAGGTAAGTATAACTTACACTAGTCATATATTTCAGAATATCCTTTTGTCGTGTTACGAAAAAGATAATTATGATGTAAGCCATAGTAGGCCAGAAAGTGTTAAGGAATGGAATTATAAGTAAAGTGACCGCACGATGTAAATCAGAGCGAGTCATATATACGAGGTGGTAATAAATGTCATCTCGCTAATATAATCGGTCAATTTGGCCAAACGGGTCAAAAGGTGTAGACACCACCTTTTGACAATATCGACTAATGATTCTTTTGTCGAGTTATATGCTTACAGGAATAGATATCCAATGGATACCCGCATCGTTCTTAATTAACAATTATAAGGCAAGGTATTAAAACCGGGTAATAAGTTGATACGAGCCAGGTACGTATTATAGATAAACTCATAAATTAGTACTTGAAGTTCTATGAGAGTTAGGCAAAGTAAAAAGGACATTCGGTTACCTAAAAAGGTAAACCGAAGGATTTAAATTATAGACAGAGTGTTTTGAAAATAAGATTTGGTTAAAAATGAGATTTTGGGCGTACATGGCTTAAGCAAGCCCTTCGTTGTAAAAGAAGGGTTAAAAATGACCAAAACGCCCTTGTAAGCAAAATTAAGCAAACAACCCTTAGAAGTCGCTTGAAAACGAGTTTTATAGTCAAGTTAATACTTAGAATAAGTCTAATAGCGTAAGATGTAAATCCTTGGTCAAAAGACTCTATATGAGTCTTTGCCATAAATTGATAATCCGAAGGGTAAAACTCGGATTAGATAGATCGTCACATTAAAACCATCACAAATATAGATGTGATGGAAGGTCATTTGATAACTAATGTGGAAATAAAATGCTAGAAAGAAATGGGTGTGAGTTATGCGTAAAAGTTGCTTAAATGTCCTTAACGGGTCAAAATAAGCACTTGAGTATAAGCGGGTTTAAAATGCGTAGGAAACCCGTGGTTTGAGCCAAATATGATAGACGATATAGAAATTAGAAGGTTCACGAGAATTTGGGATCAAACAAATAAGTTTGTTTGATAAATACATGGATGGGTTAAAATGGGTAAATTCTAGTTTAAGCCAAAAGCTTAAAACTCTATAAATTTGTTAATCCGGAAGTCGGATTTTAAATCCATTTGATGGAGAATCACATTACAAACACGTAGGAAGAAACGGTAGGTCAAACGGATAAGCGGATTGAAAGATACGAAAGTTTTCGTATCAAATAACGGCAAAATGGAAAGGTTGGATGCAGGGGCCACCGTAACTTACGGTGCCACCGTAAGTTACGGTGGAGCTGAAATTGTTACGGTGATACACCCCTGATTTACGGTGGAAACATATCAAAGCAGGGACTATCGTAAATTACGGTGTCCACCGTAATTTACGGTGGACCCTGGACAAAAGTATATTTTATTCAGTTTTGTTTCTCGGACTCGTTTAGATACGTTTTAAATCCCGTATGACTAAAACATTTCATGTTTATGAAATGTAGGTACTTTTTGGATGCCGGAAGACGATTAAGCTCAACGAAGAACCGAACACGATAAAGATTCATGCTTCCGCACTTTGCCTCGTCGTAAATTTTAAACGATGAATCAGATCACGTTATGTTGAATAACTTATGAATTGTAAAAGTTTTAATAAACCCATATTTTTATAGTAGGTATAGTCTTAACTACACATCTAATTGTTGGTATTTACATGTAAAACCGTTAAATAGTAACTAGGGTGTTACATTATATGACCAAATATTTGTCATGTCAGATTATTCTATACGGGCCGTATAACGTTGTACGGCCCATATACAAGATGTAAAATTAAGATTTTGAGATGTGTGAATATTAACTCATTTTTTGTATGGTTAACTTTGTTGTGTATAAATAATAACATATTTTCCTATTCTATAATTAGGAAACATACATGTTTAAGTATCGTGTTTAACAAAAATATATGAAAAAAACTGAAGAAAATAAATACTATCACAGGAAATAAATATCGTCAATATCAGGGATTGTATAGGGTATTTGATGAATGCTAGTACATTCGCATCTTATTTTTCATATCAACTTGTTTTCACGTCATGCTTCCTCACTTGTAAGAAGTGACCAGTAAATGTTGTGTCTACCACCGACTTTGATATATAAGGATATACTAGTATCTTGCCCGCCGCGCGTTGCGGCGGCGCACGGCGGGTTGAACCGTGCAGTCACACACGAAGTGTAAAACACAATGCGTAAGACGCATTGCACTACACATAATTCGTAAAACACAATGCGTGAGACATAATACGCTATACATATTTCGTAAAAAACAATGACTAAAAGACAATTACTTAAAAGTGTATAATACAAAGCTTTTAGCCTTTCAAAAAAAAATACAAAGCTTTTAACCATGTGCATAAAACATTAAAACACACAAATATACGGCATTGCGTGAAAGCCTAGGGGTTAGACTATGTAGGTGGCTAAAGTGCATGATGCACGTAACACAAAGATATATAGAAAACATTATTATTCCTGAATGACGCAGTATACGAATCTGAGAAAAGCAATTTAGTTGAAGAAATTATAAGGAAAGGAAAAACGAAGAAAAAATCAAAAAGAGAAATAGTTGGAAGGAATAGGGATCGAGCCCATGACTGAATGAGCAGTATACGAATCTGAAAAAAAACAATTTAAAAGAAAAGGAAAAAAGCAAAAAAAAAAAATTGTTGGAAGGAATAAGGATCCAGCCCATGATTAATATGTTGTTCAAAAACGTATTTACCAACTCCACCATGCAGTTTTTGTTGTAAATTATTATAATTAAATTTACTTTAACAATTCACAATGTCGTGAAGAAACCTAGCATATAACTTTCCCCTTTGAAGACCAAAAAAGAAAAAGAAAAAAAGTAATGCAAATCCTAATCTAAATCTTCCATCCTATTCTGATCCAAATTACCCCCACCACCAACCATCTCAACATCCAAATCTTCAACTGAGCCCGACCCACTCAAATCCGGTTCATCCACCGATCCACTCCTCACCACCGTAACCGTCACTTGCCACCCTACACCACCATCCCTCTGCTTCTTCTCCTTCTCCTCCTCATCCACCGGCATCTCATACCTACACACCGGACACGATCCATGAACCCCTAACCATTTCGTTATACAATCCGAATGGTATAGGTGCTTACACGGCATCTCTTTTACCTCGTACTTCGTAAAACACATCTCCGTTAAACATATCGCACAGTCTTCTTATTCCGTTACCGTTACCGTCGGTGACGCCTCTATTGCCGCTTTTGATGCCGGTAACGCTCCTTCTTTCGCCGGATTTGTTTGTAGGTTGGAGTACAGGGTGAAGATGAGTGGCTCGACGGTGCCGTCGTCGTGCGGCGGAGGTACGGCGGCGAAAATTGTTGTGGCGTGTAATGTGATGAAATCGCGAATGAATGTTTCGAATTCCGGCAATGGAGGATACGACATCGTTTTGAATTAGGTGTTCGAATTGTTGAAGAAGTGGATTTAATATTAGGAAGATTGAGTATTTTTTAGATCTATGGTAGAAACGGATGGCAATATGTAGTAGTTAAATCAGCTTTTTTAGGACATGTATAAACGACAAAAACGGAGAAAATGTCGGTGGCAAAGGCCACCGACTTTGTAATTTAAGATAGTATATAACTAGTAATAATGCCCGCGCGCGTTGCGGCGCGGGTATATCGCAAACGTCGAATGAATTAGTCCAAACGTTATGTGTTGCGTTAACCACACAAAAACGCGTGTTTCGACGTATCCGATTGAACTTAATGTAACCTACATAAGCATTGCGATTGGATCCAAGGTTATGTGTTGCGTTAACTACATGAAATCGAATTTATACAATACAATTATAATGTATTCTATTTGACCCGAATCAGACATATAAACGTAGCGGGTATAAAGGAGAAACAAACACGCATAAACAAAAGAGATTAATTTGAACTTTAAAAAAAAGAAAAAAAAACACAATTTGACTTCACTCGATTTAGAACACGTTATTGGACAAATAGAGCATGGAAACAGGTGATTGGCCAAAATAATTGAAGCAGGGCGTTGAAAATAAAACGCCAAAACCTTTTTTTTGTGAAAAAAAAACGCCCAGAGTGGCTATATATGGGCGTGGTTGGGCGTGCATTTGTAAAAAAAGCCCGAAAATTGAACGACTGCGCATGGTCTTATTAGCATTTTCTTTCCAAATTATACTTATTATAATAATATTTATTTACTTACACTTTAATTTTTTAATTAAAACATCATTTTGTAAATATTATGTAAAAGGATGAAAATTACATATTTGCCCAAGTTGTAGCTACTGAATTAGCATATGATAACATATATTGATAACATTTATACTTGGTCAAATGCCAAGTTGTAACCTTAGGTTCGAACCACGTACATCTGGTCACGAACCTCAAAGTCAAATCGAGTAAGCATTGCCACCGCAACCACCAAACCACCACCACCAACTAACCACCGCTGTCTTCATCTGTCTCCAGCCGGCATCTCCCTCTCCCTATCAATCAAAAATTGTCAGAAGGAAGGAGGTGACTGGAGTGCAGAAACGCCGGCGACGGCGAGGCGTTTGGCGGAGGCGCAAGAGCGTGGCCGCCACTGGAAGCCTGAACCCTAGACACCAACGGTGGTGTGGTCGGTATCAGAACCCGTTCGTGGTGGTGCGACGTTAGAGGGTGTACCTAACAATCATTGGCTTCTTCTCACCTTAACCCTAGCCACCATCGTTTTTTTCCGATGTTGGTGCGACGTTAACCGGCGAAGTGAGGAGACCAGCCGGAGGCCATGGCTAGTCTCTTCCATCACTCTACTCTACTCTCTCTAGAAATCTCTTTGTCTCTATTTTGTAGGTAATGAAAGCATAATGTAAAATTAAGAAACTTAGAGCCATTTTTTAACAGCAAAGAATCTGTTAACCAACATAATCGTTCTTAAAACATTCATTTTATTTTACATCAGCTGAATGACAAAACAGATGAGAAGGGTTTGACTTTGTACTGTACAAATTGAACAGAGGGGACTCTTTGAATGCTCTGTCATTTTATACATGAGGGTGGTCGGTGGTAAGTGTCGGTGGCGTAGCCACCGACTTCGTGTTTTAAGAGTTTATATAATATAATATATTGGGGAAAGTTCTTGTACAAATAATGTTAACATACTAAACATACAAATTGAAGGAAAAGTCAAAAACCTAACCCCCCCCCCCCCCAAGCTAAAATGCTAAAAACTAAACCCTCAAAAAACCTAAAAAATCTAAAAAAATAAAAAAACACACAAAATAATTTTTTTTAATATTTTTTATAAAAAAATCGCTACTTTTACTAGCAAAAAAAAATTTTATTTTTACAAAACGTAGCGATTTTTTATAAAAAATATTAAACAAAAAATTGTGTTTTTTTAGGTATTTTTGGTTGAGTTCACATTTGTATAGTAACTTTGATAGTTGGTGGTAATTACAAAAATGTCACCTTGTCTTTTTGACTTTTCCTTCAATTTGTATGTTTAGTAGGTTAAGTTTATATTCAAGAACCGGCTAGCTATTTGGAAAGCGAAACAACTCTCTTATGGAGGTAGGGTCACACTTCTAAAGTCGGTCTTGAATGCACTTCCAACATACTTCTTCTCCTTATATAAAGCCCCGAATCAAGCGATCGATGCTTTGGATAGATTGAGAAGAGTGTTTTTTTTGGGTGGATCTGAAGAGAAAGCTAAGATGAACTGGGTGGCCTGGGACAATGTTATTGCACCTATAGAATACGGTGGTTTGGGCTTTGGTTCGTTAAAGGATGCAAATCATGCTATGTTGGCAAAATGGTGGTGGCGGTTCAAGGTTGAAAGCAAAGGACTCTGGAGGAGAGTGATTTGGGCCATACATCATAACTCTCGGTCTTGGTCGGCTATCCCGGCGAAAATTTCTATGCCGGGTATATGGAAGCAAATAGTCAATATTCATCACTCGCTTCAGCAAAAGGGGATAGATATCTTCAAAGCCATTAGAAATGTCGTGGGGAACGGGTCAAATACGTTATTTTGGTTGGATCTGTGGATCGGGAACACTCCTTTTCACATCAGATTTCCAACTCTTTTCAGCTTAGAACGGCTAAAAATGTGTTATGTATCGGACCGTATCATCCGGGTCGGTGGGGGTCTGCACACTAGCTGGGACTGGACCAGACCTTTTGAGCAAGATCAAGAAATTGCTGAATTTTCGGAGTTGACGGACCTGCTGATTTCAGTCTCAATTTCGGAAAATCAGGATGTTCTCAGGTGGGGCTTAGATACATCGGCTGTATTCTCAGTTCGAAGTGTAAAATCAGTATTAAAAATTTGTAATAGGCTGCAGCCAAATTACTCGTTCGTATGGAATAAGTGGGTGCCGAAAAAGGTGGGTTTTGTTGCCTGGCGAGCTGAAAAGGAGCGTCTTCCCACGAGGATGGCTTTGGCTCAAAGAAATATTCAAGTAAATTCGGATAGGTGCGCCATATGTGGAGACTATGCGGAGACGAGCGAGCATTTATTTGTATCATGTCACCTTGCACAAACGGTTTGGGCTCTTATTACCCAATGGTGCAAAATACCCGTGTTTTTTGCCTTTGGCATAAAGGGCATTCTAGATCTGCATTTATTCGTGAAAAGTTCTACAAAGAAAAAGAAGATTATCCAGGCCATTGTCCATGTCACATTTTGGAGTATTTGGGCTGCAAGAAACAAACTCATTTTTGATGGTTCCTATCCAGAGGTATCAAAGATTTTGGAGGAAGTGAAGGTTATGAGTTATCTATGGGTCAAAAATCGTTCAAAGGATGCTGCGATTACGTTGGAGAGCTGGAAAAGATTCGATGATTTCGGTTAAAGTCGAGTAGGGTACTGTATTGTTTTTTCTTGTTTTATGGTTGTTTGGTGTGCCGCTCTAGCCGGCTTGTAAATTTTGGTGTAGCTCCTTGCTAATTAATAAAACGTTTTTGTTGGCCGTTCAAAAAAAAAGTAGGTTAAGTTTATTTGTATTTGATCTTTTGCCATAATATATAATATGCAGAGTTATTCTATAAATACTAGAAGCTTAGGAAGTGTCACGAAGAGATTTAAGTCATTGATCTTGAAGATGGAGGGTTGTATGCGCGCCACGTCACATGAGGGAATTTTAAAGTGTCAGGAAGGGTGGAATAGGAGTCACAACAATTGTTGACTTTTTAACAATTTATATACTATCAATTTTTAACAATGTTGGGCATCGGTTGTTGTATTGTTTGCTTTGAAAGTTGTACATGGTATTTAGCATAGTATGGGTTGATATATACAAACAATGGGTTGTTAGTCTTATGTCATTTATATACTATTTATTAGAGTTAATTGCCATTTTCGCCCCTGAGGTTTGGGCACATTTGCCATTTTCGTCCAAAATGAAGGTTTGGTACCATTTTGCCCCCAACATTTGGCCATTTTTGCCATTTTCATCCAAATCGCTAACTGAGTTTGTTTTTTCTGTTAACTTTTAAATAAAACCAGTGTTTTTATAACATTCCTTCTTCATAGAACCAGTGGTTATCTTTCTATAAAACCCAGCAACCATCATCATCAAATTTACAAAAAAAAGAGGCTCAGATGCAGATTTATAATCATCATCATCTCGCAAAATAAAGAGGCTCAGATGCAGCCACGGCTGCAACCGGAGTTACCATGCCAAGTGGCCAGCCACCATCATCGCTACAAATTTATATATACGCAGAAACAACATCGAAACCCGATCATCATCCAATCGACTCAGATTTATAATCATCATCATCGTCTCGCAAAACCCTCGATTCCCACCTAAATCACCTCTCTTCGGCGAAGCAACATCATCAGCAGACGAAGAACAGGGCAACACCCCCAAATTCGTCTGCCACTGCATCAGCTCCGCCACCTCCACCATCAGCTCCGCCATCAGCTCCGCCACCTTACAACAACCATCACCCCAACAACCACCATCTCTACCATCACCCCAAAAGCCACCACCGCTGCAACAACAACTATCGGCACCACCATTTGCCCACCTCCACCATCGCCCCACCTCCACCATCACCCCAACAACTACCATCGCTCCAACAGCCACCACCGCTGCCACAACAACTATCGGCACCACCATCACCCCACCACCACCATCACCTCCACCATTACCCAAACAACCACCACTGCTGCCACAACAACCATTGGCACCACCATCAACCCAGATTAGAGAGAGAGAGATACAGATCTAGAGACCACCAGTTGAAGAATCACGTTACCCAAGATTCAGATATGTTGCAAGTTATCAAGTGAGCAGCGATTTGATGGTGATGGAGGCGACGGAATCGTCGCCGGAGAGAGAGAGATAGAGAGAGAGGGGGAGTCTGATGAATGTTTAGAGAGAGAATGGGGAGTCTGATGAATGTTTAGAGAGAGAATGGGGTGGGGTTGATTTATAATAAGTTTTTTTATTTTTTTATTTAAAAGTTAACAGAAAAAACAAACTCAGTTAGCGATTTGGATGAAAATGACAAAAATGGCCAAACGTAGGGGGCAAAATGGTACCAAACCTTCATTTTGGACGAAAATGGCCAAACGTAGGCAAATGTGCCCAAACCTCAGGGGCGAAAATGGCAATTAACTCTATTTATTATATACTATCAATTCTTAACAATGTTGGGCATCAATTGTTGTATTGTTTGCTTTGAAAGTTGTACATGGTATTTAGCATAGTATGGGTTGATATATACAAACAATGGGTTGTTAGTCTTATGTCATTTATATACTATTAATTTATATTTATATACTATTAATTTGAAACATTTGTGTGCATTTTTGGTTGTAAGTTGTGCTTAAATGGTTGTACCTTAATCAAATATAGGTTGTAAATTGTGCTTAAGTGATTGTACTTTAATCAAATAATAATGGTTTCATTACCTTACCAAATCCAATCTGTTTTGTATGCATGTATGGTTGTAAATTGTGCTTAAGTGGTTGTACCCTAATCAAATAATGGTTTCATTATCTTACCATATTCAATCAGTTTGATCCATTCAAAGTTGTGTTGTTTTATTTGTAAATTATTATTATTTATAATAATCTAATTAATTTAGCCAAAATCTTGTATAAATATAATTTGCAACATATTGATGCAATGATTGTTTTAATGTATGCATTATGGTTTGTATAGTGGTAATGATATATATTATGGGGCTGTTTGGCTAAGCTTATTTTAGTGAGTTATTTACTTTTTGAAAAGTTAAAAGGTGTTTGGGTTAGCTTATTATGTGAGAGGAATAAGTAAATAAGTCATTCCATTATGACTTATTTGCTTTTCAAATAAGCAAATAAGTTATAAGTAGCCCAAAATAAGCTTAGCCAAACAGACCCTATATATAGATTACGATGAACCTGTCAAACGGGAAAAATAGACGCGGGTTCATCGTAACACGCGAGTCCTAGATCAACTTAGTTATTTTATTCTATATTTTACGTTTCGGCTTAATTTCTTCGCATTAACACCGCAACTTCAGTGTCGGTGGTCGCTGACAGTAGTGTGGCATTGGTGCTCGCCCCCGCCGCAACGCGGGGGTACTTAATACTAGTTCCCCTCATTTTTAAACATTTATAAATTTTTTAATACTTTATTATTTAAAAAAAATAAACATAAAATTCATCATTTTTTTCAACGAGTTTACTATTGATATATTTTTTAAAGAAAGTGAGTTGGGTATTTTTTTGGTGTTTTTAACCGGACATTTTATGATGTTTTTCTGAACTGTATGTTTATGACGTTTTTTCATTAAAAAGGTTATTTTTCTTAACTAGGTTTATGGCGTTTTCATCCGGATAGCGCAATTTTAAAATAGGATGGTGTTTTAAACTGTGGATAAAGACGGCATCACCACCATCTCTATCACCGTTGATATCCCTCCTTTCTTCGATTACCACCACCATCCACAGCCCGTCGATCGGAGCCTCCCCCGACCACCGCCACCATCGATGCCGCCATCAACATCCTCTTAAACCACCCACACGGAAAACGCCACCCAACAAAACCCTAACAACACCTTCAACGTGCCACTTCCTACCATTAGCCGCACCAATGTATGCCTAGAAATGCCACCCATCCAAATCCTCACAGCTTTAATCTGTGTTTTATGGTGTTTTGTAAACATCAGTAAGCATCTCTATTGTTTTATGATGTTTTTTAAAACAACATAAAAATACCTAGTTTTAAAAACACCATAATCTTATAGTGTTTTTATGACTTTTTTTACAATGTTTTTACATTTGGTCAAATCACCATAATATTTCTTATTCATATTCTACTAAAATACCATAGAAGAGACTTGAATACCCTAAATTTCAGAAACCTAACACACATTTTTTTTTCTATAGGAATAGTATACTCCTTTGAAAGCTAAAAAACATTCGATTTTATGGTGTCTTATTTTAAAAAAGTAATCACGTGTAAAAAAAGTTACGGGCGTTTAAAAGATGGTGAAAGATGCATTTGAATTTGAGTTGCATGTACATATTACTTGTCATGTGAGTATCATATGTACGTTTTTTTATGACGTTTTTACCTTCCTCCCTTGGTTTCCACTTTGACACATAGCACTCTGTGGTTTCTTCCTATAATTCCGGTTTTACCTCTTTATAGAATATCTTTCCTCTATATAATATTTAGCTACAATAGTGTTTTATAAAACATCTAATAAAAAAAACAACGTATTTTGATTTGTTTGATACCTCACATGTCATTAAATGATTAAATCAATATATTAGGCAATACTAAAAGTGCAATTAGAATATGAGTTTTAACTTTTAACTCTTAGACGTCTTTAGTTTATATCTATAATGTGATAAAATTATATTATGTACCATAATATGTACCCTTTGCATTATAATTATAACATTATAATACGCTATTAGAATTAAAGAGTTGAAGGGGGTATGGGAGCCTAGTAGGGATGAGCAAAATGGACCCGGTACCGGTACCGAATTTACCGAACCGGGTACCTTTTCGGTACCGATTCGGTACCCACTTTTGACATTTTCGGTACCGGTTCGGTACCGGTATTTTGCTGGTTTTTACCCTCAAATACCGGTACCGAACCGGTACCGGTACCGAACCGTACCGAACCGAGTATATTCGGTACCGTTACCCACTTTTGAGGATTTTCGGTACCGGTACCGGTTCGGTACCGAGCTCATCCCTAGAGCCTAGTGGAAGAAAAGTAATTTCCTTGTTTTCTTGTTTTTTCTTAATAGAAAATAAAAGAAAAACATTAGTGGAGACAAAAGGGATAGAAACAAATCTAAAGGGTTCAAAAATGAGAGAAAAAAAGGAATCTAGAGGAGTTGTAGGTGGGACTAAGGGTGAGAGGGGCACTCCTCCTTTAGAGGAGTCCCCTCTCTTACGCACGGCCAATCAGCACGCGCCACGTCAACTCCTCTCACACCCTTAATTTGATGGCGGCACTCCACTCACACAATTATTTTTTTATAAAAAAAGAAGAAAAAAATATGATTGGTGGAAAAATGGTGGACCCACATTAACAACCAATCACCCCCTCTCTCTCTCTCATCTCTCTCTCAATCGGTGAGTACACACCGAGCTCACAAGTCCCCGCGCGCAGTGGCGGAGCCAGAAATGTTTTCTTATGGTGTCTTTTTTTATTGATACCTCGGTTTATAGTAACCCGTAGTCGAACTTTTGGATCGGTTCGGATCTAGTCGGGTCAAATCACATAATAAAAGCAAATATCACAGTAAAAGTACAATGTCATTGAATAAAAACACATACCAAAATTACAAAGTCATTTGAAATATGTAAAAAATGCATTTAATAGTTGCCCAATACGTGTTTTCATGTTTGAAAACGATTCATTATGTTTTCAATGGAAACTTGCAAAAAAAACCCTCTTTTTCATGATAACAAATAAGTGCACGCATCATTCAAATGATCATCAAACATCATGTTATGTTAAACAATTGAACAAAACCAACTAGACATGTGGCTATAATGCTTAATGTATTAAAAAAAAAATTAAGCATGGACCTTTATTGATTTAAAGTAAACTAATTAAATTCAAGTAACTGGGCTTAATTTTTGAAACATAAATTTGTTTATTATGTAATTCTTTTTTAAGAAAACAAAACAATTGTGTCGTTTGTAAAAAGACAATGGTGTCGCTCGTAAAAAAACAATGGTGTCGCTCGGATTTTTCCTATTATACGTTGTATTTGCTACACAAAATTCAATGGTGTCGGACGACACCGTTGTTCAAAGTGTGGCTCCGCCACTGCCCGCGCGGTAAACATTTGTTGGTGGCGGTGTACCCGCACGGTAAAACCACTCACCGCATGGGGTCACCGAAGGTGCCCCGTGCACCCTAAGCATTTATAAACTAATGTAATT
Source organism: Helianthus tuberosus (assembly GCA_030545235.1). NCBI lineage: Eukaryota > Viridiplantae > Streptophyta > Magnoliopsida > Asterales > Asteraceae > Helianthus > Helianthus tuberosus. The sequence goes on from JARYGA010060206.1 coordinate 1,051,152, forward strand.
AATATTTTGTCATTTTAAAACTTGATACACATATATTTTTCGTAAAAGTTATTATTCTTTTCAATTTTTCAGCTTAATATACAACTAGGTGAATTTCTTCACGCCCGATGACGAAAATTCAATTGATGCCCCACCAATCTGTTGGCGTTTGCGCTCCACTCCACCTCCGATCTCTATCCTAAATAGCTCAACGATGCTCCACCCAGTTTACATTGAGCCTAAATAGCTCGACGATGCTCCACCCACTGCGAACACACCGATCACTATGTTATAACCTCAATAACCATGATTAGAATCTCCACCACTCCCGAACCCGTGTCAAGCTTTTGGCCACCATGGATATTAACGTAATTGCAACTCTCGACCTATGCTCTAAAAGTGTTACAAGCCAATGTAAGTAAAGCTAAAGGTATAATTTCTAAAGACATGAAATCATAACCGTAATGCATGCATACATATGGACGCTTTAGGGTGTCCGGGGCGTACTCGGGGAGTGGGTGCGGTGACCACTTTCCCCGATCGGGAACACCGCCGCCATCACCGCGGGGACCCGAATCGGGGAGTGGTTTCGGCACTTGTTCACCGCGTGGAGTTGGCACAAGGTTTGAGGAACGGTCATGTTTGCAACGGTCGGTTTTTTTTTTTTAAAAAAAAATTCACTTTTTAAACAAATATAAATAACCACACCCACTTCTCACTAATTTTTTACACTCTCATCAAACCACACCCACTTCTCACTAAATTTTTTATACTCTCAAACCACACCCACTTAATTTTTTATACTCTCAAACCACACCCACCTCTAACCGAGCAATGGAGAACCAACCCCGCGAAGCCAAGAAAAAAACTAAGGGACGGGGCAAGCAACCGTCTCGTGGTGGTTCGAGCGGTGCAAGTGCACAATCACAACCCCCTTTCGGATATACTCCACAACCCCCGTTTTTTTTCCAACAACCTTCACACCCCTCCTTTTACAACACTCAAGCAACCAACCTTCAACCCAATTTCGGCTATGGTTTTCAAAATTTGTTATCAATGGATGCTCCTCCTCACTCCCCCGCCTTCGACCCATATGGTTTTCGTTCCCCACAAGTTCCATCGGTCCAAGAAAATGTTGAACGTCCTCTACCTATTTGGGACGACGAGGACGATGAGGTAGTGCCCGAAACTCAAAATTTGGGCGACGAGGACGATGAATATAATGTGGATGCAGATTTGGCCAACGAAGAAGATGACGCTCGGGAAAAAAAGGGAAAAATGACGAGCGAAAAATGGACAAAGGTCCAAGAAGAGGCGTTGGCGAAGGCGTATGTACATTGCTCTACCGACAAAAAGAAGGGCAATCAACAAAACCGCGATAGTTTTTGGCGTAAGATTTTAAATCATTTTAACGCCACCGTCGGTGGAAGTAACCGGACCGTGCATCAAGTACGGTCTAAATGGGGCCCGATGCAAACGAAAATAAACTTTTTCAACGGCCTATACCAACAAACGGTAAAAATTATATTTTTTAACATTGTATATTTTTTATTTTTCTTTACTAAGTTTATATTTTTTTAACATGTATATTTTTTATTTTTCTTTACTAAGTTTATATTTTTTTAACATGTAGGATCGCACACGAGGAAGCGGAGTCAAGGATCTCGACATGATGAAAATCGCTTTAACATAATTTAAAGAGAGATATCCGAACGGTTTTCAACATGTCGAGGCGTGGGAGGTCCTTCGAAAACACGACAAATGGGCCCAAGTCCCATTGTTGGGTGAGGAAGGGGAAGGTTCGGGAAATAAAAGAAAGCCCGTTGAGGTGGACCCTTCCATACCCGATATGAACGAAGACCACTCCCCACAAAGAGCACAACGGCGAGACAAGCGTCAAGCGACATCGTCCGAGGGAAGCTCGGCCGAGTTGGCGGAACAATTCAAAGAGTACACCACCATGAAAGAAAGGAAGCACGCGATTGAATTGGAGGCGGTTGAATTGAGGAAGAAAAGAGAGGCGCAGGCTCTCGAGCTCATAGCGGAACAACGCGAGACGATGAAAACCTACAATTATGATCGAGATATGGAAATATTCATCAAGCCGCACGACGATGCTCCGCCAAATATGTTGCCGTTCATCCTCGCCCGAAAACGCGACATCGCTAACAAGTACGGGTGGCCGTGCGATTTCTAAAATTATTATTTTCTAGTTTGAATGTAATTTTTATTTTTCTAGTTTGAATGTAATTTTTATTTTTCTAGGTTGTTTTTTTTTTAATTTAATGAAATGTCTTTTATTTAATTTTTATTTTTATTAATATTTTTTTAATTTATAAACATGTATAATTTTACAACAATTAAAAAAAAAAAAAACCCCAATTCCCCTAAAGAGGGGAGTGCCGCCATCAAAATGAGGTGTTATAGGAGTTTAAAAGGGGAGTTGACGTGGCACTATTTGATTGGAGGTGTGTAAGAGAGGGGACTCCCCTCTTAGGGGAGTGCCCCTCTCACCCTTATGCAATCTATTTTAAAGTTCATAGAAGTACCTTCTATTGCTAATCCAATGTTTACGTACACCTCATTAATAGGTGAATGGCCGATTTCTGACTGTATAGTGTTAAAAAACGCGAATAAAAATGTATTACATTTTATTATTTGTGTGTTTCATTCTCGCACAAGGGTTTATGCTAATGTTATCTGTATTGTTTCAATTTTCATTTGATGTCTTAGAGGACAACTTATTTTATGTATGCCTTTTTAACCTTTTAGTTTGAACATATTTTTTATTGTGGCTTTTCGTTTCCGGTTCTTTGCAGAGAATAAAGTATCATCATTTGGTTTGATTTTTATTTTTAGCATTCCGTTATAACGTGCGGGTTAGCGTCAATTCATCTGTATATATATTTTTTTCAAAAATTTTCACTAGAAAAAGGAAAATAAAGAAGTAAACTGGAATTAAAAAAAAGCCTATAGATCTAAAGGTGGCGTTAATCATTGAAGTAGACCCTAAATAATGTTTGACCCAATAATTAAGCCCCTCGAACACAATTAATTATTAAAATTAGTACATTTTGTGAGACCGCACGAATTACTATAATGTTAACATGTATTTTATTTTGTTTTTAAAATATTTTTCTCACGTAGTATAATACTTCTAAAAAAAAGTGATGCTACGTTGATAGTGGAATTGGAGCTTTACATGAAATATATCATTAGTTAAAAGAGTAAACTGCTAAATTCGTCCCTGAGGTTTGACTCAAATTGCTAGATCAGTCCAAAATCAAGTTTTGTTGCTAAAACAGTCCCTGAGCCTAGTTTCTGTTGCTATTTCAGTCCAATAAATTAACACCGTTAGAACCTCCATTAATGAATGGGTAAAACTGCTAAATTCGTCCCTGAGGTTTGATTCAAGTTGCTAGATCAGTCCAAAATCAAGTTTTTTGAATTTGTTAATTATAAACTTATTTAGGTATATAATTTTTCTAGACTTGCATTAATTTTTTGAATTTGTTAATTATAAACTTATTTAGATTATAAACTTATTTAGGTATATAATTTGCAAGTCTAGAAAAATTATTTGTTAGTTATTTTGATTATTATTATTATTATTATTATCATTAAATGTTTACTAATTATATACTTAAGTATTTAAATAAGATAATACTTAATTTACATAAAATTAGTTTTAAAAATATAAATGTAGCTTTTTTGAAGAGCGCAATTTAACCGGCCCAGCCTTAAATACTGATTTTATTTTGATGTTGTTATTGTTGTTGTTGTTACCATGTAAATATTTAGTATTTATTTAAGGATTTAAATAAGACAAAAGTTAATTTAAACAATATTTAGTTATGAAAAATACAAACATTATATGTAAATTTAAATATTAAGAAATTAACATAAATTTTATTTATTTTTATTTAAATCGTAATATTTAATGTTTAATATTTATCAATTATTTTAATTTAATATTTGTATTATAAAGTTCTTTTATTCATTTTTTCTACTTAATTAAGTGGTTTCGTATTTAATAATACTTATCATTCAGGTGAGATCGGACAACATGTCGTGCCAGAACAAGTCTCATAAAAAGGATTATTTTGGTTTGAGTCAAAACGGGTTCGACAAAATAATCCTTTTTATGAGACTTGTTCTGGCACGACATGTTGTCCGATCTCACCTGAATGATAAGTATTATTAAATACGAAACCACTTAATTAAGTAGAAAAAATGAATAAAAGAACTTTATAATACAAATATTAAATTAAAATAATTGATAAATATTAAACATTAAATATTACGATTTAAATAAAAATTATGTTAATTTCTTAATATTTAAATTTACATATAATGTTTGTATTTTTCATAACTAAATATTGTTTAAATTAACTGTTGTCTTATTTAAATCCTTAAATAAATACTAAATATTTACATGGTAACAACAACAACAATAACAACATCAAAATAAAATCAGTATTTAAGGCTGGGCCGGTTAAATTGCGCTCTTCAAAAAAGCTACATTTATATTTTTAAAACTAATTTTATTTAAATTAAGTATTATCTTATTTAAATACTTAAGTATATAATTAGTAAACATTTAATGATAATAATAATAATAATAATAATCAAAATAACTAACAAATAATTTTTCTAGACTTGCAAATTATATACCTAAATAAGTTTATAATCTAAATAATTTTATAATTAACAAATTCAAAAAATTAATGCAAGTCTAGAAAAATTATATACCTAAATAAGTTTATAATTAACAAATTCAAAAAACTTGATTTTGGACTGATCTAGCAACTTGAATCAAACCTCAGGGACAAATTTAGCAGTTTTACCCATTCATTAACGGAGGTTCTAACGGTGTTAATTTATTGGACTGAAATAGCAACAGAAACTAGGCTCAGGGACTGTTTTAGCAACAAAACTTGATTTTGGACTGATCTAGCAATTTGAGTCAAACCTCAGGGACGAATTTAGCAGTTTACTCTTAGTTAAAATGACTATAAATGATTAGTTTATATAGTAATTAATAATAAAGGAATAAAAAACTACAAAACTCCTCTCACTCTGTGGTAGTGTTCACGTCTAACGCTTTGCTGAGATGACACAATTGTCGCTCCCAACCAAACTCACAACTCATAGCCGTATCTCATCATCATATTATTTAACCATATCGAATGTCTTGATTTTGTAGTTACGAAGAACTTTTTCCCACAGTACAACTTTGTATTTTTTAAGATTGTAATGTTATACTAGATTCCTAATAATTAAGTTTGTTAGTTTGATGGATTGAATAATTATAGGTTTGACAAATTTGTATAGTTAGAACTTATATACGATTTATTTGTATAAAAAGCATCAACCTAACTCGGCACACTTAAAATTGTGTCCTATTTGTGGTGTGTTTCTGATCAACCCATTTAATGTTTATCCGTGAAAACCAGTATTTGGGTGTTTTTGCTTGAGCTGGAGAGATAAGGCCAAGCGGAGCGAAAAGGGGAGTTGATAGCAATTTAAACAACGAATGACTCTAGTTCAATTGAATCTTTTATCTTTACATAATTATGTCATCTTCCAATTAATAAACTTGGATTTATATATTTAACTTGATACTCATGATCCAATGGTTTAGTGGTATGATGTTTGTCTTCATTTAAGTTGTGTGAGTTCAAATCCTTACAAATATAAGATAAGATAGTATTTATGTAAAAAGTGTTGCTTTGCCCCCACGCCGGTGAGAATCCGCCCCCGTCACCCTCAGGGCCGGTATGTCCGACATGGAGGCTTCCCCCAATACCGTATAGTCCTTAGAGTAAAAACAAATAATGAATGAGAAAAATGAGGATGAGTAGGTAGGTAGTTGAGCATGTGTTGGAAATTAAAAGTTGGTAAAATAGTAGCCTTTAAACGTTTATTGTAATTTATATATGTTCACACTTCACACTGATCCATTTAATTAACACGTTATATCCATTTAACACGTTATATTAGTCGATTTATGTATCATGTTCAATATATTGAATCAAGAATTTTCACCACTAATGATAAATGCTTACATTTTGCATCATTCTATTTTTCCTAACATAAAGTGTCATAATATTTGTATTCTTTTAAATCATCTACGCTATAAAATAATGTGCAAAACCAAAGTTTACATCATAAGTTACCGAATACAAAAAAGTATTGAAAATGATATTAAACATATGCCTAGTGAAGAGGTATGGTCCCAATTCCATGCACACATGGCAGGGACCACACCATCTTCCTCATCCGACATAGCGCCTACATCAGCAAGCAAACTCAGAAACTTCTAGAAGCTTCTGGAAGACGTCAAGGTGGCACCGAAGATGCTCCTCCAGACAAAAAGGACAACACGTGTCACCAGTAATCGAACGCCATGTAGACCTGCGACACAACCTGGGGGCAAAAATGTTCTTAAATAAGATTGTTTGGACTTTTTAACTCACAAGAAGTCAAACTTAAAAAAAAGTCAACTCACCATGAAAGCCTTGAGGCTGATCCTGGCCTATTGCCATCTTTACAACACTTTGAAGGTCATTTTCCCAGAATGTTGAAGCCTATATTATTTTTTCATGTAACAAGAATTCTTAATAAACACCTTGCAATGGAAACAAATCTTGAAATATGTTTAGTAAATGAAATTTTAATTTACCTCAGCAAAACCATCAATGTGAGGTAGTTTCATGATCGAGTTGCGCTGCATTGCCGCCATCAACGGGTTCATGGAAAGTTGATTCTCGGGTCCACCAGGAGGAACCATACCATTTATTTGGGATTGAAATCCGTATGGGAATGGTTGTGCCGAGGCATCAAACGGGTTCACATTGTTGGGCACAGAAACAAGAGGCCGAAACATCTGAAATTTGCACATAATCCACCCAATATTACTTCCAAATCCAAATTAAATACACGTCTCGTCGAGTAAACAAAAAATGAAAAAAAAAAGCTACTCTTATCCAAGTTAACGAACGTTTGGATGTGCGTTTAATCTACACATTATTTGATAACAGTTTTTAAAAATAGGTTGGAACAACTTACTTCTTTAGATAAAAGTGCTTCCATGCTCACATCCATCCTGGGATTAACAGTGGCCAATTTCATAGACAAAAACTACAAAAAAAAAAGAACTTTAACAACTTTAAAAAACAAAGTAACATATTTTGATTTATAATATACTAATTTAGTATTAAATCAATCTTAATTACCTCAACTTGTCTCTGCAATGACTGTACATAGTTTATAATCTCATCAAGGACAACAACTTTTCCAGTGACCTGTAAAATTAAAAACCCAACTCAAATTACAAGCTTAAAGCCCAAATGCTTCAGTTTTGATTTCAAAATGTGAACAAAAATAATAAAAATTGAAACGTTATCTAGCACCTTATTACATCCTGGAACAAGATCTTGCAGAAACTTCATCCTCTCACTTATTTTCCCTCTTCTGACCTGAATTTATCAAAAAATGAAACAAATTTGAGTTGGGTTTTGTAAATTATGATTATATATATTTACATTAAACAAAATATTATAATTTATAATAAATTAATAATCTTGTTAAATTTGGGAAAAAATGAAAAATTGCTTACTCTTTCTGCAAGACTATGGCTGTCAGTAGCTTGACCCCTTCTGGCTCTAACATGAATACTATTGTTTCCAATCTCTATGCTTCCAAGTCTACGAATCAATTCCCTCAAAACAATGCTATCATTCCCTGGATTGTTTCCAATCTCTATGCTTCCAAGTCTACCAATCAATTCCCTCAAAACAATGCTATCATTCCCTGGAATTGGAACTCCGGAATGGGAATGGACTGGAGATGAAACAAGTGAACTCAAAGCAGACTCAAAAAGCTCCCTTTGGTCCATAGAATTGGAGTTAAAAAAGGGTTGATTGAGTTCATTGGTTTGAATTCCCATTCCAAAGATGGGATTCCAGGGTTGGGGGATTCCGGTTCCTTCACTGGTTTCCATAATTGAAGTGTAGTGAAGTGAAGTAGTACCAAATGGGGTAGTGTTTTTTTGGCAAATTTGTAAATGGGTGTCTTGTTTTTTAAGAATTGGGTAAGAAAGATTGGGGGGAGCTTTAGGAGAATTGATAAGTCTTTTCTGGTTTATGGAAATGGAATTCAAAGTGTGTGAAAGATAAAGGGGGTGTGTGTGTGTGAGAGAGAGAGGGCAGTTGTGAGTTGAAGATATAGGTGATAAATAACATAAAAGCATAAAGAAAAGATAGGGGGGATGGGAAAGCCAAAGTGAATGGTATGTGTATGTCTGTGTGTATGATATAATAAATAAATAATAATAATAATATAATATAATATAATAATAATATTATATATAGTTATGATAAAAATAAAAAAAATAACGTATATTTTTTATATATAACTATAAATATAGATTATAGATATATACAAAAACATCAATATTATAAGTATAGTTATGTCAAAAAAAATATATATCTTACTATCTATATCTGTAAATAAAAAGATGGATCCGATTCGGTTTTGTAAAACGATTAAAGAATAAAACTCATGATTTAGACAAAGGATTCATAGCCATTTAGGTTGTAGCCTAGTGATAAGACTGGCAAACCGAGCGGGTCGGCAATGGCGTAGCTTTGTAGGGGCGGGAGGGGGCGGCCGACCCCCCGAATTTTTCGCTCGTTAGTGGAGGGTATGTAGTTTTCGTATAGAAATTTTTGAGTATATACGTTTTTGACCACCCGGTTTTATAGAAATTTTTGGTATATACGTTTTCGACCTCCCGGTCGGAAATCTTAAGCTTCGCCACTGCGGGTCGGGTTGGGTGGTATGCGGCGGGTCAGAGCCAACTAAGGGTATCCGGGGCACCAAGCGGGGACCTCATCGGTGACCACTTTCCCCGATCGGGAACACCGCCGCCATCGGTGCGGGGACCCGATTCGGGGGGTGGTTTCGGCACATGTTTTCGGCACATGTCCACCGGTTTGAATTTGGCACGATAATTGAGGAACGGCTCTCATTTGAACGGTCATAAACAAAAAAAAAAAAAAAAAAAAATTCATTTTTTATACAAATATAAATAACCACACCCACTTATTTACACTCTCATCAAACCACATCACAACTTTACTTATTTTTTATACTCTCAAACCACACCCACTTCAAAAAAAAATTATATTCTCAAGCCGCACGACGATGCTCCGCGACATCGCTAACAAGTACGGGTGGCCAATCGATTTCTAAAATTATTATTTTCTAGTTTTAATGTAATTTTTATTTTCTAGTTTGAATGTAATTTTTATTTTCTAGTTTGAATTTAATTTTTATTTTTATTTTTATTTTCTACTTTGAAATGTCTTTTGTTAAATTTTATTTAATTTTTATTAATATTTTTTTATAAACATGCATAATTAAAACAAATAAAAAAAAAAACCAAGTCCCCTAATAGGGGAGTGCCGCCATCAAAATGGGGTGTTAGGGGAGTTTAAGAGGGGAGTTGACGTGGCACTAGCTGGTTGGTGGTGCGTAAGAGAGGGGACTCCCCTCTTAGGGGAGTGCCCCTCTCACCCTAAGATAAGGTTATTTTGTTTCTGATCAAACAACACGGGTTACTTTAATTAATATAGGTAAGAATGGGTTCATGAATCTTAAACAACATAAAAGAAGGATTAAGTAGTTGAAGTTGCATATCTAACTAACCAAGCTTTGCAACGTAAACCAAATTATTTAGCATCGATCCATCAAATTTGATGATGAGCTCTTAACATTTAAAGTTACATAGCTAGTTGATGAATTTCTGATAGTGTATGCATACATGAAAGTGATTGGCACAAAGTTTAGACGACAAATCTGGAAACATTCATAAACTCAGTAGCAGACATTGGTTATCGACATCGGGGCAACATATTTACTTATAAAAAAATAAATAGATTTTATCTTAATTAAGAGATATAATAAAAAGATGAAAATAAAAAGAATAGATTTTGTAAAATAGATTTAAACTTAAATAAAATTAGGTGTTAGTACCCAAAGGTGTTACGTTGATAAAATTAAAAAGAATGGAAAGGTATTTTAGTCATTATATTGATAATTTTGGTGTTAGTACCCAAATGTGTTAAAAATTGAAACCATAAAATCTAAACCTGTTAAAAAAAAAGTTAGTACTCAAAGGTGAAACTAGCTATAAACCACATGACCCATCTGTGTAATTAACTCGGATATAAATATCTATACTATATTATAATACATGAGGGAAGGATTCCCAAAAGTTAAGAACTTCTTCCCCCATTATTTATAAATAAACCCCTAGAATGAGGGTAAAGTGGTCTTTTAAACCATAATTATTTTTTAGTCCCCCAATCTATTACATTTAAATCCTTGACATTTAACATAATTATGGGTAATTAGTTACACTTCCCTCCCTCTTTAATTCTTTAATGTATTCATGCGATATCTTACAACCCGTAATGTTTTAAAAAAATCCGAAGGTACCATGACGATCGGCACGTTTTTTTAAACGTTTCGATAGTTGTCTTTTTTAGTTTCGCCGTGCGTTCATAAAGTACAAATAGCCGATGCGTAAATGTGCAATTGATTAAAGCCAACATTTGTTTTTTACCCAAGCCAACTTTGACCATTACCTAGCTACCGTGCATTAACATTTGTTTTTTACCCAAGTTTTTTGTTTTGAACGACATTAATAAACTAAAATATTCCCTAATTTTACTTGTACAGAGTCAGTTTGTTGTGACATATTTAATATAGTATAGATAAAACTCACAACAAACTTCCTATTAAACATGCCACAACAAACTAAACAGGATATGTGCATCTTATTTTAAAAACTTAAAACTCACAACAAACTTCCTAAATAAGTGGATGACCAATCTAAAACTAAACCCTAATGGACTACTATAAATACATAGCAAACACTCACAACTCTACATTTCTATTGCTAAACAGATTTAAAATATGGAGCCAGTTCTGAATTCACTTGATGCGAAAAAACAAGCATGCGATATTGAAAAATCTAAGGTCGGTTCTATGATAAGTTTTGTTATATCGCAATAATGAATAATTGTTTTCTTTTATTTACTTTTATGTGAATACTAACTTATTTGATTTTTCAGATTCAACACACCAATTTAAACACCCCAGTTGTCGAACAAGCTTTTGTTAGTTTTTAAGTAATATTTTCGCTTATAATCTTTCATATTAACAAGTTCGTTATGTTATTATTTGGTGTTTTATTGTAGGATGATGGTGATAATAGTGTTGAAATTATTTCTTATGGTGCAATGTTCAGTCCATACAAGTCTAATCTTTAACGTCAATTTAGTAAAGAGGTAATTTTAAAATTTATTTAATTTTTTTATTCAATATTTGTTTTTTTTATAAAATTTATTTAATCATTTTTTAACTTTTTTATTAAATTTTTGTTTTTTAAGGATCAGAAGTATGAGAATCAAAAGAAAAGATCTAAGAGACTCTCTGAATGGAAATGGGTCGAGGTTGTAAATTTAGATGATTCTGAGGACGATGAGAAAGAAGATGAATTAGATGATACTGCTGATTCGAGCACAAACAAGAAAAACGGATCAAAAAAGAAGAGAAATTAGATGAAATATATCAAGTGTTTTTATGTTTTTTTCATTTTCAGTTGTTTTTGTTTGATCTAGACTATCCCATGAATAATAAAGTTTATTTTATATTTGAAGTTTATGTTTTGTGTTATTTTATTGCACTTATAATTTACATCTCGATTGAACTAATATACTTTTGTCATTTGTTTAGTATTTTTTATTAACAAGCGAATCTTTACATGTTTAAAACAGTTTTTCTATACTTTATTTATTATTAATTTTTATAACAAAACAAAACTTTGATATTTAGTAGATAGAAGATAAACTATGTTCCAAAATTTTAGGAATTATTTAATACTAATTTACGATATTAGTAGATAGATAGTAAACTATATCCCAAAATTTTAGGAATTATTTAATACTAATTTACGATATTTATTTAATACTAATTTACGATATTTAGTAGATAAATAGTAAACTATGTCCCAAAATTTTAGGAATTATAAGTCAACTAATTAGGTCCTCCAAGTTAATTATATGGGATGAGGCATCGATGGCGAAACGTCAGGCGATAGAGGCAGTTGATCGAACATTGCAAAACATTATAGGTGTTAGGCTCCCATGTGTAACACTTATGACATATATCCACCACAATAATGTTATCATATACAAATAAGAAAACTACCAACAACGAGTGCCGCAATCCAAAGTGTCGCCCCCGCCGCATCGCGCGGGCACCCTACTAGTAATATATAATATGCTGAGTTATTCTATAAATACTAGAACCTTAGGAAGTGTCACGAAGAGATTTAAGGCGGTGTTTGTTTTTTGGCCAGAAGCACTTCTGGCCACTTATGTCTGCGCCGCGCAGACGCGCGCAGAGGTTTGAAGTCCGCAGCTTGTTTGTTTTCTCGCATACCTTTCATTAAAAAAGGTCTGCGAGACCTCTTCACCACACAGACATGATTCCATGTCTTCTTGGAACCTCTTCTTGGCAGACCTCTTCTTCCACCACCTCCGCCACCACATCCCTGCCCAAACCTCCACCACCACATCCCTGCCCAAAACCCCCAAATCGAACCAAAACCCCCAAATCAATATCGGTGAGAGAGATGCCGTAGAGTGAGAGAGATACCGTAGAGAGAGAGAGAGATCGGTGGTGGTGGTGCTACCAGATCGGAGATCGGTGGTGGTGCTTGAACCGAAACCCCCAAATCGAACCAAAAACCCCAAATCGAACCCAGATCGGAGATGATGGCGGTGGTGCGGTGGTGCGGTTGAACGACGAAGATGATGGAGGTGGTGAGATGGCGGAGGTGGTGCGGTGGTGGTGGTTGAAAGACGAAGGCGGTGGTGGTGGTTGAACGACGAAGACGGTGGTGGTGGTTGAACGACGAAGATGATGGCGGTGGTGTGATGGTGGAGGTGGTGGTGCGGTGGTGGTGGTGCTATGGGCGGTGGTGGTCTACAGATTGTAGAGAGAGAGTAGAGAGAGAGAGAGAGAGAGAGTTGAGGCAGAAGTGTGTGTTGTGTGTGAAAAGTGTTTTTGTAGAAGAAAAAAAAACAAACCTATTCTCCTTGCAGATTGCAGACATTTGGTCCACCTCTTCTCCTGCAGATGCCTGCAGATGTGGTCCGCAGACCGCAGACCTTTTCCCGCAGAAAAAACAAACATCACCAAAGCCATTGATCTTGAAGATGCAGGGTTGTATGCGCGCCACGTCATATGAAGAGAATTTTAAAGTGGCCGGAAGGGTGGACAGGAGTCACAACAATTGTTGACTTTTTAACAATTCCCCTCATTTTTAAACGTTTATAATTTTTTTATACTTAATTTTTTTTTCAAAAATTATTATTATTTTTTTTTGTTTCGATTTTGAAAATATCTCATTCATACTTGTCAAGTTACATCAAAACAGAAGGTAGACGGGCAACAAGCTGCGCCGCCACCCCTTTCTGAATTGCAAACCCTAATCTACCAAAGACAAAACCCCGTCCCCCTGAAGCTGAACAATTGTTGTGGATGACCCGTTGGACCCTGGTCAGGAATTGGATAGCTTCTGGCGCTAGGGAGCCAAAAACATACTTAATTATTTTAAAAACTAAACATAAAATTGAACATTTTTTTAATTTATTTCAAGTATACTATTGATATATTTTTTTAAAAGAAAGTGAGTTGGGTATTTTTTTTTTTGGTGTTTTTAAACGGACATTTTATGGTGTTTTCTGAACTATTTGTTTGTGACGTTTTTTCATTAAAAAAAGGTTATGAATTTTTTCTTAACCAAGTTTATGGCGTTTTCATCCGGATAGCGTAATTTTAAAATAGGTTGGTGTTTTAAATTGTGGATAAAGATGGCATCACCCCTATCTTTATCACTGTTAACATCCTTCCTTTCTTCGATTACCACCACCATCCACAACCCGTCGATCGGAGCCTCCCCCGACCACCGTCACCATCGACGCCGCCATCAACATCCTCTTAAACCACCCACACGGAAAACGCCACCCAACAAAACCCTAACAACACCTTCAACCTGCCACGCACCACTATATGCCTAGAAATGCCACCCATCCAAATCCTCGCAGCTTTAATCTGTATTTTATGGTGTTTTGTAAACATCAGTAAGCATCTCTATTGTTTTATGGTGTTTTTGAAATCACCATAAAAATACCTAGTTTTAAAAACACAATAATTTTATAGTGTTTTTATGAGTTTTTTTTTACGATTTTTTACATTTGGTCAAATCACCATAATATTTCTCATTCATATTCTACTAAAACACCATAGAGACTTAAACACCCTGAATTTCAGAAACCTAACACGCATTTTTTTTTCTATAGGAATAGTATACTCCTTTGAAAGCTAAAAAAATATTCGATTTTATGGTGTATTATTTTAAAAAAGTAATCACGTGCAAAATAGGTACAGGCGTTTAAAAGATGATGAAAGAAGCATTTGACTTGCATGTACATATTACTCTTTTGTTTCCACTTTGACACATGTTACCCTGTGGTTTCTTCCAGTAATTCCTAAGATTTTACCTCTGTATAAAATATCTTTCATCTATATAATAATTAGCTACAATAGTGTTTTATAAAACATATAATAGAATAAAAAAACAACGTATTTTGATTTGTTTGATACCTCACATGTCATTAAATGATTAAATCAATATATTAGGCAATACTAAAAGTGCAATTAGAATATGAATTTTAACTTTTAACTCTTAACTCTTGTAAATCAATATACTAGGCAATACTAAAAGTGCAACTAGAATATGAGTTTTAACTTTTAACTCTTATACGTCTTTAGTTTATATGTATAATGTGATAAAATTATATTATGTACCATAATATGTACCCTATGCATTATAATTATAACATTATAATACACTATTAGAATTAAAGAGTTGAAGGGTATGGGAGCTTTTTTTTTTTTTGAAGGAGACTTTCTCTGTACAGAACGATTAGGTCTCCGGGGTCATGTCAAAGACAATCCCTCGTCAGCCTCGCTCTTCCGGACGCGATGTTCGATCGGGCCCCGGCCGGCGCGCAAGCTGACTTCCGCCCGGAAACCATACTGCCCCCACACGAGAGACTCGCTGGGGTAACAGCTGGGTAAACCGGGTTGCCCTCAAGACCGCACCATTCCTCGGTAGGATACGATCCATCATTAGGACGACCCACCCCCGTATTGCCGCAGCCGGGGATAGAACCGGAGACCTCAAGAGAAAACCGGCCCAATCCAGCCACTTCGGAACCAACTGGGCTGGAGGTGGGTATAAGGGGGTATGGGAGCATAGTGGAAGAAAAGTAATTTCCTTGTTTTCTTGTTTTTTCTTAATAGAAAATAAAAGAAAAACATTAGTGGAGACAAAAGGGATAGAAACAAATCTAAAGGGTTCAAAAATGAGAGAAAAAAAGGAATCTAGAAGAGCTGTAGGTTGGACTAAGCATTTATAAACTAACTAGTAGATGATTCGTCCGCGTTGCGGGGCGATAGCCGAATAATTCTCAACCAAATAAAAAAAAACTACTATAATTTTGCTAGGAAAAAAAACAAAAACGATGATAAGACCGTAATTTTGGGCTCATGGCAAAACTGTATTTTTTCAGGACTAATGAGCGAGTGTTAGGCAGCTCCTTGACACGAAAAAAAAATTAAATCGAGTAAACCGATTAAAAAAACACCTTTATAGTTTTGCTAAAAAACTAAAACGATTGGAAAAACGTAATTTTTAACTGAGGACGAAATCATAATTTTAATTCGGGGATAAATCGTAAATTAAATGGACCAACGGGGGAGTGCCAGGAAGCTGCCGGCACGACTGTAATTTTACACTGGGGGCAAAATTGTAATTTCACCAGGAAAACAAACAAAAACGATGGGCAAAATGTAAATTTAAGTTGATGACAAAATCGTAACTTGTGTGTGAGAAAAAAAACTAATGGCAAAATTATAAATTTATACGGGGCAAAATCGTAATTTTAAACCGAGGGCAAAATTGGAATTTTTAGCTGGGAGCAAAAGCGTAAATTTATTTTTAAGTGGGGGTAAAAACATAATTTCGAACCGATGGGGAAATCGTAATTTTAAGGGAAAAAACTAATGAAAAAAATGTAAATTGAAACTGGGCAACATCGTAATTTTGAACCGGGGCAAAATTGAAATATTTAGCTGGGAGTAAAAGCGTAAATTTATTTTTTAAGTGGGGGAAAAACATAATTTTTAAATGATGGCAAAATCGTAATTTTAAAGGGGGATAAAATCATAAATTTGTTGAGCCAATAGGAAAGTGCCAGGCAGCTACCTGGCACTATTGAAGTTGCCGCCCATTTTGCCCAATGAAGGGCCAGAACTATTGGCCGGTCGGTGCCGACACTTCTGAATGTAGTTGTTGAGAATGGAATTAATATTTTGTCATTTTAAAACTTGATTAAAATACACATATATTTTCTTAAAAGTTATTATTCTTTTCAAATTTTCAGCTTAGGTGAATTTCTTCACGCCCGATCAGGGGCGCAGCTTAGAAGGCTTCCGAGGGGGCGCCCGACCCCTCGAACTTTTCGATGCGTAGTGTTATGAATAGTACTTTCGTATAGAAATTTTTTAGGTATATACGTTTCCACCTCCCGGTTTCAGAAAAATTGGGGGGGGGGGGGGGCGAAGCTTCGCCACTGCGCCCGATGATGAAAATTCTATTGACCCCCCACCAATCTGTTGGCGTCTGCGCTCCAATCCACCTCTGATCTCTATCCTAAATAGCTCGACGATGCTCCACCCAGTGTACATTGAGCCTAAATAGCTCGACGATGCTCCACCCAATGCGAAAACACCGATCACTATGTTACAACCTCAATAACATGATTAGAATCTCCACCACTCCCGAACCCGTGTCAAGCTTTTAACCACCATGGACATTGACGTAATTGCAACTCTCGACCTATGTAACATGCTCTAAAAGTGTTACAAGCCAGTGTAAGTAAAGCTAAAGGTATAATTTCTAAATACATGAAATCATAACCAGTGGTAATGCATGCATACATATAGACGCTTTATGTAATCTATTTTAGGGGCTGTTTGTTTGCCACTTAATGGTTCCATTCAGAGGAAACCTCTGAATCGGTCAGAGGCATATGTGTTTGGTTGATTAAAAGACCCACCTCTTAATGGTTCCATTCAGATCTGAACCATTCAGCTAATAACACACGCTGAATGAAAATGTTGACACAGATACCCTTTGCCCTAAAAACAATTTGTGCTCTTGTCACACCCCAAATTTCCACGTATTACCGGTGGGCCCGGTAGGGGAGTATCGTGACGTGGTTGGTAACATCATAGTCAAACAACACAATATATAAATGCACAGCGAAAGCAAAAGGATAAATATATTACAATCCGAAATAATGTAACATCAAAGTATTACAACGGAAGTAAATGATCCACAGGCAGATCGAAAATAAAAATAACATTGTTCAACAGACTTTAGGCATCTAAGCTTGCGAGACTCTTTATTGATGCTAGGAGTAGCCAGCCCATTCCGATTAGTACCTGCACTTAGCCTCTTTAGGAAAATACGTCAGTTTACACTGGTAAATACTATCAACTGACTCATTTTGAAAAGGTTTAATAAATAATGGATTTGAATGCACATGGCACAAATAATATTTTATAACTTGGGATAATTATTTGAATATAATACTTGTAAAAGATTTACATGTTTCTTATGCGTTCAGTAGCCGGATCGAGCCGGGTTAAAGATCAATAGACACACCACATTATGTAAATGAGACACTGACAGGTGTACGCCTACACCTGTGTGCTAAGGTCGTGGCCATTTCGTAAAATGATGCCAGGGATATCCGGGACATGGTCATTAACCCCCCAAAGGCTTTAAGCAAACAAAACAATTTAAACGGTCATCTCGATAATACTTAACCCCCAAAACGATTAAGGTCGAAATGCCCGACCAAGCGGTATTTTATATACCGTACCCCAAGCCCGTATAAGGGAAAATAAGTTAAAAGTATTTACCTGAGCTAAATATAAATTCAATCCCAGCCGTATCAAATCAGCAAGTACAGATAGCTTTTACTGGGCTCCTAAATCTGGAACGAAGGTTTTTAAATAACCTATTAGAATCCTAACGGGTCTTTTATTAAGCCTTGACTTAGACCGATTAGTTTTCAAAAAGAAGATACGGTTCAAACGCATGATAAAGCGAAGACCGGAATAGAATGTGATTTAGACCCGACAAGTTTGAAGACTTGTATAATATGGGTAATCTAAACACATTCTGGATTTTGAGATAATAACGATAAGGTTTGACCCGTTTTGGCTAATTTATGCAAACTAGTTACATAAACCGAACCGAACGCGTATGAAGCGTAACGGGTAACCGTAAGAGTCCTAAACAGGTTTCCTAAGTTAACATGCCTTAAATATATTGTGATATCAGTAGGATACCTTCCCTTATGCCCAAAACGAGTTTATCCTATAAATAAGCCCCGTAGGGGTATTTTGATCATTTTAAAGATTATAAAAGGGATTAATTTATCTGCTGTGATCCGGGTCTGAATAAATCAGTAAAATAACTTATTTTAACAGGTTATAACATTTGGTTATAAGTCTTATATGCCAAAATAGTTTTAAACCCTAACTATGCGTTTAATACGCGTATAGTGTCGTTTTAAGCGATTTACGGGTTAATATAGGATTCTGAGTTTTCTGATCAGTTCAACAGGTTCAAAATACTCCATTTATTATTTGAAAACAGTAGCAATTGGATTGGTGTCAAAAGGATTTGTAAAACTCATTTTATGGCCGAAAAGGACATATTCGGTATTTACCGAATTAAGGCGATAATCCTAGCTTATGATCAGTTTAAAAATAATTAAAAATCTTCAAAAATCCCAAAATATTATATTACATCAGTGGGTAAAAGGTTTGGTGTCAAAAATGGGGTTTAGATAGGCTTTACGCTAATGACGCCGATTAATTACTAAGAAGCTTTATAATTACGTCATTAAGCATAACTCCTAATCTAGACCTCCGACTGATGTGAAAA
Organism: Helianthus tuberosus; assembly: GCA_030545235.1. Classification (NCBI taxonomy): domain Eukaryota; kingdom Viridiplantae; phylum Streptophyta; class Magnoliopsida; order Asterales; family Asteraceae; genus Helianthus; species Helianthus tuberosus. Next base: position 1,070,299 of record JARYGA010060206.1, read on the forward strand.
TTTAGGGATATGTTTTATAATCAGTAACAAAGATTATTGTACTTTCACATTTCCAAAATTCTCGTTGTATGGTCATAAGGGCATTATGGTCACTATTTAAGCAATTAACGGAAACGTCGGACAATCGAGGTTCCAAGTGGTATAAACGCAGAGGGTTATACCAACATGTAACTAGGTCCTAATGGAACTTTAAGGCATGTCTAAACCTATCTAAACCGGGTCAGAACTGAGGTCAAAGCAAAAGTCAAACTTTTGCGTCTTTCGGTTCCGAATCGGTTCAAAACAGAAAGTTGTCGAATCAAACAAGCTTAGACAAGTTCTTATGCTTATTATCAGGTTATATGAATGATAAAATAGGTGATACACCTTTTACATCGTTAATCATGCGTTAAATCGAATATTACATTTCTGTTGACTTTTTCTAAACATCTTTGACTCGACAAATGACCTAGTTAGGATGGGAATCAGTGAGTGCCCTTTTAAGGGTTTAAAGCCTACATAATTACCAACTTATAACTACCTTAAGTTTGCCTAATCGCTGGACCGTTAGCGATAAATCGATAATTCAAACCGTAATTACGACGGTTTGACTTCTAGGCTAATAACTAAGCAAGACTTAATTAAGAAGGGTTAAACATACTTACACAAGTCCTATGAACGATTTATGATGCTTGAAGATGATCCTTGTGCTCCAGAAAAACTCAGATGATGAAGGGAATGGATGAACACAAAGTTGCAACTTTGTGTGACTTTATAACTTGATCAAAAACCCATTTGATTGTTGACATGTAAGTCTATAAATGTTCATGGATACTTACAAGTGCCCCCTATAGCCTCAAAACCAGTTTAGGAAGCCCATGGTATCACACAAAGGCATTTGGAGTCGGTTACAAGGCTGGACAGGCACCTGCCTATTTTTTCTGCATCTAGTAGTCGCAGGCGGGCCGCGTAAAGGATACCCTTACCTTTACGCGGGCCGCATGAAGGTGGCGATCAGGTTTTAAACTTTTCATTTATTGCACTTTTAGTCCCCGGTCCTCCTAAACGTCGTTTTCACCTTGTTTCTTGCATTATAAGCCCTCTAACTTGATTTATAAGGGCTTCAAGACTCATACCATCTTTGTGAAGTCATTGGTCACTTTGTGTTTACCCGAAAAGTCATAAATTTCATTGTTGACGCATCTAACCCCTCGAATACGAATTTTATCATAACTTTCTCATACGATAACGAAACTTGGTAAAAAAAAATTTATGGTGCATTCTTGTGAGCATAATTAATTGTTACAAGGCTTCGGGTTTGCTAAAAGGTCACTCAGAGGTATATCTTAACATGTTGACACATTTAACCCCTGTAGTTTGTAATCTCTCACTTTCTTTCACAATTCGCTTCGTATGATCCATGACCCATTCGTTTAAGGTTATAAACATCATGTAGGGTTATTGTAAAGTATATTTATCCATTGTGGACGTTTTGAACCCTTATTTTCACATAGTTTCTTTGTTTGTCAACCTTAGTCCCTCTAAAGTATTCTTTCACACGTTCAAAGCTTATGACACGTGTCAATACATTATTGGACGAAATTTTCGAGGTGTTACAGCTCTCCTCTCCTTCATCATAGACGGCTCCAACTTCCACAGCCTCCTGCCTCCACCGCCCTCCTCCACCACGTCGGCCTCCTCTTTCACGCCGCCGCTCTCCACACATCTCACAGCGACGTGTTCTCTCGTCTCTTTTCCAAGCCGTGTTCTGCCTCGTCTCTCCTCCACAACCGTCGTCGTTCTCGTTGTCTCTCCTCCACAGACAGTGTTCTCAGGTACGTGATGTTTAGAGAAAAGATTCAGATTCTATTGTGAGCCCTAATATTTCAGTGTTTTTTTCAAATTTGAGCTATTGTTGGAATGTGAAAATTGGTGATATTGGAATGAGATCCCTGTTAAATTTGAGGTGTTATTTTCTTTGTTTAACAGTAGAGATTCAGTTTATCTTGTGAGCCCTATTATGTATAATGTGCAAATAGTTTATTTGAAGGTGGTGATATTATAATATGAAAATATATATGTACCGATTAGAAACATATTGTAAATAGTTTGGTTATATTGGTATGTTGATTTTATTGAAATTGTTTATTATGTATGATGTGAAATTGTGAAAGTTTGATGTGCGGATCTTTTGTTTGCAACTGTTTAATGTTTGTTGTGTGGATATTTCATTCATTCAGTACAAATAGTTCAGGGGTAAAAATGTCATTTTACACAATCATTCAGAGGTGCAACCAAACAACACTTTACTGATTCAGCACTTACTAGTTCAGAGTCTCTTAACCATTCAGACCTCTTATTCATTCAGCACTTATTGGTTCAGATGTCGCCAAACAGCCCCTTAAAGTTCATAGAAGTACCTTCTATTGCTAATCCAATGTTTACCTACACCTCATTAATAGGTGATTGGCCGATTTATGACTGTATAGTGTTATAAAACGCGAATAAAAATGTATTATTTTTTGTTAAATACCGAAATAACTCTTTTTTAATCATTTTATTATTTGTGTGTTTCATTCTCGCACAAGGGTTATGCTAATGTTAGGGTGATCGGGGCACTCGCGGGGAGGGGGTTCGGTGACCCCATTCCCCGATCGGGAACACCGCCGCCAACACCACGGGGACCCTAATCGGGGAGGGGGTTCGGGGTTGGTTCACCGAGTTGAAATGGCACAAAGATTGAGGAACGGTCATTTTTTTAAACTGTCAAATTTAAAAAAAAAATCAATTTTTAAACAAATATAAATAACCACACCCACCACTAATTTTTTATACTCTTAAACCACACCCACGTCACTAATTTTTTACAACACCCACCACTCTCAAACTTTTACCACACCCACCACTCTCAAACTTTTATACTCTCAAACCGAGCAATGGAGAACCAACCCTGCGAAGCCAAGAAAAAAACTAAGGGACGGGGCTCGCAACCGTCTCGTGGTGGTTCGAGCGGTGCAAGTGCACAACCACAACCCCCTTTCGGATATACTTCACAACCACCCCCGTTTTTTTACCAACAACCTTCACACCCCTCCTTTTACAACACCCAACCACAACCCACTTTCGGCTATTATCAAAATTTGTTATCAATGGATCCACCTCAATCCCCCGCCTTCGACCCGTATGGTTTTCGTTCCCCACAAGTTCCATATACACGAGAAAATGTTGAACGTCCTCTACCTATTCACGATGACGAGGACGAGGAAGTAGTGCCCGAAACTCAAAATTTGGGCGACTATGAAAATGACACCGTCGACGATGAATATAATGTGGATCAAGACGCCGGCAACGAAGAAGATGATGCTCTACCAACGGGAAAAATGGAGAGCCAAAAATGGACAAAGGTCCAAGAAGAGGCGTTGGCGAAAGCGTGGGTACATTGCTCTACCAACAAAAAAAAGGGCAATCAACAAAACCGCGATAGTTTTTGGCGTAAGATTTTAAATCATTTTAACGACACCGTTGGTGGAAGTAACCGGACCGTGCATCAAGTACGGTCTAAATGGGGTCCGATGATGACGAAAATAAACTTGTTCAACGGCCTATACCAACAAGCGGTAAAAATTATATTTTTTAACGTTGTATATTTTTTAATTTTGTTTACTAATATGTAAAAAATTATATTTTTTAACACTTGTTATTTTATAATATGTAGGATCGCACACAAGGAAGCGGGTGTAGCGATGTCAACGTGATGAAAGTCGCTTTAAAGGAATTTAAAGAAAAATATCCGAACGGTTTTCAACATATCGAGGTATGGGAGGTCGTTCGAAAACACGACAAATGGGCCCAAGTCCCATTGTTGGGTGAGGAAGGGGAAGGTTCGGCACAAAAAAGAAAGCCCGTTGATGTGGATCCTTCCATACCCGATATGAACGAAGACCCCTCGCCACAAAGAACACAACGGCGAGACAAGCGTCAAGCGACATCGTCCGAGGGAAGCTCGGCCGAGTTGGCGGCACAATTAAAAGAGTTCACCGCCATGAAAGAAGCGAAGCACGCGATTGAATCGGAGGCGATTGAATTGAGGAAGAAAAGAGAGTCGGAGGCTCGCGAGCTCATATCGGAACAACGCGAGACGATGAGAAACTACAATTACGATCGAGATATGAAAACATTCCTCAAGCCGCACGACGATGCTCCGCCAAATATGTTGCCGTTCATCCTCGCCCGAAAGCGCGACATCGCTAACAAGTACGGGTGGCCGTGCGATTTCTAAAATTTTTATTTTCTAGTTTTAATGTAATTTTTATTTTCTAGTTTGAATGTAATTTTAATTTTCTAGTTTGAATTTAATTTTTATTTTTATTTTCTACTTTGAAATGTCTTTTGTTAAATTTTATTTAATTTTTATTAATATTTTTTTATAAACATGCATAATTACAACAAATAAAAAAAATAAAAAATAAAAAACCAAGTCCCCAAAGAGGGGAGTGCCGCCATCAAATTAGGGTGTGAGGGGAGTTTAAGAGAGGAGTTGACGTGGCATAACGTAATTGGGTGTGCGTAAGAGAGGGGACTCCCCTAAGAGAGGAGTGCCCCTCTCACCCTTATCCGTATTGTTTCAGTTTTCATTTGATGTCCTAAAGGACAACTTATTTTATGTATGCCTTTTTAACCTTTTCGTTTGAACATATTTTTGATTGTGGCTTTTCGTTTCCGGTTCTTTGCAGAGAATAAAGCATCATCATTTGGTTTGATTTTTATTTTTAGCATCCCGTTATAACGTGTGGGTTAGCGTCAATTCATCTGTATATATTTTTTTTTGAGTTAAATGCCATTTTAGTCCCTGTGGTTTGGGACATTTTGCCAGTTTAGTCCAAAGGTTTTATTTTTAACCTGTGGGTCCAAAAAGGTTTCACAGTTGCCATTTTAGTCCACTGGGTTAACTTCATCTGTTTTTTCTGTTAACGAGAAGGCCAATTCGGTCATTTTATATGGCTAAATTGCCCTTTTAGTTAACAGAATTACATACAAAATGACCAAATTGGCCTTCTCGTTAACATAAAAAATGGATGAAGTTAACCCAGTGTACTAAAATGGCAACTGTGAAACCTTTTTGGACCCACAGGTTAAAAATAAAACCTTTAGACTAAACTGGCAAAATAGGCCAAACCACAGGGACTAAAATGGCATTTAACTCTTTTTTTTTCACAAATTTTCACTAGAAAAAGGAAAATAAAGAAGTAAACTGGAATTAAAAAAAAAGCCTATAGATCTAAAGGTGGCGTTAATCATTGAAGTAGACCCTAAATAATGTTTGACCCAATAATTAAGCCCCTCGAACACAATTTATTATTAAAATTACTACATTTTGTGAGACCGCACGAATTACTATAATGTTAACATGTATTTTATTTTGTTTTTAAAATATTTTTCTCACGTAGTATAATACTTCTAAAAAAAGTGATGCTACGTTGATAGTGGAATTGGAGCTTTACATGAAATAAATCATTAGTTAAAATCACTATAAATGATTAGTTTATATATTAATTAATAATAAAGGAATAAAAAACTACAAAACTCCTCTCACTCTGTGGTAGTGTTCACGTCTAACGCTTTGCTGAGATGACACAATTGTCGCTCCCAACCAAACTCACAACACATAGCCGTATCTCATCATCATATTATTTTACCATATCGAATGTCTTGATTTTATTGTTGATACAGGAATCATTGCTAGCATTATGGAAAGCCGCCTTTCCGGAAGAAGAGCTCCACGGTCTAATTTCCGAACAGTGGAAGGAAATGGGCTGGCAAGCAAAAGATCCGTCTACTGATTTTCGGTAAAAATCTATTAATATATTTTTATTTTTATTTTTAAAATAAAAGTTACCAATGATCTGTATGTATTCTGATCACCTGGAGTTTTGTTATAGGGGCGGTGGATTTATCTCATTGGAGAACTTATTGTATTTCGCGAGGAATTTCCCTGTATGTCGTTTGTTTCAACTCATAAAAATATAAAATAGCTTTTGATTTTATTGGTGGGTGTTAGATTACTTTATTTTATTTTTTTGTAGAAATCATTTCAAGATCTTAGAAAACAAGAAGGTGACATGTCCATGTGGGAATATCCTTTTGTTGTAGCGGGTGTCAATATTACGTTCATGCTTATCCAGATGCTGGACATTGAAGCAGGTCTGATAAATGTAAATTCCATATTTGATTAACACAAGAACGTTTAAAACCAAATTTTAAAGAGATTTGTATGTAGGGGTGAGCATTCTCCGAGAACCAATTATGGACCATATGAATGAAGTCAGGTATCGGTCCCAGATGAAATCGGGTCATCCGTCTTCCATCAATACCTGGACCTGAACCCGACCCGAACCTGAAATGCATATAATAAAGGAACTAAAATCCAACCTTTTTATATGGCTACGGTTCAGTTTCAGGTAATTTTCGGTTCGGGTATTTTTCCAGTACAACCTATTTTTACTCACCTCTATTTGTTTGTGTTCTTGATTATGATATTAGTGAATTTTGATATGGGTATGTGCTATTTTAATATGAATTTTGAAAATGTTGTTTATCGTCAATTAAATTCAATGATGTTTGCCATCCTATTTACAATAATACAATCAATAATCAAGTTTAAAGATTGACTAATCTGTTCTCACTTCAGGTTCTGAGGGATGGTATTGGAATGAACAAGTAGCTTCAATCTTGGTACCGGGAGATATTATCTGTATCAAATTCGGTGATATCATTCCTGCTGATGCACATCTTCTAGAAGGTGACCCGTTAAAGATCGACCAATCTGCACTTACTGGTGAATTACTTCCTGTGAATTACTTCCTATGAACAAGAACCCTTACGATGAGGTGTTTTCTGGTTCAACAACCCTTTGGTTTAAATTTTGATTACGTTTTCTGTGGTGAATGTAAGTGGCAATGAATCTATGATGATAGAAAGGTTTAAGTATACTTTATCTAATATCTATGCCTTGGCATCTGGTAGGCAATGAAGATGTTCTGCATATAATATTTCCGAGCATGATAAGTAGTTTTCGATGGATGGATGGTTGTTGATGCAGGTGAACAAGTCTGTGCAGATTTTTAGGGCTAAACAAGAGCTTGCAGACACGCAAAAGGAACTGGCGACACTAAAAATTGCTCAAAAAAATAGTTTTCGAGCCATAATTTGCAGCAGAATGATGGGCAGTCTTCAACACATTTCAGGCATCTTGCCGATCAATAGGAAGCTCACAAAAGTTTGATAACATGGGTAACTTTGTCCAAATTGCTGAAACCGAAAGGCTAAGATTTGCGTGCTATTGTGAGCATACACATGTCAAGTTCTCAAATCGTTGATTTGTATCGTTCCTCATGTAGCTCACTGGTCATGTGAAAAATGTTTCTGGTCGAATTTTGTTAAATGATTTCTTGGTTTTTTCATGTGAGAATTTCATTAGAAGTTAAAGATACAATTTTTTATTGATTTATGTAATCTTTTAATCAAATTATAGAAGTTTTGATGTCAGATTCTTGTGAAATTTGGCAGAGTTGCATACTTCCGCCATCAAAAGTCTGGAGTGGTTTACATACTGTCTTTAACATTGTTTTATAAAGATATGTAACTAAACGCAAACAATTTAAATGATATATTATAATCTGTTTTTTAGTATTTGATTTCGATCGTTATTAAACATACCCGTGTGTTCACACGGGTCTTACAACTAGTTAATAATAAAGGAATAAAAAACTACAAAACTCCTCTCACTCTGTGGCAGTGTTCACGTCTAACGCTTTGTTGAGATGACACAATTGTCGCTCCCAACCAAACTCACAACACATAGCCGTATCTCATCATCATATTATTTAACCATATCGAATGTCTTGATTTTGTAGTTACGAAGAACTTTTTGTCACAGTACAACTTTGTACTTTTTAAGATTGTAATGTTATACTATGTTCCTAATAAGTTTTTTTGTTAATAATTATAGTTTTGACAAATTTGTATAGTTAGAACTTAAATACGATTTATTTGTATAGAAAGCATCAACCTAACTAGGCACACTTAAAATTGTGTCCTATACTCCTATTTGTGGTGTGTTTCTGATCAACCCATTTTATGTTTATCCGTGAATATTAGTAATTCTTGGTGAGTTGATAGCTATTTAAACAACGAATGACTCTAGTTCAATTGAATCTTTTATCTTTACATAATTATGTCATCTTCCAATTAATAAACTTGGATTTATATATTTAACTTGATACTCATGATCCAGTGGTTTAGTGGTATGATGTTTGTCTTCATTTAAGTTGTGTGAGTTCAAATCCTTACAAATATAAGATTAGATAGTATTTATGTAAAAAGTGTTGCTTTTGTTAGAAAATAACCACTGTTTGAAATCCACTGATTAGAAAACACTGATCAGTTTGTTAAACTACTGATCAGTTTAAGCACTGATCAGTCTAACCACTGATGGTTTGAACTACTGATCAGTTTAAGCACTGATCAGTCTAACCGCTGATCAACCACTGTCGGTTTGAAGCAGTGGCAAGTTGAACAGAACCACTGATCAGAACAGTGGTTAGAAAAAGTTGCAATTAGATGAAGAAAAGAAACAGTAATCGTTTGAACCGGGCTTGTGTTTAACACAATTCCCTTAAACAGATTCGTCGTCTGTTCCCAGGGTACGCCGGTTCGAAGCAGCACCGCGCACTGCCGGACTTGAGCACTTGCCTGAAAAGAACAAGAAGCTGTGTTGCAGAGAACTGAGATAGAGAGAAGAGAAGTTGTTTTCTATGTATCTCAACTGATCAGCTTTGCCTTCGATTTATAGTGCTAGAACCATAACCGAAATCAGCAACTTAAAGACCAAATAATGGTCATTAGAGTATCAGTTACGAAACTGATAGTCAGTTTGAAAAATGAAATAATGATCCTCATTCATTTCAGTTTCAAAACATAAATCAGTTACAAAACAGAAAGTCACGAGTGCAAAAAACTGCTCCACGCGGACCCGGGTTTTCGGAACTGCATTCGTGTCCGCAGGACGTGCGGGCGTACACGAGTTCAACTAAATCCGGTTCCATTTTTTGCACCCCCCCTGCGTGCGCGCGGATAGGATTTGTGGTAAAACATGTCATAAGACTTCAAAGGCTTCATTAAGGTTTCACCTTATAAATAGCCTATCTTTTCACTCCCACACCGATGTGGGACAAGGTGAATTACCAACTTGAGACTTTCATTCACACTAAACTTCCAACAATCCCCCCACATGAATGGAGGTCGATCTCAGAAACAACATAATTCCTTGTTACATTTCAGCAGTTGAGTTTTGCATACGATAGGTAGGTGTTACCCTTTGAACCTTCGCTCATGAAATGCACTTAGCCCACTAGCTCTGAGTAGAACTCGATGTCTTTGAACTCGTCTGCCGTTTGTGTAGACGACAATGCACTTCATACAAGACTCTCCCTGACAAAGTCAAGTCCTCATAGTTATGTTCGTTATGGTCATGAACATGATGCCTGGTTCTGCGAGAGCCATTAAGTATTGTGCCCCAACAATACCCTTCGAAGCGACCCCACTTCTCTCTCACATAGGTGATTCACTATGTATGTTTACTTTAGTCGAATCATTAAAAGCCATAGGCTTAGCCTCACACTTGTCACTTTTAGGAATGGACTAGGAAGTTTATAAATCTTTATAATAAACTACCTTATTAAATGCGTAGGGTTATCCCCCACAGTGACCTTGCTTATTCATACAATTAGGTTTTCCTATTGAACTCAATTCTTGGGATCTCCAGTCTATTGAGTTAGGTTTCCATCATATGAACTTCATTTTTCAAGGGCTTCAGTCCCATTCCCATGGACGACTTCTGTACTAACTCTCTACTTAGGCCTTTTGTCAGCGGATCCGCAATATTATCCTTTGTAGTCAACAGTGATAATTCCTGTAGAGATTAGTTGTCGTATCGTATTATGTCTACGTCTGATATGTCTGTTCCTACCATTATACATTGTGCTACGAGCTCTGCCAAGTGCCGATTGGCTATCACAATGTATACAAATGGCCGTTGCCGGCTTAGGCCATCTTGGTATATCCTCAACGAATTGACGTAGCCATTCTGCCTCTTCACCTGCTTTATCTAAAGCGATGAACTCAGATTCCATCGTGGATCTAGCAATAACTGTTTATTTTGATGATTTCCACGATATCGCTGCACCTCCAAGTGTGAATACATACCCACTTGTTGCTCTGGAATCATTCGTGTCAGATATCCAATTTGCATCGCAGTGTCCTTCTATAACTGCTGGATATCTGTTATAATGCAACCCGTATTCCCGAGTGTATCTTAAGTAGCGAAGCAACCGAGTGATACAGTTCCAATGCATTGAACTTGGGTTGCTTGTGTATCTACTTAGCTTGCTCACAGCAAATGCTATGTCTGGCCTAGTACAACTCATAAGATACATCAAGCTACCAATAATTCTTGAGTATTCCAATTGGTTTACGGGTTCACCTCTATTCTTGGCTAGATGTTGACTTGTGTCAAGTGGAGTTCTAGCTTCATTAGAGTCATTTGCATTGAACTTCTCAAGAATTTTGTCCACATAGTGGGATTGACTTAAAACGAGTCCACTTTGGGTTCGTGTGATTTTGACCCCCAAAATCACATCCGCAAGACCCATGTCTTTCATGTCAAATCTTGCTTTTAGCATGTTCTTTGTAGATTTTATGATTTTGTCATCGCTTCCAGCAATGAGCATATCATCTACATATAGACACAAAATGACATATCCATCAGATGTGTCCTTCACGTACACACACTTGTCACATTCATTGATTTTGAACCCAGCATCAAGCATGACATGATCAAACTTTTGATGCCATTGTTTTGGAGCTTGTTTCAATCCATATAGGGATTTCACAAGTTTACACACTTTCTTTTCTTGCCCAATAGCTGTGAAGCCTTCGGGTTGCTCCATGTAGATTTCTTCCTCTAGAATTCCATTCAAGAAAGCTGTTTTCACATCCATTTGGTGAACTTCCAAATTTCTAATGGCGGCAATGGCAAGCACCAACCTGATGGATGTTATTCGCGTAACTGGCGAATATGTATCAAAGTAGTCTAAACCTTCTCGCTGTTTATATCCTTTGATCACCAACCTTGCTTTGTACTTATCGATGGTTCCATCTGGTTTCATCTTCTTCTTGAAGATCCATCGATATCCTAGTGGTTTACATCCTTGAGGAAGATCCACTAGTTCCCAGGTATGGTTCTGTAAGATAGAGTCTATCTCACTTTTGATTGCCTCCCTCCACTGAGGTCCTTCTGAGGAATGTACCGCTTGTTGGTACGTTTGAGGTTCATCTTCTACCATATAGGTAAGAAACTCAGGTCCAAAGGATTTTTCAGTCCTTTGTCGTTTACTTTTCCTGGTTTCAACTTCCTCAGTCGTAGATTGTTCTCGAGGTTCATCGTTTTCAACTTCATCCTCGGGAACAATTTTCTCAACCGGTCTAGAAGAACTCGGTTCACTTTTATCTAAGCATGGGAACACATGTTCAAACCATGATGCATCCTTAGATTCGATTATGGTGCCTTTGCATATTCCAGGGTTCTTGGAATCATGCACAATAAAACGATAAGGACCATAAGGACGGGTGTATCCTATAAATACACAATCCACCGTTTTGGGACCTATTAGTAGCCGCTTAGGTGGTGTGACCACCACCTTAGCTAGACACCCCCACACTTTCAAGGATTTATATGGTGCTTTCTTTCCCGTCCATAATTCGTAAGGCGTTACATCCTTTTTCTTATTGGGTATCATGTTCAACACATAATTTGCCGATAAGATTGCATCCCCCCACATGTTTTGGTTTACACCGGAGCTTATCATCATGGCATTCATCATTTCTTTCAAGGTACGATTTTTCCGTTCCGCTATGCCATTTGATTGAGGGGAGTAAGGAGCTGTGAGTTCATGGATGATTCCACTTTTTGTACATACGTCAATAAAAGGTGAAACATATTCACCTCCTCGGTCGCTCCTTACAATTTTGATTTTCCGATTTAGTTGATTCTCAACTTCGGCTTTGAACAAGATAAACTTGTCAATAGCCTCGTCCTTACTCTTAAGTAAGTACACATAGCAATACCTTGTACTATCATCAATGAACGTGATGAAGTACTTGTTCCCACCACGAGTAGGAATTGCTTTTAGATCACACACATCAGTGTGGATCATCTCGAGGGGTTCGGTGATTCGTTCCACCTTTTTAAATGATGATTTCGTTTGTTTTGCTTCTACGCAAGTTTCACATTTATTAATTGAGTCGATATCGAATGTTGGTATGCAATCAAGTTTGATTAAACGACGAATGGAATTATAATTTACGTGACCTAGTATACCATGCCATAAATTAGAAGACTCAATCAAGTAAGTAGAACTAGTAGCGTTTTCTTTCATTGCATTCACGACAATTACATTGAGTTTAAACATTCCATTTAGGGCATAGCCCTTACCAACATACACACCATTTTTGGTCAACACGACCTTATCCGACTCAATCACCATTTTGAACCCAAACTTGTTCAATTGCCACCCCGAAACAAGGTTCTTACGAATTTCTGGAACATACAACACATTGGACAATGTGAGTTCTTTTCCAGACGTCATCTTCAAAACAACGTTACCCTCGCCTTTTATTTCCGCCGTGGCAGAATTTCCCATGAAAACCTTTTCTCCATTAGTCACCTCATTGAAGGTGTTGAAAAGGCTTTTGTCAAAGCACACATGTCGAGTAGCCCCCGTATCGACCCACCAATCCTTGTTATTTTGCCCAACTATGTTCACTTCCGTGACCAAAATCGAGAGGTCCGTGACCATGGCAACAAGCTTATCGACTTCATCTACCATGTTCACTTGTTGAGCATTTTCCTTCTTCTTGGGAAGCTTGCATTCGCTAGCCTTGTGGCCTTGCTTTTGACAGTTGTAACAAGTTCCAAGGAACTTCTTTTTCCCAACTCCCCCCTTAGGACCAAGGTTGGAGCGTTTCCCATGACTTTTCTTTCCGCCCTTTCCACTGTTTTTTCCCTTCGAAGATTGCCCATGTTCAACAAGATTGACCTTCACAGTTTCAGGACCATCAACCTTTTTTAGGGCCACTTTGTTATCTTCTTCAATCCGAAGACGAACAACAAGATCTTCAATGGTCATCTCCTTTCGCTTATGCTTGAGATAGTTCTTGAAATCAACCCAACTTGGTGGCAGTTTTTCAATCATTGCCGCAACTTGGAATGTCTCGCTGAGGACCATTCCTTCCGCATGAATATCATGAAGAATAACTTGCAATTCTTGAACTTGACTCATGACAGTTTTTGCATCTATCATTTTAAAGTCCAAGAACTTAGCCACCACGAATTTCTTAGTGCCCGCATCTTCTGTTTTGTATTTGCGATCCAACGACTCCCATAATTCTTTGGCAGTCTTGGCTTTGCAATACACATTATACAATGTGTCCACCAAACCATTCAAAATAAAATTGCGGCACAGGAAATCCGAATGATTCCAAGCATGCATCGCGCTCACAGTTTGAGTATTCAAATCCCCTTCATCAACATGGGGTTTAGGTTCAGTCAGGAACCTTGCCAGATTCAACGTGGTCAGATAAAAGAACATCTTTTGCTGCCACTGTTTGAAATTCACACCACTGAATTTCTCTGGTTTCTCAGCATGCGACACTGCATTAGGCAGTGGTGTCATCAGACCGGTAGTGACGGTAACAGCGGAAGTCATGACCGCAGAAACAGCACTGGTCATGACAGTAGAAACAGCAGTAGTCATCGGCTGGGATTCCATTCTGAAAAGAACAATCAGTAAATATAATCTGTTTAAGTTTGTTAGAAAATAACCACTGTTTGAAATCCACTGATTAGAAAACACTGATCAGTTTGTTAAACTACTGATCAGTTTAAGCACTGATCAGTCTAACCACTGATGGTTTGAACTACTGATCAGTTTAAGCACTGATCAGTCTAACCACTGATGAGCTTAACTACTGTTCAGTCTAACCGCTGATCAACCACTGTCGGCTTGAAGCAGTGGCAAGTTGAACAGAACCACTGATCAGAACAGTGGTTAGAAAAAGTTGCAATTAGATGAAGAAAAGAAACAGTAATCGTTTGAACCGGGCTTGTGTTTAACACAATTCCCTTAAACAGATTCGTCGTCTGTTCCCAGGGTACGCCGGTTCGAAGCAGCACCGCGCACTTGCCTGAAAAGAACAAGAAGCTGTGTTGCAGAGAACTGAGATAGAGAGAAGAGAAGCTGTTTTCTATGTATCTCAACTGATCAGCTTTGCCTTCGATTTATAGTGCTAGAACCATAACCGAAATCAGCAACTTAAAGACCAAATAATGGTCATTAGAGTATCAGTTACGAAACTGATAGTCGCGGACCCGGGTTTTCGGAACTGCATTCGTGTCCGCAGGACGTGCGGGCGTACACGAGTTCAACTAAATCCGGTTCCATTTTTTGCACCCCCCCTGCGTGCGCGCGGGTAGGACTTGTGGTAAAACATGTCATAAGACTTCAAAGGCTTCATTAAGGTTTCACCTTATAAATAGCCTATCTTTTCACTCCCACACCGATGTGGGACAATGTGAATTACCAACTTGAGACTTTCATTCACACTAAACTTCCAACAGCTTTGCCCGCACGCCGGTGAGAATCCGCCCCCGTCACCCTCAGGGCCGGTATGTCCGACATGGAGGCTTCCCCAAATACCGTATAGTCCTTAGAGTAAAAACAAATAATGAATGAGAAAAATGAGGATGAGTAGGTAGGTAGTTGAGCATGTGTTGGAAATTAAAAGTTGGTAAAATAGTAGCCTTTAAACGTTTATTGTAATTTATATATGTTCACACTGATCCATTTAATTAACACGTTATATCCATTTAACACGTTATATTAGTCGATTTATGTATCATGTTCAATATATTGAATCAAGAATTTTCACCACTAATGATAAATGCTTACATTTTGCATCATTCTATTTTTCCTAACATAAAGTGTCATAATATTTGTATTCTTTTAAATCATCATGTGCAAAACCAAAGTTTACATCATAAGTTACCGAATACAAAAAAGTATTGAAAATGATATTAAACATATGCCTAGTGAAGAGGTATGGTCCCAATTCCATGCACACATGGCAGGGACCACACCATCTTCCTCATCCGACATGGCGCCTACATCAGCAAGCAAACTCAGAAGCTTCTGGAAGACGTCAAGGTGGCACCGAAGATGCTTCTCCAGACAAAAAGGACAACACGTGTCACCAGTAATCGGACGCCATGTAGACCTGCGACACAACCTGGGGGCAGACCGACAGCTGCAGTACTAATTCTCCTGCAGGGACAAATAACGGCGCGCCACGTGTACCACCACCTTGACCACAACAGATGAGACCAAGAGGATATTCCCCTTGGTCGGACAGTTGGCGCCCGGGAGCAGCGGGCAAGGTCTCTCCTCCCTCCTTCACCCTCCAGCTATAAATAAGACCCTTTATCATTCAGGTTAAATATTCTGCTCTCCTTATATTTCACCTATAACACACACCATCTTCCTCGGAACAATACTTATTCTCACGCTGGAACCTAGTTAAGAGGGAAACCCCCACATTCCCCTCTTAACGAGCTAACGGTGTTGCTGTTTTGCAGGATATCAGTCTTTGGCGAGTAAAGAGGGAGATTAAACCCATATACGAGACAACCCGGCTGATTAACCTTGGTGTTAACTAGTGTTTCATCACCTAGCCTTTGCACTTTGTCCTTTGTGATTGTGTTCTTTCAAAGAAAATATTGTTTCAAGGAAAACCAGCGTCATTAATAGTTAGATATTCAATAAGTTAACTTTTACATTTTTTAGTCACAAAATACAATATTTGCCATTTACTTTTTCCCAAAAAATAATAATAATAATAATAAAAAAATAAAAAAATACAGAAATCTCATATGAAATTCTCATCAATATTGGCAGATGTAGATATGTTTTCAATAACTAGTTAACTTAAAGAGAAACTACTTACATGCTTTTTCTCTAATTCATATTTAAATTATATGCATAGAGAAGAAGACACATGACACAATTGATTGTATTAATAAAGAGTTGTTTATGCATCTGTGAGAAATTAAATTAATTAACTAGCCATAACAATCAGTCATATAATTAGGAACAAAAGTAGTTTCTAAAATACAAACTTTTAAAAGTTAGACGGACCACCTATCAAACTGACATTTGTAGCAGTTCATAAATTTGTCATCGATTTTACCTAGTTCGCTTAAAACCTTCCAAATCATCTGTCAGGTTCATTAGCTTTAGCTCGTAACCAAACCGGTGATAACAATGATTTTTAGTTTAACCGGTTGAATCGATCATTCCAGACCTACTACGGATTAGAAACACACATCCTTTCCTACTAAATAAAAGTTAATCGGGTCAAATCAATAAGATGATATTGGATTTCAAGCACCGAAAAGTCAAGGAGTGTCCATACAAATAAGAGAAATAAATGAGTAGAAAGGGACTTGATGATTGTCCTTGAAACGGGTTTAAGAGTTTGTCGGAATATACATCAAGGGCATTGAAGTGAATCTTCCAACACGTCTCGTCGTACCAACACATGCATTTACCTAAACATTCTACATCGATATCCATATCGTCGTTAGGACTATACATTAAATTGAAAAACACGTCTTGAAAAATTAGTATTCAAGTTGGCGCTTGGTTTCTTCATATCAAGCAATATTCAGTTATGTCCATAGAACGAATCAAATGTTTTGGAAATAGTTTTAGATCCATGTTTCAATCCATGCGTTATTGGGTTTGCACATTGATATGTACCAATCGGATTTGGGATAAATAATCCGTTGAGTGGATCAAGCTCAAAAGAAAATAGCAAAGAAGCAAGACTTTGAGATAACTCTCTTTTCAATAATTTTCATTCATAAATAATACTGAAATACCAATGCCATTATATAGGCTTAAAAAAGAAAACCAACACTAACTACTACTACCACTAGTCACTAACCCACGAACACTAAACAAATGGAATAGTGAAACTAACTATCTTCATGAAAATAAGGAAAAGGTAAATAACGTAGCAACCACGTTGTGAGGCATGGATGGTAATTGTGATGTGCATATGGACCATATCACACATGCATTTTAATCAGATAAAAACGGGTTAGCTGTGGCCCGTGGAGACCATTTGGGCCACCGTTCTATCCGTTTTAAGTATCAGCCAAGATGTTTTCATGTTTGGGCTTATATAGGCCCATTTTTATAGTTTCGGCTTTTAAAGGATTGAAGGTAGAAAACAATGTTTAAAATGATCCGGTTCTATATGAATGAATAATACGTGCATCTAATAGTTTGTTAGTGAGATGACATGATCTATGTATTTTTAGTTTCGATTTCTCATTTTGGGTGCTTATTTTGATTGCTTTACCAAAATTTGGTATAATTTTTTTTTATATCATAATAAATTGATCTTTTCTGGTATAATATATTTGTTTAAATTTTAGAACAATTTATCCTTTCAGCATTATCATCATACTCAGTAAATCCCACCAATAGCACAGCTAAGCTAGGGTCTGAGGAGGGTAAGATGTAGACATTACCTGTACCTCGTAGGAATAGAGAGACTGCTTCCATGAGACCCCCGACTCGATAGTAATTTTGCATTAAGCCTTGGACATAAGGCACATAACACTCAGCAATTATGACAAAGGACGATTAGTGCATGTACTCCATTGTCTTTCGGCTATCAATGCACCACATGATGCATGATTAACCACCCCCTCTTTTAACGTTATTTTCACGAAATTAGTAAATTAACATTAAAATTAGTGCACTTTCACTTTTGCCCATGAGCGCCCACACACATATACATTATATGCGTATACCCCAAATCCTTTCAGTATCTTAAATAGAGATGCTTAAGTCAATGTGGGGCTAGCCCACTTAATAGAGGGTGAATATTTTAAATTATTGTTGTAATAGAGTAGGAGTAAGCGTTGCCATTCAAAAAATAAAAAAAATAAAGTTAAAATGAGTAAATTACAAGTTTTGTCCTTTATGTATGTCCCAAATTGCAGGCGCTGTCCTTTGTCTTTAAAATTGACGAGTTTTGTCCTTAATGTTTGCAAATCTTGCACGTTATGTCCTTTAGGCCAAACCCAGTTAGATTTTTTGGTTAAATATGGTCATGTGCAAGGCACATGAGGGTAGCATTGTCATTTTACATCCTAATTTATCTAATTTATAAATGATTTTTAGAAATCAAATAAAACATAGCCCATCACCTGCAGCCACCACCTTCCACCCTCACCTGCCGCCGACCACCACCAGCTCCCACCCTCACCTGCCGCCGACCACCCACCATCTCCACCATCAAAACCACCAACAAAAAAAACCCTAATTCAACATAAAAGATCGCAGAGAGAGAAACCCCCAACAAAAAAAAACCTAATTCAACTACTCAACATCATTAAACCCAACCACAAAAAAAAACCCTAATTGTACTAAATTTCACCCGGTTCTCCCACTCTATTCCACTCCTCTTTGTTTACATAAAAGTCAAAGCCTGCATTTCTCCAAAAATCATTCGATGTTCTGCAGAGAAAGATGAATCGAGAGACTTAAACTAACAACCTTGAAAAGTCACAATCCGTGAACTATAATGAAGTTCACCAAAGGTCCTGCAGAGAAAGATGAATCGAGAAGTTGATTTGTTCACAAAGATGAATCGACTACTTGCTTGATTGAAGAACTTGCCTGACGAGATGAGTTGGAAGCGGCGACATATCACGACGACTGTGGTTCACGGCGGCGGCGTTCGGTTGCAGGTTGTTTACGATAGGTGGATGCAGGTTGCAGGTTGTAATTTACCACCAGATTTTACGGCGGCGTTCGGTTGATGTAGGTTGCAGGTTGTTTACGGCGGCGTTCGGTTGCAGGTTGTAATTTACCACCAGATTTTCGATAGGGAGAAGAGAGAAATAGGGAGTTTCTGTAGGTGTTAGAGAGAGAGAGATGAAGTTTCAAATTAGAGAGAGAAGGAGAAGATATGGGATGAAGTTTTAGTTTTCTAAAAAATAGTCCATGTATATTAGTTATTTACATAATAGACCCTGAGAAGAGTAAAATGACAATGCTACCCTCATGTGCCTTGCACATGACCATATTTAACCAAAAAATCTAACTGGGTTTGGCCTAAAGGACATAACGCGCAAGATTTGCAAACATTAAGGACAAAACTCATCAATTTTAAAGACAAAGGACAGCGCCTGCAATTTGGGACATACTTAAAGGACAAAACTTGTAATTTACTCAAGTTAAAATAGAGATGCCTAAAATAGGAGGGATAAACGTATTTCCTACATATACAAAACACAACTTGAGGGAATAGTGACAGGCAGTTTGCCTGACACTTCCATATTGGACCAGCCCATTTTTAATTTATTAATTTTATTCTCAGTTTAAAATTATGCTTTTGTCCTTTGTTTAAAAGTACGTTTTTGCCCCCAGCTCAAAATAAAATTATAATTTTGCCCCTAGCTTAAAATTACGATTTTGCCCTCGGTTCAAAAACTCACTTTTAATTTTGTTCCCAGTTTAAAATTACGGTTTCGCCCTCCGTTTAAAATTACGTTTTTCCCACAGTTCAAAAATTGTCTGCCACTTCCCTATTGGACCAGCCCAGTTTTAATTTAATTTTATTCCCAGTTTAAAATTACGCTTTCGTCCTTTGTTTAAAATTACGTTTTCGCCCCCAACTCAAAATAAAATTATAATTTTGCCGCTAGCTTAAAATTATGCTTTTGCCCTCGGTTCAAAAACTCACTTTTAATTTTGTTCCCAGTTTAAAATTACGGTTTCGCCCTCCGTTTAAAATTACGTTTTTGCCCCCAGCTCAAAATAAAATGTTGTTTTTTCCTCTAGCGCAAAATTATGATTCTGCCCTCAGCTCAAAATTACGCTTTTGCCCACCGTTCAAAATGAAATTATGTTTTTCCCCTAGCTCAAAATTATGATTTTGCTCTCAGTTTAAAAATATTATTTCGCCTCCAATTCAAAATATAATTACGATTTTGCCCTCTGTACAGACATACATGTTATGAGAGAGAAATATTTGGCTTATTGCCCCGCAACGCGGGCGGGACAAAAAACTAGTTGAATAACATTTTTCATTTTGAATTTGTGATCCAATAAGTCAATCAGTTTGTTTGAAAGGAAACTAACCATACAAGATTGTTAAGACGTTTATTTGTTGGGTCATGCTATACGAACAATCATTTTTAGGGGTTACAGTTTCAGGCATCTCTTTCACATCACTCCAATAAAATCAACTTATGCTATACAAGTGTATACCATCACATTCGCTTGCCCTATACGCCCGTATACCATCACATTCACTGCCCATGTACACCTATATTATACCATCAAATCACATCAGATTAATAGAGAAGGTTGTGTCTGTGTTCATTTATCAAACATGT
The DNA here is from genome assembly GCA_030545235.1 of Helianthus tuberosus. Classification (NCBI taxonomy): domain Eukaryota; kingdom Viridiplantae; phylum Streptophyta; class Magnoliopsida; order Asterales; family Asteraceae; genus Helianthus; species Helianthus tuberosus. The sequence goes on from JARYGA010060206.1 coordinate 1,090,868, forward strand.
ATTTAACCCAGTTTAAGTAGGTGTAAACATGGGCGGAACCAATGAAGGGTCAATGGTCCACTAATCTCTTGGTCACCAGAATTTATTAAATTCTATATATAAAATCCGAGTCTTATTTTTTAACAAAACGTTGGACACCCTAATTCCAAGTAGAGAAGATAGCTTCATGAAGTGGTTACAACGACTTGGTGGATGCTGTGAAAAAGTCAATAATAATAAAGTTGTTTTTACGTAAGACGACAGATCAAAACGACGTATTTTAAATGGATAACTTGCTATGCGTTTTATTGGGATAGTCATAGGAAATGTAACGTTAGTTGTGTAGCCTGGCTTCAAAATCAAAACCCTTTTTTTAATTGAAAGTTTTTGCCGTTAAAAAATGAGTAACGGATTTTTTAAAATAAAAAAATAGAGTAAACTGCAATTTTACCCCCTGGGGTTTAGGGCAATTGGCATGTCTACCCCCCTAAGGAAATAATTGCAATTTTACCCCCCAACGTTTGATGTTATGTCGCAACTTTACCCCCCGGCGTCAAAGTCAATGTTAGATCTGTTAACTCTAAGTTGAAATGACTATATTACCCTTCCATTTTACCCCCAACATTCGTGTTAAGTCGCACAATTACCCCCTACTGGTAAATTACTAATTTGTCCTTTGTTATTACCCCCTGTACTTTGTGTTAAGACAACATTACCCCCTGCAACCACTGCCACCGCCATTCACCACTACAACCACCACTGCCACCTCCAGCCACCACCCTCAACCACCTCCAGCCACCACCCTCCAACACTCTCAACCACTTCTCTCTCGCCGCTGTTCATTTAACTCAAATCACACCCAACCCTCAACCACCCCAGTTCATTTCATCTTGTTCATACATAAAGATTCAATCTTTTTGTCAGTAAAATTCACAAGTTATCAAATATCAGTTTAATTCATCTTGCTCATACATAAAGATTCAATATTTTCACTGAAAATAACATACAACTGCCTACTGTTAACTGTTAAACAAACAATAAGATAACTAAACCTGAGTAGAAGATATCTCAAATTTAGAAACCGACACAGCGAGCTTATGATCATTCAACATTAAGTTTTGAGATGTCATTAAAGCTGCTTTCGGAACCCTAAGTACCAATTGGCCTCGTTGAAGATCACGAACAACACATAATCCTCTCCTGAAGGTAAAATCAACCAAAACAACACACAATTTACAACATAAACTGAAATTTGGAAGGGATGAAGAGGTATTAGTTACCCGCCGGCGTTAGGGAAGTAGGATGAGAGAGATTTTCCCAAACATGAAGGCGTGTGATGATTGTTAGGGTTTTGTTGTTGGTGTTCGTTGAGGTGGATGAAGTGAGAATCTGAGATTCCGAGAGTGGTTGCCCAATTCAGGAAGTTGTGTAGCTTTTGTGTTTCCTCCATCTCCGTCGCTACCTCCTCTGTTGCTGCGTAACATCGTCACCATCTTCAATCACCGTACACCTCCATAACCACCACTACCCCGTGCACCACCAACCTTCACCAACCTCCATTGACCATTTAGGGTTAGGGTTTCAGATTTTGGGTTTGGAGAAGAAAGGGGTGAACAGAGACATAAGGGTTTGGAGAAGAAAAGGGTGAACGGAGAAGAAAGGGGTGAACGGAGAAGAAAGGTTTGGAGAAGAAAGGGGTTTGGAGAAGAAAGGGTTTGGTGTTGACCAAAAGGTTATTACAGTGTGTGAAATTACATGTATGCCCTTTGACCGTTTAAAGATAACTTTGACTTTGACGCCGGGGGGTAAAGTTGCGACAAAACAGCAAACGTTGGTGGGGGGGGGGGGGGTAAAATTGCAATTGTCCTAAACCCCAGGGGGTAAAATTGCAGTTTACTCAAAAAAATATGAGAAAATTGCTAAATTCGTCCCTGAGGTTTTACACAAATTGCTAGATCAGTCCAAAATCAAGATTTGCTGCTAAAACAGTCCAAAATCAAGATTTGTTTGGCTAATACAGTGCAAAAAACAGACGCCGTTAAATATAGCAGTTGGACTGTTTTAGCAACAAATCTGGATTTGGACTGTTTTAGCAGCAAATCTTGATTTTGGAATGATCTAGCAATTTGTGTAAAACCTCAGGGACGAATTTAGCAATTTTCTCAAAAAAATAATAATTTTTTAACTGTTTTTATATTTAATGTGATATTAATACACCATTAATGAATTTCAATAAAAAAAAGTTCTAGTAATTTCTTCAAATATAATAAGTGATGTCATCTTAAACATACATATAATGCATTTCGAATTTATTAAGTTTTTTTTGGTAATTAATATGATATTAATACACCATAATGAAATTTTAACAAAAAAAATTAAAAAACTATTCATTTTTTCAACATCATAAGATTACCGGGGAAAACCCGTTTGGCTCAAGAATCGAACTCGGGTCGTCCACCATCAATTCCGGGGAAAACCCGGTAACCCACTCGCCCGTAGGCACGACGGTAAGATTACCGGTAAATACATTTTTTCTTAAATATCGTGGTTTAGTATGAAAAGAAAAAGCTAAGAAACCAAATTAAATTTCTTATGATGTTGCCAATGACCTCTACTCCGAGGGTAACCCGAGTCGTCCACCACCAATTCCAGGGAAAACCCAGTAACCCACCCGCCCGTAGGCACGACGGTAAAATTACCGGTAAAACCTGTTTGGCTCAATGATCGAACCCAGGTTTCCCTGGGTCTCCTATCACTGCTCACCAGTGCCTCACTCCTTTTTTGCATCAAATGAGAATTGAACCTGAGTATTCAAAGAATAACTCAAGTCCTCCTACCACTTGAGCTAGAGGTCATTGGCAACATTATAAGAAATTTAATTTAGTTTCTTAGCTTTTTCTTTTCACACTAAACCACGATATTTAAGAAAAAATATATTTACCGGTAATTTTACCGTCGTGCCTACGGGCGGGTGGGTTACCGGGTTTTCCCCGGAATTGGTGGTGGACGACTCGGGTTACCTTCGGAGTACTCCTTTGTGCAGTGGGTGCCCCGAGAGTGCTCGGGATTGATTTGTTGGCCGTTCAAAAAATAAATTCTTATGATGTTGAAAAAATGAATAGTCTTTTTTTGTTAAAATTCCATTATGGTGTATTAATATCATATTAATTACCAAAAAAAACGTAATAAATTCGAAATGCCTTATTTGTATCATAATTAAAGTTTAAGATGACATAACGATAATACAATTACAAGGAAAAAAATAACTAACAAATAAAAAATCACTTATTATATTTGAAGAAATTACTAGAACTTTTTTTTTATTGAAATTCATTAATGGTGTATTAATATCAAATTAAATATCAAAAACAGTTAAAAACTCATTTTTTTTGAGAAAATTGCTAAATTCGTCCCTGAGATTTTACACAAATTGCTAGATCACTCCAAAATCAAGATTTGCTGCTAAAACAGTCCAAATCAAGATTTGTTGCTAAAACAGTCCAACTGCTATATTTAACGGCGTCTGTTTTTTGGACTGTATTAGCAAAATAAATCTTGATTTTGGATTGTTTTAGCAGCAAATCTTGATTTGGACTGATCTAGCAATTTGTGTAAAACCTCATGGACGAATCTAGCAATTAACTCAAAAAATATTAAAAGATTTTGTATGTATTTTATCAAAGAAACGACAATTTGTGGGCATGAGCAGGACACGACAGCACAGAAGCTATTCTGATCATTTGATCTATTCCGATCATTATCCATGAAATACCAAGGTAAGGTGTGTACATGTGGCATGCTCGCTTGCTTCACCTCATTCTTCATATCCCAACATCCACCACCGTAAAATGCAACCCTACGCTGCCGCAACATCGCCGTATTCCTCCGTCTCCCGCATCGCTTTCCTCTCTCACTTACTCGCCACCGATGTTTCTGCTCTCAAAACACCACCACTGCTAAGATGTAACTCCAATAATTTACTCATTTGTCGAAGCTCCTTAACCCCACCTAACCCCCACCACCGCCTAAGGTTTCCGATACCTCTAAAAGTCAACTTATTCAACTCATCGATGACGATCAAGAAGTCGTTCGACAAGCTCGGGTGTGGTTTCTTTCTCTCGTTACTTCAATTTGTTAATTGTTTGTTAATTGTTGAGAAAAATTGTATGTCTATATGATTGATTAATGATCATACTTATTACACATAGATTGTGCTTGAAACAATAATTGCGGCTCGAGTTGGTAGAATATGATAATTAAATGTTTTCTAAAATGGAATGGATTGCCTGTTGACGAAGAAATGATGCATAGCGAATGCAAAGAAACAAAAATAAAAATTCTTAGACCATGCGTAGTGGTTGGGGTGAATAATGCCCGTCCGCCACCTGTCGTCCTAGTCAGCAAAGGGGCGTTTTTCTAAAATGAGTGTAGTGGGGATGTGGGCATTATGTTAAAAGGGGTGTAAAGAATTAAATAAATAAAAAAAACCATGAAAAAAATTGATTGGCTAAAGAAGATGGGGCTTACATGTGATTGGCCCATCAAAATGGGGCTTTGGCGTTGTTTTTAAAACGCCTGGGACAAAAAAACCAAAAAAAAAAAACGCCCAAGGGGCCATGACCGGGGCGTGCTTTGGCGTTTTCGGGCAAAAAAACGCCCCAAATCCACACCACTACGGGTGGTCTTAGTGACAAGTAGATGAGGTGCCCGTAATTAAAAAGGAAATGCTGAAATGAAGTACATAAATTCACAAGTGAGTTGATTCAATCAAAGATTCATGTGTTTTAGGATAAAAATGGAAAGTGCTGAAATTGGAGAAAAACCTTGACCGGTGAAACTGAAGCCTTGAATCAAGGAATTCGGGCTGATAGCTGAGCCAAACTAAACCACCTACGCTGGTTTATATATGATCTGTCTTGTCGAGATCTTTCCGTCACTTGGTTGAGGCTCCGTAACTCCAATCGTAGCCCAAGTTACACCCATTTAAAGTTTGGGCCTTTTCTGACCCGTTTCCCTTTATCAAGCTGGTCCAGATCGGCTCTTGGATAGTTGTTGGACCCACTTCTCATAAAGAAATATGTGAACATGAAGGAGTAATTGGAGTTAATTGATAAAGTTACAACATCATGGGTGGTTCTACCAAATAGCGAAGGGGCAGTTTGGAGGAGATTTAAAGTCAAGGGACTGATAGTAAAAGTTTTTTATTTCAATTAGAAGTTAGGTATACTTATGTTTCATAATTTAAAGTTGTATGATCATGTTTCATAATTTAAATATTCTAGTTTTCCAGATTCCAAGTTGTTTACCCATACAGGGTTGTTAGCCAGGGTTATTTGATTCATTGCATATCACCTTTTGATTAATACGAAAAAGTCGAACAAGCTGTTTAACCACCGTGTGATATTCGCTTACAACATTAATTTGTATGTAATTGAAGTTTGTTGTTTGTGGAAAGAAGTAGAGATCTGCTGATTGGAAGGCAGCAAGGGCTCATATGGAGAATGGGATTGTGTATCAAGGCAGAGTTGAAGGATGTAATGGAGGTGGTTTACTTATTAGGTTTTATTCTATTGTGGGCTTTCTTCCATATCCTCAGTTGAGCCCATCACATTCTTGTAAAGGTATTTCATTTTTACTCTAATTATAGCAACTTGAAAATGTAGTAGTTAGTTTTCAGTTAACTGATTAGGAGTATATGATTTTCGGGTTATTTACAGCCAGAGTTATGATAATCACATTAAGTAATTGTTAAAATAAGCACCAAATTACTCAAGCAACTGGTTATGTGATTTTAATTTTGATTTAATCCTCATAATCGCTTATAAACACACAAATTCAAGACCACGTTCTCATGGCTTTCAACTCGTTTTATTCTATAGTGATAAAATAGTCCACCTTCCATACCTTAGATATCTCCTTAATAGCATATTCATCACTTTAAAAAGAAATGATCAATTTCGGAAACGTGGGGCCCACTCATTAAACGAGTCAAAGTTGATAAGTGAATGGAAATTTACTTGGATAAATGGCCCAAAATCCTTGGATTGCGATGTACAACTGGCTTACTCATCAGCTTGCTTGCTTCGTAGTTACTAACAACTAACAACACTTCATATTAAATCATGTAGAACCGGACAAAACCATTCAAGAGATCGCAAAAGCTCTAACTGGTTCTCTCATTTCCGTGAAGGTACTAAACTGGTTTCTCTTTTTAAACTCTAGATTCTTATATGCAAAAAAATGGCATGGTTTGATGTTAAATATGAATGGTTAGGTGATTCATGCGGAAGAGGAGAAACGGAAACTGATATTCTCCGAAAAGGAAGCCGTGTGGTCAAAATATTCGAATTCTGTTAAAATAGGCAATGTTTATAAAGCAAAAGTTGGGTCGGTTGAAGACTATGGTGCCTTTGCTCACTTGCAGCACTCAGATGGTAAAAAGTTTGGACTCATAAGTTTATATGCTGTGTCGTCAACGTTTGTAGTTTATACTTTATATTGATGCATCGGGAACCCGTTGCAGGTTTGTATCATCTTACTGGACTTGTACACGTGTCCGAGGTGTCATGGGATTTAGTTCAAGATGTGAGAGATATCTTGAACGAGGGGGATGATGTGAAGGTCAAAGTCATTGGTGTTGACAGGTGAAAATTGTTATGAAACCCTTTATGAATGGTCTCTTTTGTAAAAGAGTAAAGAACACGGATGGTCCCTGTGGTTTATCAAAATTTTGGATATGGTCCCTAGCTTCCCAAAAGCATACAAATGGTCCTTGTGGTTTGCACTTTGTAACGCATTTAGTCCTCAACCAACAAATCTAAAGATTACAGCAGGTCCAAGTTAGAGATTAAATGCGTTACAAAGTGCAAACCACAGGGACCATCCATGTGACTTTTGGCAAAGTTGGGGACTAAATGCGTTACAAAGTGCAAACCACCAGGACTATCCGTGTACTTTTGGAAAGCCGGGGATCAAATCCAAAATTTTGGCAAACCACAGGGACCATCCTTGTACTTTACTCTTTGTAAAATTTTCATTGTCATCATGATTTATGCATGAGTTTTTGATATAAACTCATAATTAGGGATCAATCATGTTAGGTTGCGGGTTGAATTGTTCAGACTTAACACGACCCATATTTTTATTCTGGTCATGAACATCAAAGTTTACCCGCACACGCTTACAATCGTGAAAAACCCCAACACGACCCTTTTAATCCATTATCTAAATGTGTCAAAAGGGTTGGTGGGAATAATCAAGTTGTAAACGTGTTAACTGGGTTGGTGGGTCGAATTGTTTGGTTAAAGGGTTAAACGGGTCAACCTGAAGTCTGAACACGACTTGTTTAATAAACTGGCTAGATATGACAACTTAAAACCTGATTATTGTTTACGCGTGTCACATTAGTCACCCCTACTCATAATATGCAGGAATAAGTCAAGAATTACGTTGTCAATAAAGCAACTAGAGGAAGATCCACTATTGGAAACTTTGGAGAAAGTCATTCCTCAGGTACAACTTATGGTTTTCATCTCTTTTGTTTTCTTCATATTTCAACACAATGCGTGTTTCAACTGATAATTATAGTTCATCGTATGCAGGACGGTTCAGCTGGCTCTACATCAGACAGCACCGCTGATTATGTTATCGAGCCACTTCCAGGGCTTGAAACGATAGTTGAGGAGCTACAACAAGAAGATGGGTATAATGAGATTAATGATTATTTAACAAGTCTTTTAAACTTGGAACAATTTATGGTTTTTGACTTGTCGGTTTACTAAACCAGCATCGTTGACATAAAGATAACCCGTCAAGGATTTGAGAAACGAGTGGTATCACAAGATTTACAACTTTGGTTGTCGAATGTAAGTTGCTTGTGTCACTATCTTGGCTTTGAAAGCACAATCTATATATCTCTTAAATGTTGCATTGTTTCCAGGCACCGCCTAATGGAAATCAGTTCACTCTACTTGCACGAGCCGGAAGACAGGTAATTTGGACTGAAATTGAGCCAGGTCGATTGGTCGAACCAGGTTCATGACTTGAACCAGTTCGTCTCCATTTGATAGTGAAAAACCTTGAGAAAGACGCGAGCTCAATTTAATAGCCTAGCCAAAGCCGAGCTCAAACTAAATTCGGATGGCTTGAGCTTGAACCCGAGTAGGCGGAAAGTATTCATCAAAACCTTCTTTTTATATAAGAAAACTCATTTAAAACACGTTGCTCACGAATATTTTTTTATAAAATGTTTTTGAACTGTATTCGTTTTAATAATATATACCAATGATTGACCATTCAGGATATACAAATTAGAGGGCCATTCAATACAAAACCATTTTTAAGTTGAGAACCAGTGGGTTACCACCCGCGCTCCGCAACGGGTTTAAAATGTAGATTAAAATAAGCAAATCGCGGGAGTTAAAGTTGTTTGATGTTTTAGTTAGGAATAATGGATTTTGATATTCCCAACTATTGTCCGTTGACCGGCAACGGTCCCAACTTCAAAAATTCCCACTGACAGTCCTATCTTTTCACATATTGGCCTTCAATGGACCTGGACTAACAGAACCCTAACGCCGTTAGTCTTCGGAAAAACGTTTTGGCCGGAAAAAAGGTTTTTAAAGGTCTGATCTATGGTTACAAAGAGGTTTGGGACCAAAATGTTGAGTTTTCCGACCAAAAAGTTGAGTTTTCCTGCCCAAAAAAGTTTTCCGGCGAAAAAAGAATTTTCCGGCAACCTCAATAATTGGGGCTTTTACTAGAAAAAAGGTTCCTAAAGGTCCGTAATAAGGTTACAAAGAGGTTTGGGACGAAAAGGTTGAGTTTTCCGGCCGAAAAAGTTTTACCGTTGACTAACGGCGTTAGGGTTCTGTTAGTCAGGGTCCATTGGAGACCAATATGTTAATAGATGGGACCCTCCAGTGGGAATTTTTGAAGTTAGGACCGTTGCCGGCCAACGGGCAATAGTTGGGATTATTAAAATCCATTATTCCTTTTAGTTAAGGGGCTAAACATGTGTTTATTAAAGTTGAGGGCTAAACATGTCATTATTAAAGTTGAGGCGCTAAACATGTCATTATTAAAGTTTAGGGGCTTAAGTTGTTTATTATTAAAGTTGAGGGGCTAAAGTTGTTTTAGTTAAGGGGCTAAACTGTCATTATTAAAGTTGAGGGGCTAAACATGTCATTCAAGTTGAGGGGCTGAAGTTTTTTATTATTAAAATTTAAAGTTGAGGGGCTAAAGTTGTTGGATGTACTTAAGGGACTAACACCTCTGCCTATTGCTTTTAACATTGATACATAAGGTAGTTATGTATACAAGTGCATTTGCGGTTCTCAACTTAGGGTTCTGTATCGAACTCGCCCTATATGATACACACATATACTATGGCTACAATTTTTTTAAACTAATATTTTCACTAGAACTAGATGAGATAGAAGTATACATGCAGTGTTGCAAATAACATGGCTAAAAATATGATTCAGGTACAGGAAATACAACTGGTAACTTCACTGAATCAAGACGGGATAAAAAGTGCGTTACAGAGAGTGCTGGAGCGCGTTCCGTGAGTTGATATTCACTTCCAGTTCTCGATATACGTGAATTATTACACTTGCCTACTTATTGTACAGAAATCACATTAAACCTGTAACTATTCTTTTACTGATGTATGTATTAAATAATCTGGCTGGATCCATAGTCACCATCTTTATTCTAAAACAACCAACCTTAAAAATCTCAAGAAACGACTTACTTCAAACGAGATCCCTAGGAACAGGTTCCAGACTTGGGAGGCCCGAAGGCTTGCATTCGATCTCCCGTAGCACAGTCTTGAGCCCGATTCCAGCAGCGTTCGCTTTTGGGTGGATTCCGTGGGCTAAACCCTCCATGTTTGACCTGTTCATCCTTTCCTTCTCGAAGGTGACACCATATCGAGTCTCCATATCTGTAACAATCCGATGATCGTTAATGTAAGATGATGTTCGACAAGGTCTGCGAAAGAGAAGAGCCAAGCTCGAGTTTTACAGTCTCGAGGACCTTAGTTAAAACTTAGAATCTGAAGGACTTATTCTATTCATCTAGGAATACACTATCTATACAAGTATAGTTTATTAGTGTATTCGCCAGTTTATACACAATATATACAGTGAATACAACACACTTTTGTGTTAATTACAAAAAAATGCCACTATGAATACAACGCTTTTGTACGGTATGGTACCGGTATTTTACCTTTAAATACCGGTACCGTACGGGTACCGTAACGTACTGGTGATTTTTGGTACCGGTACCCAATTTTAGCGATTTTCGATACTGTCCCTATAGTGTAAAGTCTATTCATGTATTCAGGGGCGGATCTAGCCCCAATTATCCAAGGAACCCACTTGCTTTGAAATTTTTAGTGAGAACTTATATAGAATTTTTAGCGAAAACATATATAGGAACCTACCGGAAAAAACTCATGGATTTGCCACTGCATGTGTTTGCCGGTTTATACACTATACACAATGAATACAATGCACTTTTGTGTTAATTACAAAAATGCCACCACGGTCATACAGTGTAATTACAGGTGACTTACTAGTAAAATCGAGCTCGAGTCTACCTAGAAAACTAGCTCAGCATCTTACAAACTTGTATGTCAAACATTTTTTTTCGTGCTAGAGCGATAATGAAGAAAACGATACATACCTCTAGCGAGGTTAGGGTAGAGCTGGCCGTCTCGTGTTAGAGCCATCATCACATGAGGTAGACCAAGTGGAAGTTCATCACCTTTGTCCACCTGCCAGAAATGAATAGCCTTCCCGTAAGTTTTCGCCATTTTATCGAGATCTTGCCTTTCGACTGTGCCAGGAACACCGGGCATGAAAAGCACACCGCTCTTCACCTCATACTCGTGGCTATGCCAAAGAGGCTTTTCAGAATCGGGCAAGGTTAGGAACAAATCTTCCGTGATTATGTATTCCACTCCGATCAACCGAGCGTCGGCCTCTGGACGGTCGTAGATCAGGCACTGCCGCATTTCTTCGTTCAGATGGCAGCAGTAGTGGTGTGCTTCCACTTGTCGAGTCATGTCATCCGCGTACAAGTGAAATCTTAATTAAGAACGTTAACAAAATCAATACAACTGATTCAGTTATCGTTAACTTACACTTAATCGTATTAGTGAATTAGTGGGTCGGCCCGTCTGATCTGGCGGGGATTTTGTACGTGTACATTTGCAATCTGACCGAAATCAACTCGGTTCGACACGCAGTGGCGGATCTTGCCCGTTGAACGTGCCAGGGCCGAAAGACACGGGCACTAAAAAAAGCCCGGGCCAAATATAGTATATATAAAAAATTTCGATCGAAATGCGGAAAATTAGCACTACGGCCGAAAAACTTGCCCGGGCCGTGGCCTGCCACAACCCTATTAAGATCCGCCCATGTCGACACGGTACAAGTATTCGGTAAAAAGTCACTAATTCATACTTTTTAATATCAAAAAACACTTTATTTGAATATAATTCTGTTTTCACAAAAATTATATCAGAGTGTTAACAAAAAGTTAAAAATGTGTATTTATATATATTTTTATAAGTTAGCGAACACAAACTGCAACTCAATAGGCTTGGAATGATGCATGTGACAAGGAAGCAGCTGTGAAGTCACTATTCATAAACATGTTTTCTGTTATTAACTAGTAAATAGTAAATTTCCTCGCGCGTTGAGGCGGCTTCGAAACATAATGTAACTCGAAGCCATACCGTCTAATGAAAACTTTTTATATTTGATCAGACTTTTTTCCGAACAAAATTTACATCAAAATGTTGACCAACTTAAACGTACATAAAAATAAGCACGAAAACGTATTATATTTGACTCGACTTATTTGCGAAAGAAATTTATGTGGAAACATTAATCAACATGAATTTATATCGGCAAATACATAAAAATTAGCAAGTACGAAAATTATGTTTTTATGTTAAAGAATGGTGTGTCGAAAGATAAAGTAACTCAAAATTATACCGTCTAATGAGAACGTATTATATTTGACGCAACTCGTTTAGAACAAAACTTATATCAAAACGTAGACTAACTTAAAACGTATATAAAAATAAGCAAAAAAAACGTACAATATTATAATTGAGCCTACTTATTTCCAAAAAAAATTACGTTGAAATATAAATGAACTTTAACTTATACCGACACCAACATAAAAACAAGCAAGTAAAAATCGATTAAAAAATCTTTAGAAAGTTGAGAATTATAAGCGACAATGATAATATTAAAAATTGAAGAGTAAAGGTAAAAAAAAAAAAAAAAAACACTAAAAGACAAAAAAAAAAAAAAAAAAAAAAAAAGACGATCAACAGAATTTCGTGTAGACACCAGTTTTCATAGTATCTATATAGAATAGAATTTGTAAAATGGGACTTACACGCATAGGTGTTGGTGGATCTTTTTGGGAGGGCCGAACGTCTGCATGGTGGAGGAGGCGGTGTCGACGATGGAGGTGCTGATTTTGGTCTTTTCGCCGGGAACATCAGGGAGGACTGACGCGTGAACGGGTTCCATTTTCAATCAGATCCGATCAAGTTCTGTTTGTTAGAGGTTGGGGTGACTTATGTAGTTTTACAAGTGGTGGACAAAGAATTGTGTTTCCTTAAATGGCATAACCAAATGTTTTCTGTTTTGACTGTCTCCTTAATGAAGAATTGTCCTCACACGTGGTTATAACCGCCTTATATGGACAAATTATTCGAATTTTATGATATATTTTGACTGTAATATGGACAAATTAAAATTATTTACTCTATTAAAAATATCTTTTGATCTCATTCTTGGTAGGATTGGTTTTGCAATTCAAAAGATGAGTTACGGTGCAACTTGCTTGTTGCTCGTTTATCTCTCATTTGTTTGTAATTTGTTGGTTCGCAACTTTTATGATTAAAGTAATGTTACTAAAAAAGAAAACAAATCATCTTATCTCATTAAAATAACTAATAAGTCTAAAATACTGACAATGACATATTAGAATATACGGAGTTGAAGGACATGAAAGAGTTGCGTTATTCGACATGTGGCTGCCACGTCAGCACATGTCAGAAAAGTGGCGTGGTGCAAAAATGGGAGGAGTGGGAACAACGTGGTTAGTGACGTTTTTAAAAAATAAATAAAAATAAAAAATAAACATCAACCAATTAAAACACACTCAAAATCTACCCACTAATCAAGAGTCTCCACCTCACAACCCAAATGCCCCCACGCCGATGGAAAACTCCCTGCCCTCACCACCACACCATGTCAACTCGACCACACCACCACAAAAGGTGGTGTGGTATTCCCGACGTGAAAGGGCCACCACGCCACTTTTCTACGCGCAAGCCATATGATCTTACAAGTTCTTGTATGTGGTTAAGCAAAAAGTCAACAAACACCATGATAAAAAATAATTGCCTTGTCATAATTTTCCTCTACGTTGCAAAACATAAACATCACTAATCACGTTCTAGAACCAGACTACTTTTCATTCTGGTAAAACAGTCGGCTAAGTGATATTATTATTTACTAGAGCTAATAAAATCACCAAGAGAATAATATTCTTAGGCCAGTCGGGGCGGCAATACTTTTCCACGCGTGATACATACCATAACGCGTTATGGTTTATTTTTCCCACCCCGCAACACAAGTTACACGCGTTATATTTTCAACGGATTCAATTTTCGTGATATTTTCAACGCGTTATGGTTTTGTTTTGTGAGTGTAATTGTTGGTTGGGGGGAAATTGTTGGGTGTGGTGGTGAGTGATGACCACCCCGCCTAAAAAAGGTTGTGAGTGATGGAAAAATGGTCGATGACATGGCGAAACTTGATTGGTGCTTGTTAGTGATAAATTCTATCACTAGTGAACCACCCCACTCCCCTTAGTGGTCATATGTAGGCTATGACGTAACCACCCCATATACATGAAATATTAATTAACTCTCTATAAATATAAATAATTTTCACCATCATCCTTGTTCCAATCAACCAAACCAAAAAAAAAGGTTCATTCGATTTGATCAAACTGTAAGAAGATGGTAAAGGTTCCAAGAATCAAACTGGGCTCACAGGGTTTGGAGGTATCAGCTCAGGGTTTGGGTTGTATGGGCATGTCTGCTGCGTACGGTCCCCCAAAACCCGAACCCGACATGATCAACCTAATCCACCACGCGATTGATGCAGGAGTTACCCTTCTCGACACCTCCGACGTCTATGGCCCTAAAACAAACGAACTCTTACTTGGAAAGGTTGTTTTTTCACCACTCTTTCTTGTTCCATATTGCCTACATAGTTTTAATTTCTCTAGTAAAAACTATGCAAATTGGAAATAAATAATTCCAGCTAACTCAATTTGGCCAATAATAATCGCAAGTCAGTTATTAGCCGATAATAATCCGAACTGGTCATTTTTTTTGTAAAATAGTCCGCCGTTAAAATAGCTTAACGGAGTTAAGTTTTTTCCAAATTATGTAAAACTTACCTTGAAATACTGCCCCAACCCACGAAAACGGTGCTTCAATTCGCGTGTTTAAATTTTCAATTAACAAAAGTCAAGCCATTTTGAGCACAAGTTCGAGGTAAGTTTTACATCAATCGACTCGTATCCTCATTCTGATCAAAAGCCCTAAAACATCGGTTTGTAATTCGGAAAAAACTTAACTCCGTTAAGCTATTTTAACAGCAGACTATTTTACAAAAATAATTGACCAGTTCGGATTATTATCGGTCAACAACTGACTTGGGATTATTATCGGCCTCTTCTAGGGGATGTCCAATGTTTAAACCTGGGCAAAGGGAGAATAACATCATGTGCCGTTAAGAAAAACTTAAAATTGCTAATTTATTAGACCCATTTAAAAGAACGAATAAATTACACGCAGGCTTTGAAAGGCGGCGTAAGGGCAAAGGTGGAATTAGCTACAAAATTTGGGATTATATATGAGAATTTTGAAATATGTGGCGATCCGGCATATGTGAGGGCATCTTGCGAAGCAAGTTTGAAGAGGCTTGAGATCGATTGCATCGATCTCTATTATCAGCATCGCATTGACACCCGTGTGCCCATCGAAATCACGGTATCATTATCTTATCCATTACTACCCTTTCCCCTTTAAAACCCACGTATTCATCATAGACCGGTGGGCCCCTACTCCATTGGTCAGACCGGTTTTAACTTTAAAATACGGATGACGCTATAAATAATATTAAAATTAATACAAACTTATTTGTGTGTTTTGGAGTGCAAACAAACAAATTATGGAGCTTGAAGAAGAATATAAACCGGTAAATAAGATTAAGAAACTTTGTTTTGAAATTCGGCCAACCAGCCAGTCCGGTTCATAGGTCCAACTAGTAACCGGCCCATTCAAATGAAGACAGTTAAGTAGACTTAACCGGATTATGTTATTATTTAATTAGGTATCATGGTATATTTAGGATGAGTTTCTTAACTTGGTGATCAAGTATTGTTTAGTATAAAACTATAAATAGATGATTTAGGGTCGTTGTAATGGGTGGTCTTTCTTCATAATAATATAGAGTTCGTAACTAGTGATTAGTTACATAAATCTTCGTGTTTGTGTTGTTTGCTCGATCTGATTGTTCCAACACCGGTTACGTAGCCTGTCTTTAGTTGACAGTTCAAACCGGATTCTAAGAACAATGCCTAAAATTCTTGAGATGTTACTTGATAGATGGGAGAAATGAAGAAACTGGTGGAAGAAGGTAAAGTAAAATATGTAGGGCTATCAGAAGCTTCAGCTTCCACCATAAGAAGAGCCCATGCTGTGCATCCAATCACTGCTGTACAACTAGAATGGTCATTATGGTCTAGAGATGTTGAAGATGAAATTATTCCTACTTGCAGGTTCATCACAAATCCATTTACCACCATCATTGTGTGTTTTCATATCTAATTTATATTCACCTTTGTGTCACTTACTTTGGCAGAGAACTTGGGATCGGAATTGTCGCATATAGTCCTCTAGGACGGGGATTTCTTTCATCAGGGCCCAAATTGACCGAAGGTTTGACCAAGGACGATTTCCGCCAGGTAGGGCTGCAAACGAACCGAACGTTCAACGAACAGAAGTTAGTTTGTGTTTGTTCATTTAATAAAGGAACAAACACGAACAAAAAATTACGTTTGTTTAGTTAAATGAACGAACATGAACAGGGGTTGCGTTTGTTCATTTATGTTGGTGAACGTTCGGTAATGTCTTCGTTTATGTTTATTTGTTTTCGATAGTTCATTAGTGTTTCTAGGTTTTAAATTTTATTTTAAATACTTCAAAATTCCAAGAAATAAAATATTTAATAAGTGTCGGTGTATTATATATTATGTTAATGACTATTGTTTGTGTTCGTTTGTTTTCATTTTTGTTCGTGAACGTTCGTTACCTAAAATTAACAAACAAGCACGAACAGGTTCATTTCCTTGAAAACGTACATGAATAAAAAAATCTCGTTCGGTAAGTGTTCATGAACAGTTCGTGAACACATATATCTCCTTAACAAACGAACATGAACACCGCCAGGTCTGTAAAAGAATCGGAAACACTAGTTATTACATTAAAATCAATAATTTGGCTTTAAACTCATATTTATGTACCTCTTTGTAGTCTCTACCACGGTTCCAAGCTGAGAACCTTGAGCATAACCGGATGTTGTATGAGCGGCTTAGCGAGATAGCAGCAAACAAGGGGTGCACCACAGCCCAATTAGCGTTGGCCTGGGTTCACCATCAGGGGAAGGATGTGGTACCCATACCAGGAACCACTAAAATAGAAAACTTTGAACAGAACATAGGAGCTTTGTCGGTAAAATTAACACCGGATGACATGGCAGAACTTGAATCCATCGCTTCAGCCGACACAGCAAAGGGTGAACGGTACATGGATGGTTTCCCCACGTATCTAACATCCGACACTCCACCGCTGTCTTCATGGAAACCTTGATTGAAATGTTTGTTTTTCTATGTTGTTTTGTGTTCTATAATCTTATTTGTATGTGCCTTGAGAATTCTCATCCTGGAGAGGCATGTGAGTTTATGATAATAAGCCTCAACTTGTAATCTTTTGAGTGAGTAGTGAAGTATAATAATGTACTAAAACTTGTTTTCTGAGGTGTTACTTTTGTTTGATTTACACATTTATATAATTAGAACAAACAACTATTTGTACATTAACAAATCTTACTAGCACATAACAAGTTGAGCTCATGCTCATAACTCATAAGAACCCGCCTCTAATTCTCATCAAACTTCTATGGAGCGCGTCTCATTATTGGATATAATTTTATCTACATTTTCAAGCTATTCGAGCTGAATTTGAGCATGCATCATGAAGGCTCGTTGAGCTATCGAGTATTTGCCAAGCCAAAAAAAAGTAACACATGTATGTAAAACTTGACTATAAGTCAAATTCAAAACCGAGAATGTTCACAAAGAAAAAGACGCTTCCAATTTCATCATAACGAAAACACAAAAAACACATTACTAAGGGAATGCCTTTACTCGGTTCATAGCAAACAAAACGTGTAATACAAAGGCCGATGTTCTTAATTACTCGGCTTTCCATGACGACAAGGGTGGAGTATCAGAGTTATGGTAACCGTGAGCTAAAATAAATTCGGGCATTCTAGCACCCTTGAATGTAGCCATAGATTCAAGCTCAGCCATGTCTTGAGGTGTGAGTTTAACCGCAAGGGCTCCAAGGTTCTGGTTCAGATTTTCGATCTTGGTTGTACCAGGGATTGGACCTACATCATCCCCTTGGTGCAGGACCCAAGCCAATGCCAATTGTGACGGGGTGCAACCCTTTTTTTGTGCCATTTTACTCACTCGCTCAAATACAACTTTATTGTGGTCAAAGTTCTCCCCTTGTAGCCTTGGCAGCATCTGTTAAAAATGATAATACAAAAAATCCACACATAAAATTCACTTAGAATCATGATATAGTGCAGGTACAATGTACAAACCGTTCTATAGTCTTTATCCGCCAAATTGTCCACCACCTTCGGACCCGATGCAAAAAACCCACTACCAAGTGGACCAAAAGGAACAATCCCAATTCCTAATTCCCTGAAGGAAAAAAAAAGTAAAGATATAGATAAACAATGTGAACATTACAGTGACTTGTTTTTTCCTAATTATATTACTTGATGCTAAGCGTATAGAGTTAGTTTACGTGTTTGTTAGTTAGTTAGTTGTATTTTGGTTGTAACAAAAATAATCATGCATCGAATGTATCCTGTTAACTAACTAACTAACTCTATACTATACTATTGACAGTTAACATATAGGTTATGTCTTACCTGCAGGTAGGAATAACCTCATCTTCTGCATCTCTAGTCCACAAAGACCACTCCAGTTGTACAGCTGTTATCGGATGAACCGCGTGTGCCCTTCTAATAGTTGCTGGACCAGCCTCAGATAAACCAATGTGTTTTATTTTATCCTCTTCAACCAGTTTCTTCAGTTCTCCCATCTACAAAATCCAATAATTGTCACCTTAATCTATATGTTAGAAAATCCTAAATGAATATATTAGAGCACAGAAAGAATTAAGGACTAACAGTGATTTCAATAGGGATTTTCTTATCGATGCGATGAACATAATAAAGATCAATGTAATCAACATCAAGCCGCTTCAAGCTAGCTTCACAACAAGCTCTAACGTACTCCGGTTCACCATGGATTTCCATCTGACCCCCACCCTCCCCAAACTTTAACCCAAATTTTGTAGCCACTTGAACGTCCTCTCTCTTCACTCCCTTCAATGCCTATACCAATCATCAATTCACATACAGTTATATATATATATATTTGAACGTCCAACAAAGCACGACCACCTAGGTAGGGCTGGCAATTGGTAAACTGTATAAGACATGATTAGACTTGTTTATTGAAAAGTACACCACGTGATTTTCCACTTTTTTAAAAATAATTACAATTAGAAAGTTAGGATCTAATATTTCTCGTTCTTGGTACATAAAACATATTATAGATATTGGATATAAAGTAGTTAAACGAGTCATATTCATGTTTAGAACTTGTGTTATTCGCGTAGTCAGATACCTATTACACCCAGGTACACCCATAGGCAATAAGGCACCCATGCCCCGCGAGTCACCAATTCCAGAGGAAACCCACCGCCTGAAGGCCTACTGTGGTATAACCCCCAGCTCGCACATGACATTTTGTCACGAATTAGACGCGACCTCTTCTAAATAAAGTCACCGGGTGCCGGGCGCCTTTGGTAAATCACTCTTAAGCTACAAATTACAATGATTTAAGGCAATCAAATTACCTTGCCGATGAGTATTTCGTTGGTGTGAGGACCGTAGACGTCGGAGGTATCGAGGTGAGTGACGCCGGAGTTAATGGCGTGATGGATGACTTTGATCATGTCTTCTTCAGGTTTGAGGGGACCGTAGGCTCCAGACATGCCCATGCATCCTAGACCAATGGCTGAAACCTCTAGACCTTGTGATCCCAGCTTGATTCTTCTCACGCCTGACATTTTCACTCAAAAAATGTTTATGAAATTTGAAGCAGATAAAACTCTGAGTTTGAAAATTGTACGTAGCCAATGGACCATTTTATTTAACACATGGTTGACTAATCGAATATGATGAGTGTGTGATCGCATAATCAAGTGGCTGTGGAAGTGAAAACGACAGAAAGGTGAAGCAGGAAAAAATGTTCTTCTATAATTCAATATAGGCGGCTGCCGTCAATATTCACCTATGCCACTTTTTCTTCTTCTTTTTTATAGTTTGTTAAAAAGCTTGACTTTGATTTTTTTTTTTATTTAGAGTCCAAATGGCTAATGAATAGAGCCCCGTTATTGTTTACTACACAAAAAGATAGATTATTAATTATCAACACAATTCGGTTTATTACGTTACATGTACTGTACATTACATGTACATTACAGTTTACAATAAAAAAAAGTTAATTCATAACGGTTTTATTACACAAAAGTGTTTTGATGTAGGGTGATCTTTTTGGTACCGGTGAATGGTACCGTACCGAAAAAATTTTGGTACTAATTCGGCACCAACATTTATAGTGTTTTCATAATCAGTACTTTCGGTACGGTACCGTACTGTACCGAGCATTTTCGGTGCCAATATCGGTGCCTAGTTTTGATAATTTTTGATATCTACCAGTACTGATATCGAGCTCATCACTATTTCGATGTATCTCAAAAAATAAAGTCGTGTAACCCAGAAAAATATATTCGTGCTTTATATCAATCGAAAACCATAAAAACTAAGAAAATTGTTATGGCTTTTGTTTTATTGATAATATTCCGATGATAAAAAAAAAGAGGGGAGCCTCTATATATATCAAAAGAGAGGCACAATAATTGGAGATAAGATAAGAAGGGAAATAATCTTGGAGCAATAAATCAGGAGGGAATATTGCACAATGAATGTCCCATATTCTATAAAAACAAATATCAACTCCACTTCCCATAATATTAATACTGGTGGTACCGATGTTAAATATATTTAACACATATATTTCAAATATATAAAAATATATATAAAATGATTATTAAATCTTCAAACAATGTAACTACATCTAAAATTTTAAGTTTTCAATCAGGGATCAAATGAATTTTTGTTGCAGTCATTTTTAGTTGGTTTATCAACCATGTTAAATACATATATTGATAAAAAAAAATTTGGCTAATCGGATGGTTAAAAAAACGCTCTAGACCATTTCCGGTTACAACCATCAAATTTCTTATGCATCGTATTTTCTTATTTTCACATTTTATACGACACAATAATCTGAAAATAAAGTTCTAAACAACCCATGAATACAAGTGAGAAGTCATAAAGATGCAAGTTAATTATGTATGTTTTGCTTTACCCACTTGCTACAAGATCTTTCATCCATATCAGTGCCACTATCAGATTTCACTAACTTCAGAGTTAGATCACGGTAGCGTTATTAGACTGGAAGGTATGTTGACGGAGGATGGGCCGCCACGTCACCCGCCACATCACCGGAAGTGAGGATGGGCCTAAAGGGGACGGACCAAGGGGGTGGAGGATTGTGACTAAATATATATATGTATGTATGTATAGTTATGTGTGTAGAGGAGAGGCACGTCGAGCTCGTCCTCTGGGCGACGGTGAAGCCGGGACAAGCCTAGGGGGGCGGTGTGGGGGTCCGGCGCCGGGGCTCGCCGGGGCAGGGCCGGCCCCCATACCCTCCAGTCTTAGATTCTAATTTATAATTTGTACAATACTTTTTCACTTACTAGATAATGATATCTGTATTTAGTGCATTTGTGATTTTATTTATATTTCATTTATTGAGTTATGACTTGCATAATATAAATTGTTCAAATATGTAATACACACATGTATGTAGGCTAGTATCATATATAGTACAAGAGTGATAATGAAAATTAAATAAAAACTAATTGGGGAATTGGATCTTAATCATATATAGTACAAGAGTGATAATGAAAATTAAATAAAAACTAATTGGGAAATTGGATCTTAATAATCCTATCTAGAGGTGGTTGGCTAATATTAGACTCACTTTTGAATATTGTCACTAACAGTCTTACCTTTTAAATATTTTTTTCCCTGTACCTCTGTTAAAAAAACTTAATGAATAAAGTTTTTTTTTTTCGAATTCCAAACTGATGTTTTAGGGCTTTTGATTAGATCAATGATACAGATCTATTGATGCAAAACTTACCTAGAAACGGTGCTCAAAATGTTTGACTAAATAAGTTGCTTGTGACATTTACAATAATCAAACACGCAACCTAAACATTGGTTTGTTCATATAACCATTAATGACACAATCAGCGACCTGTTTAAGTGTTGTCGAATTATGTTTTTAGTCCTCATGTGACCAAAGATTTGTTGTTGTCCCAACATATGTATTAACATGATAGTGTTGTTGTCACTAAAGGGTGTATGTTTGAGTGTGTGAGAATGGGAGGGGGTTCAAATGTTTCTCATTCTTAATATATGATAGGAAAATTAGTGAGACTCAACCCAAATTATACATTTGTTTTTGTTTCTTAAGAAGGATTAACCAGATGTATGCAAAACTTCGCTATAAGTAAAACCCAAAACAGAGAACATTCACAAACTAACTCAAATATCAGCGCGATAAAAACATAAACACACAAGACACTTTAAAACTCATCATAACAAAAAATACAAAACAACATTATTAAAGGAACGTCTTTACTCGGCTAATTGCACACAAAACGTGCAATGCAAAAAGCCGATGTTCTTACTCGGATTTCCATGAGGACAAGGGTGGAGTATCAGAGTTCTTGTAACTGTGAGCTGCAAGCCATTCAGGCTGTCTAGAACCCTTGAATGAAGCCATAGATTCAAGCTCAGCCATGTCTTGAGCCGTGAGTTTAACGGCAAGGGCTCCAAGGTTCTGGTTCAGATTTGCGATCTTGGTTGTACCAGGGATTGGACCTACATCATCCCCTTGGTGCAGGACCCAAGCCAATGCCAACTGTGCCGGGGTGCACCCCTTTTTTTGTGCCATTTCATTCACTCGCTCAAATACAACTTTATTGTGATCAAAGTTCTCTCCTTGCAGCCTTGGTAGAACCTATGAAAGATAAAAAAGGAATTTTTCAACAAATGTTTATACCAATCAATATGATAATACAAGAAAATCTGCATATCAAATTCACTTAATCGTAATATTGCATAAGTGCGAACCTTTCTAAAGTCATTATCTGCCAGATTTTCCACCACCTTTGGACCCGTTGCGAAGAACCCACTACCCAGTGGACAAAACGGAACAATCCCAATTCCTAATTCCCTGAAGGAAAAAAAGTAAAGATATAGATTAATAATGTTAACATTACAGTGGCTTATTTTTTCCTAATGATATGACTTTATGCTAAGTGTATACAATTAGTTAACGTGTTAGTTAGTTAGTTACACTTCGTTAGGGGTATTGTATCCACTTGTAACTTATAAACACAATTTCAAATCAAACGATCAACAAAGTACAACTAACTAGTTAACTAACTCACCCTATACTATTAACACTAAACTTATAGTTTATGGGTTACCTGCAGGTAGGAATAACCTCTTCCTCTGCATCTCTAGTCCACAAAGACCACTCCAGTTGTACAGCTGTTATCGGATGAACTGCGTGTGCCCTTCTAATAGTTGCTGGACTAGCCTCAGACAGACCAATGTGTCTTATTTTACCCTCTTCAACCAGTTTCTTCAGTTCTCCCATCTACAAATCCAATAATTGTCACCTTAAATTACATGCTAGAAAATCATAAGTGAACTAGAGCATAAAATAAGTGAATTGAGAACTCACAGTGATTTCAATAGGGACTTTTTTATCGATGCGATGAACATAGTAAAGATCAATGTAATCAACATCAAGCCGCTTCAAACTGGCTTCACAACAAGCTCTAACGTACTCCGGTTCACCACTGATTTCAAACTGACCACCAACTTTGATCCCAAATTTGGTAGCCAGTTGAACATCCTCTCTCTTTACTCCCTTTAATGCCTGTCAATTCACACAAGTTCAGTTCATAATCTAATCACACAAAGTGAATCAACTTAATTCTTGTAAGTAAATGTAACTGTTTTGGATTTGTTAATGATTATGGTTACAAAGATAACAAAGGTTTGTTTATATCATGGTTGTAAAAATCCCGACTAGTCTCCGATTAGTCGCCGATTAATCAATAATCGGAGGTTCACCGATTAATGACCGATTAATAGCTAGGCAGTCAATGACGGTCCTATTCTGGCCAAATTTTGGCTAGATGCCGGCCAAATTTTGACCAACCCATATAAATTTCTTCCAATTACTTAAAAAATGGGTTAATGAGGGGTTAAAACATGTCTACTTTAAAAACTACATATAAAAATGTGTGTGTATATATGTAACTAAAAGTTACATATAAAAATTTAATCCGATTAATCCCTATTAATCCTGATTAATCGCTAGTCAGTACCCCACCGCCCGACTAGCGCCTAACGATTCTTACAACACCGGTTTATATATATATATACCGCCATATTACATGTTTAGTCTGTAAACTATACCCTGATAGGGATGGCAATCGGGCTGGTTTGGGACTGGTTTAGGTAATCTCAACCTCAAACCCGATCAGATAAGCTTGCCCCAAATCTGTCCGAAAATCAATGGGATAATTACCCTGGGGTATAGGGTATACCCGCGGGTTTCAGGTAAACCCGTTAATTTAAAATACAATTTATATAAATAAAATAACAAAATGTATAAAAAAAATAGTCAAATGCATAGATGACAAAAATAGCGTATACCAAAAATTAATATATCATAAATGTACATAT
This sequence comes from Helianthus tuberosus, assembly GCA_030545235.1. NCBI lineage: Eukaryota > Viridiplantae > Streptophyta > Magnoliopsida > Asterales > Asteraceae > Helianthus > Helianthus tuberosus. Next base: position 1,115,233 of record JARYGA010060206.1, read on the forward strand.
TTAAAAAAAAATAAAAGAAACTATATATCTGGTATACAATTGAATAAACGAGTACACTCAATCAGGTAACCGAGTCAGGTAAACGGGTATGCCACCAATCCCAAAACTACAAAAAATAAAAACTAATCCCAAACTCGGTCCCATACCCGATTACCCGACCCCTAGCGTGTTCCAAATGTGTCGGGTTTCGGGCTTACCAATCGGGTTCAGGTTCCAAATTACGACAATGAAATCAATGAAAGTACCTACCTTGCCGATGAGGATTTCGTTGGCGTGACGTCCGTAGATGTCGGAGGTATCGAGGTGAGTGACGCCGGAGTTGATGGCGTGGTGGATGACTTTGATCATGTCTTCTTCAGGTTTTGGTGGGCCGTAGCCGGAAGACATGCCCATGCATCCTAGTCCAATAGCTGAAACCTTTAGCCCCTGTGATCCCAGCTTAATCTTTCTTACGACTGACATTTTCACTTAGAAAATATGTTTGATTCTATGAAATTTGAAAGATCTCAATCTGAATTTGAAGATTGTGGCAGCAAGCCCTTTTTATACCATACAGAGTTGACGAATCGGAAAGTCTATGGACTATGGTCAGTGTGATCGCACAAGAAAGAAAGAAAGCACAATACTCAATTCTTGTTCAATATAAGCGGCAGCCGTCAATAGTGAACAGACACCTTGGCCATTTTTTTTCTTTTTTCTTAAAAAAAAAAGAATCATGCTTGGTATTAATCTTGTAAGGTTACACAGAAAATCAAATACAAATATGTTTATCGTATAAAATGTATGAATAACGTGGAAAAAAAAACATGGTGACATATTTTCGTAATTAGTTAACTTGTAGGGTAATTTTGTAAAATGATCTTGTAAGGTAATTATATAGAGTATCATAATTACTCTACAAATAATCTTGTAGAATAATTTTGATCTTGTAAGATAATTTTGTAAAGTATCATAATTACTCTACAAATGATCTTGCAGTTTAATTTTTATCTTGTAAAGTAACATAATTACCCTATAAATGATCTTATAGGGTAATTTTGATAATTACCCTACGAGTAAAATAATTAAGAAAATGCTACCGTTGGATATTTACTCTACAAGGTTAATTTGTAAATAAAATTCAAAATAGAATCGATGATACGTAAATATTAAATAGATGTGTAATTTAGTTTGATTATGAAAAAGATAATAAGATAAACTCTTAAAAACTAAACCATATTATATTTTTTTTTTGTCTTCTCTTTTATTCTTCTTTTCCTTTGTTTGCTTTCTTTTATTATTATTATTATTATTATTATTATTATTATTATTATTATTATTATTATTACTATTAGTATTGTTATTGTTATTATTATTATTATTATTATTATTATTATTATTATTATTATTAAGTAGATGTGTAGTTTAGTTTGATTATAAAAAAGATAATAAGATAAACTCTTAAAAGCTAAATCATATTTTTTTTTGTTTTCTCTTTTATTCTTCTTTTGTTTTGTTTGCTCTTTTTTTATTATTAAATTAAATATTAAAAACTCTTATAATTTTCACAATCAAATGCATAACGGAAGGCTGATTCTAAACACCCCCTCTCCCCCCCCCCCCCCCCCCCTCTTGATTATCCCCTTGTGAGAGAAAAACTGACGGTCCCACGCGAGCCCCACCTGTAAGTATGTGAGAGAAAGGGGGTGTAAAAAGTAATTAGGGGTGTAGAAAGTAGCTCCCGTAAAACATCACTTTCTAGAAAGACTACTTTTCGTCTTTGGAGTCGTCTTAGTTTTTCTTTGAACTGCATGAGTCAGCTAAGTTATTACTTATTACACAAGTCACAATTAAAAAGAAAACAATTTTGATTGCCGTACGTAGGCTATGACGTAATCATCCCATGCTCCATAGAACATTCTTACCGTAACTAGTAAACGTAGTGACTTGTTAGGATAGGATGGAGTTTTTAACAGGGGGTGCGTATAGTAGCACCCTTTTTAATAATACAAACACCTATAGCTATCTTGTAAAGAATATTAATACGTGTTTAACATTGATTGAAATCATAAGAACGGATATCGATATCGGTCCTTAGTGGCGCAGCATGTGAGGGGCCGGGGGGGGGGGGGGGGGGGGGACGTCCGCCCCCCGGGATTTTTCGCTCAGTAGTGTTATATATGTAATTTTCGTATAGAAATTTGTGGGTATATACGTTTTCACCCCCCCGGTTCTATAGAAATTTTTGGGTATTCTATAGAAATTTTTGGGTATATATGTTTTCACCCCCCCGGCCGAAAAATCCAAGCTTCGCCACTGTCGGTCCTCATAATATTGACACTAGTACATGTGTTGTTCGGTTGATATCAGTTCGCAGTGGCGGAGCTTGACCAAAAGTTTCGATGGGGCGAAAGTCAGGGACCCAAGTTATATATTGTATAAATATTTAGGCAAAATAATTGGGAGGATGGTCCTATATAATTTTAAAATTTTCGAATGAAAAATTGAAAATTTCACAATTCTAACCAAAACATTGGGGGGGGGGGGGGGGGTTTGCACCCCCCGTTCCCATTAAGCGGTGCCACTGTCAGTTCGGTTCATTCGAGCTCTCATCGCAGAATTACATAGTATTTGTTCCCGTGTTTATTTTTTATATTAAGTAGTGAGATTCTCCCACATATTGGAGTAGGAATCTAATTGATATCAGTTCAGTTCGTCACGATACAATACTCGATATAGTTTACCTCGTTATGAAACATGATAGGTTTATATTAAATTGTACTACAAAAAGTTCTCTATTATTCTCTTCAAAGATAGGACTTGGGTGTTCACTTTTTATCTAACGACATAGACCGAAGAACATTTAGTCTAATAGTATCTTATGTGTTAAATGATGTCTTCTCTCCTACAAGTCGAGGGTTCGAGCCCAGCTTTGGAGTATGGAGTAGATTAGATGGGTGTATGTGTTTTCTTAGATATCTCTACTAGGGTTGTAATGAACCGAATGAACAAGAACAAAGCTTTGTTCGTGTTCATTCGTTAATGATATAAGGTGTTCACGAATGACTATGAACGGAATGAGATTTTCTGTTCGTGTACGTTCATTAAGGAAATGCATGTGTTAGATATCTCTTCTAGTAGTACGTCTCCTTGTGAAACATGTGTATTGGCTAAGAGTCATAGACAAACATTTAAACCAAATAACACAAGGGTTGATGTGCCATTTTTCGTTAATTCATTCTGATGTTTGGGGTCCCGCTCCCATTATTGGGGGGCAAAACATTTTTTTTCATAATATTTGTGGATGATTGTACTCAAATGACTTGAGTTTATTTCTTAAAAAATAAATCTGAAGTCATTGATAAATTCACCATCTTTCATGCTATGATCCAAACTCAATTTCAAACAAACATCCAAATTTTTCGATCTGATAATGGGGGGAATTCGTTAACACGCAAATGAGACAATTCTTTCAGTCAAAAGGGATTGTTCATCAAATCACTTGCCCCCTGAAGGGGTATGGTCCCAAATATCGCGTCAGCACGACCGCGAATGACCATTACCCTCATTAAAAACCCCCAACAGCAATTAACTATCCAGTGTCCGCGTGGATACACGCGAACACTGCGGTCCAATCTGTCCATTGATGAGAAGACTTACCTTAAGGACGGAAACTAATGTTACGCATAGCGATGCGGCCTCGCACCGCATCCTATGAACATTTTCGTCACGACAAGGGATCTGGACAACAGTAACAAGTCACTCAACAGGCGATGCGGCACAACACCGCATCCCTCGCAAATCATGGATGGAACAACCAATGCGCGAACAACATCAATGACCGCAAGCAGCGATGCGGCTTGGCACCGCATTCTGCCTACAAAGCAAGTGGGTCTGACACCACAGTGCAAGTGGCACTGGGAACAGTCGCCTACTAGCCCACGTATGAACAACAGTCTGACACCACAGCCGGACGTGGCATCACCACAACATCCGACAGGTCTGACACACCTGCAAATAGCTGTGCGATGTCAGACTAGCTACTCAACTACCCTCCTTCACTCCTCGGCTATAAATACTCACCCCAAACCAGGTTTGAGGTATCACTTTCTAACTCTCTCACTACTACTACTATCATACTTTGCTTCCCAAGCAACTTACTGATTCTCACGCCGGAGAGTGGTAACAAGGAGCACCCCCCACCCCATCCTCCTTGTTACGAGTCACGGTTTGTTTCCTTTTGCAGGAAACCCACCACCAGACGATCCAGCCAACGATCCTCGGAAAGAAGGGATTAACCCTCTTGACGAGATCAGTGAGTTAACCCTACCCGGTTAACCATTGTTTCATCATTGGCGCCCACCGCTACTCTTAGCACATTTTTCCAATCATCCTTTTCTTTCCAAAGATGTCTGATCGTCAAAACAACACTACCGGGGATAACCTAAACCCCGCAAACCAAGGGCCTGCGGGAACCATCCCCCTAGGCCCAAATGCCGAACACATTGGCACATCAGCGCAAGGGGGCGTATCCCTTACGTTTGGACATGATCTGTCACAATACGCTGCTACCATACCTCCAGGCATGAACCCTCATACCTGGTATGACCAACAAGCGGCCCTTCTGGCCGCAACGTACAACAGAGCTTGTGCAGACGAGCAAGGAGGTATCGGAACTACCCCGGTACCGCGTACACCTGCCGGTCGTGTTTTACGATACGACGACAGAGCCCCCACACATCCAGCCTCCAGAAGCAGACAGGAGGACCGCGGCTCCTCCTATTGTGATGTCCGCACAATCAATGAGGACGATTCCTCATACGGGTCCCGCCGCAGGGACTCCGTATATAGCCGTTTAGGCTCTCAAGAAGAAAGAAGGCGGCAGTCTACAATGCGCCGCAACACAAACATTCATAGCCGTTTGGGACCACAGTCCCACCATGAAGGGTATGGCCGTACTGATCCAGATGACAGTACATACCGCGGAGAATCCCATTCCACCAACAGTAGACCGGGTGGACCCAACTATGTTCCTCCCAGTCAACCCCGCAACACATACCTCCGCGCTGCAAAGCGCAACCAGGGCAAACCTTACAGGCCGAAATCTGCGGCCGAAAACTCTAAATTTGTCCCAGAGATCGCCAACGCCGATGTCACCACCACAAAATTCCCATTGAACATTGGGAAATACAACGGCTCGACCGACCCTGATGATCACAACAACATCTTCGTCGGCGCTGGGTGCAACGGTAAGTGGGACGAACCTACCTGGTGCCATTTTTTCCCACAGACCCTAACAGGTCTGGCCAGGGCCTGGTTCGATTCTCTCCCACCAGCATCACTGACCTCATTCGAGGACTTGCAACAAAAGTTCCTCGCACACTTTAGCCAGCAACGACGCCATGAACGTGATTCAATGGACGTCATGAACATCTGGCGCAGAGACAACGAATCGCTCGACGCGTTCGTTGTCCGTTACAATAAGGAAATCCTAGAGATAGGCGATGTTGACAACCAGATGGCACGTAACCATTTCATTGTTGCAGTCAAAGACGAACAAATGGTTATGAACATTTCAGGCGGCAACGGCTTGCCTAAGAAGTGGGAAGATGTCATGGCTAAGGTCAAAACCTATGCCCAAACGCAGCGGTCTCTCAGACCGCACATGTCAAAGGCACAACCCCTGGCGGAAGGCCAGTCTTCCCGACAAGAATCCAAGCGCAGCAATAAGCGCAACAGGGACACATGGAATCGCGGCAGCGATCCCAAGCCATATGTCCCCCGGAACAACCAGCCCGACGCAAGGGCTACAATCAACGCCCAACGAGAAAACCGGGCGTCAAAGAAAGAGTCTCGAGACCGCAGCTGGACTGAGATCAACCAGTTGCCGAGCGACGTTCTCCTCACGGACGCGCAGTTCCTGAGACCGGCCCAACCGATGAAGTCCAAAAAGAATCAAGATCTCGCACTCTACTGCGAGTATCACAAGGACTCGGGCCACACCACGAACAACTGCATCAGTCTCCGACTGGAGATTGAGCGAGCCCTAAAAGAGGGGAAACTGCAACACCTGTTGACAGGCGCACAAAAAGCCACCAAGCGCATCACTCCCCACAACGAGGGCACCTCCACGGGTAAAAGGGCCACGGAAGTAGGCCTCCTCTACCCACATGATCAATGGAGGAAAAGGAAGGCCGCGCAAGGCGGCGAGAAGACCGGACAATGACTGGAAGGACGAGCAAGTCATCTTTCCAAAAGTCCGAGGCGGACCGCGCGATAGACGCGCCGTCGTTATCACTGGGCACCTAGCTCACTACTGCACCGAGCGATTGTTCATCGACCCGGGCAGTACGTCCGATATTATATACGAGCAGTGCTTCAACCAATTCGATCAAGAAGATAAAGATCGATTGCAGCCAGCGGACTACCCGTTGGCTGGATTTTCTGGGGAAACCGTGTTCCCCCTGGGACAAATTACCTTCCCTGTGTGCCTCACCAACGGAAGGCACACAAGGACGGAGGAGGTGAACTTCATGGTTTTACCTCACACCTCAAAGTATGACGTAATTCTCGGGAGGGAGTCCCAAGGCGACTTCAACATGATAACATCCGTCCCTCACTCAGCCATCGGTTTTCCGACCGAAACGGGGATCGCGATAATATACGCCCAAAGAGAAGTTATGTCTACGGACGAACTGCGTCCGACAAAGGTAGCAAGGCCTACCCCCAACACTCAACCAGAAAAATGGGTTCTTAACGCAAGACACCCAGAACAAACAGTCACGTTGGGCCATGCCTTGACACCTACAATCAAAGCGCGCCTGAAGCAACTCCTCTTCAGGAACCAAGATATTTTCGCGTGGACACCCGCAGATATGACAGGGGTACCACGCGAAATTGCGCAACACTTCTTGAATACCATGCCAGGTATCAAGCCCGTGATCCAAGGCCAACGCCACCTTGGATCAGCAAAAAACGCGGCGATGGAAGAGCAGGTACAGGAACTGCTCTCCGCAGGCATCCTGCGGGAAGTGAAATACCAGACTTGGCTGTCCAACCCAGTCATGGTAGAAAAACCAAGCGGGGGCTGGCGCATGTGTGTCGATTACAAAGACCTCAATAAGGCCTGCCCCAAAGATTGTTACGCGCTTCCAGAGATCGACGAGAAGGTCGATAACCTCGCACCATTTCGATGGAAGTGCTTCCTCGATTGTTACAAAGGTTATCACCAAGTACAAATGGCAATCGACGATGAAGATAAAACGGCATTCCGCACTCCTACCGGGAATTACTGCTACACCAAAATGCCGTTCGGGCTGCGCAACGCGGGCGCAACCTATCAAAAGTTGATGAACGACACCTTTCGCGGTCAAATCAGCAAAAGCGTCGAAATCTACATGGACGACCTGGTCGTCATGAGTATGGAGGAAAACACCATGCTCGACGACATCGACAGAACATTCCAAACTCTGCGAAGCGTTAACATGAAGCTCAACCCAGGGAAATGCTCGTTTGGAATGGAAGAAGGCAAATTCCTTGGATTCATCGTAACCAAAGATGGATTCAAGGTAAACCCGGAAAAAGTTCAGGCAATCGAGCGCATGCCATCGCCTTCTACGATGAAGGAAATGCAACGACTAGCCGGTAGGCTAGCCGCACTCAATAGATTCCTAGCCAACCATGCAGCTAAGTCTTACCCTTTCATCAAGACCCTGCGGAGCTGTCTAAAAAAGGAACAATTCCAATGGACTGCAGAGGCCGAAAAAGCTTTCCGGGAAATGAAAGAGTGTTTGATCCAACTCCCAACTTTAACCGCACCACGAAAAGATGAGCCTCTTATCTTATACCTGTCTGCCGCGGACAACGCGGTAGGCGCGGTACTTATAGTGGAGCGGGAAGGAGTCCAAACACCCATCTACTACATCAGCAAAATGCTCAACGACCCAGAGACAAGGTACTCCATCATGGAAAAATTGGTATTGGCACTAGTGCACGCATCGAGACGTTTACGACGTTACTTTGCAAACCACGTCATCACAGTGTTAACCAACTATAGGATCGGCCCGATCCTATCAAAACCCGACATCTCTGGGAGGTTAGCAAAATGGGCAATCGAGCTGGGCGCGCTTTCACTGAACTATAAGCCGCGCCCCGCAATCAAAGGCCAGGTTTTGGCTGACTTCGTCGCTGAAATACCAGCAAACCGCATCCAAGAATGCGAAGAAGAACAAAACCCTGTATCACAACCATCCTCCACAGAAATCTGGGCACTATTCACAGATGGTGCATCCAACGAAGATGGTTCAGGCGCAGGTTTGCGACTTGTCAGCCCCGATGGCCAAGAGCTAACCTACGCAATACGCCTCGATTTCGAAAGTACGAATAACGAAGCGGAGTATGAGGCTCTACTGGCAGGGTTGCGTTTAGCAATTAAACTCGACGTCAAACATCTGGAAGCACACGTCGATTCACTATTAGTTGCAGGGCAAATACGCGGTGACTATACCGCAAAGGGGGATACGATGATCCTCTATCTCGAACAAGCCCTGCAACTGAAGTCAAAGTTTACCTCCTTCAATATTCGCCACATCAACAGGAGTGAAAATAAACCCGCGGACGCACTATCAAAACTTGCGTCCACCAGCTTCCAACACCTGGCAAAAGAGGTACGCATCGAAGTCCTGCAAAATCCTTCAGTACCCCTGCGCCAAGTCAATGTCATCCAATACGGTACAACATCCTGGATGACACCGCTCATTGCCTACTTACAATCAGGGGTTACTCCCGAAAGCAAAGCAGAGGCACGCAAGTTGCAACACAAAGCGTGTCATTACCAAATGGTAGACGGTATCTTATACCGTAAATCATACCTGGGGCCACTCCTACGATGCGTCAACCCCCAAGATGCCACATACCTTATCAAAGAAATTCACGAGGGCATATGCGGCATTCACGCAGGACCACGCATGGTGGCGGCCAAAATCATGAACGCCGGCTACTATTGGCCGGGCATGCACCTGGATGCAGTCACAGTCCTACGCAAGTGTTTCAATTGTCAGCGACATGCTCCCAAGACCTTGCGTCCCAAGAACAACTTGATCCCCGTCACCACCGCATGGCCATTCCAAAAATGGGCAATCGATGTAGTGGGACCATTTCCAGACGCACCAGGAGCAGTGAAATTTATCATAGTAGCTGTTGATTACTTTACAAAATGGGTAGAAGCAAAGCCACTTGCATCAACCACCGCTATGATAACAAGAAAATTCGTGTGGGAACATATCATCTGCCGTTTCGGTCTACCAATGTGCATAGTCACCGACAACGGTACCAACTTTGCTGCCGACGACTTTCAAAAATGGCTAAAAGAGCTCAACATTGAACACATATTCTCCTCAGTGGCACATCCGCAAGGGAACGGCCAAGTCGAGAGTATCAATAAAAGCTTAGTCGAAGGCATCAAAGCACGGTTGGGAACAGCCAAACGCGGCTGGGTTGATGAACTTCCAAGTATTCTATGGGCTCACAGGACAAGCCCAAAAACAAGCAACGGCGAGACCCCCTTCAGCTTAGTCTACGGTACTGAAGCGGTGATCCCCGCGGAAGTAGGCCTCCCCTCACCTAGAATGTTGGCTATCAACAAGATGGACAACAATGAGGAACGCAGGGTTGACTTAGACCTCTTGGAAGAAAGGCGCGAAAACGCTGCCATCAACGAGGCCAAGTACAAAACCAAGTTGGAAAAGTACTACAATGCACGCGTTCGCATTTGTACTTTCAACCCTGGAGACTACGTCCTTCGTGACAACGAAGCATCCAACGCAGAACGCCCAGGGAAACTTGCCCCCAAGTGGGAAGGACCGTACCTCATCCAAGAGGTCCTGGGCAAAGGCGCGTATAAACTACAAACATTAGAAGGTGAAACTATCGCACGCACATGGAACGCACAGCAACTTCGACGCTGTTATATGTAAGCCATGTTTTCTGCATGTAATCTATTGGGCCGCAGGCCATTTGCAAATAAATAAATAGACGATTCAATGCAATATTGTTTATTTATTTCTATTACAAATGCGTGTTCCACTCTGAGGTATACACAAAAACAGATTAGCAAAATCTTCATTCGTGATACCCACACAGAATGGTAACCACACGCAACTATTGTAATAGGCCAGCAATGGCAATACTATTTAGCCAGAAATAAATCTTCATACCTGCATATCACCTAGATATGCAAAAGGCAATTGCAGATTTAGTATTACTCACAGTAACACTAAACGCGTACAAATTCAAACATGCAAGTACTAAAAACACTTGTAAAAATTGAATCAACAATTCTTTATATTCAAAAAATTCCTGCACCTGCGCGGTGCGCAAGGACTTTACATAAAGTTTTATAACGGTTATACAAGGGACCAAAAGAGGCACGCAGGCCAAATCTAATCTTCCTTTGTACCACTGGGGCCCGCACCATCCGTGCCCTCAACATCTGGTTTTTCCTCATCTTCATCTTCATCAGCGTATAAGACTCGCAAGCGGTCCACATAATCCTCCGCTTCCAGACACTTTTCAAGTTCTTCAAGATCTGTGAGGGTTGTATCATTAAACTCCTTAATCGCAGAAGCAAGAAGCGCTTCAGTGTCCACGCCATGAAACCCGGACCGCTCATCAGTAAGCCCGCCACGCGCTGCAACGTTCAAATGACTGATACAGCGGTTGTAGCCAGCTTTGAAACCAGCATCCCGGGCACGCTCCCTGATCTCGTTAATACCTGCTACGGTCTCGGGTGCGTCAAGAATGGCAGTAACAATCTGCGTAACACGAATACAATGGTTATCAAAGGCAAACCTACAACAAAAATAAACAAAGCAACGGATACTTACATGCCCGATCCCGCGCGTACGCATCCATTCATGATCAGCCTTGAGCAACCCAAGTGAAGAGGCGTGGCTATCCCTAGCCTCTTCAGCCTCTCTTGCCCGCACTTCAGCTTCAGCAGCACGGGCAGAGATTTCCTCAATAGTGACCCCTCGGGTCCGCACTTCAGCCTTTAAAACAAGGAATCAGAAGTATGCAAAAAGAATCAACAAACTTGTGAGACACAATTTTCAAAGTTAGGGAAAACTTATACCTGAAGGTCCAAGATAGTTTGGCTTAACCTGCTGCGGTCAACATTTGCCCCTTCAAGAGCTTTTGCAGCACGAGCCTCCGCCTCCTTGGCCTCTTCCAGAGCCTTGGCAAGACGAACCTCTGCTTCCTTGGCCCCTTGGGCAGCCGCAACAGCCTCAGCTTTCTCTTTAGCCAACGCAGAAATTGCTGCCTTGGCATTGATAAGCTCCTGACGAACATGAAAGAGAGTTTCATTCTGTTTACCCCAAGATTCTTTCCAAGTCTTGCGTTCATCAGATAGCGTCTTGCGCTCATCAGAAAGGGTTTCTTTCCAACGCTTACGCTCATCAGACAGCAGTTTTGCAAGAGTACGAACCTGTTTAAGCTCAGCAGTTGCAGCCCATTCTTCAGTCTGCTTATGCTTCTCAAACGCAGCTCTATCCCTCTCAAGCTGCTCTCTATCCCTCTCAAGCTGCGCTGCACCCTCACGTGCAGCCTTCACCAACTCCTCGGCCTCGGCCCGTAAACGCGCATTCTGCTCCCCCTCGCGCCCCAGCACCTTGCACTTCTCCATAAGTGCATTCGCCATTATGGAGCCCCCCACAAGCATGGAGGAGAGTTGGTTCATCTGGACCTCAGTCGGTAAAAAACGGGCCCGGTTTACCTCAAAAGGGGTGCCCAAACCATTCAAAACCTCCCTACAAGCGGAGGGGTCAACGGTAATGTCATCCCCTTGCAATACAGTCCATGGGGGGCGGTGATAGGACGTAGCCCGCGCTTCTGTATAGGAGCGATAATAATACTCCAATTCAGTCTCGTCAGGCTGAATAGGAGTCTCTACAAAACCCGCACCACCAGAAGCGGAACCGGAAGCCTTCTCAGCAACAGGAGACTTTGGCTTTCCGGTGTAACCAAACTTCAAATCCATATCAACAGTATCCTCTGGGGTGATAACATTATCACTCGAATCAACCGTATCATGGATTTGAGCCGCAGGACCTTTTCCAGTGTCCACCCCCCGCACAGAGGCTTCAGGAGTAACAACCTTATGAACCCCCGCACCCGCAGCAGTGTCGTGCGGGGGAGGGGGAGGAGGAGCATCAAAGTCGAAGAACCCTTCATCTTGAGGCTCTGAAATCAACACAGAAATACTTTACAGAACAAGTATAAACACGAAATATTTGTTAGCCATACGTTACATACCAGACACAACCGCAGGCTGGCTTGGTATGACAAAAGGCTTGCGCCTGGTCTGAATCTTCAGTTTCTTTCTCCCACCAGCATCACCAGCTTCCTCCATTTTCCTCTTCCTCTCGACACCTGGTTTAGAACCCGCAGTGGTTCCACCTGTGGCCGCACCAGCACCTGGAACACCCAAGCCTTCTAGGGTGTCAGATACTACCACGTAATCGGTATATCTGCGGAAATGAGAACGAGAGATACCTGCTGTTTGCTTCACCAAAGGCGGAACAACAGAAACAAGTTTCTTCACACCGCGACCCCGCCCAGGTTTATCCACAGGTTTTTTCTCCGCATGTTTTTTGGGGGCGCCCTTTGGCTCAAATTTACCAAGGTCCCCAAGTGTACCTGCGTATAGAATATCAGCAACAAACCTGGTAAAGCAATAAAGGTTATGAGTTATTATTACCTTTGCCCTGCGGCAGGGGTGCAGTCATCACCGCGCGTGAAGCAATGCGGAAGAGAGGGACAATCGTCAAGTTAAAACCTTTACCCTCCGCAGTCGGAATAAGATCAACTTTGCCAGTAAAAGTTGGATCAAATATTTTCCACACTTCCACAATTTCTGATAATACATGTCCAAATTAATAACAAACACGAAAAAAAAAAACCGCAAAAGGGTGGCAATACTTACCACCAGTTTTCTCCCGCACCACAGGCGTAAAATTCCTCTTAGGCCGGGTCAACATCATCCGCAGCACCCACAACTCATTGTTGGTCAGCTGCCTATGCTCAATAGGTTTCAGCTTTGAGAACCACTCCGCAGTCTCTGCGGTAGGCATAGCAATATCCTCCGCAGGGATAGGCTCATTGACGTTCCGCATATTCATGTCCACAACAACTGCAGCAGCTTTAACGTAGAAGAACTTACACTTCCACTTCGTAATACCCTTCGGAGGGGTCATCAACTTGATGCTTCCATACCGTTCTCTAAAGGAAAAGAAACCGGTGTTCACCGTCAACTGGAAAAACCCCCGGAAGTTTTCAACGGTAACCGGCAGACCAAAAGCTCGAAAAGTTGATTCAAAATGTCTAATACGGATCATCCCAAAAGGACTCATCTGGGAGATATGGATCTTGTAATATTCCAAGACCTGGGCAACAAAAACTGTTAATGGTAAACGAAAGTTACCATCAGTAAAACACTCCGCCCACATGGTGATGTAACCGGCCGGAGCACAGGCACCTGTATACCAGGTTGGGGATATTCAGCCCCAAACTCGTGAGGCATCTCAATCTTGGCCATCAGTTGGTCGAATGAAGCTCTCGGCCACTTCAATGGTGGTAGACCACCACCTGGAACACTGCCACCATCATCTTCTTCTTCTCCGGCCACCGGAGAAGATGCTTCAGGGTTTTCACCCTCCACATTATGTGGGTTAGATGGATCAGCCATCAGAATATGTAGAACAGAAGTTTCAAGTGGAAGGAAAACTCAGAAAACTCAAAAGATTGCCGGAATAAAAGACAGATTGATCGAAGAAGACGAAGAGAATGCTCTCTCTATCAACAGAGATTTTTCGAAAATTTTGAACAGTGAGGAGAAACCAAACGGTTCCCCCTTTATATACTCATCGCAATAAATGCGATACAGTAACCGCCTCAACACGTTCAAAATAGGCGAGTTACAAGGCGACACGTGGTAAGCGACCTTTCCGCTGACGGTTATCACGCGCGCGTGGCCGTCCACGCGCCTGACAATGAAGACTTTTTCACTTCCTGCTACAGTGCAGTTATGACCTCGGTCAGTGTAAACGTCTTTTCAAATCAGCACATGTCAGAATCCTACCAACTTCAACAACCCACACTCCAGAACAAAATGGTGTGGCTGAGTGAAAGAACCATATTCTGTTAGAAATGACAAGAGCCCTTCTAATTGAATCACACGTTCCCAAAACTTTTTGGCCTGAAGCCCTCTCTACAGCCACCTATCTTATTAATCACCTTCCAACCAAGATTCTCAATCTAAAAACCCCCTACAAACCTTGGAAGAATTTACCAAACTTTCTCATGTCCTTACTCTCGAACCCAAAATCTTTGGTTGCACAGCCTTTGTCCTACCCAAATCTTATCGAAGTAAACTTGATGCATGTGCTGAAAGATGGGTCTTTGTTGGCTATTGAGTTAACCAAAAGGGGTATAGATGTTATAACCCTAAGACACGTCACATGTACACCACCATAAATTGTGACTTTCTCGAGACCAAATATTATTATTCCTCCCAACACAGTGGTCAGGTGGGGGGGGGGAAGAGTTTGACACACTTAGTTGGTTGAAATATGTCATAACACCAGAAGGAAATTGCAACAATCACAGTACCAACAACAAATCACCTGAAAGTCCTATACAATCCAATCCGAACTTGAGTGCCACCAAAATGACTCCTCCCAACCTGATACCGAGGTAAGTGACTCTCCTCCTGAATCTGTTGCAAATATTGAACCTACTAATGATCTGAGTACTTCTGGTCAAGAAGAAACAGAACAAAATGTTGAAGTTTTACAGGAAAGTGAAGAGTCCCCACCAGAAGAAGTTTCTGAAACATATGTGTTACCATCGAGAGTTAACAGGGGAGTTCCGCCAAAAAGATATTCCCCAGAAAAGGAGTCCAAACGCTCAAAATACCCTATGGCCAACATAGCTAAAGGAAACTTATCTGAGGAAGCAAAGGCGTTTGCTGCAACTATATGTTCTGAAGATACTCCTTCTAATGTAGAACAAGCCATGAAATTAAAGAACTGGAAGAATGCAATGGAGATCGAAATGGAAGCCTTGGTGAAGAATGGAACATGGGAAAAATGTTCCCTACCACAAGGAAAGAAACCGGTAGGATGTCGATGGGTCTATACAGTAAAATATAAACCGAATGGTATGATAGAAAGGTATAAGGCCCGACTGGTTGCTAAAGGTGTAACACCTCGTAAAATCGCGACCAATATAATGTAGACCATGTCATGGACTTTAAATGCGTAAGGAATTACTTCCGTGGGACTAAAATTGTCAAACAATGTAAATATGTTAATAAAGGGATCCAAAGTGTCAACATGCCTATCTTGTGCCTCTAATTGACCTCACACGAGGTTCGTATTCTTTAACGAAGAAATTGTCGAACATGGAAGGTCGTTTGTGCTTAAAATAAGGATCTTACGAAGCATAGGGGTTAAAAGTGTCAACTTGTTGAAAGTAACCTCTGAGTGACCTTTTAACGAGCCCAAAAACATTGTAACAATTATATATTTTGATCTCAAGAATACCGGATATAAATTCATAGAGTTTCAACGCACATAAACAATCAAAGTGTTAATTACAAGTAACAAGGGTTAAATGCGTTAATATTACATTTCGAGACCGTTCAGGTGACCTCGTAACTAACCGAAGGCTTATGGATAAATGTTTAAAGACTCAAGACCCTTAAAAGTCAAGTTTGGGGGTTGAAAGTGCAATAAACAAAAGTTAAAACTAGTTTAGAGGGACCAGGGACTGATATTGCAATTTTTGAAAGCTGGTGACCGGATGTAGCCCCTCACGCGGGCCGCGTAAACCCACGACCAATACTTACGCGGGCCGTGTAGACCTGCCAGATGCAGAAAATCAAGACAGCTGCATGTAAAGCCTGTTGCACCGCCTCTGAATGCTTGTTTTCAAATCCAGGAGCTGAGCCAACAGTATTTCATGCATAGGGGACACCTGGAATCATCAGAAATCAGTTGTAGGCTTGTGTGGAGTGATCCTGTGATGTTTTAATTCCTACATAAAGCCCTCTTGTTTGCTAGTTCATGGCACATTCTCAAAAATTATTCAAACTCACTCTCTGGAGCTCTCTGGACTTCAAGCAAGTTTTCTTAAGTTCCTAATTCGTGCTAAGAGCCTTTGTAAGCATTCTTAGCCTTCCTAGTTCAAGTTTTATTAGTCTAATGACCAAAAGTCAAAGCCGTCGTAATTAAGCTTTGACTTAGTGATTAATCACTAATGGTCCAGTCATTTTTCGAATTGAAAGTGGCTATGAGTTGGTAATTATGTGGGTAATAAACCCTTAAAAGGGCACCCTCTGATTTCCACTCTAAGTTGGTCAATTGTCGGGTCAAACTTAATTATAAAAAGTCAACAGAAGCTATTTTTGCAAATAAATTCATAACTAAGAATGCAGAGGTTATGGCACCTGTTTTAACACTAATATAACTTGGTAATTAATGTAAGAACACGTCTAGGCATGTTCAACCCGACAATTCTGAGTTTAGGCTTGGTTCGGAGCCGTAAGTCGCAAAAGAAGACTTTTGCTTTGACTTTCAGTTCTGACCCGATTTAGCTTAGTTTAGATATGCCTTAGGGTTCCATTAGGACCATATTACATGTAAGTATAACCCTCTGAGATTATACAATGTGGTTCCTTTGTAATCCGAATCATTTGCATGTTTCCGTTAAATGCTTAATTGTTGACCATTATGCCCTTTTGATATTAAAACGAGATTTTTGAAAATGTGAGAGGACAAAAACCTTTATTACTGATTTATAAATATGTCCTAAAAATTTGACATCAGTTTAAGGTCTAAATTAGGAGTTATGCTTGATATCGTAATTTGAAAGCTTTTTATTAATTAAACGGTATTATTAGCATAAAGCCTATTTAAACCCAAATTTCGACACCAAACTTTTTACCCACTGATGTAATATAATATTTTGGGATATTCGAAGATTTTTATTTATTTTTAAACTGATCATAATGTATGGTTCTTGCTTTGATTCGGTAATTGACGGTGATACCCTTTTTGCTAATAAAATGAGTTTTACATAACATTTTGATACCAAATCTTTTGCTACTGATTTTATATGATAAATAAAATATTTTGAACTTTATAAACTGATCAAAAACTCAGATTTCCTTATATAACCTGAAAATCGCATAAAACCGACTTTTTACCCGTTTTAAACGCATAGTATGGGTTAAAACTATTTTTGACACATAAGACTTAATACCTACTGATGTTTTAAGTAAATTGTTATACTTTAACAGTAAGTAAAAGTTTTGAACTCAGATTTCCAAGTTTGCCTTTTAAAGCCTATGTGAAATGACCAAAATGCCCCTACGTCACATAGTTTGGTTATAAATGATAAACTTCACATATATGCAATACCCTACTGATATGACCTGCAAAAAAAAATATTTTTACTGATCATTTTAGACCAGAACCTCATATTAATATTTAATCTCTTTTATAATCTTTAAAATGACCAAAATACCCCTACGGGGCATAAATTGGTTTTAAATCCATTTTGGGCATAATGGAAGGTATCCTACTGATATCATAACACATTTTAAGCGTATTAACTTAGGGAACCTGTACATGACTCTTTTGGTTACCCGTTATGCATTTATCGCGTTCGGTACGGTTTATGTGACTAGTTTGCATAAATTGACCGAAACGGGTCAAACCTTATCATTTTTGCTTCAAAATCCAGAATGTGTTTAGTTTACCCATATTATACAAGTCTTCATACTTGTCGGGTCTAAATCACAATCTAATCCGGTCTTCGCTTAATCTTGCGTTTTGAACCGTATATCTTTCCTTAAAACTAACCGGTCTAAGTTCAAACTTAAGTAAGACCCGTTAGGAATCTAATAGGTTACTAAAACCTTCGTTCCAGATTTAGGAGCCCAGTAAAAGATATTTGCACTTGCTGATTGTATACAGCTGGGATAAATTTGTATAATTTGCTCAGGTAAATACGTTTAACTTATTTTCCCTTATACGGGCTTGGGGTACGGTATATAAAATACCGCTTGGTCGGGTATTGAATTTTTAATCATATGAAGGTTAAATCATTGAGATAACCCGTTTAATCTGTTTTGTTTGTTTTAAGCCTTTGGGGGTGATGTGCGTGAGTGTTATTAGTTTTTAATGTATATGTTAAGCCCTTTTTAACACTTTTTAGCCAAGTTTTAAATTTATAAAACACGATATTTACAAACACTAAACACACATATGGGCAAGTGCACCCATCGTGAGCGAAGTATAGTGTTGGCAAGATACCGAGGTCGTCCAAGGACACAAGAGCTTTTAGTACCGGTTTATCCTCAACGTCTAATCAAATCAAAAGTTTAGAAAAAGGTTTTAAACTAAAAAAATAAAAACTAACTAAAATGCTGAAAAATAAAAATAAAAATAAAAACAGATAGACAAGATGAATCACTTGGCTCCGACTCGTGTTTAGTGTAACCTTTGATTATTTCCGCACTTTTGCACTATTTAAGAGATTATCTTAGTTATTGTAGTAGGCCCCTCTTTTGAAGGTGACGTTACCCTCAACCCAGTAGTTTGAGTCAGCAAGGATACAATCCTAAAGGGTTGGATTATTGAAAGATAATTAATTAAGTTATTAATGCATATTATGGTAGGCCCCTCTTTTGAAGGTGACGTTACCCTCGGCTAAGTAGTCTGAGTCAGCAGGGATACAGTCCTAAGTAGCCGGGTTAAAGTATTAATAGTAGCTTACATATGAGGAGATCAAAGAGTTTGGACCCCCGCCATCCAATACCGGTGGGTATTGAAGGAGGTCCTACTAAATTTGACCCAGGTCCTTGCAGGATCTATACACTGAACAAGGCAAGACTCTTACCAAACCGTTCCCTTAACCCCCGACCAGGTAGCCAACATACCTCCATATAGACCGTGGAGATATGAATGGTGAAAATCTTTTATTTTATATAGACAGTAAAATAATGCCAAGACACCACGGACAAACGATAAGGAAGAATCACCTTCAACATAAGAAACTAGTTATTAAAGTCATTAATACATAACCAAGTAAAAAGTGCGAAAAGATTAAAAATAAAAAGTATTACACTAGACACTTGTCTTCACCAAGTGATGTAAGAGACTTAGGCAAACATGGCCTTTGATTGTCAAGAACTCTTACGATCAATCTTGGATCCCGAGACGACTCACACACTCTATGATGGACAATGGATGATGGTGGTGGATGATGGTGTTGGGATGGTCGTGGGTGAAGTGTGAGAGATGTGGTGTGCCAAGGGATGGTTTGCAAATGAGCCAAGCACCCCTATTTATAGCCTGAACAGTAGCTCGGGCATGGCCCCGTGTCCAGTGGGCACGACCCCGTGTCCATCCTCCTTCTCTTTCTTCATTAATTGCTCTTGTCTGTATTAGTTGACCACGGCCCCGTGTCCGCTGGGCACGACCCCGTGTGCAGAAGCATATCTGTACTATCAAGATTTGCCTGGTTTCTGCGAATCTTATAGTTGACCACGGCCCCGTGTCCGCTGAGTACGGCCCCGTGGTGGGAAATGGAAGCTTCTACAGCTTTGTCTTTTATGCTGACACTTGGGCACGCCCCCATGTTCACTGAGCACGGGGCGTGTTCAGCCTTCTGTTCTCTTGTTTTGCTTGAGAAGATGCTTTCGGGGAGGTCGGGCATGTCACGTTTGTTCCTTTTCTTGTATTTATGTTAGATTTAGCTGCCTTTTTGCTTCTTTTGTTAATTTGAGCTCATTTAATCTTGAAAATACAAAAGGAAGACAAAAGCATACTTTTTCCAACATTAGTACTAAAAAAGGGTTAGTTTTATGCCACAATTGATGTAATTTATGTGTTGCATTTTGCACACATCAAATACCCCCACACTTGAATCTTTGCTTGTCCTCAAGCAAAACTCTTTATAATGTGGCTTTACACTCCCAAATGGAATGGGTAGAAGAGAAGGTTTTTGGGCTTGTCATAGAGTGTCGGGATTTCCAAGATTCTTTATTAAGTTTTATTTTTATTTATTTACAATCCTATTCGTCATGATTTATTTAAAACTTTTCATAAGATAAATCACTTATTAGGGCATAACATGCCTCTTTAAAATTCTATTTATATACAAGTTCACATACCTCACGGGGGATCACTCAACACTCGGCCGAAGATGTATTTTAGTGAATCACTCGAGAGCGACATGGAACTTACTCCTACCATAGGCTTGCCAAGCAATCAATCCTCCTCCTTTTTAACTTTATACTTTTGTAAATATCAAGAGGACTTTTGGGTGAAGGGTTAGGCTTGGGTTAAAGGTAGGTGGTTGGGTTAGTGGTTAGTAGAAAAGGGCGAAAAAGCGTAAAAAGCGTCGGTTTTCGTAAGACTTTTTATTTTTGCAAAAATATTTTTTTTATTTGGATGAAGCTATTATTCAAACAAAGTTATTTTTGATGAACTTGTTTGTTTATTTTTTTTGCTTCATCATCAACAATTTTTTTTTGAAAAGTCATACGAAAAACCGAG
This sequence comes from Helianthus tuberosus, assembly GCA_030545235.1. NCBI lineage: Eukaryota > Viridiplantae > Streptophyta > Magnoliopsida > Asterales > Asteraceae > Helianthus > Helianthus tuberosus. The sequence goes on from JARYGA010060206.1 coordinate 1,135,836, forward strand.
CTTGTTACTAAAACAAAGGGTTAAAAATAAAAAAAGTTTTGGTGGGTGAAAGGGTGTTTGGTTTGGGTTAAGAAATGAAAATGTTTAGGCTCAAAGGGGTTAACTAGGGGGATTTTGAGTAGGTGGTAAAAAAAATGGTGTAGAAATAAAAAGGGTTAGTCCTAATGCCTCCATCATTTACTTACTCGGGTTTAAGTTGGTAAGGACCGGGAATGTATCGTCGTGGCAAGTTCTAGAGTTGTAAGAACCAAACGGCTATTCACACAAGAAACGAAAAATGACCATTTAGTTTAAAGATATGTATTTGTATGCTCAATAAAGGCTCAAAACTCACTTTTGTGGGAATGGGTTTTTATGTGATCAAGTATATATAATTAAATTTTAACTAAGCTTGTCATGCCTTTTCATAATTTTCTTATGTTGGTTCTTTTTATCACGACGCTATCGGTTGTAAATTTGTAAAAATATAACCTTTTTAGAATTTTGAATTTCCCAAATTAAACCTAGACAAGTAAAAAAAAAGAATTTTTTTTAAAAGATTTGGGGTGATTAGCGGTTCCAATAGAGTTTTGTGTAAGGCTTGTAATTAGGACTTGCAAGATTCAAAGTTTTAGCATCCCCCCACACTTAAATTAAACATTGTCCTCAATGTGTCTCAAAAATAAGTTTTTAGGTTGATTGAATATGTAAAAGGTGTGAAAAAGCAAAATTTTGTGTTACTAGGCGTCTGGACACGGCCCCGTGTTCGATGGACACGGCCCCGTGTTCGATGGACACGACCCCGTGTTCAGGTGCCGGTAACGGAAACTTATAGAAGGTGGACACGGGGGCGTGTCCACTGGGCACGACCCCGTGTCTGGCAAAATTCTGCAGATTTAGACAAACAGCAGGTCTGGGAAGTGGGCACGGGGGCGTGTTGGCTGGACACGGCCCCGTGTAGACAATCTGCAAAGGTGAAAAACAGGTTTCTGGCTCTGGTTTTCCTGTCCCGACTTTAGTAACACTAATGTTTAGTGTTCTAAGCCTCTTATGTACCTGTTTTAGCAATAAACACTACACCAAACCATAGCAAACATCCTAAATTACCAAGTTCAACATCCACGTCACAAAGTTAAAAAGAAAAAGAAATGCAGAAAATAAAAAGAGTTAAAGGAAAGTAAATTGTTCAACACACGGTACGCAGGCCAGAAATTGTTCAAGATAAAAAAGGGGGGTTAACCTGTGGGATCACCAACCAACCGCTTCTGCCTCCGCTTCTCCCGCCTAGTCCATGTCCTCGTCCTCGTCCTCATCATCATCATCTCCTCCACCGTGCCCCGCAATGTACTTCCGGATATTTCCAATATCATCTTGGATATCGGATATGTTTCTCTCGATTGCCCCAACCCGTTTGTACATGTTGCTCGCCATGTTATAGGTGTTCCTGGTGCACATGAGGCTTTCCTGCAATAAATCATGTAAACTTTGGAAGTTTGGAAAACCACCTCCTTGTGAGGAGGATTGGCCCGGATCACTATGGGGCTGGTACTGGTACTGATGATGTTGTGGAGCGTGAAGGACGAGTGCCTCTTGCGGGTTCCATGCATGCCCCTGCATCCTTTGGAAGCTAACCGACCCGTCTTCAGCCTCATAAATTAAGTTCATGGAGCGGCAGATGTGTACATCCACTCTTCCCGACCATGGACTCCTCTCGAAGGATCTAGGTATGTTCGTGAAGTGCTTGAAGAGTCGGTATATCCACCCCTCGAAGAAGATAGGGGTTGGTGAAGTAGCAAGTCGGTTCAGATGCATGTTACGGAGCAGGAGGTACGGAACATCTAGGTGTCTGCGGGTATGGATACAATGAAGGACCACCAAATCTCTCAACCCCACAACGCCACTACTATCATGCCTTTGGCTAAGAGAGTAAGCGAGGACTCTATGAATGTAACGGTAAAGCGGGTCCCTCAGCTTAGTGCTCTTAGTGCTGCTCGGGTTGTAGTGCCCTTCACCAATCTGAGCCCATGCGGCTTGGCATTCATTCTCATCCAACTCTCGCACCCCTCTGGTGTTTTCTTCATTACCCGCATCTTCCTCCGCATACAACCCAATTATCGACCCAAATTGTGCCATTGAAATTGAGTACCTAGTTCCACCACATCGGAATGCTACCCTATCATTGTCAAATGGGTCGCACCTTGAATTGAACGTGAAGGTGCTATATAATTCCATAGTGCACTCGTGGACTGAGCGAAGTCGAGTGGTCAGGGTGACTCTTAGTGGTCCTGTGACTAGGTTGTTGAAGCGGTCAAGTTGGTTCACCAATGCTAACAAATCCATGCATGCTTGTCTTGGGTATTCTTCCGGTCTTGTTTGAAGTACTTCGTATCTAGCCCTAGCATCGAGCTCATTTGCGTTGAACCTCGTGAATTTCCTTGACATCTGAAAGAATACACCAAAAGTTAGCATGAAACAGTGGAATTTTCAGACAAAACTGCAAACAGCGAGCTGGACACGGCCCCGTGTTCAGTGGACACGACCCCGTGTCCAGGCATCTGTTACTCAAAAATTTCATTTTTCGACCCGATTCCGAAAACTTGAAAACTTTTGGTCCACTAGGTGCGGTTTTCCCCGAAAATGAAACCCTAAGTGTCGTTTTTCCCAAAACAAATCGTTTACCCATTCAATTTTATCTTTTTCGGTTAAAAAACAAGGGTTTGAGGTTTTTGTGAGAAATCGGGCGAATCTTTGAACAATACAAGGGAATGTACTTCCTATAACACTACTCTAAACTAATGCTAACAGATTTAAGCAAAAATTTGAGGTTCAATCCGGATGAAGTTCAAGAACCCTAGATTTTTCCCCAAATTTTTGATGTTTTAACTACATGCAAATGCTTAATCTAACTACTAATAGTGATATAATCATACCTTGATGTTGTTAGAATGATAGGAGACGTCGAAAATCTGCGGAAAATCGCCTTGAACAGAGCGTTTTCGGGGAAACGGGGCGTGTGGAATGAAGTAACTGTTATGAAAAAGGGGTTTTATCCCGACAGTTGTGCGGACACGTCCTTGTGCCGAGAAAAAGTTTTTTTTAGTGCTCGTGTGAGTGCCCTTTGTTTCCCAAAAACTTGGTTAGAAGACTTACCGATTATGATGCCATCCCGTTGGTTCGTAACTTACCAGGTATGATGTTGTTGCCTTTACTCATTGACCGTTTGCAGCGAGATTTCTTCCTCTTCATCCTCAATAAATCCTTGATAGAGTTTTAGCCGTTGGCCATTGACTTTGAATGGAGGTCCATTCCGAGATTTAATTTCTACTGCACCGTGTGGGAAAATATGGGTGATGGAAAAAGGTCCTGACCACCCAGACTTTAATTTACCAGGAAATAGTCGAAGTCGTGAATTAAACAAAAGAACTTGATCTCCTACTCGAAATTCATTAGGTTCAATATGTTTGTCATGCAAGTTTTTCATTCTTTCCTTATAAATTTCTGAGTTTGAGTATGCATAATTCCTAAGTTCGTCTAACTCATTTAATTGACAAAATCGATTTCTATCGGCAAATTCTAAATCTAAGTTTACATTTTTAATTGCCCAATAGGCTTTGTGTGCAATTTCTACTGGCAAATGACAGCTTCTCCCATAGACTAGCTTATATGGGGTTGTACCTATTGTTGTTTTATAAGCAGTTCGAAAAGCCCATAAAGCATCATCTAATTTATCTGCCCATTCTTTTCTATTTAACCCTACGGTTTTTTCAAGTATTCGTTTTAAACCTCTATTAGTCACTTCGGCTTGTCCGTTTGTTTGAGGGTGATATGCTGTTGAGACCCGGTGATAGACCCCATATCTTGTTAAAAAAATTTCAAGTTGATGGTTGCAAAAATGGGTACATCTATCACTTATTAATGCTTTAGGTGTTCCAAAATGAGAGAATAATTTTTTCAGAAATCTTACCACGACTCTTCCATCATTTGTTGGAAGTGCTTCGGCTTCAGCCCATTTAGACAAGTAATCTACTGCCACAAGTATATATTTGTTTCCTTTTGACGGTGGGAAAGGTCCCATAAAGTCGAGTCCCCACACATCAAAAATTTCACAAACAAGAATGCCATTTTGTGGCATTTCGTTTTTGGAAGAAATATTACATGTTCTTTGGCAAGCATCACATGTCTTGACAAGACTTTGGGCGTCTTTGTAAATGGATGGTCAATAAAATCCTGAATTAAATACCTTTCGTGCGGTACTAGCGGCACCATGATGTCCTCCGTATGGACCTTCATGACAATGGCGGAGAATTCTGCTTGCTTCGCTACCATGTACGCATCGTCGTACGAGTTGGTCGGCACACATTTTGAAAAGATAAGGGTCTTCCCAAAAATAATGCTTCACATTAGCAAAGAATTTTTTTCTTTGATGATGTGGCCAACCCTTAGCGACTATACCGCTAGCTAGGTAGTTAGCATAGTCGGCATACCATGGTTCTTCTTTGTATTCCACCATTTCTAGGGACTCTGTTGGAAATTTTTTGTTGATTTGCTCGTCCCTGGTTGCCTCCAAAGCTGGGTCTTCTAAGCGTGAAAGATGATCTGCTGCGGTGTTTTCAGCTCCTCTTTTGTCTCTAATTTCAATATCAAATTCTTGGAGGAGTAAAATCCACCGAATCAAACGTGGTTTTGCGTCCTGCTTTTTGAAGAGATATCGAATGGCTGCATGATATGTATAGACTATAGTTTTAGAAAGAACAAGATAAGAACGAAATTTATCAAAAGCAAATACCACAGCTAGTAATTCTTTTTCAGTTGTTGTGTAATTTTCTTGTGCATCGTTAAGTGTTTTACTAGCATAATAAATTGGGTGAAAATGCTTTTCTTTTCTTTGTCCCAAGACAGCTCCAACTGCAAAGTCACTAGAATCACACATGATTTCGAAAGGAAATTTCCAATCAGGCGCTATCATGATAGGTGCATTGACTAGCATTTCCTTTAGGGTTAGAAATGCTTGATTGCAATCCTTGTCAAAAATGAAAGGAGCATCTTTTTCAAGTAATTTTGTTAGAGGCCTTGAAATTTTAGAAAATTCTTTGAGAAACCGCCTATAAAATCTGGCATGCCCTAGGAAACTTCTGATAGCTCTAACGGAGGATGGGGGTGGTAATCGAGAAATAGTGTCTATTTTGGCTCGATCAACTTCCATTCATTCGCTTGAGATTTTGTGACCAAGTACTATTCCCTCCGTTACCATGAAATGACATTTTTCCCAATTAAGGGCGAGGTTAGTTTCCTCACATCGGGATAGCATTCGTTCAAGGTTATCGAGGCACTGGTCATATGAATCCCCAGAGATAGAAAAGTCGTCCATAAAGACTTCCATTGTCTTTTCTATCATGTCATGGAAGATAGTTACCATGCAACGTTGGAATGTTGCGGGGGCATTACATAGACCAAATGGCATGAGTTGATAAGCAAAAGTTCCATAGGGACATGTGAAAGTTGTCTTTTCTTGGTCTTCGGGTGCTATCGGGATTTGAAAGTAACCTGAAAACCCATCCAAGAAACAGTAAAATTTATGACCGGATAATCTCTCTAACATTTGATAAATGAAGGGCAAAGGAAAGTGATCTTTCCTTGTTGCTTCATTTAATCGTCTATAATCTATACAAACTCTCCATCCTGTGACGGTTCTCGTTGGTATTAATTCATTCTTTTCATTAGTTATTACCGTCATACCTCCTTTCTTTGGAACAACTTGGACGGGACTTACCCAAGGACTATCGGAGATAGGATAAATAAGTCTGGCGTCAAGTAATTTGATGACTTCGTTTTTAACCACTTCTTGAACATTTGGATTTACTCGACGTTGTGGTTGTATTACCGATTTGTAGTCATCATTCATTAAAATTTTGTGCGTGCACATGGAAGGACTTATTCCTTTAATATCTACAAGCTTCCAAGCAATCGCATTTTTGTGTTTTTTCAAAAGGTTAATTAAATTTTCTTTTTCTAAATTATCTAATTTAGATGAAATAATTACAGGTGATTTACCATCTTTATCTAGAAAAGCATATTCCAAACCTTTTGGAAGTTCTTTGAGCTCAAGAGGTGGGTCTTTAGGAGACTCCTTATTTGGTTGCTCATTTTGATCAAGAACTTCAAAAGTTTGTTCTATGGCGACCTCTTCTTTAACAAAGTGGTCAAACTTTTCACTTGTATCGGGTGGTTCATCTTCATCTTCAATTAGGGGGTCATTATTGCCGAATGCATATTTCATTGACCGCTCAAGATCGACACTCTTTTTAAATGCCTCTAATTGAAGAGGTAGATTGTTGAACTTCCGGTTTTTCAAAGCTTCATGAGTTTTTACAAAGAGTCGTCCCAACACTAGAGGAGCGTCATCAAGGATGACAAAGTCGGTTGGGATTACCATTTGATTTGTTTGGATCAAGACATCCTCAACTACACCGATTGATTTTATTATTCTCCGATTAGATAGAAAAATGGGTATTTGAAGTGGAGAAAAATCATTAATACTTAATTTTTCGAAAATGTAGTTGGGCATTATGTTAACGCAAAGATCTTTATCAATCGTGACATTACTAATAAATGAATTTTGAAAAAAACATGGAACCGGTGTAATGTTGATTTCAAATGGGTCTTCTTTTATTAGCGAGGTTTGATCATTAGTTAACTTAACGCTTACCATTTCGTCAATTTTAGAGTTAGTGTTTAATTCTTTTAAAACCTTAGCATGAGTTGGAACTAAACAATGATTTTCAAAAGAAGGTGATAAAAGATTAATTTCTTTAAAATTAGACTCTTCTTGAATTTTAACGTTGACGGACTCACCTTTTTCGTTGTTTAACTCATGTGTCGGTTTTTCACTTGTTTGTTCTTCCATTTTTACACTTTCAGTTATCTCTTCTTTAATTAATTCTTCTCTTGCGCGGGACTCCCCTTCCCTTGCGCGAGATTCTTTTATATAGTGCTCGATAACTTTAAGGTGTCCTAATATCCTATCGGTCACTTCGGTTATAGAAAAAGGATCGGGATTTTCAAAGCTTGAATCCGGTTGTTCGATCCTTTGTTCCTCATAATACCCATATGAAGTAGATGGTTCACACCATTGTTCTTCATTGTAAGTACATGATGGATAAGGGTCGTAATTTTGTTCTTCATAATACTCATATGAGGTGGGTTGTTCACGCCATGGTTCCTCATAATAAGCATATGAAGGTGGTGGCTCATATCTTGGTTCCTCAAAGTATGAGTATGAAGGCATGTCATACCTTGGTTCATCGAAATATGAGTATGGGGGAGAAGGTTCATACCTTTGGTCTTCATAGGATGTGTATGAAGTTGTTGGCTCGTACCTGGGCTCCTCATAGTAGGTGTATGAAGTGGACGGTTGATATAAGTTACAATATTGAACCGAGTGCGGGTCACCACAATTAGTGCAATAGTTACTCCTATAATCATCCTCCTCATAGGTGTAGTTGCAACCTCCTGAGTATTGATCCATGAGAATCACTCAGCAGACCACAACAACGTCTCGAGATCAGAAAACAAAAATAAAACGGAAACAGAGGCTGGACACGGCCCCGTGTTCAGTGGACATGTAACACCTCGAAAATTCACGTCCTATAATGTGCTGACACGTGTCATAATGTTTAAACGTGTGAAAGAAATATTATAGAAGGACTAAAGTTGACAAACGTGGAAAGTATTTGAATATACGTATTCTAAGTGTCAACTGTGAATAATCATATTGAATATTAACCCTACAAGATGCTCATACCTTCAAACGAATAAATCATGGATCATACGAAGCGAAAAGTGAGTAATTACAAACTACAGGGGTTAAATGTGTCAACATGTTTAAAGATATACCTCTGAGTGACCTTTGGACAAACCCGAAGCTTTGTAAATGCTAATTATGCTCACAAGATTATACGATTAAAATTTCATAAAGTTTCGTTATCGTATGAGAAAGTTATGACCAAATTCGTGTACGAAGGGTTAAAGTGTTAACGTTGAAAGATAAGGCTTTTCGGGTTAACCGGAAGTGTTCAGGGACTTGGCAAAGTGGGTACAAGCCCTAAAGCCCTTGTGGGTATAAATAAGGGGGTCAAATTGCAAGTTAAAACCTAATTACCCCTTCAAAATTACCAAAGGTCAAGTTAGAAATCAAAGAAAATAAAAATTCTGATTAAGCCGGCCCAGGCGGCCCGCTTTGTCTTTGGCTTAATCGGACGCGGGCCGCGTCCCAGCCCCAGATGCAGAAAACGGGGACAGACCCCTGTATTCGCGGAAACTCGACTTTTAAACGCATTTCTCACATGGTGGGCGACCCCTAACTGTGCTAAAACACTAGGGACATGTGTTGGATGGTTGTGGTTGATCTTAGAGTGAGTTGTCAACTAGTTATGGTGGATCAAAGTGCTATATAAAGCCACCTTATGCAACATTCATTCTCACAACTTGCATCTGATCATTGGAGCACTTCTGGAGCTAAGGAACTCTCCCCTCTGCTCTTAATTCGTGCATTGGACTCTTGTAAGTCTACTAGTTCTTGTTTAGTTATGTTTAGCTTAGTTAATTAGCTAAAAGTCAAACCGTCGTAATTACGGTTTGACTTCGAGATTAGTCACTAATGACTCAGTCTTGTCTCGAATTAAAAGTAGTTTTAGAATGGTATTTATGTGGGTAATAAAACCCCAAAAGGGTTTCCCCTGATCACCATCCTAAGCAGGTTAAATGTCGGGTCAAACCTTTGCTTAAAAAGTCAACATAATGCTTAAAATGTCTTGTATGCATAATTAGCTATCTAGATCATATATAACCTGTTTGATTATTGTTATAACTTAGTAATTAGTGTAATAACATGTTCAAACCTGTTCAACCCGACTATTTCCTGTTTAGACCCGGTTCGGAACCGAAAGTCACATAGTTTGACTTTTCGGTTGACTTTCAGTTCTGACCCGTTTGGGCATATTTTAGAAATACCTCAGAGCTTAAATTGGATTAGGATACATGTTAGAACAACCCTCTGTGATCATACACCTTGGTTCACTAGTTATCCAATTAATATGCAAATTTCCGTTAATTGCTCATACGTTGACCGTTATGCCCTTGTTACCTTAAATCATGATTTATGAAAATGTAAAAGTGTAGAAACCTTAGTTACTGATATATAAACTTGTATGCAAAGTTTGACGTCAGTTTGACTTATAGATTAAGAGTTATGCTCATTGTCGCTAAATTAAAGCTTTATGTTAATAAAATGGCGTAATTAGCGTATAGCCTAGTTAAACATACTTTTTGATATCAAATCTTTTACCCACTGATGTTATATATTATTTTGGGATTTTTAAAGATTTTTAATTAATTTTAGGCTGAGCATAACTAGTAGTCGTAGGCTTAATCCGGTAATTGTCGGTTTTGCCCTTAGGGGCCATAAAATGAGTTTTACTTATCTAAACGACTTCAAACCTTTTTCTACTGATCACATATGATTAATAAATTATTTTGAGCCTTCTGGAAATATAAAAAAATATCAGATTTAAGTATAGAACCCGGAAATGGCCTTTAATCGCCATAATTAGCGTTTTTAACGCATAGTATGTCTTAGAATCATATTGGACATACCCGGGTTGATACCTACTGATATAAGAAGCAAATTATCATATTTTAACAGTAAGCAAAAGTTGATAAACTCAGACTTCAGTTTTGAGCTTGTCGGCTTATGTGAAATTACCAAAATACCCCTACGGGGCATAGTTTGGTTAAATATGATAAATTTCACATATATGCCTTAGCCTACTGTTATAACTCATCAAAATGAGTATGTTTGCTGTTTACATCAGACCTGTAACTCAGTTAAACAATTAAACTCTTTTACAAACTTTAAAATGACCAAACTACCCCTACGGGGCATAGTTTGTGTTTAAATTAGTTCGGGGCATAACGAAAGACATCCTACTGATGTTACAACATATTTGAAGCATATTAACTTAGGAAACCTGTATATGGCTCTTACGGATACCCGTTACGCATCTTACGCGTTCGGCTCGGTTTATGTAACAAGTTTACATAAATTAGCCGAAACGGGTCAAACCTTATCGGTTTAATCTCAAAATCCAGAATGTGAATAATGAACCCATATTAAACAAGTCTTCAAAACTTGTCGGGTCTGAATCACATTCTATCCGGTCTTCGCTTAATCGTGCGTACGAACCGTATCTTCGAAACTAGTCGGTCTAAGCTTAAGCATAATTAAAGACCCGCTAGGATTCTAATAGGTTATATTTAACCTTCGTTCCAGATTAGGAGAAACAGTAAAAGCTACTTGCTATTTGACTATTGTGACTATACTTTGCATCAGGTAAATACTTTTAACTTATTTTCCCTATACGGGCTTGGGTTACGGTACATAGCGTACCGCTTGATTGGGCATCAAATCTTCCATCGCTTAGGTGGTTAATTGAATAATTTGATCGGCTCGTTTTAAACAGATGTGATTACTTTACAGCCTTTGGGGGGTTAATGACCATGTCCCGGATATCCTTGGCATTATCTTACGAGATGGCCACGACCTGAGCACGGGGTGTAGGCGTACACCTGTCGGTGTATAACTCATTATTGTGGTGTGTCTATTGATCTTTAACCCGGATACGTCCGGGCTACTGAACGCATAAGTAACATGTAAATCGTTTCAAGATTATAATATTAAATAATTCTCCCAAGTTAAACAAAATGTTTATGCCAAGTGCATCCAAACCAATTTTTAATCATTTTATAAAATGAGTCAGTTGAATGTATTTACCAGTGTAAACTGACGTATTTTCCCAAAAAGATTAAATGCAGGTACTAAGCGAAATAGGCTGGAATTCTCCTAAGCATCACTAGAAGTCTCGCAAACTTAAGATGCCGAAGTCTGTTGAACCATAAACAATATTTTAATTCGATCCTACTGTGGATAAACACCGGATAATTGTGACTTTGTTTACAATAAATAAATTCGGTTGTATATTATTTTAAATTTGCTTCCGCTGTGCATTATTATATTGTGTTGTTTGACTATTACGTTGCCAACCACGTCGCGATACTCCCCCACCGGGCCCACCGGTGACACGTGGAAATCGGGGTGTGACAGGACACGACCCCGTGTACAGAATCTGTATCTGGCCGTTTTAATTAAAGTTACTGATTTCGTTGAGCACGGGGGCGTGTTCAGTGAGCACGGCCACGTGTTCAAGTTACTGTATCTGGGTGTTTTATGAAAAATATGCAACACGGCCCCGTGTTCAGCGAGCACGGCCCGTGTTCAACCTACTGTAATGCAAAACTAAACTAAAATGCAGAAAAATATGCGCACGTTTTGAAAAGGTTTTGAAAAACTGATTAGGCCGTCGATTTTAAGCTTTCTTAAAATCCTTGTGTCCCCGGCAACGGCGCCAAAAACTTGATGTGCGTGAGTGTTATTAGTTTTTAATGTATATGTTAAGCCCTTTTTTAACACTTTTTAGCCAAGTTTTAAATTTATAAAACACGATATTTACTTACACTAAACACACATATGGGCAAGTGCACCCATCGTGAGCGAAGTATAGTGTTGGCAAGATACCGAGATCGTCCAAGGACACAAGAGCTTTTAGTACCAGTTTATCCTCAATGTCTAATCAAATCAAAAGTTTAGAAAAATGTTTTAAACTAAAAAAATAAAAACTAACTAAAATGCTGAAAAATAAAAATAAAAATAAAAACAGATAGACAAGATGAATCACTTGGCTCCGACTCGTGTTTAGTGTAACCTTTGATTATTTCAGCACTTTTGCACTATTTAAGAGATTATCTTAGTTATTGTAGTAGGCCCCTCTTTTGAAGGTGATGTTACCCTCAACCCAGTAGTTTGAGTCAGCAAGGATACAATCCTAAAGGGTTGGATTATTGAAAGATAATTAATTAAGTTATTAATGCATATTATGGTAGGCCCCTCTTTTGAAGGTGACGTTACCCTCGGCTAAGTAGTCTGAGTCAGCAGGGATACAGTCCTAAGTAGCTGGGTTAAAGTATTAATAGTAGCTTACATATGAGGGGATCAAAGAGTTTGGACCCCCGCCATCCAATACCGGTGGGTATTGAAGGAGGTCCTACTAAATTTGACCCAGGTCCTTGCAGGATCTATACACTGAACAAGGCAAGACTCTTACCAAACCGTTCCCTTAACCCCCGACCAGGTAGCCAACATACCTCCATATAGACCGTGGAGATATGAATGGTGAAAATCTTTTATTTTATATAGACAGTAAAATAATGCCAAGACACCACAGACAAACGATAAGGAAGAATCACCTTCAACATAAGAAACTAGTTATTAAAGTCATTAATACATGACTAACTAAAAAGTGCGAAAAGATTAAAAATAAAAAGTATTACACTAGACACTTGTCTTCACCAAGTGATGTAAGAGACTTAGGCAAACATGGCCTTTGATTGTCAAGAACTCTTACGATCAATCTTGGATCCCGAGATGACTCACACACTCTATGATGGACAATGGATGATGGTGGTGGATCATGGTGTTGTGATGGTGGTGGGTGAAGTGTGAGAGAGGTGGTGTACCAAGGGATGGTTTGCAAATGAGCCAAGCACCCCTATTTATAGCATGAACTGTGACACCTGGGTCATTGCGACCGTCAAAAAAATACCAAACCAATGAAATATTGTATTTCATACTTGGGATTAATATAAATATGTGTATCATTTGCACATATCAATTCTTGTTCGATTTCGGGCTGTAAATTGCTTTCTGGAAGGTTATAAGTGCACCGATGCGTAAATATAACCAGTTTAATGCAACAAACACTCCGGAACAGTGACATAGGCTTAACATACCTTAAATAACCTTTACATAACTTAGAAATAAGTTTTGGAAGGTTTGGTATGTCGAAATCAAGTATATGCGCTTACATGGACTAAATTTGACAAACTACGAAAGTATGCCAATTTGAACTGTAACAGACATTCCGGAACATGACCATAAGTTAAACATACCATAAATATCCTTTACATAGCTTAGAAATAGGCCTTGAGGGGTTCGGTGTGCTAAAATAAACTTTTGGGTCATTCAGGGACTAAAAGCGTCAAAAAGTGCACAAGTTTGCATTTTCGCGCATAACTTACATTCTGAATACATCCGGACATCCAAAAATTTATGTAAGCATGAAAATATTTTATTTTAGTGTTTGGCATAAGAAAAATCCTTTCGTCGCGCAATTTGGATCGTTTTTCGCGCTTATGCGCATTTCGTCGTAATTAAGCGAACATCGCGATCATACGACCAAAAAAACCGACATCCGGCATACTTCTGAGCATGTTTCATGTCCACAATGTTTAGGCATCATTTTAGGGCCTTAAAGTTGGCTAAACGGGCCTTAAACATGTCGAAATGAGCCTTAAACATCAACAGGGACCAAAACTGTCATTTTTGAAAGTTGGCTTCTGATCAGAGTGCTTAGGCGGGGCGCATAAGGTTTGGCCATACCTTACGCGGGGCGCGAGGCCCTCCCAGATCAGTAAAACCTGCTTTACAGCCTGTTAAGAGCTGTTATGCACTCATAAACCCACTTCCACATGTTGATTCCTGATAGTAGGGGCCATTTTGAGTTACCTTAGTGTTGCAACAAGTGTAGGGACAAGATCAAAGCACGGTATTCGAGGAACGATCCTAACGGTCCTAGAAATCCTATAAATACCCCTTTGATTCACTTGCAAAACCCACTTGAATTCTGAGTTTTTCTCTAAGTGGTTGTGTTTATACACTTCCTACCTGGGATTACTTGGAAGATCAATCTTTCGGGGACCCTTTGTAAGTGTTCTTTCGTTCTTTTCATTCGTTTTAGCGTTAAAGTCAAACTTTCTTTGACTTTCTGCATTGACCAATTTATGGTCAATGCGAAGTTCATTTGAACTTCATAACGTGAGCGTAATCACGATGGTTATAGTCCCTAGTGACTATACCTACTGATTACCACATTATCTAGGCTCAGTGACGAGTCGTAGTTTCGGCCAAAATGCGTATTCTTGCGTATTTTGTAACCAAACTACTCTTAGGTATCAAAACCGTTTGTTTTGATACCAAACCTGTTTTCTAAACTTAGTTAAGCATGTTTTAACATGCTTAGCTCTTCACTATTAGTTTAGTGCTTATATAGGGTCGTAAGGTAAGCGATCTAAACAATCGCTTATACTGTCGAACCCGACCCGTTTGGTCGATCATTAGGATCCGACCAAACACATTAGGTGACCATAGTATATAGGGAATAACCTTCTGAGGTTATACCTTATGGTCGCTTCGTTAAGTAGTTGTATGATAGGTAGTTTATATGCCTTAGGTAAATTACCAAAATGCCCTTTTTACGCCAAAATTCATTTTAAGCATATGTAACATAACTTTTAACATCTAAACTGATTTGGCAACAATATTAGACATGTTAAGGCATATTTTACTTGTCATAGGACTAGTTAGGCGTTCCGAACGCGTTTTACACGAACGACGCGTTAAAGTAGCATAAACTACCTAAACGGGTCGTAATGGGTCGTAAGCACTTAGGTTAAGTTTCATTTTAGTAGGTAGGCTTTGCTAAACCATATTACATGAGTTTCCATACTCATTTGGTTTACAAACCCTCACTCTATCCAATCCTCCGATTTAGGTCCGGTTTATTAATGTAGTTACCTATATTAGGTACCGTTTGATTCCGTGATCTTCTAGCATTGCTTGGTGGTTATCCTAGGACTATTGAGCAATTTCAAGTGAGTACATAGACCCCTCTTTTACCGTTTTCACACTGTTTTGGGGTGAAACACATGTGCTTACTTGTTACTTTCATGCTTTCCATGTTTTCACATCGTATACTTGCTATGTTCATTAGTACACTTATAGTACATGATTTCATTGTGTTTTTGCTATGTATGTCCTTTGTTGCATACTTAGTACATCGTTTTACATTACATTTTATGCTATGTATGTCCATTGTGTGCATACTTAGTACATTGTTTTACATTACATTTTATGCTATGTATGTCTAGTGTGTGCATACTTAGTACATTTGTTATTCATCACATGCTTACATTTTGGTATGACATTTGGTTTGTTCAAATGGGACAATATACATTCATTAACATTGATCACGCCATTCGTTAGTAGGTAGTGGTACCATAGGAATTGACAACTCCCGTTCCTGACATCCTAGGTATGTTTGGATGGAAGGAATGACCGAATTCGATAAACATAACACAGATAGACCTTTAAATTAGTTTAGGGGTTTATCGCCACAGTCACAAGGCTTGGATGTATGCATTTTCATAATACCGCATAAATGTTTATATCAGTATAGCATGCATTTGTTCCACAAAACATAACTTTGATTTAAACCATGTTTTACTTCAATACCTTGTTTTTGTGCATTTTACATATGGTTTAGTTGATATATTTCACTTACACGATATTTTGGATACACATTACATGATTTGCATTAGACATAAACATTTTGACATTGATATACACAATTCATGATTTACATTAGACATAGACATTAGACATGGTTTTCACACAAACATTTTGACATTTGATTATACATAAACATTTTACTTTGATGGTTTGGTTTGAGTAAGTGATTTAAGTAACGAGGCGTGTGTAATATGGTACAAGCATGGTGGATACGCCGCTGGTACTTCCTATATATAAGTGCTTGTATGGTATTGCATATCGTAGCGTTATTTGAATTATTTCAATTTAGACATATAACATTTTATACAAATAACATACTTTTCACAATACATTGTTTTACAAACAACTTATCTGATATAAACTAATTTTACTTGGTTATTTATTTAACCATGTATTATTCTTTTATACATATATATCATTTGGTTTATTTATCACTTTTCAAATGATTTACAAGACAAAGCAAATTACAAGGTTCATGACTAAACATTTTCATAAACATAAGTCATGAATTCTATTTTCACAAAACCTATGTATCTCACAGGCATTTTTATGCCGACGTACCTATTTTCACATGTGTTTCAGGATATGATGCTTAGGATTTATCAAGATACACTTAGGCGGACTTGGGCCTTAGCGACAATAAAAGATGCAAGACTAGTTATTTATGTTATGTTTCTTTGATTGTCAAGACATTGTAACTCTTTTAATCAATAAAACAATATTTCAGTTTCCATGTGTTATGAAACAATGATTCTGTTACAACACTCCCCGGCATTTCCGCCACGTTTTGTTGTTTTACGTGGTCGGGGTGTGACAGAAAAGTTGGTATCAGAGCTCATGGTTATAGGGAATTAGGTTATTAGTAATGCTTTGACCTAGTCTATAACCTTCATAGGACCCTAACGCGAGTTTACTTGCGTTTAGTCATAAAATAATACCGTCACCTGTCCTTAGGCGACAACCACAACTAGAACACAAATTTCAAAACCGCTTTGAAAATCAATCATCTGTTCTAGGATGATTTATTGTAAGGTTTTGAATCTTCAAAGTTTTCAAAATCTCGTCAAAGTTTGGGTCTTTTAATGTGAACACGTGCAAACTGGAAGGGTGAATACCTGTACTCTGAGTTTTCTGTCTAAGGCTAGAGTGTTCGTACAAATCTGCAGAATCGTACCAGTCACTCTTACCTGGGAACTCTTGGGGTGAGTGTTCACTTATAGGCGAGCATATCTTCAGTAATACATTAATATGACCTGTTTACTTTGATTAGTCACCGTCTCATTTGTTTGCCTTAGGTAACAAACAAATGATCGCAATTTTATGCGTTGCCATTTTGTTTTGATTTTCCGATAACATTTCACTTGTTTCTTCCTATGTCTTCATTTCCTTCTAGAATGTCTCTTCCTCTCAGCAACGGTCAAATGCCCGAGCAAACAGCCAAATTTACTCAGCAAATAGGCGAAGTGATTTTGAAGACGGTGGATTTAGGAATTGCCATGTCTCGTCTCAACAATGAAGCCGCTCAAGAGTCATCAAAGGAAGCAGAAGTCAAGCCTGCACCAAAATCAAGGAAGCGTAAGGCTTCAAAGAAACCCGCAACAGTTACACCTAATCAAGCGGGACCTAGCCAAATGGCAGCGCCACAAGCTAGGAAGCCGTACTTTGGAACTGCCCCATGGTGCAAACGATGCAACCGTCATCATTCAAACCTCATACCCTGCTTCAAATGTACCTACTGTGGACGGCGGGGACATTTGGTTAACATATGCCGCTTTGCTATCCAAAAAAAAGTTGGTATAAACCTTGTTGCTGCTCAACCTCCTGCTAGGAAACCTTATGCCGGTACTGCACTGATGTGCAACAAGTGTAATGCACCTCACCGAGCTTACCTGCAGTGTCGTCTGTGTGCATCATGTGGACGACTCGGTCACCTGGTAAATGCTTGTCAATTCAACCCAATCCAAGGTGGTCCAAACCAACCCCAAGTCAACCCTGCTCCAGCTCGTTTACCATCTGTTACTTGGTACAACTACGGCGAGACGAGCTATTTCAGGAACAAGTGAACAAAGATTGTCAATGCAAATCTGACCCACGGATGAGCATTTGGCTGAGTATAAGATGTTACTGTTTTAAATCTTATGCTTTTATTTCTTTATTTTTCTTGTAATGTGAAACAATCAGTTTTGTTTATAAATAAATCGTTGATCCCAAATTCTGATATACAAGTGTAGTTACATGTGTGTATGGCATTTCCCTATAATACCTACATTAAGGAACTATGTTCCTTACAAACTACTCTTGTGAATATTTCCCATTCTTGTGTTTACTCATGATTCCCATAGAAAATTCTAAGTACTCGTTTCATTCTAAGATACGAAGTACAGAAAATAAAATGACATTATGAGTAATCATGCTTCTGCACATCTGTGCCTTTGAATCCTTGGTTAGATAACTAAGGGTATTTTCAAATCTCATACCCATTACGTTTTGATTTTTCAACATACATAGTATGAGTGTTTCAAAAGCAACCTTCATGATTTCAAAATGTTATTAATACAGTATAATTACTTATTTCAAGTGCATGATTTCAAAAGCATCAATCATGTTTTCAAAAACCTTATACATAATTTCAAAATTCATCTCGCATGATTTTAAAACATTTTTACCTAATACACCTACTTTATGATTTCAAAAGTATTATATATAAGGTTTCAAAAACATTAAACACATTTTTAAAAGAAACCCCATGCATAGTTTTCAAAATATTTTCCTCATACATTGACTTAACCTCCAAATTCTGCTCATATGTCTCCTTGACATATCTAGCATCTCAACTTCATAAGCATTTTTACTTCATGTTTTGACTTAAGCACATCCAGTGCAAGGTTTCAAAACATCTTCAACTTCTAAAATCAATATGAGATCTTTTTATCTTCACAATTAGACCCTTGTGGATGATTATCATTCAAATCAGAGTCCTTAATTGGATTCCTTGTGTACCTTAATCCGAACATTTCGGTTCCTTATAATCGAAATTGAATTTTCCCTTTAAAAGATATTTCTATCTTTATAGTTAGATTCTTAGAAATATTTAAAGCACCAATCAAAATCCACTGATTGGATACCTGGTGTGCTTTGAATACATGTGCACAGTTAGCAGAACAAATTAACAAAATGATTCTAAAATCAAGTTAAACAATTATGTGATTATGTGTTTATGCATTTTGTGTTTTCTTTTATGCATTTTTGTGTTTTTGTATACTCTGGATATTCGTTATCCAAATCCTCGTAGAACCTTTCGTATCTTCATATGAGGGATTCGTAGAAGGATATTCAAAAAGGTACTACCCTAAATCCTTATTGGGCTTCTACGTATTAGTTAAGACCCTTGGATTATATAGTACCACTCCATGATTCATAAGAGACCCTCCTAGTGGTCTAGTCAAAAAGATTGAATCAGAATCTGGTTAAAAATAACATGCGCTGATGTAGCTAAACAGACTCCTTGGTAGTCTATTTAAATCATTTATTGATCTAATTAAAAGGACCCTATGGTGGTCTAGTCACAATCATCACAAGCTCATTCATTGCTTTCTTCCCCTACACATTATAAGATGCACTACGTGACTATGCAAGGAATTACGTAATTATGGATGCATACATAATTGCGAAGTTCAGTGCACGGAAACCTCGGTAAGACTTATTATGTGTAAGAACCGATAGTGACAACCATAACGAAATGTGAACAATGTAATAGAGGTACGGTGGACGCACCAATGACACTTTATATACTTGTATATAAGTGTCCCTCTCACATTGCAAGCATGATGTTATTGTAAAGTTACTAGAAGTTCAGGACTCTAACCAGTGTTGTTTGATCTTTTCAACTTCATGTTTCAAGCTCTCACAAGTTTCCTCTGAATAAATTTCGGGACGAAATTTCCTAAAGTAGGGGAGACTGTGACACCTGGGTCACAGCGACCGTCAAACAAATACCAAACCAATGAAATATTGTATTTCATACTTGGGATTTGTATAAATATATGTATCATTTGCATATATCAATTGTTGTTCGATTTCGGGCTCTAAATCGCTTTTAGGAAGGTTATACGCGCACCGATGCGTAAATATAACCAGTTTAATGCAACAAACACTCCGGAACAGTGAAATAGGCTTAACATACCTTAAATAACCTTTACATAACTTAGAAATAAGTTTTGGAAGGTTTGGTATGCCGAAATCAAGTATATTCGCTTACAGGGACTAAATTTGACAAACTGCGAAAGTATGCCAATTTGAACCGTAACAGACATTCCGGAACATGACCATAAGTTAAAAATACCATAAATATCCTTTACATAGCTTAGAAATAGGCCTTGAGGGGTTCGGTGTGCTAAAATAAACTTTTGGGTCATTCAGGGACTAAAAGCGTCAAAAAGTGCACAAGTTTGCATTTTCGCGCATAACTTACATTCTGAATACATCCGGACATCCAAAAATTTATGTAAGCATGAAAATATTTTATTTTAGTGTTTGGCATAAGAAAAATCCTTTCGTCGCGCAATTTGGATCGTTTTTCGCGCTTATGCGCATTTCGTCGTAATTAAGCGAACATCGCGATCATACGACCAAACAAACCGAAATCCGGCATACTTCTGAGCATGTTTCATGTCCACAATGTTTAGGCATCATTTTAGGGCCTTAAAGTTGGCTAAACGGGCCTTAAACATGTCGAAATGAGCCTTAAACATCAACAGGGACCAAAACTGTCATTTTTGAAAGTTGGCTTCTGATCAGAGTGCTTAGGCGGGGCGCGTAAGGTTTGGCCATACCTTACACGGGGTGCGAGGCCCTCCCAAATCAGTAAAACCTGCTTTACAGCCTGTTAACAGTTGTTATGCACTCATAAACCCACTTCCACATGTTGATTCCTGATAGTAGGGGCCATTTTGAGTTACCTTAGTGTTGCAACAAGTGTAGGGACAAGATCAAAGCACGGTATTCGAGGAACGATCCTAACGGTCCTAGAAATCCTATAAATACCCCTTTGATTCACTTGCAAAACCCACTTGAATTCTGAGTTTTTCTCTAAGTGGTTGTGTTTATACACTTCCTACCTGGGATTACTTGGAAGATCAAACTTGCGGGGACTCTTTGTAAGTGTTATTTCGTTCTTTTCATTCGTTTTAGCGTTAAAATCAAACTTTGTTTGACTTTCTGCATTGACCAATTTATGGTCAATGCGAAGTTCGTTTGAACTTCATAACGTGAGCGTAATCACGATGGTTATAGTCCCTAGTGACTATACATACTGATTACCACGTTATCTAGGCTCAGTGACGAGTCGTAGTTTCGGCCAAAATGCGTATTCTTGCGTATTTTGTAACCAAACTACTCTTAGGTATCAAAACCGTTTGTTTTGATACCAAACCTGTTTTCTAAACTTAGTTAAGCATGTTTTAACATGCTTAGCTCGTCACTATTAGTTTAGTGCTTATATAGGGTCGTAAGGTAAGCGATCTAAACAATCGCTTATACTTTCGAACCCGACCCGTTTGGTCGATCATTAGGATCCGACCAAACACATTAGGTAACCATAGTATATAGGGAATAACCTTCTGAGGTTATACCTTATGGTCGCTTCGTTAAGTAGTTGTATGATAGGTAGTTTATATGCCTTAGGTAAATTACCAAAATGCCCTTTTTACGCCAAAATTCATTTTAAGCATATGTAACATAACTTTTAACATCTAAACTGATTTGGCAATAATATTAGACATGTTAAGGCATATTTTACTTGTCATAGGACTAGTTAGGCGTTCCGAACGCGTTTTACGCGAACGACGCGTTAAAGTAGCATAAACTACCTAAACGGGTCGTAATGGGTCGTAAGCACTTAGGTTAAGTTTCATTTTAGTAGGTAGGCTTTGCTAAACCATATTACATGAGTTTCCATACTCATTTGGTTTACGAACCCTCACTCTATCCAATCCTCCGATTTAGGTCCGGTTTATTAATGTAGTTACCTATATTAGGTACCGTTTGATTCCGTGATCTTCTAGCATTGCTTGGTGGTTATCCTAGGATTATTGAGCAATCTCAAGTGAGTACATAGACCCCTCTTTTACCGTTTTCAAACTGTTTTGGGGTGAAACACATGTGCCTACTTGTTACTTTCATGCTTTCCATGTTTTCACATCATATACTTGCTATGTTCATTAGTACACTTATAGTACATGATTTCATTGTGTTTTTGCTATGTATGTCCTTTGTTGCATACTTAGTACATCGTTTTACATTACATTTTATGCTATGTATGTCCATTGTGTGCATACTTAGTACATTGTTTTACATTACATTTTATGCTATGTATGTCCATTGTGTGCATACTTAGTACATTTGTTATTCATCACATGCTTACATTTTGGTATGACATTTGGTTTGTTCAAATGGGACAATATACATTCATTAACATTGATCACGCCATTCGTTAGTAGGTAGTGGTACCATAGGAATTGACAACTCCCGTTCCTGACATCCTAGGTATGTTTGGATGGAAGGAATGACCGAATTCGATAAACATAACACAGATAGACCTTTAAATTAGTTTAGGGGTTTATCGCCACAGTCACAAGGCTTGGATGTATGCATTTTCATAATACCGCATAGATGTTTATATCAGTATAGCACGCATTTGTTCCACAAAACATAACTTTGATTTAAACCATGTTTTACTTCAATACCTTGTTTTTGTGCATTTTACATATGGTTTAGTTGATATATTTCACTTACACGATATTTTGGATAGACATTACATGATTTGCATTAGACATAAACAGTTTGACATTGATATACACAATTCATGATTTACATTAGACATAGACATTAGACATGGTTTTCACACAAACATTTTGACATTTGATTATACATAAACATTTTACTTTGATGGTTTGGTTTGAGTAAGTGATTTAAGTAACGAGGCGTGTGTAATATGGTACAAGCATGGTGGATACGCCGCTGGTACTTCCTATATATAAGTGCTTGTATGGTATTGCATATCGTAGCGTTATTTGAATTATTTCAATTTAGACATATATCATTTTATACAAATAACATACTTTTCACAATACATTGTTTTACAAACAACTTATCTGATATAAACTCATTTTACTTGGTTATTTATTTAACCATGTATTATTCTTTTATACATATATATCATTTGGTTTATTTATCAATTTTCAAATGATTTACAAGACAAAGCAAATTACAAGGTTCTTGACTAAACATTTTCATAAACATAAGTCATGAATTCTATTTTCACAAAACCTATGTATCTCACAGGCATTTTTATGCTGACGTACCTATTTTCACATGTGTTTCAGGATATGATGCTTAGGATTTATCAAGATACACTTAGGCGGACTTGGGCCTTAGCGACAATAAAAGATGCAAGACTAGTTATTTATGTTATGTTTCTTTGATTGTCAAGACATTGTAACTCTTTTAATCAATAAAACAATATTTCAGTTTCCATGTGTTATGAAACAATGATTCTGTTACAACACTCCCCGACGTTTCCGGCACGTTTTGTTGTTTTACGTGGTCGGGGTGTGACATGAACAGTAGCTCGGGCACGGCTCCGTGTCCAGTGGGCACGACCCCGTGTCCATCCTCTTTCTCTTTCTTCATTAATTTCTCTTGTCTGTATTAGTTGACCACGGCCCCGTGTCCGCTGGGCACGACCCCGTGTGCAGAAGCATATCTGTACTATCAAGATTTGCCTGGATTCTGCGAATCTTATAGTTGACCACGGCCCCGTGTCCGCTGAGCACGACCCCGTGGTGGGCGATGGAAGCTTCTACAACTTTGTCTTTTATGCTGACAGTTGGGCACGCCCCCGTGTTCACTGAGCACGGGGCGTGTTCAGCCTTCTGTTCTCTTATTTTGCTTGGGAAGATGCTTTCGGGGAGGTCGGGCATGTCACGTTTGTTCTTTTTCTTGTATTTTTGTTAGATTTAGCTGCCTTTTTGCTTCTTTTGTTAATTTGAGCTCATTTAATCCTGAAAATACAAAAGGAAGACAAAAGCACACTTTTTCCAACATTAGTACTAAAAAAGGGTTAGTTTTATGCCACAATTGATGTAATTTATATGTTGCATTTTGCACACATCAGGGGTGTTAATGACCATGTCCTGGATATCCTCGGCTCATTCATGGAAATGGCAACGACTTAAGCATGGGGTGTAGGCATACACCTGCCGGTGCGTATGTAAAATGATATACCTGCTTGTTCGAGAATAACTCGCCGTGGGTTATATTATGTGGTGTGTCTATTAATCTTTAACCCAATATTCAACCCGGGCTACTGAACGTATAACAAACTTATAATTCTTTTACAAATTTTTAAAAAATTATCCCAAGTTATAAAAGAATATTTGTGCCTTGTGCATTTAAATCAGTTTTATAAACACTTTTCCAAAAAGAGTCAGTTAATTGTATTTACCAGTGTAAACTGACGTAATTTTTCAAAAAGGCTAAGTGCAGGTACTAAGCGAAATGGGCTGGCTACTCCTAGCATCGAATAAAGAGTCTTGCAAGCTTAGATGTTTAAAAATCTGTTGAACAATAATTCTGTTTATCTTTTGGTCCGCCTGTGGATCTCTTTACATTCCGTTGTAATACTTTATGTTACTTTCATTCGGTTTTTAATATTATTACTTTTAGACTTCCGCTGTGCATTGAACTGTGATAAATTGACTATGATGATATAAACTACGTCGCGATACTCCCCACCGGGCCCACCGGTAATACGTGAAAATATCGGGGTGTGACAAAAGGCTACACTTAGATATATGGGATCGATTATTCTGAGACATTCTCTCCAGTTGCAAAACTTGACACAATCAGGGTTCTCTTCTCCATAGCTGTAAACGAAGGGTGGCCACTTCATCAGTTTGACGTTAAAAATGCCTTCCTACATGAGGAGCTAAAAGAAGAAGTTTATATGGAAGCTCCGCCCAGATTCTCCCATAACTTTGAGAATGGTGAAGTCTGTCGTCTGAAGAAGTCATTGTATGGACTAAAACAATCTCCCCGAGCATGGTTCGGGAGATTCACCATAGCAATGAGAAAATACAGATTTAGACAGAGTAACTAAGATCATACCTTGTTTCTTAAATGAATGGGAGATTTGATAACCTATTTAATAATCTATGTTGACGATATGATTATTACAGGAAACGATAAAGAGGAAATGACAAAGTTGAAAGAGGGCTTATTTACAGACTTTGAGATGAAAGACCTAGGAAGACTTAAATACTTTCTTGGAATTGAAGTATTAAGGTCAAAACAAGGGATTTTCATTTGTCAGAAAAAATATATCTTGGATCTATTGGCAGAAACTGGGGTGGTTGATTGCAAACCAGCTGAAACTCCTATGATGGTAAATCAAAAGCTTTATATGAAAGAAGGAGCGGGGTTGGCTGATAGGATTATGTACCAGCGAATAGTGGGAAAGCTAATCTATCTTTCACACACCCGTCCAGATATAGCATATGCAGTAGGAGTAATAAGCCAATTCATGCACCAGCCACAAATTACTCATATGGAGGCAGTCTCAAGGATCATCAGATACCTCAAAGGGACTGTTGGTCATGGAGTACTCTTCAAATCAAATGGTCATCTAAACACTCAAGTGTTTACTGACACGGATTGGGCGGGAGATAAAGGAAACCGAAGATCAACATCAGGATACTTCACCCAAAAGAGACGAGCAAGATCATGTGTGACAATGAAGCCGAGTTCAGAGGAATAGCAAGGGGATTGGCAGAAGTTTTATGGATACGAAAACCCCTAACTGAGATTGGATTCCCTCCAAAAGAGACGAGCAAGATCATGTGTGACAATGAAGCCGCAATTCAAATCCCAGAGAATCCTGTTCAACATGATCGAACTAAACAAATAGAGGTGGACAGACATTTCATCAAAGAAAAACTTGAAGCTAATATTATTGAACTACCATTTGTCTGATCTGAAAACCAACTAGCAAACATTTAACCAAGGGCAAGGCTGTCAGAAGCATAATTTTAAACAATTGTTTGGACAAGTTGAATTTTGGAAATCCCACTATTCAACTTGAGGGGGAGTATTAGAAAAAAAAAAGAACGATTTAGAAGATTGTGGGATTAGTCAAAGATAGCAACATCATCTCCCAAAAATTAGAAGATTTATCCAGCTCACTGATAGCCTAGTGTCCAGCCAAGACTTGAATTATTTCCTTCTTTATGGTCTTGTATCCTCTTATAAATTCTTGTATTTTCCTCCAATGTAAATACACAATCAAATACAATCAACACAATCAATCCCTTTATTCTCTTGTTCTCTGTTACTTGTCAAGAGATTTTGCTTGGCAATTTTTCAAGATTTTGCGCTAAGTTCAACAGTTTCATTATTGATATCTGTATTGAAATCATGTGATAGATTAATAGTTGGATTTAACAGTATTTTATATTGTTACAAGATACATAAAACAAAAACTGACAAACATACAAGTTTTAACATAAGATGCATGTTCTTAAACATGACATACCATGCCATGAAGAGCAATATAAACACAAACACAAACATATCATAGACTTTTTGGAGAGATCTCTAAAGATATTAAATACACCCCCAATTATGATTTATTCATCAAAGTGAATCCATTTTGATTAAAACTCATTTTCACCCGAACCAAATTCATATTTATATAAACTTCCTGTTTTAACTTGAACTCAGTTCAGAACCCAGTTTGACCCGAACCAAATTCATAATCTTATAAACTTCTTGTTTTAACTTAAACTCAGGCCGGAACCCATTCTGACCCAAACCAAATTCATATTTTTATAAACCTCCTGTTTTAACTTGAACTCAGGTCAGAACCCATTTCGACCCGAACCCCATTTTGCGAGGCTTAATATTGAAAATCTTATAAATTCGCTTTCCAAGAAGACAACGGAGGAGTCTCCGAATTTATCCATGTCATTCGCATGACGGCATGTCTATCACCCGCCACAGCTTCATTTGAAGCAAATGTTTCAAGTTCAGCCATCTCCTCCGGTGTTAGCTTTACAGATAAAGCCCCAATGTTTTGCTTAAAGTTTTCAAGCTTTGTGGTCCCTGGTATTGGAACCACATCAGTTCCTTGGTGATGCACCCAGGCTAAGGCTAATTGAGCTGCAGTGCACCCTTTCCTTGTAGCCATCTCGCTCACCCGTTCGAATATAGTCTTGTTGTGGTCCGCATTCTGAAACCTTGGCATCCTCTGCAATCAGAGACTTAAACTTAATCCATGTATGTATATACATTTATCTATATACATTTATGACCAATCACAAATTAAAGTTGGTGATAAAATCACACACAACTACACCATCACTTTATGGTGATTTAATTCTTGTATTCTTACTTTTGTATTTTTTTCAGTCTCATCAAGTTAGGCACATAACCTACTTTTAATACAAGAGACATGGGTGTAGATAAGTCTCACTTAATTAAAGATTTTATTAGAGACATAAACTCTAATAAAAACTAATAAATTGACATAAAACTATCCTTAAGAGTTTATCTTCCATATGAAGAGTCTAGTAAATGATTTTAATTTCATTAAATTCATATAAATACCACACCATCACTTTATGGTGATTTAATTTCTTGAAGCCAATCAAACATTAACTTCAATGTATGACATTTTATTTCCAAATCATACAAAGCATTAAAAACAATGCTACAACAAATTACTTATGTAAAATGTTTACATAAAATATTTCAAAGCATTTGTATTTTAATCATATTTAACAATCATGTTAAAATCAAAGAAATTCTAACGCGCACGTTAAAAATGTTAACATTTCCACAAAATGTTAATTTGACTTGCTAAAAACACATATATGGTTCAAATAAATAAGTCATTTCTAATACACACGTTAGAAACTAAACAATTAAAAATTGCTTCCAAACTAACGCTTTTCATGAACGTTTCTAACACACGTGTTAGAAGACAAATGATTACAAAAATCATTATAAGACTTATTTGTTCATGTCAATCCATGGGTGGATGAAGAGTCTACTTTAAATAGAGACTTAATTAGAGACACAAAACTCTAACCAAGTAACATAAAACTCTAATTTTAAGACATAAAAATCTCTACTTAAGAGTATTTAACGTTTACAAAAAACGTATGGTTTACACCAATAATTCCGGTCTAACACACATGTTAGAGAATTTAACGTTTACAAAAAACGTATGGTTTACACTAATAAACCCGATCTAACACAAAAGTTAGAAAAATTAACGATTCCCAAAATCGTTTCAAAACCAAATGTTGGAACCAAAACTGTTCGTTTTGTACCACGGTATAGGATTTAAGATTGTATCTCAATCTCAAAAAATCCAAACACAACAAGTTGTACTACATACATATTTCCCAAAAAAAATATTTATAAGATCATAACCTCTAAAAATATTTTTTTATTAACCCAAAATTCTTATAAATAAGGTTTTTAAGATTGTACCAACAATCTCATGAAATCTGTTTTAAGTTTGTAGGAATTAGGTTCACCTTTTGTAAAATATAATTACAAAATATATAATAACGAGACTCTCGTTATTCGTAGGAAATATCATAGTACAATACCGGTTGCAATAAGTAAATAAAAAGAATATAAAATGTAATTATATATACCAATCTTGATTCAAGCCGCATCTCTGGTGGGTCCTTCACGCGCACTTGATAGCATCCTAGACTCGAGTATTCATCATCCTGAGTCTTGAAAATACTCCTTGACTGCAACAAAGAGCACACTAAAACGTTGACGATTTTGGTTGAGGCACGTGTTCAACACGCTTCCCTTAAAACAGATTTCGCGCCTCTACTAAAGACAACGCGTCTGTCTCCCAGGGTACAACAACCGAAGCAGTCTATACTGCCGGAGATGGCTCACGGGCCCAAGGTTACATCCGGTAATTGTAGTGTTTGAACTCATGTGGTGGAGAACAAGTAGAGAGTACTCATCTCTCTAGTTGGTCTTCAAGTGTTCATCCTCCTTCTAGTATTCTTCATGTATCAAGCAATACCATATTCTTGTTGTAACAAAAGAAGCACATAGCCTACTATTTGTACAAGACTTAAGGATTAGTGAAAGGTTTCACTTAATTAGTCACTTAATTAGAGACTTAAAAACTCTAATAAAACTATAGTAAATTACAAGTTTTGTCCTTTATGTATGTCTCAAATTGCAGGCGTTGTCCTTTGTCTTTAAAATTGATGAGTTTTGTCCTTAATATTTGCAAATCTTGCACGTTATGTCCTTTAGGCCAAACCCAGTTAGATTTTTTGGTTAAAACTGGATCATCCAAGGGTATTTTTGTCTTTTTATATATATATTTAATATTAATATTAAAAAATATTATTTTTATTATTACTATTATTTATATAATCTTCCCCAACTCTCTCTATCTTCAATTCATCATAATCTTCCCCAACTCTCTCTCTCTGCAATTCATCTCTCTCTCTCTAAACTCAATCCGCCATCACCCAGAACTGAATCAAACACCCACCACCACCACCACTATTATCGTCACCAAAGGGTTTCGATTCCACCACTGGCCACCACCTAATGAACCTGAAACTTTTCACCGTCACACGTCATCGCCACCGGAACTACTGTGCTCAACCACCACCACCACCATCATCATCGAGTCCTCCCCAAAAACCCTAGCGCCGTCGTGAAACGCCTCCCCACCTGCGATGATCCACCATCACCGTTTACATCTTCAAAATATAGGGTTTTGGGGGGTTTTTGATTTTGGGGGTTTTAAGGTTTTTGATTTTGTGGATTTTGGGGGTTTTTGATTCTGTGGGTTTTAAGGGTTGTGGTGGTGCGACGGTTGTTCTTTATTTGGTGGTGGAGGTGGAGGGTGGTGGTGAAGACCGGTGCAGGGGAGGCAGTGGGTGGATGGTAATGGTGGTTATGGTGGTGGTGGGAGGTGGCTGCAGGTGAGAGAGAGAGAGAGAGAGGGAGAGAAGAGAGAGAGTGGGAAGTGGGTGGATGGTAATGGTGGTTATGGTTTGGTTATTCAGCCTTTCTGCTCATGTTACCAGCAACAGTAAATATTCTTCTTATTTATGGCTTCTCACTGAAACGCTCGTTTGCAGGTATTGAGAGAATGTCTGATATGAGCATGGTGTAATTTTGTAGGGCTCATCGAATTTTGTGATTGAGAACATATAATACAAACTTGAGTTCAGGGGAGGCAGTGGGTGGATGGTAATGGTGTTATGGTGGTGGTAGGTGTGCTCTTCCGTCAATCGGAGACCGGTGGGGGTGGGGGTGAGGATGGTGGAGACAGTAGTGGTGGTATTCTGGTAATCGATGGTGGTGGTGGGTCTGCAGAAGATGGTGGTGGTGGGTTTGGCTTTGCACAGAAGATGGTGGTGGTGGGTTTTGCCTTGCACATAAGTTTCTCTAAAAATGAAATTACAAAAATGCCCTCATGTGCCTTGCACATGATCAGTTTTAACCAAAATAATTAACTGAGTTTGGCCTAAAGGACATAACGTGCAAGATTTGCAAACATTAAGGACAAAACTTGTAGGACCGAGTTTCGTGACCGAAACCGTGATTATCATGATTATGTTCATAGACGGGAAGATTAGAGACGGATGAAATACTTGCTTGTATTGATTTTGTAACATAACATAACAAGCCGGCCTGATTAACAAGCTAACCGAACCATACCAAAGGAGTACACATCCGGGGAGAGACCAAGTGGTGATCTCTCCCGGTGAGGTCTCAAACCTCCTAAAACTTCCTTTTGTTGCAAATGACAAGGGTTTTCTATTTATAGTCACACCCCTTGTCTTGCAAACACACACGGTCAACCGAATAACCCTCTCGTTTGACCACTTCAAACGAGCGGGTCTATATACGTTCGATAGACCGTTTCACTAACTATTACAAATTCAGCGTAAAATAATAACTAATCTATTCGACAAGCATCGGACACAAAATCTGCATCAACAAATTCCCCCTTGTCCGTTGCTGTCGAATGCTGAAAATGCAACTGCAATCGATCTTCAGTCAAGTATTCATCTTCTCTGTGTTAACAAATTCCCCCTTGACCGATGATCCAGGTAAGTAGTATCTTGATGCTCCTTGTATAATATTTCCCCCTTAAAGTACGCGTATCCGTGTTGGGTGTTGTGCAATTTCCTCAATTGACCGATCTTCCGCTGATCTTCCAATACTCCAACCGGCATTTGATAAGGGTTCCAATCTTTAAGAACTGCATCAAGTCTTGATCTTGTCATAAGAACTCTATTTCATACAAGCATACTACATTGATAGAGATTTCTGGTGAACTGTCTTCTGTAAACCGTCTTTGTGGAATCGACCAAGTAATGCACTTTAATCTTCAGCATCAACACTCAGGAAAGTCAGCTAGACCAAGTGTATCCCTTGCAAGCTCAACCAGCATGCTTAGTTGAACTACATCCAGATCTCATTGTCTCGCCTTTGTGAAGTTAACCACGTAATGCACTACGGATCTTCAGCATCAGTACTCAGGAAGTCAGCTAGACCAAGTACATCGTTTGCAAACTCAACGAATTGAGTTACCCCCAGATCCCTGTAAAATCCCAAAGAAACATCAAACCCAAAACCGAATCCTGCAGGTCTTCAGCCTTGAACTATCAGCTTTCATTAAGATTCCCCAGGTCTTCAGTGAACAGCGCTTTTGTAACTACTGTAGACTTTAGAAACCTGTATTTTTCCGTGCAAAACCCTTCACGCTGGCTGGAGAATTAATTAAAATCCTCAAATATGTGTCTGTGCAAAACATTCCACGCCGAACCGTTTGTATCACCAGAAAATCACAAACTCTACCACCTGTGATTGCGTTTAGAAATTTACCGAAGAAATTCAACATACGAAAATTTTTATCCCCCCATTTCTTTGGTACAATCTCTAAACCTTAACAGATTCTTTCCACTTCAAAGAAACTGTCGTCAAATGTTCACCAATTCCCTCCACTGAGCGGAACTGTCGTCAATCTTCATTGAATGTTCTCGGTTCCGAAAAATCACGAAAACGACTTTCTTCTTTGCATATTCTAGTTGAATAAGAACGTCCCCTAGTACCCCGTAGGATCCGACTTGTATCCCTCCAAAGACTTTGTGAACTCGTTAGGACCGGTATTGACATTCTAGGTTCATTCATTCGTTACCAAATGCGAGAATATGACAATAAACAAAAAGATTTCTTCGTTGCATATTCTAGTTGATAAAGAAATTTCGCCTAGTACCCCGTAGGATCCGACTTGTATACCTCCAAAGACTTTGTGAACTCGTTAGGACCGGTATTGACATTCTAGGTTCATACGTTCGTTTTCAAATGCGAGAATATGACAATAAACAAAATGCTTTCGAACATTTACGAATAACCGATAACAATCATAAATATTGACGTGCGGAAGTGAACATACCGTTATTGGTTTTTGGCCCATAATAGTCGCGTCACCATTTTTGACATTTGCATCGGTAACCGTGACTACCCCACATTTTTCAAAAATCAAGTTTTCATCATCTCTTGTTTTCATCATGCCGCGCGCTCCCGAACCCGTACGAATTTGGCGTTGAAGTTTGGAAGCGCGGTTCAGCTAAACTTCGCGAATACCCGAACCCTATCTGCGACTGGGTCCAACAAAAATAGATATATTTTTGTTCTTCTGTGAATCCATGCGTGGCCCCAATTTTAATCAAATCAAATAGGCCCAAATTAGAAACACTTAGATTGAAGCAGCCGACATCTTCTCTTTTCTGCGATTTACACATCCAACAAACAGAAAACATCTTCATGTCTTCTTCGATGAACAATCTGCAGCAGCCGACAACTTTCAAGTCTCTTTCTCTCTTCGATGCATACATTCAACCGATTCCTTGTCTTTCGAACCCTTGTTTCAGAATCGATCGACGAAACAGAAATGTATAAGTGGTCGACGAAACAGAAGATATATGCTGGACGATTGATGCTCGAAAGATGAATTGGTCAACGAAGGATTTGACCTATTGGATCCTTCGAGCTGATCAGACTTTTCGAAAGATGGATCAGGTCGAAAGATATCCTTTGAGCTGATCAGACTTTTCGAAAGATGGATCAGGTCGAAAGATATCCTTCGAGGATCATCTTTCGAAGTTGTTGAGGGTTCCCACAAATATCTGGTATCTTTCGATCCAGATCTGGATCCTTCGACCCAAGGTCTCATCTTTCGAGCACCTTTTTCATCTTTCGGGGTATGAAGAAACCCTAGTTTCTTTAAGCAGCCGCCAAGAACATCAAGAACACAGCCTCTGTTCAATTTTGCAGATTTGACGAAAACACACATTTGATGATGAAAACTTGAATATTTAGGTGAAAAACATAAAACCCACACACGTTTCAGCACAGATCTGAATATTCGGGTCCAGATCTGAGTTTTTCTCATTTTCACCCAACTTCTTTTCTTGAACAAAAATCACTAAAATCACAGATCTAGAGCACATGTGACTTAGTAAACGGTTAGATTTACTAAATCGGGCACCATGGCTCTGATACCAATTGTAGGACCGAGTTTCGTGACCGAAACCGTGATTATCATGATTATGTTCATAGACGGGAAGATTAGAGACGGATGAAATACTTGCTTGTATTGATTTTGTAACATAACATAACAAGCCGGCCCGATTAACAAGCTAACCGGACCATACCAAAGGAGTACACATCCGGGGAGAGACCAAGTGGTGATCTCTCCCGGTGAGGTCTCAAACCTCCTAAAACTTCCTTATGTTGCAAATGACAAGGGTTTTCTATTTATAGTCACACCCCTTGTCTTGCAAACACACACGGTCAACCGAATAACCCTCTCGTTTGACCACTTCAAACGAGCGGGTCTATACACGTTCGATAGACCGTTTCACTAACTATTACAAATTCAGCGTAAAATAATAACTAATCTATTCGACAAGCATCGGACACAAAATCTGCATCAACAAAACTCATCAATTTTAAAGACAAAGGACAGCGCCTGCAATTTGGGACATACATAAAGGACAAAACTTGTAATTTACTCATAAAACTAATTAAATGTCATCAAGAAGCTCTACTCAAGAGTTTTTCTTTTATTTACCACATTAAGATTCTAATTAATATTTATAATTTCATTAAATTATAAAT
Organism: Helianthus tuberosus; assembly: GCA_030545235.1. NCBI lineage: Eukaryota > Viridiplantae > Streptophyta > Magnoliopsida > Asterales > Asteraceae > Helianthus > Helianthus tuberosus. The sequence goes on from JARYGA010060206.1 coordinate 1,169,581, forward strand.
ATATTAAATATCCATTCACCAAATTTCCAACATGTTGTGGTATCTAGACGAAATTTGTTTTAAGTTTTTAATCATACTTATATGTAATTATGTGTTGTAGTAAATTTGTCCACTATGTCACATCATGCGGATTCCGCACTAGTTTTACAAGTAAAATAACTATTTCTATTATTTCCTCTTATTCAATTCATATATGATAAAAGAAGAACTGCATGAACAGTTCTTCTTTTATATTATTATTATTATTATTATTATTATTATTAATATTAATGAATAGTACTTTTGATATTATCATAAAATACATGTAAAGTTCTATTCGGTATCGGTACAAAAAGGTCAAAACCGATATCAGCCTGGTATTGAAAACGTCAAAAGTCGGTACCGAATTGATATTGGAAATCTTTTAGTTCGTACAAGAAGGTAAAAACCGGTATCAGCCTGGTATAGAAAACACCAAAAAGTCGGTACCGAATTGATATTGGAAATCTTTTAGTTCGGGAATTTTGGTACTGCTACCCGGTACCATTTGCTCATCCTTGATCACGGGTACTGTAGATTTTCTTCAACTTTTAATGATTTCTTTTTTTTGGTTTCAAGGGTAGGGATGAGCTCGGTGCTAACCGATACCAAATCGATACTGGTACCAAAAATACCGGTTACGATACCGGTATATATATGAAGTTAAAAATCGGTACCAGAAAAGCCAAAAGTCGGTACCGAATTGGTACTTAACATCTTTCGGTTCGGGAAATTCGGTACCGGTACCGGTACCCAATACTGTTTGCTTATCTTTGACCACGGATTTCATACGAACAACATCATTATCATACAACTTATTTATTGATTTTCTTTCGGTTATCTTTTAGTGTTTTTTCTACATTTTTTAAATCTTGTCAACGGTTACGTGCGCAACGCGCTTGTAGCGATTTCAAAACACATGTAAACACAGACTAAATAATAAAAGAAGTTCACCGCAACACGGCGACGGTGATAAACCTAGTTATTTAAAAAACATAAATTTATTTCTCCAACTAAACAAGGGAGACTCCATGCATCAATGGTCCATTGCCTACACCTACACATGACCACACCAACCAAATATTTGACCACATGATACTTTGCTATTAATTATAACCGTCATTATCAACCATATTGGCACTCAACAGCTTGCGTACACTCTATAGCTTCATCACTTTAATAAGCCTTTGAAATCAAGTTATTTCAACATTGGATGTAATTACAGTAACTATAGTATTCACCAGTGAAGTGAAAGACATTGTTTAATAATAATTAGAAGTTATAGAATTGTGACTTGTGAATATAAGTATTTACCAGTGAATACATTGTTTAATTAATTATCAGAAGCTGTAGCATACTCACTTGTGAATATATGAATTTATCAGTGAACACAATGTTTTTGAAAATGTAACGAATACAAATAAAATTTTCAGATTGTTCTCAATTATTTATCGATATAAAAGCGCAAAACCTAAGATATTTGGTGTAGCAAGTTTTCCCTTGAGCCACTGTTGCTAAAATGGTTAAATTAAATGACCGTGTCGACACTAGATTTGTTGTTATTCATTTGATGTTACTAGGTTACTCTTTCACTCCTTTTGGTTTTTGGTAGTTTTCTATATGTATAGTATTAGGTTGTTTGTTCGTATGTTGTCTGTTTTTTTGACTACATCTCATACTCTCTTGAACTTACCATTAGCCTTGTTATTTGTAAGATATATTTGATATGTTGTTGTTTGAGGTTATTCATAAAGATCAAGATCACAACATTGCTAGTTATAAAAAAAATCATAAAATGTTAAACGGGTCATGTTTCGGTAAGCGTGCACTCCAAGACTAGGGATGTTAAACGGGTCATGTTCGTGGGTTGGCAGGTCCAACTCGGCCCGAACCTGAAAATTTTAAACGAACCCGAAATCGTGTCATACGTATGAACCCGAACACGACCTAAATATTCACGGGTTGATCCGAATACGACCCGTTTAACCCGAATTTTTAAATTTTATTTATTTTTCACAAACTAGTATATTAAAATTAAAAATTTACTAAAAAACACAACTATATAGAATACAAATACATTTTAAATATAATATCTTATGTCAATTTCTCTTTTTAAGTTTTAATTATGGTATAAATACCCACACATTTTAATTTACGACATAAAACCTACTGTAAAAAAACTAAAATATAATACAAATGGGTCAACCCGCCAACCCAACCCGTTTAGCTAGACGGGTTCAACCTGAAACTGACCGACCCGTTTAAACTAAACCCAAAACCCGTGAATTTCATGTTATGTTCGTGTCGGGTTTTCGGGTTGTGTTAGAAATTCACACCCCTACACAAGACTTTAATAAAACTAAACAATTTTTCTTTGCATTGTTATGAGGGTTGATCTAAATAAAAAAAAAAAATCCTTACTAATCGTACCGTCTCTCTTGTGAGAGAAAAAGTGTAGCCTCACACGGGCCTAATCTGTAAGTATGTGAGAGAAGGAAATGTATTTAGTAGTACCATATTATGATTATTGTCTCTGGAAGCAATTTCTCTATCTTTACACATAGAGTAAAAGTTTGCATACATATTCTGATATTTCACCATCCGCAGACTCTACAAATAGGTTTGCTATAACTTAAATGACATTTACTAGGTTTCAAAATGATATAACGTGCTTATTTTTATCGACTGAACCTGTACCATAATGCATGGGTTTGTAGCAGTAGTTAACTCTTGAAAACATCTCACTAAAAACTAAACCGTTAAATACGAGGATTTTGCTTGGCAATTTTTCAAGATTTTGCGCTAAGTTCAATGGTTTCATTCAATGTTTTAAAAACCGGTTTTTAAATCAAACCGGATTAGGCTAAAAACTGGTTCAACCGGTTGAACCAGTTTATACCGAACGGTTCAACCGGGTTGACTAGCTAACTCTATAATTTCATAAATTACAACATCAACTCAAAAGTTAATCCAAAAATGCATGATTACATATTAAAAGATGATCCAAAAATAAATTCCTAATAAAAAATAATACAAAAGATAATCGAAAATCATTCAATTTTCCAACAAGCTCTTTTAAATGAAAGTGTACGATATGTTTAAGCCAATTGAGTGTTAAATACATCAAGTTCACGATCGCATAAAGATGAAATTCACTATTATCGCTATCCACATCAACTAGAGGATAACTATTTTCGTTTCATACAATATTAAATAAGAACTTTTAGTTACAAATAATCATAATATATAAAAATTACGTAAGATAAGTAACATATATAATAAAAATAAGTAACAACCCAAACTAAAATAACCCTTGGCCGGTACTGGTATTACGTTTCAAACCGGTATACCGGATTTTACCGCTGGTACAAACCTTATGCCGTTTCACTTATTAACCGGGGTGTTTCGTACCGGATTTACATCTGGAAATGGTAATACCGGTATAACCGGCCAGTATTTACCGGTTTTTAAAACATTGGTTTCATTATTGATATCTGTATTGAAATCATGTGATAGATTAATAGTTGGATTTAACAGTATTTTATATTGTTACAAGATGCTTAAAACAAAAACTGACAAACATACAAGTTTTAACAGAAGATGCATGTTCTTAAACATGACATACCATGCCATGAAGAGCAATATAAACACAAACACAAACATATCAAAGACTTTTTGGAGAGATCTCTAAAGATATTAAATACACCCCCCAATTATGATTTATTCATCAAAGTGAATCCATTTTGATTAAAACTCACTTTCACCCGAACCAAATTCATATTTATATAAACTTCCTCTTTTAACTTGAACTCAGGTCAGAACCCAGTTTGACCCGAACCAAATTCATAATCTTATAAACTTCCTGTTTTAACTTGAACTCAGGCCGGAACCCATTCTGACCCGAACCAAATTCATATTTTTATAAACCTCCTGTTTTAACTTGAACTCCGGTCAGAACCCATTTTGACCCGAAACCCATTTTGCGAGGCTTAATATTGAAAATCTTATAAATTGGCTTTCCAAGAAGACAACGGAGGAGTCTCCGAATTTATCCATGTCATTCGCATCACTGCATGTCTATCACCCTTCACAGCTTCATTTGAAGCAAATGATTCAAGTTCCGCCATCTCCTCCGGTGTTAGCTTTACAGATAAAGCCCCAATGTTTTGCTTAAAGTTTTCAAGCTTTGTGGTTCCTGGTATTGGAACTACATCAATTCCTTGGTGATGCACCCAGGCTAAGGCTAGTTGAGCTGCGGTGCACCCTTTCCTTGTAGCCATCTTGCTCACTCGCTCGAATATAGTCTTGTTGTGATCCGCATTCTGAAACCTTGGCATCCTCTGCAATCAGAAACTTAAACTTAAACTTGATCCATTTATTTATGGATATACATTTAAGAAACTTAATTTTTTTTTTTCAAAACGGGTTCTCTTGAAAATGCATAAAAACAAACAGATGGTTTTTTTTGGTGAAATTTCAAATTTAATTGAGTTTTATGTAAAAAAGTGATTTAGATTCTTGTAGTACGCAAATTTGACTATATCAGATGAGTGTCTTATTGCTGTTGTGGTCAGCGCTATGCAGTGAATATCGGTGATATATCGGTTATCGGTCCCCTGTAAAATATCAGTGTCAAATATAGGTCAGAATATCGGTACCGATATTATCAGTGATATTGACCGATATATCACTGAATTGTTAGTGTTAAATTGCTATATATATAAATTCTGCATGATATTAAAATTACAGATATTCCACCGCGATAACCTATATCTCAAATATCGGTCCTTGACCGAAATCCGATATTTTACCTCATTAACTGCATAGGGTCTGCGTCTTGTTTTAGATAGCGATTATAATTTACAACAGCAAAAAGACAAACTATTGAACTTCAATTTGATTAGATTTTGCAGTCGCGCAACTTCAACTTTAAAGTCACCATCTTAAATAGCGTCTAACCCATATTAAAACTCGAAACAAATAAAACCATCCATTTGTCATGACAGGTAAAACCCATTTCTGAAAAAAAAAATCTACAAATAATCAAAGAATGCTCAAAACAGCATACCTTCCTGAAGTCACCCTCTATCAAATTTTCAGCCAATGACGGGCCGACAGCTAAGAATCCCCTGCCAATAGGACTGTAAGGAACAATCCCAATGCCAAGTTCTCTGCAAAACATACCATAACAATCACATCATCATCAAACACAGAAACAAGTTGTTGATGATCCTCAACTAACATCAAAATCTCTTGAAGATCACCTGCAAGTAGGAATAATTTCATCTTCCAAATCTCTTGACCATAAAGACCACTCATTCTGCACTGCTGTTATCGGATGAACCGCATGAGCCCTTCTGATCGTTGAAGCACACGCTTCTGATAATCCCACATACTTCACTTTCCCTTCCTCAACCAGTTTCTTCAGTTCTCCCATCTTTCAGTTACAGTTTATGAATGCAAGTGTTAATTAACAACATCTCAGTCTTAACATTTTCTACCATACAAGATTTAAATTGCAAAAAGAACAATAAAAATAACAAGTACACCAATTACAACGACTGGTTTTGATATTTCTGTAGTAGGCCCGTCGATTTTACCCGTACCCGATTAACCCAACCTGAACAAACTCGTTACCCGAATACCAATTGGACCGATTGTTCTAGGGTTAGGTATTGGTTAGACAAAAAAACCTGAATTACCCGAACTGTTAACCCGAGACCCGATTAACCCGAACTACAATGGTTCACTTTTGGTCTGTTATCAAGAATTCGTGAATACAGATTAACTTTCCAAAAAGTATACGGGTTATGTTCTTGTGTTGAATTATATTATCTTTCCAAACAACATGAAATTTGGGATCTTTCGGACCACAAGTGTAACACGTTTTGAAAAAATTAACAAATATATTCAACCCAAGATACCCGAATAACACGACCCAATAACCGCACGACCCGAATCCGACAAACCTGATTGTGATACGGACCAGTTTTCGGATACAATAGCATACATAAAATTAGGGCTGCAAACAAACCAAACATTCGGTGAACAGTTCGTGAACCGTTCAGCTAGAAGTTCGTTTGTTTATTAAACAAACGAACACGAACAAGAAATTTCGTTCGTTTAGTTAAATGAATGAACATGAACAGAGGCCGCGTTCGTTCATTTAAGTTCGGTAACGTGTTTGTTTGTGTTCGATAGTTCATTAATGTTTTTAGTTTTTATATTTTATTTAAATACTTCAAAATTCCGACAAATAAAATATTTAATAAATGTCACTATATTAAATATTTTGTTCATGGACGCTTGTTTATGTTCGTTTGTTTCCATTTCTGTTCATGAATATTAGCTTGTGCTCATTTGTGTTCATCAACGTTCATTTTCGTTCGTTAACAAACAAACATAAAACCTCGTTTGGCAAGTGTTCATGAACAATTCGTGAACACATATATTTCTTAAAAACGAACACAAACAAGGTCGTTCGGTTCATTTGCAGCCCTACACAAAATACCCGACCCAAACAATAGCATACACAAAATACCCGATAATAGTATCAAATTAATTATGGCAGCTATGGTAAAGGGTTTTGCCCAAATTAGAAGACACAGAAAAGCAAGAGAGACTCACCGTGACTTCGATCGGGACTCGAATATCAATCCGATGAATATAGTAGAGATCAATACAATCAATATCAAGTCTCTTCAAGCTACCTTCACAACATGAACGTACATACTCCGGATCACCACAAGCTTCTGTCTTTCCATCCACCTGTCGGATTCCAAATTTCGTAGCAATTTGAACTTTTTCTCGAAGTCCTCCTTCTTTCAAAGCCTACAAAAAAAACCCATAAATTGAAACCAAAATATAAAACAAAAAACCTAAAATTAAAGTAGTGACCTTGCCGACGAGGATTTCGTTGGTGTGGGGGCCGTAGACGTCGGAAGTGTCAAGGAAGGTGACGCCGGAATCAATGGCGTGGTGGATGAGTTTGATCATGTCGGGTTCGGGTTTGGGGAGACCGTAGCTTCCGGTCATACCCATACAGCCCAAGCCCTGTGCTGAAACTACGAGACCTTGTGAGCCTAGTTTCACTTTTGGAACCACTGAAGCCATTGGTGTTTGTGGATTAGAGGTTGTGTGGTGTGTATAGCTGAAAGCTTAGTTTGACTATCATATTGATTGACTGAAGATGATGACGATTGATGGTTAGATTGGGAAAAAGATCGCTAATCGGCCCCCACGTGTCTTTATGTAACTTGATGAAAATCTTAATATTTTTAATTAATTTATTATTTATTAGGGTAACAATATCAACTAGTTTTTTATTTTAGAGTTAATTGCCAAAATCGTCCCTGAGGTTTGGCAGCAGTTTTGTCATTTTCGTTCAAAATGACTCTTTTGTACCAAATTGCCTCCAACGTTTGTAACTTTTTACCATTTTCATTCAAACTACTAACTTAGTTTATTTTTCTGTTAAGTTGAATATATTTGGATGAAACTGACAAATATAAAACCACAAGGACGATTTTGGCAATTTACTCAAACTCTTTTAAATTTCTTTTATTTACTTAATTTTGTTACATATATAATAAAAAGAATATACATGCAATTTTTATATGAAAAAATAATAGCTTTGTCACATAATTTTTATAAATTTTCATCCAACCACTAACTAATTTAATCGGGTGTGAACCGATCGAGAAGGAGGAGTTGGCAATTCCTAAGAAGGAAGATTGGTATGTGAAGCTTACTGCCATTCCAAATCGGGTGTTTGGTGAAAACGTTTTGGTTGCGACGCAAATGAGCGATCAGTGGTCGCACGATAGCGAAGAGGTGCCAGTGTTAAAGTTTGAGGATAGAGGTTAGTTGTTACCCTCTTTTTCTGTTTATTTGCGCTTTATTTTAACTGTTTGAACTTTGAATGTAGAAGCGCAACTTTATCAAGCTGCTTTCTCCACGTTTGGTGGATCAATGGGGGTGCGGCCTCTGCGGTCGGGAGAGCAATATTGGTATGATAGAATCAGGCCGCGCTTCTTATACCCTGTTGTTGGGGCCTTTGCCAATCCTCCAACCGCAACTGAAGGTGCGCGTATTCCCAATCCCCGACCCTTGCGATCTGTGACCTCCGCTGGGAAAGAGATTCTTTATCTTCGAATGGGGAGCTAAGTTCGTGGTCTAACATCTTTGCAGGTGTGTTGCGCGACTTGGGTATTGGCCCAGAAGAGAAGAAGAAGAAGCCAATCAAGCGGAAGAAGGTTATCACCTTAGATGCTGAGGTGACTAGCAAGAAGGGCGGAAGTAGCCGCGCAACTGCTGGAGCTACTGACAAAGGTACCCTTCGCCTTCGTCAAAGTAACTTGGAAGATTACGTTGTTATCAGTGACTCATTTGAAGGTTTGTCGCGTATAGGCGAGAAGAAGACTGGAGCTGTTGGCTCGGGGAGCGCGGGTTCTCGCAACCCAGATGCTGGAGCTACTCCGTCTTCCATCGCGCATGATGAAGAGGAGGAAGAAGAGGAAGAGGATCCGGTTGCCAAGTTGGTAAGCAGGAAAAAAAGTAGAACCGAGACCACAGCTGGTGTGTCTACTGCGCCAAAGGTTGGAGAGGTTCTGTTGCTCGGAAAGCAGAGCAACTTGCGCTCTCTATATAAGTTTTCTCCTGGTTAGTTTCTTGATTCTTGTTTTCCTTGCTGTTTTATTTTTACTGACACTCCTTTTTTTTGCAGAGGCAAAAAAGAAGACCCCTGAAAAGAAGGGTGTCGCTACCAACGATCCCCTGGAGCCGGCGCAGAAGAGGCCCAAGGTTACCATTAAACCCCTCAAGGTTGCTGGTGTAGAGGCCGAGAAGGAGAAAAGGAAAACTGCTGAGAGGGAGAAAGAGAAGGCTGCTATTGACCAAGCTGCTGAGAAGAAGAAGGAAAAAACTTCTAGAAAGCTTGCCAGTGATTCTCAAAAAGAGACTGGGACCGCTGCTGTGACTGCTCATGATAAGGTGCAGGGTCCGAAGGTTGTTCGTATTACGGGGCTTGACCAGCCCCATCAAGACAAAAGGAAAGAGCCTGAGGTTGAGAAACCTACCAAAACTGCGCCGGCTGATGCCCCCGTTCAAACTGCTCATGTAACTTCTACTACTGGGGGATCAGGTTCCGCCATTCACAAAGAACAAACTGCTGAAGCAGGTGGCGCGGGTTCTTGTGGTGCTGGAGGGTTTGTGTCTCAATCTCCCATCGGTCCTAAGGATAATGTGGGAGATCTTTACTACAAGACTTATACTAAAGAGGCGCGTGGCAATGCTCCGTATCAAGCTCCCTGGGGTTTGAAGCAGAAGGATACATTTATGGAGTTTGCAGCATGTCGTGACTGGTTCTTAAATTCCTTCCATCCTGGTGAAGTTAATCGCCAAAGGGCGCGAACCCATGACGGGCTGTACCAGGCCTATGTTGTTGGAGAGGCCAACACTCGCGCCGCCAATCACCAGATCGTGCGAGAATGGCGCACAATGGTGAAGGAGCGGGCGAACTGGGAAAAGTATCGTGAACGCCTGTTGAAGCAGGTTAAAGATTATGAGAAGGCTAAGGCTGCATTTGCTGAGGAGAAAGCCAAGTTTGAATCTGATAGGAAATCAGAAGAATGGGGGCGCGATGGCCTTAGAGGCAAGCTTCGTGCTGCCGAGGATCTGCTGGCGAAAGAGAAAGCTTAATGGAAGAAGATATGCGATAAAGATAACCAGCGCATGTATGCGGCTCGTGCGAAGATCACTGAGCTCGAGGGTAAGGTTGCTGAGTTGACCGGGAAGGTCGAAGATGCGCAGGCTGCCAAGGAGCATGCTGAGGTTTGTAAAGTGTTGACCCCTTCTTGTCCTTGTGCTTCGTTTGTAGACTAAATCCTTTTATCCTTTGCAGGCTGAGCTGAAGACGCAGTTGTCTAATAAGGACAAGGACTTGATGGCTAAGGACGTCGAGATTGCGGAGTTAAAACGTCGCCTGCAAGAGCAGGTTGACAAAAGTGAGTCCTTGGAAATCGACCTTGAAGCTGAGAAGGGGAAAGTCGCTTCTGCTGAAGAGGCGCGAAATGTCAGCACAGCGGCCCTTAACGTGGCGCAGACTAATTACTCCGAGGTGCAGGGCATCGTTGATACTCTTGCTGCTGAGGCTGAGTGGATGCGCGGCAGGGGAGTAGTTCTGGTATGATTTTCTTCTTAACTTAGGCTTTATTTGTTAAAACCTAGCGTCTTATTTGTTGCCTTTGCCGCAGATGGCCAACTCCATCTTAAATGCTGGAGAACTAGATAAAGCTGTTGCTGCTCTTATAGATGCTTCTCGCGCGGTTGGCCATCGTGGAGGTTATCTGGAGTGTGCGCAGCACGTTGAAGAGATGTTCGGGCAAGAGTTTGACACTAGTCATTGCTCGGTGACCAATGAAGCTGATGCCGAGTTGGCTCGTGCTGAAAATGCTTATGATCACCTATCACTGCCTGTGATGGACTTGGTCGCAAAAGCTCTAGAGCATGATGATTGGTGCAAACGTCTAAAGGACATTCTCGACCCACCAGAAACTGTTGAGTTATCTGATGAGGAGGAACCGGCGGGCAATGATGGTGATGGTGATAAGCATGACGATGATGATGATGGTGGTGATGGTGATGGTTATGAGTAGGTAGTATTGTCAGGCTTTGTGCCTTGTAATTTTTTTAGGTGTCAAATGTAACTTGTTGCGTAGTCGCGCTTGTTTTGATGTAACTATTGCGCAGTTGCGCTAGTTAAATATGATAATTTTGTTTATTCTGTCCAGTTACAATTATTGCACTGTTGTTAGAAACTTTGGTTAAGTTAGCGCGAATAAATGTAAGTGTGGCTCTTGTGCGAGTGTAACTGCCCGGTCTCGCGCTATGTTCGCGGAGGACCTTGGAGGCGTAACTCAAGAGCTCGTAATTTACTGGAGTATTTTCGTGCTAATCAAAAGTTTAACATGCATTTGTAACGTAGAAGGAAACATAAGGTCGTATGTTTTCATTGAGTAAGAAACAGGCGCTTAGGCCAACATACATCGCATGTAAGTAACATAAGGGGCGTTTAGCCAACATAGGAAATTAAAAAGGCGCGTGGCCAACGGGGAGTAAAGGCGCAAGGCCGAGAGTAGTTACATATAGCACTTGCGTAGTTGTTGCGCATTCCACGTGCGCGGGATGATGTGTCCATCCAGGGTGCGCAATTTGTATGCCCCTTTTCCTAACACTTCGTGAACCAAGTATGGGCCTTCCCATTTGGGTGCTAGTTTCCTGGGGCGTTCAGCGTTTGAAGCTTCATTGCCTCTGAAGACATACTCTCCTGGAGTGAAGGTGCAAATGCGTACTCTAGCATTGTAATACTGTAACACCCCGAAAACGGATTTGGTAATCAAACTCCGTTAATACTAATAGACGGGTAAAATACCGTTAGCAGTAAAAATAACCCGGTAAATATTTGGATTTAAATAAGAAATCCTAATAATTTAAATACAAGCGAATCGAAGAATTAATGAATTAAGTTTATAAGAGCCCGAGTCAACGGGACTTAAAATAAAACGGGTTTTTATCTCCCGGAACCCACTAAGTTAACTAGGTAAAATTAACCTAGTTAGTAATGGGTAATCAAATAATAAACTATGAGTTATAGTTTTATTTATGAATCTCTAAACATGAGGGACTAATATGGACAAGTGGGAAACTTGTTTTATAAAAAAAAAATATAAAACACACACACACGCATTGTGTGCGTGTTCTGATCGACCAGGAGAAGCTCCATGGGAGCTCAAGCCCTAACTTCAACAAATCAACAAAATTGAAGGTCAAATCTAGCCCGAATCGGATGCATGAACACGTATAAATGATCACCTAGTCGTGGGGATCATAAGGTATGTTGAAATTTATGATTTAGTGATACCTTGAGATTATGATGAACAATCATAATCGAAATTCTGGAATGAATGTTGAGTCTATGAGTGTTATTGTGATTATATCTTGGTTTAGAAACAAACCCTAGTAGAAAATTTGATGAATTGTTGTCAAAACTAGGGATTTGGTAATTACCCTATTATGTGCTAAGTGGGTTTTATGTTAATATGATGAACACTCAGATTAGAATGTAAGATTGATGAATATTGAGGTTATGATATAAGTTCTTGATGTAGTTCATGAACACTAGACTTAGAGGTTTGAATGTGTTGATGTAAATCTTGGTAAAGATAACTAGTTATGAACTAGTTAGTAAATAAGTAATATTATGCACATTAGGTGTTTGTTAAAATGCCCGAATGAATGTTGACATAATGAAATTATGAAAGAAACGCGTAATTGGCTAACTCGACTGACTACGTGTAATACAGAATAATATGGGTTCTAAACGTGATGTTGATTGAACTTATTGTGCGTATAATATGATTGAAGTTAGTTGACTATCGAAAGTCAAATAAACCAACATTGAAGTCGATTAGTAGTTCCGACATAGAGTTCGTAAGATGGAATAGTCGTATGTGATAATGACTAAACTAACCGTCTTACGAATTATGATGATAGTTTGACGCTTGACAAGCTAGGTGGAGGCTTGGAAAGGAAGCGGGTCAAACGGAGCAAGTACGGAAAGAAAAGCGTGGCGTGGATGCGAGGTAAATGTAATTTACACACTTATGTAGAATACTCGTTTATTCAATACGTTGTAAACGGATAACGATAATATTGGAAATATGGATTTTGTTAAGATTACCTTGTAGTGTAATCTAATAATGAGGGAAAACGGGTCGAATGGTGTTGATAACACCATTTGACAATATCGACTAATATGGTTGTCAAGTCTTATGCTAACAGGACCGATTAACAAATCGGATAATTTCGTCACTATTGATTGGGTGATAATGAAAAGAAGGTATAAATCGGGTCTACTTGTTGATCCGGGCCAGGTACGCATATTTATGTTGTAGTTAAAAGTGCTATTTTGGTCAAATAATTGGAAAGAGAGTCCTTCGTAGTAAAAAGACCAAAATCGACCAAAACGCCCTTGTTGGCTAATTTGAACAAACAACCTTTAAAAGTTGTTTGGAAACGATTTTTATGGTTAGGTAAATACTTAGAAATAGTATAGAAGCTGAAAGAGGTATTATATTAGCCAAATGGCACTATTTGAGTTTTGCCGTAAATTAATGATTCGAGAGGTAAATTTGGGTTATATAAGATCACCACAATAAACCCACCTTAAATACAGTCGTGGTGGGATATTATAGGGTAAGAAATGTGGTGATGGAATGCTAGAAGCAATCGAAAGCGATTTTAGGCTCGAAAGTGCTTAAATACCCTTAACGGGTCAAAATAAGCATACAAGCGAAAACGGGTCTAATTTGTGTAATAAACCGGTAATTAGAATCTAATATGATAGATAACATTAGGTTGAAGAAGTATATGTGATATAAGGGTCGAATAAACACGTTTGATGATGAAATCACGAACGGGTCAAAAGTTGGCAAAAAGGGTAATAAACCGAAGAGTTAAAAGTCTGAAATTTAATATGTAGGATATTGGATTTCAACTCCACTAGATGGAGAATTAAATTACGGTCACGTAGGAAAAAGAATCGAGTGAAACGGATGCAAAACGAGCAAGTTATGCGAGTTTTAGTATTAAAATGCGAAGCTGGCTGGGCACCACCGTAGCTTACGGTTCCCACCGTAAGTTACGGTGGGTGCTGAATCTTTTCTTCCACCGTAAACCAGTAGGTTGTCACCGTAAGAAGTTGATGGCGCACGGTCGTGCTCTTGGTCGCACGGTCGTGCTCTTGGTCGCACGGTCGTGCTCTTGGTCGCACGGTCGTGCGTATCCGAGTAAACCAGTATATTGGCTCGTGCACTACCAGTGCCCCCGGCGCTGTAGGTACCGCACGGTCGTGCGGATGGACGCACGGCCATGCGTCAGCTGCCAGTTCATCCGATTGTGCAGAATTTGTTCAAATCAGTCCCGTAGCCCATAAGGGGTCTCAAAATGTATTCTAACTCATTGTAAAGTGTTTATGAGCTGCGATGAATGTGTGCGCAAGTATAAAATGACGGTGGAGGTCAGAATTGAGTTATTGTTTTGGGATCAAGATATCAATATTGGATTTTCCTAATTTCCTCGTTGTATTAATTATTTAATTATCAAAACTGACCTTTAAGTTGGTTTTGATCACAGGTGTATGTCGAGAGTCCCGGATGAAGATCAAGCGTCGAGCGAGAACCGAACACACATTAAACAAAGCTTCCGCAACGTTGTTTTGTCGTTATTCTAAACGGCGAATTAAATCACGTTGTGTATATCACTTAAATTGTAAAAGTTTCTAACAAACCCGTATTTCCGATGTATATGTAATCATTAATTACATGATTATTTTCCCAAAATATACGTTAAACCTTTATATTAAGAATGGGTGTTACAAGTTGGTATCAGAGCCTTGGTTTAAGAGATTCAAGTATGGTGGGAAAACTATGCTTGGACTTAAACCTTATGCTCTTAATAAAGATTGATGTTCGGTTCGTGGCTTGATCGCAAATCCGGTAAGTACATGTATGTTAATGGTTTAGCATGCTAAAGTGTTGTAAACAACACATAGGGCTACCGTGTGATACACGTTACCCCAATTGAAATGATTGATATAGTTGACGAAAATACGTGCATTGACGCGTATAGTAGAAAAAGCCTTGTATTAGAATACGGGCGATTATTGAAGTAGATGTTACTAACTTTTGTGAATGTTTTAATTGAAGGACACTCGCGTTTGAAGACGACGAGAGTCAAACGAATTGTGGATATGATGATGGAATGGTCCGAGATATGACAAGAAGAGCATGCTCATTAAGGACCTAAATCGCGTAATGGTCGTGAACAAGGCTAATGGCAAGAAAAGCCCGTTAGGGCAAGCATTTACCAGGTGCACGTTTAAATTATTGCATGAATATAAACATGCAACCAATACGTAAAAATTGAAAGTTGCATATGTAGATTAAAAACTTGGAAAAACCTGAATAGAAAATGTATTCGGGATATTGTTTCCAAGAGAAACAAATAGAGACGTTACTTACATAGGGCGTGATGTGAAAACTATAAAAAAGGTCATGTGTGTCATGTGTTAATCGCTTACTCTGGCCAAGTAAGTAGTGGCATATGATACCATGAACTTCTTATGGCGGACACGTTTACATCCGATGTAGTAAGGGCGGGGTGAATGGGACTAATTAAAAAGTCCCCAAATGAATCAGATAAGCAAAATATTTGATAATAATGTAAACGCACAACCGAGTGACGGAAGCGTATTACATTAGGATAATGAGCCCGAGTGAAGGGACAAAGAAACATGTAAAATGATTTAGACATGTATTGGGAGGGAGTGTACTTACACTCGAACCCAGAAAACGCAAGCATGTAAAATGATTTAGACATGTATTGGGAGGGAGTGTACTTACACTCGAACCCAGAAAACGCAAGCATGTAAAATGATTTAGACAAGTATTGGGAGGGAGTGTACTTACACTCGAACCCAGAAAACGCAAGCATGTAAAATGATTTAGACAAGTATTGGGAGGGAGTGTACTTACACTCGAACCCAGAAAACGCAAGCATGTAAAATGATTTAGACAAGTATTGGGAGGGAGTGTACTTACACTCGAACCCGGAAAACGCAAACATGTAAAATGATTTAGACAAGTATTGGGAGGGAGTGTACTTACACTCGAACCCGGAAAATGCAAATATGTCCCTTAACGGGTCGTTTTTGTAAAACGTCAAACTTAAGGACAAAGTCGGAATATAATGTGACAACCCGTGATTTACGGCTCTTAATTACGTGATTAGCAAGTGATTAACGCAATAATAAATGGTGTTTACAGCGCGAATTAACTTAATTAGGCCTTTGGAGTGCCTGGGAACGTCCATCCGTCTTTACAGTGCGCGAACGGTGGTTTACAGAGAAACCTGTGAAACGTTACACGGCAACGGATTGAAACCGAACAGAATACTGACAACGCCGACAAATATTAAATTTTTACGATATATGTTAGTTTTGTAGTTAAACTTTAGTGACTACAGGCAAAACCGGATCGAAAAACGGATTAAAGACGGCAACGATACAACTTTTTGCGATTATTACCGTGATCGACGAACGGGCGTACAAACAACGACTACCGACCGTGTTTTTGTGTATTTTAATTTTTGACGTTAAACGGAGTTCTGGATTTGACAACGGGTCCCGTAGGAATTACGGGCCACTTTTACACGGGGATTGAGCTTGTAGGCCCTGGGCCCAAGCCCAAAAACCCGCAAGCCTAAACCTGCACAATATATCAGATCTCTAAAAGATCTCTACAAGATTCATAAGAATCCTGCAAGATTTGCAAAATCTCTAGAAATCCTCACAAGATCTACGAAAATCTAAACAAGATTCTCATAATCTTGCAAAATCTCTACATAAGATTTTGATCCATAAAATAACACAAACAACCTGAAGGTAATTGGAATACACAAAAGTCATATGAGATGCTATGGTCTATTTAAAGGGGTCACCTCTTGAAAGTTTTGAACAGGCACACTATACACACTCAAATAAGACCAAACACCCCTCTCCCTTATTCTAAAATATGCAGACATTACAACTTACACACACAAACAAATATTCACTCTCCTCTCCCTCTCTCGGTCACGTATTCAGACAAACAAGCCCACCGGCCGGTTACCGGCGGTGTTACCGGCTGCCGGCGACAATTTAGTCAGCGAGACCCCCCCTTCATCGATAACATCACAGCCCCCCCCTCTCTCTTTGAACAACAACGAACCACCACCACCACTGTTCGGTGGTGGTGCGGTGGTGCGGCATCAAGAAAGAGACAGGAGAGAGAGAGACTGAAGGAGAGAGAGAAAAACCGGAGGTCGGTTCTGTTACCCGGAGGTCGGTTCTGTTATCCGGTGGTCAATTTGCTTTTCCGGCCGATTGATGGTTGTTTCAGGAAGGGGTGAGCCACGAAAGTGGTGGTTCCGGCACGATGGTGGTCCGACACGGGATGGCCGGTGACGCGGCAGTGAAGGTGGTTCGAGTATGGGTTTGTTCCGGGTTCGGGTTGGGTTAGTGTTGGTGGTGACGTACGACTCAGTTCAGTTTCGGGTGCGGTTCGGTGCGGGTCAACTCAGCTCCGGTTTGGTTCACCTGGTCAAACCGAGTCAACTCAGTTGACTCGGTCAACACAGTCAAGACTCGGTCATCTGGTCAGCGACTTCGGTTCGGGTTACAGGTTCGGGTCACATTAGGAAGCGGTTCGGTCGGCTCGGTCAAACTCGTCAAACTCGGTCAAACTCAGTTAACTCAGCGAGTTGACTCGGTCAGCTCGACTTTCGACTCGAAGAAGTGGTAAAGATTTTAACGGCATTACTATTTCGTGTTTTATACTTTTAACGTATCACGTGATAACGAGCTCTCGAAACCGACTAATTATAAATTACATTCGTTATATATTAGACAAGTTTGCACATAGTTGAATCTTGATTAAATTGTGTTGAATTTTTGAGAATAAAAGCGACAACTTGTGTTGTCGGGTCGTCCAAAAATAGAGGAAACTCTGCCCGTTTTTCGAGAAAATCCGTAAAATAATTACGTTTTATGATAAAACGAAGCATAACCGATCGACTGCAAATGATTTTTATAAAGTAAAATACAAGTGTATAACATTTCGGATAACACTTTACAACATCACGACAACGACGATTTGGATGTCATTTTCGACGATTCTTTTACTAAAATAAATATAATTTATATATTTATTTCAAATGTCGAACAAAACGAAATCATTTCATAAAAATAAATATAGATTATATTTATTCTTCAAACGACAAACAAGACGACTTCTCTATATGAAAATAAATATAGATCGTATTTACTTTCAAAAGCAACTCGACGATTCTTTTATAAAATAAATACAACTTTTCATATTTATTTTATACGCCTAAACGGCACATACATATATTTTGACAAAGATCATACGAAACGCGATATATAATACGAGTTGGTTATATGATATTTTCATACAAATAATATTTTTGTACACGTGCGACTACTCGAGACGGCTAACACACTTACGACGATATATTTATATTTTTATATAAATATTTATTCATTTTAAGTCCCTCGGAAACTAAGTCTTTTTTTCAAGACTTATTAAATTGCTAATGACACTAAACGAGACTTAACTCGTATAACTTAATCGTTTCTATTAAGTTAACAACTTATCGTTGAATCATTCGATTAACGATTCGGTAGAGCTCGATGACACGTAGTTTAGATACCGCGTTTATTTAGAAACTTATTAGATATTCCGTGTTAGGAATATTGTAGAATGCACGCTAGCAAGTCAACTCTTGGAAACGACATCACGAAGTCGTAAATTAGCTAGCTTTGCACAGGAATATTCAGGTGAGTTCATAACCCCACTTTTTACGGCTTTACATTTTTATAAATGTTTTCGGGGTGGAAAGACATGCACGTTTTGCAAAAACAAACAAGTTTGGAACAAATGCAAAACTCGTATTTCTAAATCATATTACGAAGGGATTTCGAGGAACTCAAATGATTTACGAAAGGTTTACACTAAACATACCGGTTTTTACAAAACAAATGAGTATTATCAAAATGTGAATGATTTTCATGACTAAGGACGGATCAATTGGAGATAATATATATAGAGAATGAGGAGCCAGCCTTTGTGGCTGGGGAGGATCAGCCTTAGTGGCTGGGGAGGATCAGTCTTAGAGACTGGGGTAAAGTACATGTACAATGATTACAGACATTTTTATACATGGTATGGTTAGCGTAAGGAGGTTTACTACTTAGATCATGTGAGTGGGTAGGAGCAATATGAGGCCGTTAGTCCTCATGTCGGGACCGAGGGACAGGAGCGGTAGATCTATCTGGGTGTAGCGAGCCCAACCCCAGGCCAAACTAGAAACGGACCTTGGGGTGACTTTGTCCACATACTAATGTCGTGGCGAAATCTGCTAGGTTTGAGTCTCCCTATTTGCACTTCACATATATCAGTGGCCTTGCAAACCATTGGTGATCTCAATTCCCTTATTTGCTACATACCAGGAACTTTATACTTACGAAACATACTCGTTCATACAAATTAAATACCATGTTTTATACAAAATTTAAGGCATAGGATTATGCGGGTCAAAGTCAGGGTGGGCATTGATGATTATACGAACATTACAAAAACATGGTTTTATGAACATAACGTGTTACAAACACAACGTTTCCATATAACTTTGCAAGAAAATGGTTTTTAAATTCATTTTCTCAATACTACTTCAAAAACCGGTTATTCCAAAGATTTATTTCAAATCTTTCACAACTCAAAGGATTTATCTCAAACCTTTCACAACTCAAAAGATTTATTTCAAATCTTTTACAAACAAACTATGAACTCGCTCAACTTTATGTTGATTTTTCTCGCATGTTCTTTCTCAGGTTACAGTCCTAAGGCAAGGCACGGTTGGAATAGGAGAACCATTGGAGACTCGAGTACTTAGCGGGCGTTCATTTTCTAAAAGACTTAGCTTATTTGCTTCCGCTGTGCAATGACGATACCAGTCCAGTCACGCCAAGCTCTGAAAATTTCGGGGTGTGACATATAAAAATGAAGCGATGTCTTAATGCATATCGGGAGGGTTGCAATAATAACGACTTCGGTAAAACACCCGGTTGATGGGTAAGAATTAAACACATGCGTAAACCAAGAGACGTGAACGCGGGTTGAAAAAAAAATTCAAAGGACTTGGATTACGAGTTATGACTATAAAATCTCGTATATAGAAAGTGTGAGTAAATATGTTCAACTATTCGAAGTCGAATGGGTTGAATAAAGAATAAAGTTGATTGTTTATAAGTGATGGATTTCACATTAATTGGTCAAACAGGTTGAATACAATATAACGCCGAATGGCACAAATGAACGCTAGCCAGATAAAGGTAGCGTTAAATGCAAGAGAATAATGAGCCCGGTAATGGGATATAACCAAATAAGAATATATGCAAATCAAATAACAGTAAGCATAAGAACAAACTGACGCGTAAATAACGTCAGAAGTCATAAAGTCGGAGGATTAGTCCGGAAGTAAACAAATGAAGCCTTAGACTACGGTCAATGTCAATTGAAGTTTAAGAGCGAAAATAAACAATTCCAAACATAATAAGAGATGCCTTGAAGCTATATATGTATATATACATTTGAATATAGACAAGAATAAAAGATGATCTACGGGATCATCATAACCTACGGGATTAAACACAGTGATCAGGTCTACGGGACCAAAAAGACCCTCGGGTCATAAAGAGAAGGAAACGAGTTGTTAATATCTCACCTTAAAAAGGTGAAAAATTTAAAGAAATAGCCTATGAGGCTAAGTGAAAGAACCTACGGGTCAATAGTGTAAAGCAAGGGAACTAGTTGTGATTCCCCGCGTAAAATGAGAACGGAAAAGAATAAATTATGGGTTGTCAATTTCCTTAATATGAGTAATTGACATAGTTAAAAAAAACGTTAAACTAAAATTCAGTTTTAGTAAGAAACAACGTTTTAACAAATATGAATACTATAAGACGAATTTGGAAATAACAAATATCAAAGAGTATGGGTCTTAACATCGATAGGTGCAAGACGATATATTCGAAAAAGTGGTATTTTCGAAAATGAAAGGTTGATATAAATTAAGTATGACGTGACACGATCACGGTCGAGAAATGCAACGTGAAGTGGAATCACATTATAACCAAGCGAGCGGTAAAAAGCAACTGGACTAATAAGTCTGGTTAATGAGACCGGTTAAGGTCATTTAAGTAATTTGGTTGCTTGTAAGCGGTGGATTCAGTATAACTGAACCGAATAAATGAATTTGAAAACAAAAGAAATGGTTGCTAAAAGTGAAAGATTTCACTAAAGACCTTTAAACGGGTCAAAGTAACGGATTCATAAGGAAATTCGATAGTATAGGAAAGCGATGGATATCGCTAAGTTAACTAAACTAGTGGAAATAACGAGATTACGTTATTTCGAAGTTACACTATGTCGTATGAGATATGTAGACAATTAGTAACCAAAAAGATGTTACCATACTTTTCGGGTAATACTAACGATTTGTTAAAAAGTATAAGTAATTTCTCGGATAGAATACATTGAGTTTAAACTCAATGAACTATGTAAGAAAAGGTTTCGAGGACGAAACCTCTTTAAGGGGGGTAGACTTGTAACACCCCGAAAACGGATTTGGTAATCAAACTCCGTTAATACTAATAGACGGGTAAAATACCGTTAGCAGTAAAAATAACCCGGTAAATATTTTGATTTAAATAAGAAATCCTAATAATTTAAATACAAGCGAATCGAAGAATTAAGGAATTAAGTTTATAAGAGCCCGAGTCAACGGGACTTAAAATAAAACGGGTTTTTATCTCCCGGAACCCACTAAGTTAACTAGGTAAAATTAACCTAGTTAGTAATGGGTAATCAAATAATAAACTATGAGTTATAGTTTTATTTATGAATCTCTAAACATGAGGGACTAATATGGACAAGTGGGAAACTTGTTTTATAAAAAAAAAAATATAAAACACACACACACGCATTGTGTGCGTGTTCTGATCGACCAGGAGAAGCTCCATGGGAGCTCAAGCCCTAACTTCAACAAATCAACAAAATTGAAGGTCAAATCTAGCCCGAATCGGATGCATGAACACGTATAAATGATCACCTAGTCGTGGGGATCATAAGGTATGTTGAAATTTATGATTTAGTGATACCTTGAGATTATGATGAACAATCATAATCAAAATTCTGGAATGAATGTTGAGTCTATGAGTGTTATTGTGATTATATCTTGGTTTAGAAACAAACCCTAGTAGAAAATTTGATGAATTGTTGTCAAAACTAGGGATTTGGTAATTACCCTATTATGTGCTAAGTGGGTTTTATGTTAATATGATGAACACTCAGATTAGAATGTAAGATTGATGAATATTGAGGTTATGATATAAGTTCTTGATGTAGTTCATGAACACTAGACTTAGAGGTTTGAATGTGTTGATGTAAATCTTGGTAAAGATAACTAGTTATGAACTAGTTAGTAAATAAGTAATATTATGCACATTAGGTGTTTGTTAAAATGCCCGAATGAATGTTGACATAATGAAATTATGAAAGAAACGCGTAATTGGCTAACTCGACTGACTACGTGTAATACGGAATAATATGGGTTCTAAACGTGATGTTGATTGAACTTATTGTGCGTATAATATGATTGAAGTTAGTTGACTATCGAAAGTCAAATAAACCAACATTGAAGTCGATTAGTAGTTCCGACATAGAGTTCGTAAGATGGAATAGTCGTATGTGATAATGACTAAACTAACCGTCTTACGAATTATGATGATAGTTTGACGCTTGACAAGCTAGGTGGAGGCTTGGAAAGGAAGCGGGTCAAACGGAGCAAGTACGGAAAGAAAAGCGTGGCGTGGATGCGAGGTAAATGTAATTTACACACTTATGTAGAATACTCGTTTATTCAATACGTTGTAAACGGATAACGATAATATTGGAAATATGGATTTTGTTAAGATTACCTTGTAGTGTAATCTAATAATGAGGGAAAACGGGTCGAATGGTGTTGATAACACCATTTGACAATATCGACTAATATGGTTGTCAAGTCTTATGCTAACAGGACCGATTAACAAATCGGATAATTTCGTCACTATTGATTGGGTGATAATGAAAAGAAGGTATAAATCGGGTCTACTTGTTGATCCGGGCCAGGTACGCATATTTATGTTGTAGTTAAAAGTGCTATTTTGGTCAAATAATTGGAAAGAGAGTCCTTCGTAGTAAAAAGACCAAAATCGACCAAAACGCCCTTGTTGGCTAATTTGAACAAACAACCTTTAAAAGTTGTTTGGAAACGAGTTTTATGGTTAGGTAAATACTTAGAAATAGTATAGAAGCTGAAAGAGGTATTATATTAGCCAAATGGCACTATTTGAGTTTTGCCGTAAATTAATGATTCGAGAGGTAAATTTGGGTTATATAAGATCACCACAATAAACCCACCTTAAATACAGTCGTGGTGGGATATTATAGGGTAAGAAATGTGGTGATGGAATGCTAGAAGCAATCGAAAGCGATTTTAGGCTCGAAAGTGCTTAAATACCCTTAACGGGTCAAAATAAGCATACAAGGGAAAACAGGTCTAATTTGTGTAATAAACCGGTAATTAGAATCTAATATGATAGATAACATTAGGTTGAAGAAGTATACGTGATATAAGGGTCGAATAAACACGTTTGATGATGAAATCACGAACGGGTCAAAAGTTGGCAAAAAGGGTAATAAACCAAAGAGTTAAAAGTCTGAAATTTAATATGTAGGATATTGGATTTCAACTCCACTAGATGGAGAATTAAATTACGGTCACGTAGGAAAAAGAATCGAGTGAAACGGATGCAAAACGAGCAAGTTATGCGAGTTTTAGTATTAAAATGCGAAGCTGGCTGGGCACCACCGTAGCTTACGGTTCCCACCGTAAGTTACGGTGGGTGCTGAATCTTTTCTTCCACCGTAAACCAGTAGGTTGTCACCGTAAGAAGTTGCTGGCGCACGGTCGTGCTCTTGGTCGCACGGTCGTGCTCTTGGTCGCACGGTCGTGCGTATCCGAGTAAACCAGTATATTGGCTCGTGCACTACCAGTGCCCTCGGTGCTGTAGGTACCGCACGGTCGTGCGGATGGACGCACGGCCATGCGTCAGCTGCCAGTTCATCCGATTGTGCAGAATTTGTTCAAATCAGTCCCGTAGCCCATAAGGGGTCTCAAAATGTATTCTAACTCATTGTAAAGTGTTTATGAGCTGCGATGAATGTGTGCGCAAGTATAAAATGACGGTGGAGGTCAGAATTGAGTTATTGTTTTGGGATCAAGATATCAATGTTGGATTTTCCTAATTTCCTCGTTGTATTAATTATTTAATTATCAAAACTGACCTTTAAGTTGGTTTTGATCACAGGTGTATGTCGAGAGTCCCGGATGAAGATCAAGCGTCGAGTGAGAACTGAACACACATTAAACAAAGCTTCCGCAACGTTGTGGTGGTAAGTTCAGTTTGTAGGCCACCCTGCCTATTTTCTCGATGATTTCAAAAGGTCCGACGTATCGTGGGTTAAGTTTGCCTCGTTTGCCAAAACGAACCACACCCTTCCAGGGTGAAACTTTGAGTAGTACCCGCTCCCCAACCTGGAGCTCAAGTGGTTTCCTGTCCTTGTCGGTATAGCTTTTCTGACGGTCATGAGCTGCCGCCATTCGTTGTCGTATTTGAGCAATTCGTTCGGTTGTGTCTACCACAAGTTCTGGACCGGTGATCTGACTATCCCCCACCTCTGCCCAACAAAGAGGTGACCGGCATTTACGCCCGTACAATGCCTCAAACGGAGCAGTTTTAATGCTGGTGTGGTAGCTGTTATTGTACGAGAATTCCACAAGTGGCAGATGCTTTTCCCAGCTGTTGCCAAAATCGATTACACATGCACGAAGCATGTCTTCTAAGGTTTGGATAGTGCGCTCAGACTGCCCATCCGTCTGAGGGTGATACGCCGTGCTCATGTCTAATCGTGAGCCAAAGGATTTGTGCATTGCTTACCACAGTTCTGAAGTAAAACGTGCATCTCGATCCGAGATAATAGAGGTGGGCACCCCGTGCCTCGAGACAACTTCCTTGAGATATACGTCTGCTAGTGTGGAGAACTTATCCGTTTCCTTGATAGCCAAGAAGTTAGCAGACTTTGTGAGTCGATCCACGATCACCCAAATAGTATCGTTTCCGCGCTGAGATCTAGGCAGGCCGGTAACGAAATCCATGGAAATTTGCTCCCATTTCCATTGTGGTATCTCTGGTTGTTGGAGTAGGCCTGAGGGTTTCTGGTATTCAGCCTTGACTCTCGCGCAAGTCAAACACTTGCTGACGTAGGTTGCTATGTGGGCCTTCATGCTAGGCCACCAATACGTAGTTTTGATATCGTGGTACATCTTATCCGAGCCAGGATGTACCGAGTAACGAGATTTGTGTGCTTCATCCATCACAAGCTCTCGTAAGTTGCCACAGAGTGGGACCCAAATGCGTCCCGTTACGTAGTATGCACCGTCTTCCTTTTGTTCTAATCGTTGCCTTGAGCCGCGTAGGGCTTCAGCCCTGACGTTTTCTGGTTTCAATGCCTCCATCTGAGCGTCTCGTATTTGAGAAGGAAGACTAGAATGTATAGTGAGCTGCAAGGCTCGTACGTGCTTAGGCACAGTGTCCTTTCGGCTAAGGGCATCAGCCACAACATTGGCTTTGCCCGGATGGTACTTGATTGCACATTCGTAATCGTTTAATAACTCGACCCATCGTCGTTGACGCATGTTTAGCTCCTTCTGTTTGAAGATGTGCTCGAGGCTCCTATGGTCGGTGTAAATGGTGCACTTGGTACCGTATAGGTAATGTCTCCATATCTTAAGTGCAAAAACAACAGCTCCCAGCTCTAAATCATGTGTAGTGTAGTTCTTTTCATGAACTTTAAGTTGGCGTGAGGCGTAGGCTATAACTTTATCTCGTTGCATCAATACACAACCAAGACCTTGAATTGATGCGTCGCAGTAGACCACGAAGTCGTCTGTGCCCTCTGGCAAGGAAAGGATAGGTGCGCTGCAAAGTCTATCCTTTAAATGCTGAAATGCTAAATCCTGTGCATTTCCCCATCGATAAACAACGCCTTTCTGTGTTAGTGAGGTGAGAGGCTGTGCAATCTTGGAAAAATCCTTAATGAACCTCCTGTAGTAACCTGCCAAACCCAAGAATTGGCGAATTTCCGTTGGTGTACGAGGTGCAGGCCAGTTCTTAATCGAGTCTACCTTGGATGGATCAACGTGAATCCCATCCTGGTTCACCACATGGCCTAAGAAATGGACTTCACGAAGCCAGAAGTCGCATTTCGAGAATTTTGCGTAAAGCTGTTCCGTTCGAAGGAGTTCCAAAATAAGTCGTAGATGTTGCTCGTGTTCCTTCTGACTCTTGGAATAGATCAGGATGTCGTCGATGAATACTATAACGAACTTGTCCAGGTAAGGCTTGCACACTCGATTCATCAAGTTCATGAAAATCGCAGGTGCGTTTGTCAGCCCAAAAGGCATGACTAAAAACTCATAGTGTCCATAACGAGTTCTAAAAGCTGTTTTGGAGACATCCTCCTCTCGGACTCTCAGCTGGTGATGTCCCGATCTCAAATCAATCTTTGAATAGTAGCTTGACCCTTGCAGCTGGTGGAACAAGTCGTCAATACGTGGAAGAGGATAACGATTCTTCACCGTCACCTTGTTGAGTTCACGGTAGTCGATGCACATTCTGAAGGTACCGTCTTTCTTCTTCACAAACAGAACTGGAGCTCCCCAAGGCGAAGAGCTAGGACGAATAAAACCCTTATCCAAGAGTTCTTGCAGTTGCGTAGAGAGTTCTTCCAACTCTGATGGAGCTAAACGATAAGGTGCACGAGCTATAGGCGCAGCTCCAGGAGCTAGTTCAATCTGAAACTCGACCTGGCGATGAGGCGGAAGGCCGGGTAATTCCTCAGGAAATACCTCAGGATAGTCGCGTACAATTGGAAAATCTTCTATCTTCTTCTCTTTCTCCGAGGTGTCGGTAACCAGAGCCAAAATAGCAGTGTGGCCCTTTCGCAAGCACTTCTGGGCCTTAAGAAGAGAGATGATGTTCTCAACAGCACTCCTCTTGTCGCCACGAATCACGAGAGGTTCACCACCGGAACCAGGAATACGAACAATCTTCTCGTTGCAAAGGATCTTTGCTCGGTGTTGGGATAACCAATCCATCCCAATGACAACGTCGAAACTACCCAAGACGATAGGAATGAGGTCGATAGAGAAGGTCTGGTTAGCAAGAACAAGTTTACAACCCTGGACTACGTGAGTGGCCTCTAAACTCTTACCATTTGCTAGCTCTACAGTGTGCTTGTTGTTCAAGGGTGTTGGAATACGCTTAAGCATTCGACTAACCTCTAGTGACATGTAGCTAGTATCGGCACCCGAATCAAATAAAACTGTAACATAAAAGTCGTCGAGAAGGAACTTACCCGCCACAACATTGGGGTCATTCCTTGCTTCACCTTGACCAATCACGAACGCCCGCCCCCTGGCACCATTTTTGTTGTTGTTCCCATTGTTACCATTCCCCTGATTATTGTTATTGTTGTTGTTCTGGTTCCTGTTCAGTTGGGGGCAATCCCTCTTGAAATGGCCTTCAGCTCCACACTGAAAGCACCCTTTGTTATCACCTTGCTGCTGCTGCTGGCGTTGATTCTATTGTGCCTGCTGACGATTCTGATTGGCGGGTTATAAGCTCCTGCAATCGTTTGCAGCGTGACCTGGCTTGTTGCACCGGTGGCAGTTACCCCTGGTGCATGGCCCGCTGTGGTGTAGGCTGCAGCGATTGCATTTGGGGTGATTCCCTTTGTACCCACCATGACTTTGACCACCAGATGATTGCTGACTGGGGCTCTTGTAGTCTTCAGTCTTTCTCGGCTGAGACTGAGACTGAACAGAAGTCGACCCCTTACTTGAAGCTCTATCCCATTTCCGTTTGTTGTCATTAAGAGCACCTGAAGTAGTTGCAGCACCTACGCGCTTTGGTAGCCTGTTCTGCTCCACCGCCTGATCCGTGAGACGGTGAGCCAATTGAACAACTTGCTGGATGGTTGCGAGGTTAGCTGAAGTCACATGACTTTGGATTTCTGGCACTAAGCCCTTGAGAAAGAGTTCAATTCGCTTAATTGGAGGGTCCACCATAGTAGGACACAATAGTGCAAGCTCATTCGATCTCTTAGTATACGCCTCAATTTCTGACCCCGTCATCTTGAGGTTGAAGAACTCGACTTCCAGCTTATGAATGTCATCCCGACTACAGTATTCTTCCTTGATCATCTCTTTAAAATTTTCCCATGGGGTGGCGTTGGCAGCAACCAACCCCAGCATTTGGACCTGAGCGTTCCACCATGTGAGGGCTAAACCCTCGAGAGTACCGGTAGCATACTTCACCCTGCGCGCCTCAGGGCATTCACACATTTCGAAAACTGACTCGAGCTTCTCAAACCAATGGAGGAGACCTACGGCTCCTTCAGTGCCGCTAAAAGTAGTGGGTCGGCAGTCCATAAAAGTTTTAAAGGTGCACACAGGTGGCTGAGCATGTTGACCTCCTGCGTGTGCAGCTGCAAGTGCCGCAGCAACTTGTTCGTTAATCAGAGCCGTCAACTGGGCTTGTGTCATGTTAACGCGTCCAGACATGATCTTCATATCAAGGGGAACGTGAGTGAGAGAGAGGTTCGTGATAATGCGATGACAGAAGAGAGTAAGCACACACGTGTTCGAGCAACAGTAGTTATACTAACCAAGCATACCATGAGCAACGTACTATGTAACTAACAAGTAGGCAATATATACATAGATCATATCACCTAGAATGTCGAGCCTTGCATGTGGAGTGAAGCGTCGTTGTGGATCGTAGAGCACTGTACAGGTTATAGTCTGATTTTAATAAAACTTTTTCCCCTTATTAAAACCAAGTTCACTATAACCAATGGCTCTGATACCAATCTGTCACACCCCCAAAATCCACCTGCGGAATACCACCGCTTGGAGGCGTGACTGACCAGGATCCAGCCACCAATCATATTGAACATGCAAGTTAATAATTATAAAAGTCTAACCAATACCATTGGTACCCAAACAAAACATAGTTTAAGTTGCAAAGCGGAAGCATAATGTTCAAAACCAAAACATAAGTTCAAACGTTTCAAAGTTTAACATGGCACACCGCTGTCCATGTCCCACAACGACTCTCCCCCATGCAAGCTCCAGCTAAGTACCTATTGACCTGCAAAGCATGTAGTAACGAGTCAACAACAAGTTGAGTGAGTTCACAGTTGGGTGTTCGTTTTATGTTGTTTCGAAAACAGTTTCCTTTATCTGGCATCCTGCCGTGGGGGTTACCCCATAGTTGAAAAACGTGACTTGTTTATTCCCGGTTACTCTGGCAATCCAGCCGTGGGGGCTACCCCGTGTTAGTTATCTGGCATTTCGGCCGTGGGGGCTACCCCATGTATACACTAGACTCGTTACCATATCGACTGCTGACTGTAGTCATGTTTATGTGCCCTGAACTGTCAATGTCTATCATCATTGACGTGCCCAGATCCATTAGTTCACGCCCGTCCTCTGCGGCACGGTGTGAGGCTTGTCAGACCTAAATAGCGCTATCTAACTAATGACCCGCTCGCCATTGGCCCGGCGATTAAGTCGATATAAAAAGGAGGGACTTCGTGATAGAGTTTTGGTCTAGTACGAGTTATCTGTCCATGAGGACGAGGAATTATATTCCTGAACCAATACTTTCCTACCCAAGAAGGACGAGGAATCCATGTTCCTTAACCCCATTCCCAACCCCTGTGAATCCCATGCTTTGTAGAGGGTGTGAACTCACCTTGGTTTGCTCGGCAGATACACAGAAAGGTCAATCAAGCTATATTGTGGTCAACCACGTCCTAACATAGTTGTACCATACAAGTCAGGTTCGTATTCAGGTAGTGCACGTATGTTTTCTACACGTATACTAGCAAGTAGCATACATGTATTATTCATGGCATACACGTATAAACATGGCGGTTTACAATAGTACCTACGAGTTGAACAGTAGCATGTATATAAATAATCAAAGCCCAAAAGTCCGGCCCAATCACGTAAGCCCGTAACAGTGCAAGTCCAATTCAGTGAGCGTGTGTACGTGGTCTCGAGTCGAGACTAGAGATCTCGAGTCGAGACTGTGCGGTCTCAAGTTATACCTACGAGTTCTCGAGTCGCAAATGTGGAGGTCTCGAGTCATGCATGTATTAATCGAGACTAGACGGTCTCGAGTCGCAACCGGACTCGCAACCGTGGTCTCGAGTTATGCTGCTTGTGTGAGGGAGCTGTGGTCTCGAGTTGTCATATGTATGGTCTCGAGTCGAGACCAAGGGTTTCGAGTCGCAACCATGGATGCGTGCACATGAAGTTCTTCTAGAACCTCTGATGTACTAACCAATAGAATTCCAATTTCATGTAAAAGGGTACTATCCAATTAAATCACAAAAACATGTTTCTTTGTCTATTTTCTTAAACAAACAGATCAAACATGGCATTTCAAATATTTTTGATGACCTTCATGTTGTTCTTCACATATTCAAATATTCCTAACACATTCATATCATATTCAATCAACATGTTCATTCAAACCAATCCAAACCTCTAAACAAGTTGCATGATTCGGACATCACCAACGGCTATCATCGGTTTCTAAATCTAGCATATAATCACTTGGTTCAATAACATCATACATGTATTTGTTACATCATTTTGGCCTATCATTTATAATCAACATTATCATCTTTCTCAACACATAACTAGCATCAAGGACTATTATTTACTAAGCATATTTGTGTCCATTATTCTTGTCAAGAAAATATCTTTACCACTCAACAATGCCCATTAATCAACAAACACTTTCATCATACTTAAATAATAGCTACAATATACCATAACACATAATCAACCCTTTTATCTTGCATAAACATGTGTTTGTAAAGTAACACTAACCGGCCAAGGATTTCGGGTGTAGAAGATGTGAAGGATCGATGAAAGAGCTTCCGAGTGTTGATCTCAAGCAAATCCGAGAACCATTTGACTGTCACCGGTTGAATCCGAGAGAGATGAGAGGGTTTGTGCTTCTAGGGTTTTAGTGAGAGAGAATGTAGGAGTGTGTGTGTGGGAGTGAGTGTGAGTTGCCCAAAGAAATGGCAAAAATGACTAGGAGCATGAGTTATATACTAGCCCTAAGTTAGTTCACCCTAGTGGGTTTACGAGTGGGGTGAAGAGGAGTATGGCCCAACCGGCCCAATAGTTACATTGTTCACTCGAGACCGAGTGGTCTCGAGTCGGGTCCTTGTGTCTCGGGTCACATAATATACGCATACATATAAGCACAGCACGTAATCACATAACACTCACTTATAACATTCATTAAACCAACATGTTAACTAGTCACATAATGTTCAAGCATGTTCCATCGGGTTACAAAGAAAGGTTCTAAATTTCGAGTTGTCACATTATCCCCAAGTTGAAAGAAATTTCGTCCCGAAATTTGGTAAGTACTCACTGAGGAAGCTAGTTAAGTTGTATGGTTTTCACTGGTTTTCCTGGGGTGTCACATCCTCCCCCCGTTGATCTGGAATTTCGCCCCAAAATTCCGTAGCTTCAGCCTCAGTAGTGGTCGTACCGTTTGCGAACAGTTGGGGATACTTTTGTTTCATCTGATCTTCGCGCTCCCAGGTGAACTCTGGGCCGCGACGTGAGTTCCAACGAACTCGAACGAGAGGTATTCTAGTGTTCTTGAGGACCTTAACATTCCGGTCCGTGATTTCAGCTGG
The DNA here is from genome assembly GCA_030545235.1 of Helianthus tuberosus. NCBI lineage: Eukaryota > Viridiplantae > Streptophyta > Magnoliopsida > Asterales > Asteraceae > Helianthus > Helianthus tuberosus. Next base: position 1,201,176 of record JARYGA010060206.1, read on the forward strand.
TTCCTCGACGAATCGTAACTGCTCGTCGATGGTGAGTTCCTTCAAAGGAACTACGAGGGTCTCATCTGACAGACACTTCTTCAGATTTGACACGTGGAAAACGTTGTGAACTGCACTGAGTTCTGGTGGTAAGTTCAGTTTGTAGGCCACCCTGCCTATTTTCTCGATGATTTCAAAAGGTCCGACGTATCGTGGGTTAAGTTTGCCTCGTTTGCCAAAACGAACCACACCCTTCCAGGGTGAAACTTTGAGTTGTACCCGCTCCCCAACCTGGAGCTCAAGTGGTTTCCTGTCCTTGTCGGTATAGCTTTTCTGACGGTCACGAGCTGCCGCTATTCGTTGTCGTATTTGAGCAATTCGTTCGGTTGTGTCTACCAGAAGTTCTGGACCGGTGATCTGACTATCCCCCACCTCTGCCCAACAAAGAGGTGACCGGCATTTACGCCCGTACAATGCCTCAAACGGAGCAGTTTTAATGCTGGTGTGGTAGCTGTTATTGTACGAGAATTCCACAAGTGGCAGATGCTTTTCCCAGCTGTTGCCAAAATCGATTACACATGCACGAAGCATGTCTTCTAAGGTTTGGATAGTGCGCTCAGACTGCCCATCCGTCTGAGGGTGATACGCCGTGCTCATGTCTAATCGTGAGCCAAAGGATTTGTGCATTGCTTACCACAGTTCTGAAGTAAAACGTGCATCTCGATCCGAGATAATAGAGGTGGGCACCCCGTGCCTCGAGACAACTTCCTTGAGATATACGTCTGCTAGTGTGGAGAACTTATCCGTTTCCTTGATAGCCAAGAAGTTAGCAGACTTTGTGAGTCGATCCACGATCACCCAAATAGTATCGTTTCCGCGCTGAGATCTAGGCAGGCCGGTAACGAAATCCATGGAAATTTGCTCCCATTTCCATTGTGGTATCTCTGGTTGTTGGAGTAGGCCTGAGGGTTTCTGGTATTCAGCCTTGACTCTCGCGCAAGTCAAACACTTGCTGACGTAGGTTGCTATGTGGGCCTTCATGCTAGGCCACCAATACGTAGTTTTGATATCGTGGTACATCTTATCCGAGCCAGGATGTACCGAGTAACGAGATTTGTGTGCTTCATCCATCACAAGCTCTCGTAAGTTGCCACAGAGTGGGACCCAAATGCGTCCCGTTACGTAGTATGCACCGTCTTCCTTTTGTTCTAATCGTTGCCTTGAGCCGCGTAGGGCTTCAGCCCTGACATTTTCTGGTTTCAATGCCTCCATCTGAGCTTCTCGTATTTGAGAAGGAAGACTAGAATGTATAGTGAGCTGCAAGGCTCGTACGTGCTTAGGCACAGTGTCCTTTCGGCTAAGGGCATCAGCCACAACATTGGCTTTGCCCGGATGGTACTTGATTGCACATTCGTAATCGTTTAATAACTCGACCCATCGTCGTTGACGCATGTTTAGCTCCTTCTGTTTGAAGATGTGCTCGAGGCTCCATAACTTCGCCCTTTGCATCGTAAATTCCGTTGATTTGACTGGCGATTAAGAGTGAATCGACATGCGCTTGAACGTTTTGAGCACCCATCTTGATGGCGAGGCGCAGGCCTGCCAAAAAGGCTTCATATTCCGCCTCATTGTTGGTATTCTTAAAATCCAACCTGATGGCGTATGTAAATTCATGTTTGTCAGGGCTAACCAGGCGCAATCCAGCACCTGCGCCATCCTCGTTTGACGCCCCATCAGTGTATAGCAACCAAACTCCATCAGATGTGTCTTCTCTTGGAGTCTCAACAATCTCACAATCTTTGATTTTATGCGCCGGGACTTCTATGATGAAGTTCGCTAGAACTTGACCCTTGATGGCTGGGCGCGGCTTATACAAAATGTTGTGGCCTCCTAGCTCGATCGCCCACTTTGCCAACCGCCCAGATGTCTCTGGCTTTTGCAATATCGTACCAATGTGGAAATTGGTAAGCACGGTGATGACGTGACCTGTAAAGTATTTGCGCAGCCTCCTGGAGGCATGTAGCAGCGCAAGTACCAATTTTTCCATTGTTGAATATCTCGTCTCTGGATCTGTAAGCACCATACTGACGCAATAGATTGGAGTCTGAACTCCATTTCTTTCCACGAGCAATACCGACCCTACTGCCTTATCCGAAGAGGATAAGTACAGGATGAGTGGTTCTTTTTCGAGCGACGCGGTCAGGGTAGGAAGCTCGATCAAACACTCTTTCATTTGCTGAAAAGCAACTTCCGCTTCGGGCGTCCACTTAAACTCTTGCTTTTTTACGCAGTTGCGCAGAGTGCTGATAAAAGGATATGACTTTGCAGCGTGGTTTGACAGAAAACGGTTAAGCGCGGCGAGGCGGCCGGCCAACCTTTGCATCTCTTTGATCGTTCGTGGCTACGACATGCGCTCTATTGCTTGAACTTTTTCTGGATTTACTTTAAATCCGCCATTTGTAACTATGAAGCCCAAGAATTTCCCTTCCTCCATACCAAAGGAACACTTGGCAGGATTCAGGTTCATGTTCACACTTCTCAACGAGCTAAAAGTTTTCTCAATGTCTTTTAACATTTGGTCCTCCTCGGGACTTTTGATTACCAGATCATCAATGTAGACCTCAATGTGTTTTCCAATGTCGTCGGCGAAGATTTTATCCATCAAGCGCTGGTATGTTGTGCCAGCATTCTTGAGGCCGAACAACATATTCGTATAGCAGAAAATTCCCAGATCAGTTCTGAAAGCTGTCTTGTCTTCATCTTCCAGCTTCATCTGGACTTGATGATAACCTTTGTAACAATCCAAAAAACATTTCCACCTGTATGGTGCGAGATAGTCTATCTTTTTATCGATCTCAGGCAATGAGTAGCAGTCTTTAGGGCACACTTTGTTGAGATCAGTGTAATCGACACACATTCTCCATCCTCCATTCGACTTCTCGACCATGACAGGGTTCGCGACCCAGCTCTGATAGCGCACTTCTCTCAGAATTCCTGCTTTGAGTAGTTCGCATACTTGCTCATTCATTGCTTTGGTCTTGTCTGCCCCTAAGCTGCGCCTTCTTTGGACCTTCGGCTCAACAGAGGGGTAGGTGTTCAGACAATGCTCGGTAACATCGCGCGGGACACCGGTCATGTCGGCCGGAGTCCAGGCGAAGATATCCATATTCTTGAACAGGAGTTGTTTGAGATGCGTTCTGATGTTTGGTGAGATTGCATGGCCTATCGTCACCGTTTGCTCCGGGTACTTGCGGTTTAACACCCATTTTTTTGGCTCGGTTGTTGAAACCTTCGCCGCTTTTGTTGGGCGCATCTCCTCCGTCGACATTACTTCTTTCTTTGCATATATGATCGCCACACCCGTCTCAGTTGGGAACCCGATGGCTGAGTGGGGTGTGGAGGTTACCATGTTCAGCTCTCCTTGGGTCTCTCTCCCAATCAAAACATCATGCCTTGATTTGACAGGCATCACCATGAAGTTGACAATTGTTGTTCTTGAATGCTTCTCGTCAGACAGCGTGACGGGGAAGCTGATTTGGCCTAGTTGGAAGACCATTTCGTTGCAGAATCCTGACAGAGGGTAGTCGACTGGCTCAAGTCTCGTTTTATCTTCATCGCCGAACTGATTAAAGCATTGCTCATAGATGATATCCGCTGTACTTCCCGGATCAATGAAAACGTATTCTGTTTCGTAATGCCCAATAATACTGGTAATGACGACGGGGCGTGTGGCGCGTGGACCCCCGCGCACTACCGGGAAAATGACCTGCTGCTCTTGCCATGCTGGTTCGAAAGGTCGCTTGCCTTTATCTCTTGCGCTATATCTTGGTCCGTTGACCATGTGTGTTTCTAAGCGTCGAACCTTTTTCTCTCTTCCATCCTCATTACGTTGGATCTGACGTGTCTCCTTGCGCACGTTCTTTACCATATGGCTTAGATTTCCACTTTTCAATGCTATTTCGATTTCTTGCCTTAAGCTGATACAATCATCTGTCAGATGGCCTGTATCTTTGTGGAAGTCACAGTGCAGGTTGGGGTCTTGCCCCTTCTTGTTCGTCATAGGCCTGGGAGCCTTAAAATCATGGTTCTCCGTCATGAGCACCTCTTTTGGTGTCTTTATGAGCGGAGTCCAGTGTTTGTCTCGATTCTCGTTCCTGACTGCCTTCCGAAAACCAATGCGATCAATCATGTCTTGCGCGTCTTCTCTGTATCGAGGTCGCTCGTTATAACCGCTGGAATGGCTGGGTTTCCATCCAGGGTTTTTGCCTTTGTTGCGCCTGTTGTTATCGCGCGAGCTTCCTTTGGAAAATCTATCTTCAATGTAAGAGTTCTTGTGACTGGCCAATGATTCTTCCGTTTGCGCGACTATCTTCGCGGCTTCCATGAGTTTATCCCATTGCTTGGGCATTCCATCTTTTCCTGTGATAGTCCTGATGAGGCTATCGCAGCGAATGGCTTTCTTGAAGTGCGTGCGCATGAGCTGTTCGCTTACACCACCGATTTCCAAGCACTCCTTATTAAAACGAGTGATGAAATATTCTAAACCTTCGTTCTCTCTGCGCCAAATGTCTGTTACCTCAGCTGTGTCGCGCTGGTAACGTCTTTGTTGGCTGAAGTGATTTACAAACTGCGTTCTGAAGTCAACCCATGACTTGATCCTTCCTGGTGGGAGGCTGTCGAACCAGGCGCGAGCAGCCCCTGTGAAAGTTTGGATAAACAAATGGCACCACATAGGCATATTCCATCCTCCCATGCAACCGACGCTTGTGAATACTCTGACATGGTCATCCGGGTCGGTTAAACCATTAAACTTCCCGACTGTTGGAGGCAATTTCTCTCTTGATAGTGGCGCTAGAGTAATCTTCGGGATTTGAATGTTCTGCAGCTTCAGCTGGTCGATATGCGAGGCGGAAGTCTCGCTCTGCTTCCTCACTGTATCCGACGTGCTGCCTCGGTTTGTAATATTCATGGTTCCTTTGTAGACGATTGAAGACTGAAGACCCCTCATCATCTTCCCAAGTTGGGTCATTTGGGTCTGTGTCATCCCATTCATTGTTCAAGTTGCGCGGCCCGAGCCGGCTCTGGACTGGACCTCTTTGAACGTTTGACGGATCGTCATAATAGCTTCCTGTCTCTCCCCGTGTGTCGCGCGTGTCATGCACACTTGGTCTTCTCTGGGGAGGATGCCTGTTGATTCTTCCTTGGAGGTTTTGCTGTGGGGGTATCTGGCGCGCCCCCTGACTCGGACCCAAAGGTGTGACTAAAGATGGTTCTGCTTGCAAAACCGTTTGCCGTGCGCTCAAAGACTGATACGCAGCATTAATGGTAGCGATTTGCTTGGCGTACCAAGAGGCAGGAGTTTCGCCTTCGGGTAGCCCTAATAGCGCCGAAATGTGCTAAGGTGGAGGTGGATTTGAGGGTCCAGAACCATTGTTTCCTGGGGTTACCGTCTGAGTGATGCGAGTGATGCTCGCGCGGGGTGCCCCGGTGTTGGTTACTTCAATTTCACCGATTTCTTCAATAGGTTGGGCTTGGACGTTTTGATTGTCCTCCCCCAACACTGCATTAGAGTTTGCTCCAAAACCAAACTCAGGGATGATTCCTTGACCAGCCATGATCGAAGGACAAAACAACGAAAACTCAGAAAAAACAAGATGAAAGTGATTTGTAGAAAACCGGTGGGCGCCAATGAAGAAACATAGGACTAATTATGGGATTAATCAGTTTGGTTTATGTTCCTACCATAATGGTGAATCTTCTTATGGCTTTCTGAGCTTCGTAATGATCTTCTAATCCTACAAAACAGAACACCATTACTCGTTAAGAGGGGAATATGGGGGTTTCCCTCTTAACCGGGCTCCGGCGTGAGAATAAGCGACCGTTTTGAGGAGATAAGTGTGTATTAAGAGTGAGAGTAGAGGGAGTAGAATGTTTAACCTGTGGACTGAGGTCTCTATTTATAGCCGGAGAGGTGTAAGAGGATGTGGGCTGATGGGCCTTGGGCCAGAAGGCGACAACTTAGAGGATATGCTCTTTGTCTCACTGGTGTCGACCGTTAGTGGCTTCTGGGAGTTCCCTGGTGCTGGCGCACCGTGATTGGAGCCGCGTGTCATGGTTTTCGGCCTGGCCGCCCTTCTGCCATCAGCAGGTAAGTGGAGATCGTGGGGCAGGTGTCTCTGTCCTGTGATTAGTGCCACGTAGGTTTCCTCGAGTACTTTTTGTCTCCTGCATGTCAGACGATCGTGGAGCACGATTGAGCAGGACCAGAAGGACGCGGATTGGCCCTTTTCTTCTGCCACTTGTACCTTTTGTTCCTTCTGAAGTAGCCTGCGCCATAGACCTGCGCGACTCTTGCTGAGCACGTTACTAGCCTGCGCGGGGTATGGCTGGTTGAAGACTCTTTTTCAGAATGCTAAGTGTTGAATGTGGTGTTTTCTCTTGTTGAGACCTCGCGCGAGGTCAATACATGATGATGCAACGCGCGCGAGGTTGGCAGTAAACAAGTTGATGAATAAGGAGTATGGTCCTACGCGCGACGTGAATCAGGTCTGCGTGGCATTTTTGGGACCATACCCCTTCAGTAGGCTATATAAATATTTATGGATTTAGGGGCTGTTTGGCAACTTTTGAATGGTTAAGTGCTAAACCAGTAAAAGGTTTGAACAATTAAGTGCTGAACTAGTAAGAGGTCTGAACCATTAAGAGGCAGTATAATGCTTAACTCTTCAGAGACAAATGTCTGACCAATTCAGATTAAAGGTCTTAACCATGCAGACTCTGTATAATACCTAACCATTCAGAGACAAATGTCTGAACCATTTATACATCTGCTCATGAAACACATAGTCTGAACCATTAAGTGCTGAACCAGTAAGATGTCTGAACCATTAAGAGCCTCATTAAGAGGTAAACAAACAACCCCTTAATCTCTTAGACTGCAATAATTTTTTATTTTTACTTTGCTTCTTTATTTTAACAACAAATGATGTATTTTATTGCACATAGCTCAATTATATAGCAAGTTTGTAACAATATGTGTAATGGGGCGGTATATCACCCACAAATCAACCATAGCGCCCCATGGCACCCTTGAACACCAAAACATGGGGCGCTATAGGTTTGATATTTTGAGTCCTCGTTATATACATAGTGGCGCGAAGGAATGATATATTAAAAACACCCAATCACAAAACCAACACATAAACACAAACACTTACAAATCCATATCCTTTTGATCTCCCAGAATGCAAGTCCTCCAACGAACACCTTCGTATACGTAGTGTCTCCACACGGATTATTCAGGAACTGCAAACTTGATCCGCTTCCTCTGATCGGTTGATACACATCCATCTACGTTACAATTGATTACAATTGTGTGTGTATGTACAGCTTGGATCGATTAGGAGGTGATTTTGGTGGTTTGATGGAGCATAGTGGTTGGATTTGGAAGAAACCCTTGTAGAACCCTAGAAATGTTATGGAAGATGGAGGGAGGAAAGAGAGAGAAATTGTGGTTTGAAGATTATAAGTGGAGAAATTATTTGTAATGTTTTTAAAATTTAATAAATTTATTTTTTATTATTGTAATTTTTTTAAATTTAATAAAAGTGTTTTTTATATAATTTAGAGATTAAATGAAAAAAATAGAAAAATGTTTTTTTTAAATAATTAATAAAAATAAAAATAAAAATTAATGATTAGGTAATGATGATTATGGGCTTTATGACTACGGGCTCTAGTGATATAACGCCCCATAAAGCCCCTCTATGACGTGCCGTGCCACCTGTCGCATAACGCCCCCAAAAGGGCTTTATGATGTATTTTATCATACAAACCCCAATATAGCAAGTTGTTAAGAAGAGCAAGCCCAGACAATTACACCCTTACAAGTTACACTTTTTTTTAAACAACATATTATATTAAATTATATTATAGTATTATATTATATATTATATATTATATATACTATAATTAACAAATAGTAATTTCAGTTTCTTTTTACTTTTTTTCCTTTTGCCTTTTTTTTTACCTTTTATACCTTTATCTCTCAACTTTTCGTGTTAAACACTAAGAAGCCTTAACGCTTAAGTGCATCGCCAATAGAGGTGTTTTTTAGCGGTATTTTTTTGTGCTAATGTGGCACCTGCCCAACCAATGAGAGCATTTCTCTCTCTTAACTCATTCACATAGGGGTGTTCATGAACCGATCCGATCCGATCGAGGGTCTGCTCATGCTTGGATTGAATTACAACCGATCTGATCCGATCGGATCGAATTTGCAAAACCGAGCACAAAAGTGATGCTCATGCTCGGATTGAATTTGAATCGATCGGATCGTTTTCGCTCGGTTTTTATCAAATCCTAACTAAAATCGAGCGGATCGTTTTCGCTCGATTGAATTATAAGGTTGTGTTCAACAAAAACAAATCATAACTTAATTAAAACATGTCGAACACTTTACTAACAAAAGCAATACATAACTAAAATCATGATTCTAAAAATGTTCTTAACAATATCAAGAAGCACAAAATAAAGTGCGAAATACAAATTGTCATTTAGTTCAAAAGCCATAAACTTCTTCTTTAAACTTGATCATCTCCATCCACAAAATTCAACTTCAAATCAACATATAACCTATAAACACAAGCATTAATTATTAATAAAAATAATTCGAGCGAAACCGAGCGATCGACGAGCGAGCGGACCTTTGCTCATGCTTGGATTGAATTTGAATCGAACCGATCCGAGCGGCTCATTTACAAACTGAGCGGGAATCGAACGAGCATTTTTCGAGCGATCGTCGAGCGATCCTCGATCATCAAGCAGTTTGGACAGCCCTACATACACAAAAAACACTCTTTCTCTCTCATCTCTCTCACATACTCTTTCTCTATCATTTCTTCTTCACATACATCACTACACTCTCTCTCCTCCACTCCACATCACGTTCTCTCTCTTTAAAAACATCAATAAACCTCTCTCTACCGTGGATGCTCTAACTTTCTAAAGGTTTTGTAATCGAGTTTTAAATGTTTATTTTTATGTACATGTAGGTATATCTTCAAGTTGATTTACGTCTTGGCATAAAATTTTTCTCGGAAAATTAGTCGGGTCAAAGAGAATATGTTCTTATGCTCATTATTATATATGTTTTAGGTTGGTCGACGTTTAGACGTAAATTTTTTTTCCGGAAATGAGATCTGACAATGTGACAACTTCCATGTCAGCAACTGGTACTAGTTCTTGCGGTGGCGGGTTTGGCATGGTGAACTGCATACAATGCTACAACAAGTTAATTCCGTTTCGAAGATGACAACGAATGAGTGTGTAAATACATCCATGTCATGTGCATGTATGCATGCCTTTCCCCTTCAGTACATCACTTTAATCAAATGTTTTAAGTTCCACCATTTGCTCTGGGGTTAACTTAATAGATAAAGCTCCAAAACTGTTAAAGTTAAAGTTTTCGAGTTTTGTGGTTCTTTAGTAGTGCACCTAGGCATGGGCGTCTTTGATGGTGTGCAGGGAGGACCTCCGCACAAGGCCCGTAATTTCGAGGGGTACGCAATTTAAAAAAAAATCCAATATATATGTTATTTTTTAAAATAGTAAACGCATAGCAATTCCAATATAGGCCTATTTACAAATCATTTTTTATGGTTTAGAATTTAGCCCACTTGCATTAGGTTTATTGAGCCCAATACTAATTTGATTTTTTCTAAATAAGGGATTTTTACATATTTCCCCCTCCTAAGCCTTCTTATTACATATTTCCCCAAACCAAAAAATCAATTACATATTTCCCCTTCCTAACTCATATATATTACATATTTCTCTTTTTCATTTAAATGACTCTTATTTATGCCTATTTTACCCTTAATGACTTATTAAATGAATATTTACATATTTCCCCATTCTAATATGTAAAATCAATTACATATTTACCCAAATTATGTAGCATCACCTCAATTCTTCTACTTGTTACTCTTGTCAAAACAATACACACAAAACCATAAATTTAATATGTAAAAATCCCTTAAATTTAATATATTAATTTGTGTAAAAAAATTTTGGGTTGAACGGGTCGTGTTCGGGTCAACACACGAATATTCGGGTCGGGTTTGAGTTCATTTGTATGGCACAATTTTCGGGTTCGGGTCGGATTCGAGTTCGTATAAAAGTTTTGGGTTCGGGTCGAGTTGAACCCGCCTACCTGCAAACACGACCCGTTTAGCACCTAGCCCCTCCTCCACTGCAAATGGTGTTACAACAAAAAAAAAAAAAAAAAAAAAAAAACCCTTCTCGGCGGCGTGAATTGAAATGGGAGAAGATCAATGAAATGAAGAGATTACTAATAATCGGAGGGAGTGGTTACTTGGGTCAGCATCTTTTACAATCCTTTTCAGATTCATCCCCCCATCTATCAACGGTCTTCACACACCATTCCTCTTCTCCCCCTCAATCTATTCCCGATGCTATCATCCCCTTTCAACTTGACTTGCACACCGATCAAGGCTTTCACTCCATCACCAATCAATTTGGCCAGGCAGGTTTTTTCCATTATTCATTTCCACTATCTCATTTCTAATGTAGCCTGTTTCTCAGATCCCAAACAATGACACTTCTGATTCTGTTGTCGTTATGTTATTTTGAGATTTTGAAATATGCCCATTTTGGTGCTACTGCTTTGATTTAAACTTGTAATATTCAGTTTTATTCAGATGGTGTGCAGATTTGATTTGTTGATGATGCTATATCACAATCTACTGGCATTTCTTTATTTAAAACAGGGTGTTCAAGAATCGAATCACGAATTTTCTTTCGAAAAGGGGAAATGTGTAGGGTTTCTCTTGATTATACAACTGGGGATATACGCAGATGAGTTTATTTGAGGGTAATTGGGTAATTTATCAAAAAAAGGGGAAATATGTAATTGATTTTTTGGTTTGGGGAAATACGTAATAAGGAGGCTTAGTAGGGGGAAATATGTAAAAATCTTTTTAAATAATAACGGAACATTACAGGGCACATTTTTCAAGCTCAAACAGGGTACGCGAATTCTCAAAGACGCCTCTGCACCTAGGATAGGGCTAGTTGAGCCATGGTGCACCCTTTCTTGTAGCCATCTCATTGACTCTCTGGAATACATTCTTATTGTGGTCCACATTCTAAAACCTTGGCATACTCTGCAATAAATTTGAGTTAAAATTAAGTTCCATCAATAATATTAATAAAGTTAAATATGATGATATGTTTGTTTGTTTGTTTATGAACATATCTTGTTACAAGATTCTTAGATATAGAAAATAACAAAAGCTGTAAAAAGTTATAATTGTATTATATGTAAAATATATTTTCCAAGATAATAAACAGTAAACAAGAACACACAAGTTTTGTTTTTATTAGAAGATGCCTGATCTTATAAACATAAAATAGCATGCCATGAAGAGCAACATATATAAAAACAAACATATTAGAATTAAGAAGTCTCTAAAAGACATATTTGATACACCTCCCAATCTGACATTCATCAAAGTGAACCCATCTGATTAAAACCCACTATCACCCGAACCAAAGTGATATTAGCGACCCATTTTGACCAGAACACATTTCAACAATCTTGATATTAAAAACCTTCTACATTGCCTTTCCAAGAAGACAATGAAGGAGTCTCCGAATTTATCCATGTCGAATTCATGTATGCATGTCTTTCCCCCTTCACAGCTTCACTTGAAGCAAATGATTCAAGTTCAGCTAGTTCTTCCGGTGTTAGCTTTACAGACAAAGCCCCAATGTTTTGCTTTAAGTTTTCAAGCTTCGTGGTCCCTGGTATTGGAACTACATCAGTTCCTTGGTGGTGCACCCATCCTAGGGCTAGTTGAGCCGCGGTGCACCCTTTCCTTGTAGCCATCTCATTCACTTGCTCGAATACAGTCTTGTTGTGATCCACATTTTGAAACCTTGGCATACTCTACAATCAAGTATTTAAACTTGAGTTTTAATCTCTGTAAACACATATAGGATTTTTTTTTCTTTCAAAATGGGTTCGTTTTGCACATAGACAAACATATGGTTTTTTTAGTTTAACTTCAAATTTGGGTTGGTCCTTAGAAACTTCAATCCGAATAGATTCTACGACATGAAGTCACGCAACTTCAACTCTATAGTCTCAAGTCCAATAAAGAAAACCAACCACTTGTCATGATGGGTAAAAACTAAAATCCATAATTGAAAAGATTTTTACATGAATGCTCAAAATATGCATACCTTCCTGAAGTCACCCTCAACCAAGTTTTCAGCCAATGACGAGCCGGCAGCCAGGAATCCCAATGCCAAGTGCTCTGCAAAACATGCCATAACATTCATATCATCATCAAACTTCAACGAAAACCAATCCGGATTATCTTAACTTTAAAACCTTTGAAAATAACCTGCAAGTTGGAACAATTTCATCCTCCAAATCTCTTGACCATAAAGACCACTCATTTTGTACCGCTGTTATTGGATGAACCGCATGAGCCCTTCTGATTGTAGCGGCGGATGCTTCTGATAATCCAACATACTTCACTTTCCCTTCCTCAACCAGTTTCTTCAGCTCTCCCATCTTTCATTTACAGTTTATCATACAATGTGTTTATCAAAGCAACACATAGAAAAGCATGAGACACTAACCGTGACTTCGATTGGGACTCGAATATCAATCCGATGAATATAGTAGAGATCAATACAATCAATATCAAGTCTCTTCAAGCTACCTTCACAAGCTGACCGAACATACTCCGGATCACCACACGCTTCTCTCTTTTCATCCATCCGTTGGATTCCAAATTTCGTAGCAATTTGAACTTTCTCTCGAACTCCTTTCAAAGCCTAGAAAAAAAAAAAAAAAAAAAAATATAAACCGAAATGAAAAAGAAAACATATTGATTAACCAAAAGTTGGTTGCTGCTTATAACCTTGCCTACGAGGATTTCGTTGGTGTCAGGACCATAGACGTCGGATGTGTCAAAGAATGTGACTCCAGAATCAATGGCGTCGTGGATGAGCTTGATCATATCGGGTTCGGGTTTGGGGAGCCCGTAGATCCCGGACATACCCATACAACCCAACCCCTGTGCTGAAACAACTAAACCTTGTGAACCTAGTTTCACTTTTGGCACCACTGAAGCCATTGCAGTTTGTCTATTACAATTTGCTTAATCCTAGTGGATATAGATATACATATATATAGTATCTCGATTGGTAAGGCATGCAAAGCAAAAATCTTACTTTGATTGTTGTATTATTGATATGGAGCAAAAGGACGATATATGAACTCACTGATGACGTCACCACCTTATTAAAAAACAGTATTTTTTTTATTTCTACGATGATGCACAACAGAATCACACTATGTGTCTTTTTTAAACCTTCTACTATATTTTTATGTTTAGCTTAACCACCACAAGTGGCCTAGTGGTGGAGTGACTTGGGTTCTCCAATGGAGACCCAAGTTCAATTCCCATTAGTGCCACTTTGGTGGCCACCGACACCCGCTTTAAAGCCGGACCGAGGACACTCGAGGTCTCGGGTTCGAAACATGTTTCTTACCCCTCTTTGATGGCTATGGGTATTTGCCGCCAGGGATCCTTGTCGGGTGGTGAACTGGGAAGGGAGATCCCTTCCGCGGTCAGGGGTACCGTGCAATTACCCTTTTTTATCCTACGCCCCCCGGCGGCTGCTATATAGAAACCACACCAAATAGTCTACAGTAGGGAGTTTGTATTGAGGTTTAAATGAAATTGCATATATACTAAATTATATGTGACATATGAGAGAGAAAAATCTTTATATAAAAGGAAAATTATCAAAATAACCATTGACAATATCAGATTTACTAAATGAACATCGTTTGCGTCTACGGTAGACGTATCATCACTGAAAACGGGGTAGCGGCGCAGCTTGTTGCTCGTCTACCTGCCATTAGTTTGTAATTTCTGTTTATAGGGTAACCAGGAACTAATCTAAAAATGAGTTTGCGTCTAGGGTGAGAATGCGTCTAAGATGTAGATGATGTATCTAAGAGGTAGGGAATGCATCTAAAATGAACACACGATGCGTCGATCGTTGTGTGGCGCGTCTAAGATTCTACCATGGGTTTCCACGCCTATTTTTTTTCTTTTTCATCACGGTTTTTAAACAAGCATAACTTTTTCAACCGATATTATTAAAAAATACACCAATTTAAAGATAATAAATTTCTCTTTAGTTTGGTGTAGTCTTTTTTTTTTTAAATTTTAATATTAAGGTAAGGAGAAATTATGCTCGTTTAAAAATCGTGGTAGAAAAGTAAAAAAAAAAACACAAGGTTGATGACATGTGTCAACTCCTTATTCGCTAGGATTCATGAGTCTAGGATAGACGTAAAACTTGCCTTGTTTTAAGTGATGCGTCTATGGTAGAAGTAAACTATGAACATTTTGGTAAATTGGTATGATCAATAGTTATTTTGGTGATTTACCATTATAATAATTGTATGCCTTTTGTCAATAGTGATACTAGATATCTTTTGAGCCGTAGATTTGATCTCATACGATCGTTTTCGTCATATTATATGGTCCCTACGACAAATAATTGATGTTTATATAACATGTCATTGGTGTTTTTTTGGACTGACCTTAGTTGTTGCATAACTAGGAGATGCCCCGCCCGTGTTGAGGGCGATAGCCGAATAATTCTCAACCAATTAAAAAAAAACTACTATAATTTTGCTAGGAAAAAAAAACAAAAACGATGATAAGACCGTAATTTCAGGCTCAGGGCAAAAGTGTAATTTTTCAGGACTAATGAGCCAGTGTTAGGCAGCTCCTTGACATGGAAAAAAATTAAATCGAGTAAACCAATTAAAAAAAAACCTTTATAGTTTTGGTAAAAAAAAAAACTAAAACGATGGGAAAAACGTAATTTTTAACTGAGGGCGAAATCTTAATTTTAATTCGGGGATAAATTGTAAACTAAATGGACCAACGGGGGAGTGCCAGGAAGCTGCCGGCATGACAGTAACTTTACACTGGGGGCAAAATTGTAATTTCACCAGGGAAACAAACAAAAACGATGGGCAAAATGTAAATTTAAGTTGGGGGTAAAATCGTAACTTGCCTGTGAGAAAAAAAAAACTAATGACAAAAGTATAAATTTATACGGGGCAAAGTCGTAATTTTGAACCGAGGGCAAAATTGGAATTATTAGCTGGGAGCAAAGGCGTAAATTTATTTTTAACTGGGGGTAAAAACATAACTTTGAACTGATGGCAAAATCGTAATTTTAAGGAAAAAAACTAATGGCAAAACTGTAAATTGAAACGGGTAAAAATCGTAATTTTTAACCGGGGGCAAAATTGAAATATTTAGCCGGGAGCAAAATCGTAAATCTATTTTTAAGCGGGGGCGAACACATAATTTTTTACTGATGGCAAAATCGTAATTTTAAAGGGGGATAAAATCGTAAATTTGTTGGGCCAATAGGGGAGTGCTAGGCGTAAATTTATTTTTAAGTGGGGGTAAAAACATAACTTTGAACTGATGGCAAAATCGTAATTTTAAGGGAAAAAAACTAATGGCAAAACTGTAAATTGAAACGGGTAAAAATCGTAATTTTTAATCGGGGGCAAAATTGAAATATTTAGCTGGGAGCAAAAGCGTAAATCTATTTTTAAGCGGGGACGAAAACATAATTTTTAACTGATGAAAAAATCGTAATTTTAAAGGGGGATAAAATCGTAAATTTGTTAGGCCAATAGGGGAGTGCCAGGCAGCTGCCTGGCACTATTATCCCTGCCGCCCATTTAGCCCAATGAAAGCACGCTACTATTACCGTGTCGGCGGCCGACACTTGGTTTTGTAGTAGTTGAAAATTAGTTGATTTGTCAAACAAGTAATATTCACATTTCTCATGCTAAAAGACAACAAAAAATCTCTAATTTGATGCTTTCAAAATTTAATACACGTTTAGCAAACCCTTTATGTTTATTCAAGTATCCATTAAATCAACTAGTACAATCAATATATATTCAATAGCTAATTTATGTAGATGATTTATATATTATTATTATAAAATGATTTACGTTGTTCATAATTATTTACAGATTTAATCTCTTAGCACCATCTACCCCAGCATCATAGCCTACTGGAACTTAACATACCGAAAGGATCCAAGAAAGTCACAAATTTTGAAGCTTAGTTAACAGCATCAACCATAACACAAGGCTCTAACAAAGTAACAATCTTTAAGAACACACTTTGCACCTCTAAACACAAGGAAAGCCGACATGGCAAAGATAAGACAACTTGACAGCTTCAACTACTAGCGGTATACAATGCTACAACACGTTAATTAATTACGTTTCCAAGATGACAATGAAGGAGTCTCTGAATTTATCCATGTCATTTGCATGTATGGATGCCTTTCCCCCTTCACTACATCACTTGACGCATATGATTCAAGTTCCACCATTTCCTCGGGGGTTAACTTAACAGACAAAGCTCCAATGTTTTGGTTAAAGTTTTCAAGTTTTGTGGTCCCTGGTATTGGAACCACATCGGTTCCTTGGTGGTGCAACCAGGCTAAGGCTAGTTGAGCCGCAGTGCACCCTTTCCTTGTAGCCATCTCACTCACTCGCTCGAATACAATCTTATTGTGGTCCACATTTTGAAACCTTGGCATGCTCTACAATAAGTTTTAGTTAAACTCAAGTCCCGGTAACACATTTTTTTCTTCTTTTAGATGAGATCAGAATCTGATTCCGATCATATGTATGTGTATAAACATATTTTTGATCATAGATACATATTATGCTATGCATGTGAACATATCATACCTTCCTCCTGTCACCCTCTATCAAGCTTTCTACCAAATTAGGACCCGAAGCCAAGAACCCCCTCCCGATTGGACTGTAAGGAACAATCCCAATGCCAAGTTCTCTGCATAATTAACAGACCATAACAATTATATATATAATCATCGAACTTCAAAGAAAACCGATTGTTATTGGATGACCTGCAAGTAGGAATAATTTCATCCTCCAAATCTCTTGACCACAACGACCACTCATTCTGTACTGCTGTTATCGGATGAACCGCATGAGCCCTTCTGATTGTTGAAGCAGATACTTCTGATAATCCCACATACTTCACTTTCTCTTCTTCAACCAATTTCTTCAGTTCTCCCATCTTTCAGTTACAGTTTATCACATATACAACGCAGGGGCGCAGCATGTGAGGGGCGGGGGGGGGGGGGGGGGGGGGGGACGTCCGCCCCCCGGGATTTTTCGCTCAGTAGTGTTATATATGTAGTTTTCGTATAGAAATTTGTGGGTATATACGTTTTCACCCCCCCCCCCCCCCCCCCCCCCCCCCCGGTTCTATAGAAATTTTTGGGTATATATGTTTTCACCCCCCCGGCCGAAAAATCCAAGCTTCGCCACTGTATACAAGTGTTCAATTTAGAAAACCGACTGTTCTAGGATTAGGTATTGGTTAGACCTTTAAACATCAAAAACCTCAATTACCCGAACCGTTTAACCCGAGTCCGGAACTACATTGGTTTAGTTTTGGCATGTTATAGAAAAAACCCGAATAACCCGACCCGAACTACTTGAAACCCGAATAATAAACCCCATCAGTCATGGCCATTTGTTGGCAGACACAGTGAAACAGGAGACACTAACCGTGACTTCGATTGGGACTCGAATATCAATTCTATGAATATAGTAGAGATCAATACAATCAATATCAAGTCTCTTCAAGCTACCTTCACAAGCTGACCGAACATACTCTGGATCACCACAAATATCCGGTATATCATCGATCCATCGTACTGCAAATTTGGTAGCAATTTGAACTTTCTCTCTCAGTCCTTTTTCGTTCAAAGCCTGCGTAAATTCCCCAAATTAAAACAAAAATAATAAACCGTTAGGGGTGCTAAAAGGGTCAGGTTCACTGGTTGGCGGGAGCAACCCGACCCAAACCCGATCTGAACCGAACCCAAAAATCTTGTCATACATATGAACCAGAACACTATCCGTTCAACCCAAATTTCAAATTGTCAAAACTTTTCAAAAATTAAATATTTTTTTTCACAAATTAATATATTAAAATTAAAATCTTACTACCCGAACACAATTGCATTTTAATTATAAAACTTTATTTCAATCACTCATTTTTAAGTTACAATTATGCATAAAATATACACCCAAATTAATTTGTGATAGAAAACATATTGTAATAAATAAAATATAATCTAAATGGGTTAAACGAGTTAACCTGTCAACCCAACCCGCTTAGCTAAACCGGTTCGCGGGTTCAACCTGAAACTGACCCGAACCCGTTTAGACTAAACCTAAACCCACGAATTTCATGTTGTATTTTCAGGTGGTGTCAGAAACTCACACCCCTATCGTTGACTAATGAAAGTTAAAATATCTGACCTTTCCGATAAGAATTTCGTTGGTGTGACGGCCGTAGCTGTCGGAGGTATCAAGGAATGTGACACCGGAATCAATGGCGTGGTGGATGAGTTTGATCATATCGGGTTTGGGTTTGGGGAGTCCGTAGGTTCCGGTCATACCCATACAGCCCAAACCCTGTGCTGAAACTACGAGACCTTGTGAGCCTAATTTCACTTTTGGAACCACAGAAGCCATTGTTGCTTGTGGATTAGAGTTTGTGTGGTGTGAATATTGTGTGTATTGGTAAGGCGTGCACAGCTGAAAGCTTAGTTTCACTGTCATATTGAGTGAAGATGAAGATGATTGATGATTAAGTCACCTAGGAAAAGGATCACTTATCAGCTCCCACATGTCATCTCATGAAAATCTTAAAATTTTTATTTTACGAGTAAAATGCTAAAATGGTCCATAAGTTTATGTCACTTTTACAACTTCGGTTTAAAAATGAAATTTTTTGTATGTGCCTAAAGTTTTATTTTTGTTGCCATTTCATCCAATTAGCAAATTGGGTTATAATTTTCTGTTAACTTCTCCCATTTTTGTTGGTTTCCTCATTTAAATGAAGGGTATAATCGTCATTTTATACATAATATATTTTAATTAAATGAGAAAAAAACAACAACAAAAAAAGAAGTTAACAGAAATTTCTAACCTAGTTTGACAATTGAATGAAAATGGAAACAAAAATGAGATACAAAAACTTTAATTTTTGAACTAAAGTGACAAAAAAACCTTAAACTCACTCAGGGATAATTTTGACATTTTACTCTATTTTTATTTATTATTTTGTAATACTCATTTCATCTACTCTAGTAAGCATGAGCAATAAGGCATTTTTAAAGGTTGTTTTTTGGGGTGTGACATGGCACCTGCCCAACCAATCCCCTTTTTTCTCTTGTCGTACTCACACAACACAAAAACACGTATTTATCCCCCCTCTTTCCTACATCACACTCACATAACCCACTTCCATCCATTTTTTCTTATTTTTCTTCACAAATATAACCACATTCTCTCTCCTTCACCTCATACCCTCTATCCTTCACATCATTCTCTCTCCTTAAAAACATCAACAAATGCATCCCCAATAAGGGGTGTTTTTTGATTTTTTTATTGTGCCAAGGTGGCATTGCCCCACCAATTACACACATTCTCTCTCTTGCCCCATATTATCATCCAAAAACAACACTCTTTTTCCCCTCTCATCTTCCCTCTCACAACATCTTTCTCTCTCCTCAAATACATGTTTTCCCTACATACACCACCACACCTTCTCTCCTCCACCTTACACCCTCTATCATCCACCTCACTTTTCTCTCTCCTAAAAAACATCAACATACATCTTATTGTGGATGCTCTAAGGCTATGGGGTGTGGGATAAAGCCCCTAGGGGCTTTATCAGGACACATTAGCGCCATCTAGGATCCACATCAGCCAAGGGGCTTTATCACGCCTTCTCTTAACTTGCAGGGTGTGGGATAATGCCCCCTATTAAACAAAATTAAAAACAAAAAAAAAATATTAGCTGCAAAGATGTGGGCCCCACCTGATAAAGCCCTTCTTCCTCGTTACCATGATAAAGCCCCATCAATGGCGCCCCGGTTTAACTTGCTTGGTGTGAATAGTGGCGCCGAAGGAGCCGCTATAGGCGACGATGTGGCACGATGGAGTCCTCCATACCCTTCGGCCTAAGAAAAGGCTCCACCCTTTTACTTTATCCACCAATGATACACCATCCTTTCATTGACCCTCTTTGGTGACTTCAACCCTTGCTTTATACTTGCCCAAGGTACCCTTGGGGTGACAGCAGTGTACCCGCTTCAAGTTGCTACTTTTAAAGCCTTACCCACATGGCGCCTCCTCCACCCTTACAACAAGACAAAACTCGTACTGTTTTAAACTGGCATTGGTATATATCTGTTTCTAACTTTACGTATATTAAACTATTATATGATGTTGAAAGTAAATTTATTAATTGATCTAAGGGGCTGTTTGGTAGCATCTTAATGACCATTCAGATGTTACCTCTTAATGGTTTAAAACCTCTGAATGAATAAGAGGTAACCTCAAGTCTGAATGATTAAGAGGTAACCTCTGAATGGTAAATCATCACATGTCACATTCTTCTACCTTCTCATTGGTAAAATTCTTAATAGTTCCATTAAGAGGTAGCCTCTTAATGACCATTCAGAGGCTACCAAACAGCCCCTAAGTATTTTGTTAATATTTATGGATTTAACTCTTAGACCACAATAACTTTTTATTATTGTTTTTCAAACGGCAAAAGATTAATTTATTAAACAAAGCACAATATAGCAAGTCCTAAGACATTTTATTATTGTTTTTTAAAGGGCAAAAGATTAATTTATTAAACAAAGCCCAAGATAGCAAGTCCTAAGTAGAGTGAATCCAAACATTTACAACTTTACAATAAAGTTACACTATTCATTCCATTGGTCAAACCTAGGATACGCTCAAATTTGTCATATATATGATATGTATAGGGCATGTACGAAGGGCCTATACGAGGCTTATATACGCCACGTATAGCCACGTACGTTTCGTGTATATAAAAACTGATTTGACTATGATCTGATGTTGTCTGGGCACGTGAATAAAGATATACGCCGCCGTGTATACGTTTGAAATTGCACTTTACATATAGTATCGTGAAGACGGTAACATCTTCATTCCTTAAAACGAACAATACTTCAACTCTTCTCACTATTGATTCAACACGGTTGGAAAAATGTCATCGTTCTGGGACGTCAATTATTTCTTTGGGCAGTATTCTAACCAGTCATGGGTGCCTGAAACCGGATTTGTAACATTTATTACTTAATTTTCTCGTTGTTTTATTTATTAAGTATTTATGATACCATTGTTTTAGGAGAAGTCTGGCGTTCCTGATTCTAACGAGGAAGAGGTTGTGTTTGACATTCATTTTGATCAAAACAAACCATTGCTAGATTTAAACGAGCCTCCGCCTCCCCCTGTTGATGAACCATATTATCCGTTGCAACGAGACTATCCAGATGGTGCAGGATACGATCGTAAGAATGTAACAATGTATCCGGAAGACGAAGGATACGGTGGTGTGCCTCCGAACACGCCATCGTATGATGATGAGCACCCCCTAACTAAGGTAATCTGTATCAAACTAACAAGGTATCACATTGATTTAGTTACGTGAGACTATGATATACGTATGTTTTTAGTTAAATGTTATATATGAAAACTAATAAATATAATAAAAAAGAGTTACATCGTATGATGATGAGCACCCCCCTAACCAAGGTAATCTTTATCAAACTAACAAGGTATCACATTCATTTAGTTACGTGAGACTATGATATACGTATGTTTTTAGTTAAATGTTATATATGAAAACTAATAAATATAATAAAAAAGAGTTAATAAGATTGATAAATATAAAATGTAAGTTAACCATATCAGTGTTTCGGCTTTTCATGTCTACGACTCTGAAAGAACCGAAGGAATGGGCACCAAATGTAACACCCCAACCAATGTCGTAAACATTGTTGGGGAATTTCGGATTGCCGGATGATCAGAGAGGTGTGTAATCACTCTCAGATCAAATTATTTCGGTGGTTCACCCGAATAATTCAATCGGATACAACTCTGATTTTGAGAAATCGAACCAGTGTATGTTTTTTTGAGTGCGAATTTTGAACCAGGAAGATGATCAAAAAACTGTGTCTACGAATTTGGGGGTGTTTTTCGATAACTGCCTCTGGCAGTTATCTTTTAATTTTTGTTTAAATTGCATTAAAACATGCCTTAATTTTTGTCTGAAAAATTAGGACGAATTTTCACAAATTTTATTTTCTAAGGAATTTCAGCTCGACCCCAGCCAGGGGCTGCCGCCCCTTGGACCCCGCCAGGGGCTGCCGCCCCTTGGACCCTGCTCCCAGGGGCGCTGCCCCCGGACCCCCGCCAAGGGGGCGCTGCCCCCTTGGAACCCCCGTAGAGTACGGGCTCCGCCCGTACACTTCGAATAATAATAACTCAAACAAGCGTGCACTCCCGCACCTCCTAACTTGCTTGATGTGTATTATTATTCGCTTTGATCAACAAGTCAATCCCCGATTACACTAAAATATCTAACAAACATTGGGCGATACGTTTGATAGATTGTTTTTAGCATATGATCACTAGTTAAAAGAAAGAGGATGAACTTAATGATGATGTCACTATCACAGAAAAAAGATCTCCCTGTCATTGGCAAAATCGCCCTACGTGTCTTTCTGTATTCTTATGAAAACAAACCTTTCTATTTTTTATGTTTAACGTTGTGCTACATTCCCGGGCCACCTCTCAGTGGTTATACATAAACCACTCTCAATAATCTATGCTTGGACTCCTACCACATCATACGAGTTGTATGTGATGAGGAGTAGATCCAAGAGCTGGCGGATTCCTATATGGACCAGTTAAAGGGAATCAGGGCTTGATGTATTAGTTTAGGAATGAAAAAAAATATCACGTCAATTACACAATGGCGCCCGACACGTCAATTTGGTCATTTCTACCTTTGATCCACCAGCAACATGACATGCTCATAACTGGTAAAAAGATAACTAGCCTACTAGAATAATAATGAACCACACCAAGAACTCAACATATGCTGAAAGTAAACATTATGAGAACATCCAATATAGTCACAATCTTTAAAAACACATTTTGAACCTCCAAACCAATGGTACAATTATTGAAGAATCATTTAGAAAAGGAAAGCTAACACGACAAAGATCTTATAACTTCAAAGCTTCCAGGTTAGCAACTCGGGTACTAGTACTTGCGAGTTGGGAATGACGAGTGGTATATAGTGCAACAACACGTTAATTACATTTCCAAGATGACAACGAAGGAGTCTCTGAATTTATCCATGTCATTTGCATGTATGAATGCCTTTCTCCCTTCACTACATCACTTGACGCAAATGATTCAAGTTCCACCATATCCTCGGGGGTTAACTTAACAGACAAAGCTCCAATGTTTTGGTTAAAGTTTTCAAGTTTTGTGGTCCCTGGTATTGGAACCACATCGGTTCCTTGGTGGTGTACCCAGGCTAGCGCTAGTTGAGCCGCGGTGCACCCTTTCCTTGTAGCCATCTCATTCACTTGCTCAAATACAGTTTTATTGTGGTCCACATTCTGAAACCTTGGCATGCTCTGCAATAAGTTTGAAGTTAAACTTAAGTTCCATTAATAATAATGTAAATATAGTAAACATAAAAAAAAAATTAGATAACACATTTTTTCTTTTTTAAATGAGATCATAATCTGATATTCTGATCATATGCTTGTGTATGAGCATATTTTGGATCAGTGGCGGAACTAGCCTAAAAAGTTAGGGGTATCCTAATTTTTTTTTTAGGATCAGGGTTATCCTTTATATAACATAAACAAAGTTGAGGGGTATTTTTATACTACGGAAATGAAGTTAAGGGGTATTTTTACACTACGCAGACGCGGTTGAGGGGTAGCCCGTGCTACCCCTATTTATACTCTAAGTCCGCCACTGTTTTGGATCATACAAATATATCATAATTCATACCTTCCTCATGTCGCCCTCTATCAAGCTTTCTACCAAATTAGGACCCGAAGCCAAGAACCCCCTGCCAATCGGACTGTAAGGAACAATCCCAATGCCAAGTTCTCTACAAAACATGACGACAACAATCATTATAAACACAAAAGTAAACCAGTCTGGTTGATGTTAACATCTAAACCTCTTGAAGATCACCTGCAAGTAGGAATAATTTCATCTTCCAGATCTCTTGACCATAAAGACCACTCATTCTGTACTGCTGTTATCGGATGAACCGCATGAGCCCTTCTAATTGTAGAGGCAGATGCTTCTGATAATCCCACATACTTCACTTTCCCTTCCTCAACCAGTTTCTTTAGTTCTCCCATCTTTCAATTACATAATATCACATATACAGCTGTTAATTAAGAACAACTAAATTTAACATTTTCTACCATACAAGATTTAAATTGCAAAAAGAACAACAAAACTAATAACAAGCACACCATTTAAAACAACTAGTTTTGATGTTTCTACAATAGGCCCATTGATTTTACCCGTACCCGATTAACCTGACCCGAAAAACTCATTACCCATATACCGATTAAACCGATTGTTCTAGGGTCAGATATTGGTTAGACCTTTAAAGATCCAAAACTTGAATTACCCAAATCGTTTAACCCAAGACCCGACTAAGCCGAATTACATCGATTCACTTTTGGTCTGTTATCAAGAATTCATGAATACACATTAACTTTCCAAATAGTATGAGGGTTATGTTCTTGTGTTGAATTATATTATCTTTCCAAACAGCATGAAGGTTGGCATTGTTGGTTAATCTTGACGGTTCAAAGCGGGTTTTAATTCGGGGTTTCGGGTATCGAAAATGGAGCTACTGGATAGGAAACGGATCAATAGAAAAGTTGGTATTTAGTCACATGTTTTATGTGTTTGAATGAGTCTAGATTTTTGTTCTAGACATAATATGTCGGAACTGAAAACCGGGAGAAGGCAATGCACACTTGAGTAGCATGGTTGGCAAGAGGCAAGCAAGAAGCAATATTATGTGTGAATCTAAATGCAAGACAGCTCAGAAAGTGCAGTTCGTAGCAAGAAGCAAGATTAGAAAGATGAAAGATTCTGGATAGCATGTAACGGAAACAAGTGCAAGAGTCGAATCGGATCTTTGTGAACCGATCTAGCAAGAGGGCGAGAATGAAAGGAGAAACGGGTCAAGATTAAGGGGATGAATGTTGGTTAATCTTGACGGTTCAAAGCGGGTTATTTTATTCTGGGTTTTCGGGTACCGAAAATGGAGCTACGTAATAGGAAACAGTTCAATAGACAAGTTGTTATTTAGTCACATGTTTTGATTAAGTCAAGTAACATGTTAGTGGGTCAAGTCATGGGATTGTTTCCGGTTCTTTAGGCATACGTAAGTAGTGGTTTGTTAGTTGTTTCTTCTTATATAATGTAAAGATTGCAATGAATAGAAGTGGTGGGTTTTGAAGCAGTAAACAAAAATCTGTTCGTGAGTTTATCTTTGAGTGTTATAAGCTTTGAAAACCCAACAGGCATCTTTCGGACCACAAGTGTAATAATTCAAACCCAAGCTACCTGAAGAACCCGATGTTAGGATTTTTTGGCTATATGAAAAATGTGCCCATCCCACATCGGTGCAAGGATGAAAGCTTGGGAGGACTCCAAGCTTATAAAAGGAGTCCAAGGCTTTGGTTTCAAAGCGCCCCAACCAAAAATACACTTGAAGTGTTTGGTTCCTTCTTTCTTTTCTAGTTCTCTTGTCTTAGAGTGTAGGAAGGTTTTGGTTAAACGCTTCGGAGAAGTGTGGTTGTAATTGGGTGGGGGGAGGCTTGAGAGATTAGTCTGTGTGATTGTAAAAATTTGTCGCATAGTGGATCTTTCTCTCTGGAGGCCCGTGGTTTTTCTCCGATTTTGGAGTTTCCACGTATATTCTTGTGTTCAGTTATATTTCTCTATTTGTTAGCTTTGGGAGGGTTGTTGGGATTCTTTGAGACCGCTTGTTTCCCAACAAGTGGTATCAGAGCTCCAGGTTTTGGGGGAGGTCTCGGTTTAGAAGGTTCGTAGTATGCTCTGTGGTTGCAGCTTAGTCTGATCTTCCACATCAGAAACGAATTTTCTTGGAGGGTGTCGTGGTATTTTGAAGGTTCGTAGTATGCTCTGTGGTTGCAGCTTAGTCTGATCTTCCACATCAGAAACGAGGATTCGGTTGACTGTTTGTATACGGTAGAATTATACGCGAGCCGGATATACGCATTTTGCCCTGGGAAGGTTCTGGCTAGGAAAGACTTGGTACTTAAGTGTGTCCATTGTACCCACCTCTCTTTCCTGGGAATCCTTTGTTGGGTGTACTGCTTATAGGCTTGGTGTTCTAGTATACAATATTGTTTTTGAAGATACGGATACGATGTCGAAATACAATCCCATGAGGTTCGACGTAGAGAAATATGATGGAAGAATCAACTTTGGTTTGTGGCAAGTTCAAGTCAAGGATGTGTTGATTCAATCTGGGTTACACAAGGCGTTGAGGGGGAAACCGACCCCTGTTCCAGGCAAGGATTCAAGCGGAACCAGTAAAGACGATGATGAAGAATGGGAAGATCTGGATTTGAGAGCGGCAAGTGCGATTCGTTTGTGTCTAGCAAAGAATGTTCTTGCAAATGTGCATGGGATATCAACTGCAAAGGATTTGTGGGAGAAGCTTGAGCAGTTGTATCAAGGCAAAGGCATCTCAAATCGGTTGTATCTCAAGGAACAGTTTCATACCCTTCGTATGGATGGAGATACAAAAATTTCAGATCATCTAAGTGTTCTTAATAATATCGTGTCAGAACTGGAGGCTATTGGAGTGAAGGTTGAAGATGAGGATAAAGCACTAAGGCTCATATTATCTTTGACATCTTCCTATGAGCATATGAAGCCCATTCTGATGTATGGGAAAGAGACCCTGAAGTATGCGGATGTTACTGAGAAGCTATTGTCTGAAGAGAAAAGACTGGGTAGTAGCGGTCATACTTCGTCAGAAGGAACGGTTTTAATATGCGGGAACGGGAAGAAGAAGCACTCACAGAAGATTCCTGTATGCTGGAAGTGTGGACAGTCTGAGCATGTCAAGAGAAATTGTCCAGGTGGAGCAGATTCGGCAAGCAGCTCCAAGTCAGCTAACAATGTCTCCGTCGTTGTTGACGGTGGTGATGAGTTATTTTGAAGTTATGTCATCCCTATGGTATGCCCGCGCTACCATGAAAGGGGATGCAATTTTGTTAGCGGGTTCACGGATTTACACATGGGCATCGGGTTGGCATAGATGCAAGATGTGTGGTGAAAAATTGATGTTGATGGCTGATGAACTTCCGGGTATGCCAAGTGGGAAGTTGCAACATAAAATTTTCAGCAGGTTTTTTCAACATGTGCCGAGAAGAAATTCTTAGAATGGTCTATTCTAAGTGGAGATACTCTTTTATGGTGGAGTATGATCGTCGGTTGAAGACGGTGTTCCTTTGATGTGGTTGTTTTTTTTTCATATATCCAAGGTGGAGATTTGTTAGGATTTTTTGGCTATATGAAAAATGTGCCCATCCCACATCGGTGCAAGGATGAAAGCTTGGGAGGACTCCAAGCTTATAAAAGGAGTCCAAGGCTTTGGTTTCAAAGCGCCCCAACCAAAAATACACTTGAAGTGTTTGGTTCCTTCTTTCTTTTCTAGTTCTCTTGTCTTAGAGTGTAGGAAGGTTTTGGTTAAACGCTTCGGAGAAGTGTGGTTGTAATTGGGTGGGGGGAGGCTTGAGAGATTAGTCTGTGTGATTGTAAAAATTTGTCGCATAGTGGATCTTTCTCTCTGGAGGCCCGTGGTTTTTCTCCAATTTTGGAGTTTCCACGTATATTCTTGTGTTCAGTTATATTTCTCTATTTGTTAGCTTTGGGAGGGTTGTTGGGATTCTTTGAGACCGCTTGTTTCCCAACACCCGACCCAGCAAACCGAGCCCGATTGTGATACAGGCCAGTTACCCGATACAATATCTTTTTATGATACAAGTGTTAATTAAGAACAGCTCAATATAACATTTTTATGCCATACAAAACTAGTACACCAATTAAAACAACTAGTTTTGAATGTTTCTATAGTAGGCCCGTAGATTTTACCTGTATCCAATTCACCTGACTCGTTACCGGAATACCAATTAAACCGATTTTCTAGAATCAGGTATCGGTTAGATCTTAAAATATCAAAAACCCAAATTACCCGAACCGTTTAACCTGAGACCCAATGAATCCAATAACCGCACAACACAAACCCAATGGACCCTATTGTGATAACCCGACTCGAACTACTTGAAACCCGAATAATAAACCCCATCAATAGAGACTCACCGTGACTTCGATTGGGACTCAGGTATCAATCCGATGAACATAGTAGAGATCGATACAATCAATATCAAGTCTCTTCAAGCTAGCTTCACAACATGACCGGACATACGCTGGATCACCACAAACATCCGGTTTTCCATCAATCAATCGTACTCCAAATTTGGTAGCAATTTGAACTTTATCTCTCAATCCTCCTTCTTTCAAAGCCTGCGTAAACTTTCAAACTAAAATCAAACTAATAAGAAACCGTTGACTAATGACTGATGAGAGTTAAGTTACCAACCTTGCCGATGAGGATTTCATTTGTGTGAGGGCCGTAGATGTCGGAGGTGTCAAGGAATGTGACGCCGGAATCAATGGCGTGGTGGATGAGTTTGATCATATCGGGTTCGGGTTTGGGGAGTCCGTAGTTTCCGGACATACCCATGCAACCCAACCCCTGAGCTGAAACGACTAGACCTTGTGAACCTAATTTCACTTTTGGCACCATTGTTATCTCAGTTTCAGAGTTGGATTAAGGTTAGTGTGTTTCTGAAGTACAACAATATTATTAAGGGAAGATGATGGAGTCGCTGTCATTATTACTAATGTTTTTTGTTTTGTTTGTAGACTTGTACGTAGTCATTATTAGCTAATCGGAATCACGATATTATTAAAATGCTAATAAAACAAATATCAGCAATTTATTTTATTTTCTTATATATTATATTATTTGATTATATATACAAACACAAACACATTTACCAACTACATCTTGAGTGTGCTTTGACGACGACGGTCTCTGATCATTGGTCTACCTGAAACTACAAAGCCTTTGTTTTCAACGTTACTCTTTTATGTACATATATGTATGGAAACAAAGCGTTAAGTCTGCCATACAAGATTCAAACGGTGGAGGTATCCACACACCCCCCAAAAGTATCTACACACCCCCTAACCCTAAATGACCCTCATTGCCCAATACGCCTCAAACTGGCCTCCACCCATACGCCCCTCATTGCCCAATACGTTTGAAAAGTATTTACACACCCCCTACCATCTAATTAATGCCAATCATTGGGTGTCAGCCAATGATTACCAATGATTTGGGAGCAGCCCCCAAATTCCAGTTTGGAATGGAATCAACTTGGGGATCTTATGGATAGTCTGCAGCAAGTCCATTTAAAACAAGGGAAGGATGTGTGGTATTGGGAGAATCAAGCGGGTGAGCAATTTTGTGCCAGATTATTGAGGCGAGACATCCTTTGTGCTGAGACAATGCAGGAAGATCTGGGAGGTTTTTTTCGGTGGAACTCGTGGGCCCCCCAAAATGCAATTACCTGAGTTGGAGGGCGCTGCAAGGTAAAATTGCGTCAAAATGTGACTTAGTCTCGCGGGGGATGACTCTCTCGGATACCTTATGTCCTCGATGCGGTCTGGTTGAGGAGGATTCCTCGCATATCTTTGTGTCTTGTCTTTGGGCAAAGAGTATCTGGTGGAACGTCAGTGTTTGGATGAGGCTGCAACCTCCCCTCCATGTTAACTCGCTGCAGGAAATTTTTGATTTCCTTAAGGACTGCCCTGGTAGTTACAGGTGGAAACGGCTGGCCCATACGGTGGCTTTGGCTACGGTTTGGAGAATATGGCATGCGAGAAACACTAAAGCTTTTGAAGATAAATTCATTCCTGTTCGTCGTTCAGTTGATCTTATAAAGGAAGACTCCTTCGTGTGGATCAGCAATCGGACGAAATTGAAGACGCCTCTTTGGAGTAACCGGAAGGATTTTAATGTAATAGATATGTTGTAAGGTTTTGCGTATGTTTTTCCGGTTGTTTGTTTTCTTCCAGTTTCTTGCTGGCCCTTTATATATATATATAAAGTCGGTTGCTGTTCAAAAAAAAAATTTGTATGAGGAAGTTGTGAAATATTAAGAAAATTAATTTTTTTTATAAAATGTTGTTATAAAAAATTGTGTTAGTATTATAAAAACTTCATATTTTTATGAAATGAATTGTGTATATTATTAAATGCCAATTTTTTATAAGTATTATTAAATGTCAATTTTTTTTATAAAACGAATTGTATATATTATAAAATGCCAATTTTTTATACGTATTATTAAACGTTTTATTAAATGTCAACTTTTTTATGTATCAATTATTATTATGTGTTTAATTTTATTAAATGGGTATATTATAACGTTTTATTAAATGTCAACTTTTTTATTTATCAATTATTATTATGTGTTTAATTGTTTCCATAACGCAATGTGTATGTTAAAAAATGTCAACTTCTGAAAGTCTTTAGTTGTTTTTCAATTGTCGTTTATTAACCATAATGCAACAAGAAACGTAATTCAAAATGTAATTAAACATAGTTTTATATTAATACACAAAACATGTAACTTTGATACAGAATGCCACTAAACCCTAGATCGCTAATTGTTACATATTTTTGAATTCCTGTACATGAAAACGATGGGTGCAGCATACACAATACAAAGACAGCCCGACTGTCTTGAAATTGTGTACCGAACCCTACCTTCCAACGGGATTCTGCTTCACATCTACCACACTGAAATGGCACAAGGGATCAGGAGGTTGGAGCAGCGGAGTCGGCATTTCGTTTATCAACCACCGTCCAGTCTTCCGCCTCTTGTCAGGATGGTGAGCGAAGTGGCATTGTCGTTGGTGGAAGGCTCATGAGAACACTAATGAACTCCTCTCTTGGAAGGACATGTTACGGGGCGGACCGCGTTGGCTAGCGTCACTTGGAGCTGACGAGTCAACAGGCTACTCCGATAACACGTAATCCTAGATCGGCGTTCTAGTGCATGAATCTGAAATACGAACGTAGTTTCTCCATATACCATCACGCGTCTGAACCGGCTTTTAAACCAGACGGAATCTACGAAGAAACAGTTCGATTTCACGGTTTGTTTGAGAACCTGGTTCAGATACACAACGGTCTCTTTGCTTCGTCCACTAGAACTATTTGTGTATGCATTCTTTTGGTAATACGAAGAAACTGTTCGATTTCACGGTTTGTTTGAGAACCTGGTTCAGATACACAACGGTCTCTTTGCTTCGTCCACTAGAACTATTTGTGTATGCATTCTTTTGGTAGTTACCAAAAGAATGCATACACAAATAGTTCTAGTGGACGAAGCAAAGAGACCGTTGTGTATCTGAACCAGGTTCTCAAACAAACCGTGAAATCGAACAGTTTCTTCGTAGATTCCGTCCGGTTTAAAAGCCTGTTCAGACGCGTGATGGTATATGGTGGTCACGGAACTACCAGGCGTCGGTAGATGCTATCAAGAGTGCACCGTCAGAGTTCCGAGTGACTTGGCTAATGATGTTGGATGATGCATCCCCCACCGCCAAGCACCTCACCCTAGACCGACGTCCCGGCGCATGAATCTGAAATATGAACGCAGTGCACTTCTCCATAAGAATTACGTTTCCACCACCGTCAAAACACCGACTTTCGATATCCTGTTAAAAAACATAGAATTATAGTGTTAGACTCGATATTAGAAATTATATTGTAAAATATAATAAACAAACTACACCACCACCAACACCACCACCACCACCACAGCCGACCACCCACCACCACCACAGCCGACCTCACCACCACCAAAACCACCACAGCCTACCACCCACAACACAACACCACCTCACCACCGTCAACCACCACCACCCCAGCCGACCCACCCCCCCCACCCCAGCCGACCCACCACCACCACCACCACCACTACCCCAGCCGACCCACCACCACCACCACAGCCTACCCACCACCACCACCACCACCACCCCAGCCGACCCACCACCACCACCACCCCAGCCGACCCACCCCCACCACCACCACCACAACCACAACCCCACCACCACCACCACCACCACAACCACCCCAGCCGACCCACCACCACCCCAGCCGACCCACCCCCACCACCACCACCACAACCACAACTACAACCCCACCACCACCACCACCACCACCACCACAACCCCAACCCCAACACCACCACAAACCGCCAAAATAAAACCACAAAAAAACAAGGGTAAACAAACCTTGAATATTCCGACCATATAGACCGATACGAGAGCAAAAACTATACGAGAGACGCGTGCGGTCTCCTTTCGGATTATCATCGTGTGGTCCAGAACTCGTCTAACCAAAAAATAACTTTTGTATTTGGATATGTACAGTGTACTTGTTCTCGGTTAAACTATAAAAGGAAGTGAAACTAAACTTCAATGAGACCCGTATGGGTCGATGAGAGGCATATGCAAGTGGGGTGTCATAAATGTCCTGTCAACTTTTCAGAAAATGTAGGTGGATATGGGTCTCATCGGGCTATACGAGGCATATGGGCTGAAAAGTTGTCAGGATCCGTACCCACCATACGCGCGTATGGGCCTATGAGCGGCATATTGGTTTGGTTTTTTTTTTAAAAAGCTTGTATATGTTGGTTGCAAATGTCGGGTATTTTTGTCATCCTTACTTGCCATAGAAATATACACCATCTTCACAATCACAAATTCACAATGGTTGTTTGCAGATGTGGTAGGACGGCTGCACTAAGAACATCTTGGACTGAAGCTAATCCCGGACGTCAATTTTACACTTGTCACAGTATGGTATGTTTTTAATGTATTTTTTTCCATTAACCCTTGTATATTAGTGATTTTTTTTTCGTATCAGCGTTCTAAGTGCAACTTCTTTGTGTGGGTCGATCCTCCCATGTGTCGTCGAGCATGTGTGGTCATCAAAGAACTGATGGATACGAAGGCTTTGCTTAAAAACGAAGTCAATTTTTTGAGAGAGGAGGTTCGAATTTATAAATTGCAAGAAGCGGAATTTGAAGATATTCATTCAAGTGTTGTTCGTAAGAGGGAACGTTGGTTGATAATCAGTTGGATTTTTTTTGTGTTGTTTGTCTTGTTATTTTTCATTGTTAGTATGTAAGTTTATGCAAGACATGTAATCGAATATTAGTTATAAATGCCGTTTTTTATATATATTAAGTTTAAAAAAAAATGTAATCGAATATTGTGTTGTTTGTCTTGTTATTTTTCATTGTTATTATATATACTAAGTTTTTTTTTTAAAATGTTGTTTTTTAAAATAAGTCGACTAAGCATAAATAACTAAGCATAAATAACAAAACGAACAAACATTCATCAAGTTACAAATGTTTAAACATACCAAAATAAACAAAAAGAAATAAATATTTGTTCATACATGCCCACAAATGTTTAACAAAATAAAATTCACCCAACAAATACAAATACTAATCCTCCATCTCCTTATCGTTGTCGTCAGAATCATCCCCACCACCTGCCTGCGTCCCGGACGGACCTGCCTCCATGTCGAAACCCGGATACACTCGTGGATGTGGCGGGGGTCGAACCGGCAACCCCGCCTGGGTACGTCTCTCGGCCTCACTAGCCATCACCCACTCCATCAAATCCTCCATCTGGTCCATCCGCCTGTTCATCCGCTGAAACTGCTGTGTCCAGCTGGCCATCATACCATCCTGACCCGCCACCAGCCTCTCAAGGAGACGTTGGGTGGACTGAGGCAACCGCACTGCATGATAAACGCGTTGTGGAATCTGTGGTGGCTCCTGCGGATGCCCCTGGTCAACCTGAGGCTCCATGTCTCCATCCATAGCAGGCACGTCAGCAATATGCGGCATCTCCACCTCCCCAGCCTCGAGCAGTGGCTGGTGGACTATCGGTTGGGGTTCATAAATCTGTTGGTGTTCGTCAACAAACCGATGCCCGATATCTGGAAAGTTCACCGCAATCTTCATCCCTCTCATCGTCCTAAGATCTAAGAGCTCGTGTGGTGCTGGGGCCGGCATATCATCAAGGAATGGGTAATACAGACCGCAATGCTCGGCAATACGCGTGATAAACGCCCCTCCAATCAAACGGCTACGCCTCTGCCGTTTGCCGTATGAGGCGAAATACTCCGTCAGACAGCGATGGGGGGCACACGGTGTGCCCGTATATAAGCAGTACAGAAAGAACAAATCCACCTTCGTGACCCACTCGTTGCTTTTGACACGCGCAGAGATCGACGTGGCAATGCAGCGGTGTATGTAGCGAACGAGTGGGTCAGGAATGTCAGAAACTCGAGCCTTCTTATCGAAGGGTCCAGGACATAGAGTGGGCCACCAAGCAAACAACTGATCATCAGGCATAGCCCAAATCGCGGTGGTATAGATGTCCTGAACCAACTCATCATCGGTATAGAACCCGGTGGCAACAGCAAACTGACACAGCGACCAATTTTGTCGCTGCCCGAACAAACAGAAAGATACCTCGGGTGGCGGTGCTTCCACGTTCGGATCGTCCATATCCGAATTGGGCCGGTCAGCCGGCCGTGGACGAAACACGAATGTGGACAGAAACTCCACCATCATGGTCCTATAAGATGGCCCAGCCGCCACCGAAAACATGCGATCCCACGGGGAATTCTCCCTGATCAAACCCCGGGCTCTCTCCTCCTCCCCGACCTCCCGTAAAGCCTCCCATGACAACGCCCTCTGCCGACCCACCTTCATTTGTCGCAACCTGTTAAAACATTTATACTCCCTAGAATTGTTCGGGTAGTCCATATAGGGAATACCCAAACAATCACCCCCGGCCATCTCATCGAATCTAGGCACCTGTATCGCACCAAACTCCTCCTCGTCTGACGACATATCTGCAAAAATTAATATATAATACGTGTCATATTATAAATTTTTACAATTTTTATAAACTTGTAAGAAATTTCTAACAAATTAACATCTAAATAATCGACAAACCACCACCACCACAACCACCACCACAACAACCACCACCAACACAGCCGCCTAACCACCACCACAGCCGTCAATAACCACCACCACCACAACCACCACCACCACCACCACCGTCAAACCCCCACCACCACACCCGCCTAACCACCACCACAGCCGTCAATAACCACCACCACCACCACCACCGTCAAACCCCCACCGCCGTCAATCCCCCACCACCGTCAAACCCAACACCGCCGTCAAACCCAACACCAACACTACCGTCAAACCCAACACCACCGGCCATAATTTAAAAAAAAAAACAAAATAAACAAAGGAAAGATGAAATAATACACTAACCTTTTATGAAAATATGGACCGTATAGGTGGATACGTTCTAAGCCGAGTTATACGAGAGAGACAGTGTGTGTTTCTTGGTGTTTTAGTGTGTGGGGTTAAAAAGTTTTAGATCTATTCTCTACTGAAAAGTAGTTTTTGAATCAATGAGGGGCGTATAGGGCATAAAGGGCGTATAGGAGTTGTTGTTAAAGCGTACGAAGTGTATAAAGGATTTACTAGAACCAATTTATCAGCTACTGTACAGGAGGATAAACTGGTTAAGGCTTGTGTGTTCTATGCGAGTTGTGCGAGTTCGAATCCCGGGGGAGGCCGGTCCGATACAGAAGGACCCCTCCCTTTTTTATTTGACATTTTTTATTATTCATTTATTTATATTAAAATTAATTCCTTTTAAAAGTGGAAACCATCAGGGGAGGCTTTTTGGTCAATGAGACACTCATAAGGTGTCAACCAGAGGAGGCTTATTGATCAATGAGAACCTTATAGGAGTTGTAAATGGGTCTCATTGCCCTATACGGCTCATATGAAATTAAATTTTTTAACAATTTTATGTGGTAATTAAGGGTTTTTTATGTTATAAAACACCCTAATTAATATTTTTTTTAAATTGTTGCATACACTATATTTCACGGATGTTACACCTTTGCCAAGTTAACAAATTCTTTTTCGTGAAGTTCTATTACTATCTACTAACGCCCTACCCTGTGTAATACGATACATGTACATTGTCACCCATTCATAGCTTCTATACGTCGGTGAGGTA